>BSBN01000726.1:16005000-17205000 GCA_027924645.1 Cunninghamia lanceolata | reverse complement strand
TTCCCTCTTTGGGGATTTTCTATATTTTTGCTATGTAAATGAAATTTTAATTTCAAATAATCATCTACATGAGTTAAAAATAATTATTTTAGTACTTTAACATATAAATATGTTTATTAGTAAAAATAATTAATTCTTGATTTTGAAAAGACTCAATTTAGATTAAAAAAAGTTAAATCTAAAAATTTAAAATAGATCTAGATTATTTAGACCACTAGGACTTTTAAAAATTAGGCCATTTAAAACAACTTATAAAAAATGATCTGCTTACATCAAAAAAATTGTATCTACAAACTCTTGATACTTAAAGAGCACATAGATAAATGCATGACATGACCTACTAAGTACATATGTATATTGTTGGTTTATAACTGATTTGTCACATAGGGTATATATATTGTTTGCACGTTGGCTTCCTTTTGGTGTTACAATTGAACCATTAGTGCTCGATCTAAATTCAAGGTTAATTAGTTGAGCTATACTACTCATGGTTAATGCACACATGAAGGGAATCATTTTTAATGTTTCTTTAGAAATAGGATATTGATTGTGCACTTGGAAGATAGATTAATTTTGAAGAAAAATAGAAGAGATATACCAGATGTATTAAACAATGGCATCACTTTGGAAAAAATGATTAGTGCAACCTAACCTACTTTGCTACTATATCTTAGAAATTAAGATCTTAGGATACTAAGTAAAATAACTAAATGAGAATTATAGAAGCATAGATTTAACACATTACACAACATATACATGGGGAAAACCCTTCCAGGTAAAAACCTCATAAAACATAATTTTATTATAAAACACTTACAAACTTATCTATAAAATATAGACAGAACTTGAGGATACACTTCTCCTTACTTCCACATGGTGAATAATATTTCATGTGCATAGTGGTAGAATTCACTATAAATCTCCAAATTCACACACCTCTCAATGAGAGAATCTTTTTAAATATAAGAGAAGGGATGGAAAAATACCTAAAGGGGTATTAGTCACACTTATTCAAAACAACCATTTGTAAATAATTAATAATCTAATAACTTTATTAGACTATTAATTATTATGGTATATGCTTTATAAAGCATATAATAAACATAAGGTTTTATAACCTTATATTAGAATAATATATAAATGTTATAAATGTTGTGTTTGTTGTCCTTGATGGCAAAACAAAAACAAGGTATGATGGTAAAACATTAATGACAAAGGACAGTGGATGGAGCTTCATGACAAGTTTTGGTGTTGATACTTCATGTTTTGGTGTTAATGTTTGTTTAATGTCAAGAAGGTTCATTACCAAAGGTTCATGTTGGCAGAACCAGGATGTTGAGGATGTGGTAAGGATGTGGTAAGATATACTCATGTTGGCAGGATGTCTTCATGTTTGTTTTAGGATGGTCTCAAAATACTCTTGCTCATAGTGGTGTAATAGTTCATATGTTCATTCATTCTATGGGCAGTATCACTCATGCCAAGACATCAAATAGAGAGTCAACAATGGCTAGATCATGCAGTTGTTATATCCCGATGATTAGATCTTCCTTATAGTGTTCATGATGCATTCATCTCAAAGTGTTAGTGCTTCTCATTGTCATCCATATTCCTTGATTACAGAGCTTCACCAGGATGTTTCTTCTGTAATTGAGAGTTACTATATCAGTTTGATGGCTTCAAAGTCTTGTAATGGTGAAGTATTTTGTTTAGATCTTTGTTTTCAATGATAAGGTTTAATGTTTAGAAATCGTTTAGGGATCAAAACCCTAAAATATATGTTTGAGCCTTATCCTATACTAACCCTTATCTACCCGTCGATGCTTTTTATCCTTTTATTCAGTGACTTGCTATAGCAGGTTTAAGTGATTTAAGTTATGACTTAAGGGTCTTCAATACATTGAATGACTGACCCCAACTTCCTAGGGGTACCAGGAACTACAAGTCACCAGTGTTTTATGAGCAGCAAAGGTGATTGGGCGGTTCAGATTGAATGTTTTAAATGGTGTGAAAGAAGATTTGATGGACGCCTTTTAATTGCCTTTTGAATGCTAATGATCATTCAAGGCATTCTAAATTTGACAGGTGAAAGCTTATAAATACCTTAAAATCAGTTTTTTAAGGCTTCTAATGATGCAGAGGGCTAGTGAATTTCGGTATGTTAACTGTGCAAGGTGTTTGGAGTTTTTGATCATTGATCTAAGATGGTGAAAGGAGTACCTACATGCTAATATGAGGATTAACCAGATTTGTGAAGAATATCTTGGTTTTTGCAGTGTTTGAAGTTTGAAGACCAATCAGAGTATAGAGGTTATTCTTCAATGCAAGAAAGGAAGTTGCAGTTTGATTATACAAATATATTGGTACTTGAAGAGATTGAAATTTGTTTTAGATATTAAAATAAGGTTGAATGGTTTGTGATTAAAGGAGAATTTGTTGAGTGGAAATTGTTAGAAATGAAAGAAACACTACTTCAATGGAAATTTAATTCAATATAAATTTCTGCAATCTTTAACTATGTGTTATTAATGGAGATTGTAACACAGAAACAAAACTATGCTTCACAGAAATGCAAAATTAGAAATATGGACACATAACACAATGTTTAACGTGGAGAAAACCCTTTCAGGTAAAAAACTCCATATAGGAAAGCGGCCCAATGTTTGTATTAATCTGAAAATGATTTACAATACAACAACACTTCAACTCTCTCCACCAGTCTTCAATCTGATAGCATTCTGGCAGCACCCGAGTACCTAAAATCTATATTGCAGCAACTAATACATGGAAAAATACTTATAGAAACATTTTCTAACTCATCTTAGGCATTTACCTTCTCTCTCCTAAGATTCTCCAACCTGTAAACATTAATTACCATCTTACAAGCATCTTACACTTGTCCAAAAATAGCCATGCGAAGGTTGGATGCCCAAGACTAAATCTGACATCTTATAGCATCTTATGACACGTCATAACCATCATAGATTCTAGAAAAAGAATATCTTTCCAAGATAGGAACCTTGGGCTAAATATAGCAAATATACAACTAACATATCCATCATATGTGTCATAGAATCACAGAATCTTATGACAACTTGTAGCTGTCATAGATTCACTCACCAAACATTACGATAGTTGTCATACATGCCAAAAAAGTATATTACTAAAGGGAGCACGCCTATCCTCATTTACCATGAGTTTTTACATTTACCAATAGTAAAAGTCACTCCGTAACTGCCGTCGGTAACTCTGAAATTACAGCTGTCAATGAGACTACCTCATTCCCTTATGGGTAATTACAAATAACAAATAATAAATGGAATAAAATACAATATTAAAATTTACAAGGTTAACAGAACCTTATTCTGACATTCTCCCACTTGACATTATACACTATAAATCAACCCATAAGAAAACAAATGAAAAATAATTAGGCACTAGAAACAAGGCCCATGGCCTCTCTACACCATACAAACTTCTCTGTGCTCATAGGTTTGGTCAATGAATCTGCAACATTCTCCTGATTGTCTATCTTCTTTAGCTCAATCTCTCCATTTGCAACCAATTCTCAAACAAAGTGATACTGAACATCAACATGCTTAGTCCGAGCATGATACATGGGATTCTTAGCCAAACAAATAGCACTCTGGCTATCACAACCAATCTGAATGATCCTGCAATCAAAACCAATACCTATACATAGTCTCCTCAACCAAACTACCTCCTTAGAGACATGAGTAGTAGCCATATACTTTGCTTCTATGGTGGACAAAGCAACTCTGGGCTACCTCTTACTCATCCAACTCACTGTACCTCCAAACAGAGTAAACACATAGCCACTAGTGGACCTTCGACTATCCAAGTCACCTGCCCAATCTGCATCAACAAAACCCTGTATGTCCAAAGATTTATCAGCACTATCAGTACTAGAATAAACCAAACAATGATCAGGAGTACCTGCAAGATATTTAAACACCCTCTTCGCATAGTTCCAATGCTGTCTACCAAGGTTAGACATAAATCTGCTCAAAACTCCCACTGCTTGGGCAATATCTGGCCTAGTGCAAACCATTGCATACATCAAACTCCCTACAACACTAGCATATGACACATTATACATATCCTCAAGATCATCCTTAGTCTTTGGACACATATCTAATGAAAGCTTAGTACCAATGGGTAAAGGAACTCTAGCTGGGTTACAGTCCTGCAAACTAAACCTCTACACAATAGTATTCACATGCTTACTTTGTGACAACCAAAGCTTTCTATTAACTCTATCCGTCCTGATCTCCATTCCTAGAATATACCTTACAGCACCAAGATCCTTCATCTCAAATGCACCTGAAAGTTGGGCTTTAAGCTCACTGACCATACCCTTAGTATTGCTGAAAAACAACATGTCATCAACATACAAAGCAATAACCAGTATAGAATCATCAACACAATGAATGTAAACACAATGATCCTCCTCGCTTCTAACAAAACCCAATTTCAAAACAAATGAATCAAACTTTTGATACCACATTTTGGGGGACTGCTTCAAACCATAGAGAGACCTCTTTAATCTGTAAACCCAATGTTCTTTTCCTTTTACCTCAAAACCTGTAGGCTGTTGCATATAAATTTCTTCTTCAAGATCTCCATGCAAGAACGCAGTCTTAACATCCATTTGCTCAATCTCCCAATCATAAGCTATAGCAATGGATAAGACAAATCTAATAGAAGTCAATTTACAAACAAGAGAGAATATCTCACCAAAATCAACTCCCTCTCTCTGGGAGTAGCCCTTGGCTACCAGTCTAGCCTTGTACTTCTCCAATGACCCATCTGCTCCAAACTTCTTCTTGAAGACCCACTTACATCCTATGGCCTTTCTTCCTTTGGGCAAATGAACAAGATCTCAGGTGTTACAAGAGTCTAAATCCATCATCTCCTCTTGCATGGCTAGCTACCAAGACTCACTATCATCTACAGAAATAACTTCCCTGTAGGATCTAGGTTCATCGTTAGTACTCAATAAAGCATATACACAACGGAAATCTGGTGGGCTATACCTGTCAACTAGATTTTATTGTCTTGTGGATCTCCTCAAGGGTGGAGTAAGAGACTCTACTCATTCTTTTGGATGATCATCTGCAACAACTTCTTCTGTAACAATAGACTCATCTTCATCAAAACTACTCGAATCTTCTTCTTCTTCTTCACCCCCCAATCCATCATTATGTTCTTCTTGAGGTGCATCTTGCTGCTCTAAATCAAAGTGCACCTTCTTTACCTTTTCATCTTTTTCTTTTGGCTGCTTAGGTTCAGAAATAGCTCTAAGTTCCCTGAAAATAACATCTCTAGAAAAGATAATCTTGCGGGTTAGTGGATTCCAAAGCTTATAACCTTTGACATTATCACCATATCCAATGAATGTACACTTTTCAGCCTTTGGATCCAACTTAGATCACTTTTCCTTAGGCACATGAATAAAACCCTCATAGCCAAAAACCCTTAAATGTGAAACAGAAGGTTTCTTACCTGTCCACACTTCATAAGGTGTCGAATCAAGAGCCTTACAAGGAGATCTGTTTATCAAGTAGCAAGTAGTACACACAGCCTCTGTCCAAAAGTATTTATCCAACTGTGCATCACTAAGCATACTTCTGGCCCTTTCCATAATTATTCAATTCATCCTTTCTACAACACCATTATGTTGTGGTGTATACGGAGTTATCTTTTGTCTGATTATACCTGCATACTTGCAAAACTCATCAAATTCCTTAGAACAATACTGCCCTCCATTGTCAGATCTTAATATTTTTATCTTTAAACCTGATTGATTCTCTACTAAGACTTTGAATTCCTTAAACTTAGTGAAAACTTTAGATTTATGCTTCATAAAATAAATCCATGTAAATCTGGATACATCATCAATGAAGGTTACAAAATAACGAGATTTTCTGATAGATTCATTATCCACAGGTCCAAACACTTCCATATGAATAATTTCTAACTTCTCTTTTACTCTATTGCTTCCTAAAGGAAATGATTTTCTGTTTTGTTTACCAAACACACAATGCTCACAGAAATCAAAGTGCTCATCAGAATAGGAGAAACCATCCAACAAATTTTTATTCTTAATAGTTTTTAATACATTATTGCTTTTGTGGCCCAATCAATGGTGCCACAACATACAAGTGTTTTCAAAAGCCTCATATACATAGGAGGCATTATAAACTATAGTGGCTTCAAGCTTGAACAGGCTTCCGAATCTCTTCCCCTTCGTTACCACCAAGTTCACTCTCACTAATCTATAGCCATGCTTGTCAAATGTCACATGCATTCCCAAATCATTCAACTTTGAAACTAAAATCAGATTTCTAGCTAATCTAGGAACATGCAAAACACCAGGGAGGGTTTTAATCCTCCCATCACTAAAACACAACAATACCTTTCCTTTCCTGACAATTAGATATGTAGAGTTGTCACCAAGGTAGATATTACCTCCATCATATTCTTCATATGAGGAGAACCATTCCTTATGTGGAGTCATATGAAATGAGCATCCTAAGTCAACCAACTAGTTTTCATCAAAAACAACATTACATGCAGAAAGTAAAACATCTTCACCTGCATTCGAGGACTTATCCGAAGCACTCTCCTACTGTTTCTTGGGATTTCTGCACTCCTTCTTTACATGTCCCCTTTTACCGCAGTTCCAACACTTAACTCTATTCTTTTTACTAGGAGTCTTAGACTAGCCCTTGGACTTGTCCTTAGCCCCTTTCTGATCTCCTTTAGGTCCTCTTTCCTTAGACCTTCCCCTGACACTGAGAGCATCCCCTGAACTATCTAAACTCTTCTTCCTCAATTCTTGTGATAGTAGCACTGAAACAAGAGCATCCAACTTTAGATCCACAAGGTTAGCAATGATAGCAAGGATAACATTCTCCCAAGACTCACGTAAAGAACAAAGAAGTAAGACACATTTATCTTCCTCACTAACCTCAACATCTACTAAATCAACCTGACTCACTAACAAATTAAAAGAATTTAAATGCTCTGCAACTGATTCACCTTCACGTATTTTCATGGAAAACAATTTTATTTTTAAATAAAGTTTATTTACCATACTCTTGCCTTGATAGATCTCACATAACCATCTCCACAACTTGTATGCAGTCTCTTCCTTTGCGACATTCAACAAGACAGAGTCTGAAAGATACAACCGGATGGTTCCCTGTGCCTACTTATGCAGTCTATCAAACTCATCTTGAGAGACATCGTCAGGTTTCTTCTTTTTTTGGACAACCAACCATTGGTTTTTTTCTTCCAACAAATCTTCCATTTTTAGCTTCCACAACTCATACCCTGTTCCATCGAACTTCTCAATGTCCAATCGAGAGGTTGATGCAATGGTAGATCGAGCCATAATAACAACACAAGATCCACAAAACAAACACAACCAAATCTCCCATTGCAGCTACAACTTCCACACTACCACCCAAGAGTCAAAGTTGGCCAGGCTCTAATACCAAATGTTAGAAATGAAAGCAACACTACTTCAATGGAAATTTGATTCAATATAAATTTATGTAATCTTTAACTATGTGTTATTAATGGAGATTGTAACATAGAAACAAAACTATGCTTCACAGAAATGTAAAATTAGAAATATGAACACATAACACAATGTTTAACATGGAGAAAACCCTTTCAGGTAAAAAACTCCACACAGGAAAGAGGCCCAATGTTTGTATTAATCTGAAAATGATTTAGAATACAACAACACTTCAACTCTCTCCACCAGTCTTCAATCTGACAGCATTCCGGTAGCACCCGAGTACCTAAAATCTGTATTGCAGCAACTAATACATGGAAAAGTACTTATAGAAATATTTTCTAACTCATCTTAGGTGTTCACCTTCTCTCTCCTAAGATTCTCCAACCTGTAAACATTAATTACCATCTTACAAGCATCTTACACTTGTCCAAAAACAACCATGCAAAGGTTGGATGCCCAAGACTAAATCTAGCATCTTATAGCATCGTATGAAACGTCATAACCATCATAGATTCCAGAAAAAGAGTATCTTTCCAAGATAGGAACCTTGGGCTAAATATAACAAATATACAACTAACATATCCGTCATATGCGTCATAGAATCATAGAACGTTATGACAACTTGCAGCTGTCATAGATTCACTCACCAAACATTATGATAGTTGTCATAAATGCCAAAAATAGTATATTCCTCAAGGGAGCACGCCTATCCTTATTTACCACGAGTTTTTACATTTGCCAATAGTAAAAGTCACTTCGTAACTGTCGTCGGTAACTCCGAAATTACAACTGTGAATAAGACTACCTCATTCCCTTATGGGTAATTACAAATAACAAATAATAAATGGAATAAAATACAATATTGGAATTTACAAGGTTAATGGAACCTTATTCCAACAGAAACAAAAGGAGATATAAGGTTTTGCTATGTAGAGAAACAGAGTTTTCCTCTGTATATCTTCATATTCTTCTATTTGGGTTGGTGCCCTTGGAGTTGTGCTCCTAAATGTGCTAGGGTTGGTTCCCTTGGATTTGGTGCTTCTAAATGTATTAGGGGTTGGTGCTCCTTGAAGTAGGTGCTTCTAAACAAAGTACCCAGAGAGGCTTTGTAATAAGTGGGATTTTGTTAAGCTAGTGAGGCAATTTTCCATAGTGGTTTTTCATCCCTATGAGGGTTTTCCACTCATCAAAATCTGTGTTAGGTCTCCTCTTGATGGTTGATTATGTTGTACTTGTTTAATCATCCTTGTTCAAGATTTATATCCTAAATTGCCATCTTTGTGACTATATTTTCAATAGGGTTCTTTGTATAAATTTGGTGTGTTAAGTTTTGAAATGTTAAGGTTTTTAGACCACTGATTCACCCCCCCTCTCAGTGGTCCTGTACTCCAACAAGTGGTATCAAAGCATAGGTTCCCTGTAGAAGCCTAACAAGCTTGGGTAGGTCATGTAAGTGGAGTACTAGTCATGGCCAGTCAAGAAGGTTTTTCTACATACAAAGCACCATTATTTGATGGGTCTAATTATGCCTTTTGGAAATTCAGAATGGAGTCCTACTTGTCTTCCCTGGGGTATGATGTTTGGGCTGCAATAGAAAATGAGTATAAAGAAACTAAACCTCCTTCAACTCCTGATGAAAAGAAGGCCTATGACAATAATGCTAAGGCCAAGAATGCAATCTACTGTGGTTTGTGTATACACCTAAAAATGACATGACTCTACTTAGATAAATATTTTTAATATTTATTTCATCTTCACATTCCTCTATCAATAAATAAATAAATCAATTTATTTATTTGATTCACTTTTCTCCCATTTAATTAAATAAATTACATTTATTTAATTAATTTCATCTATATCAACTTTATTCTTCTAAAATAATTAAATAATTTTAATTATTTAATTAAACCATCCATTCTTCTAAATTTAAATAAAATGCAAAGTTATTTAAATTAAAATCTCCAAAAATAAAATATAATAAAATATTTTATTTATTCTTCCAAAATCATGTGCAAGTAAATTAAATAAATTTATTTATTTAATTTACTTTCTTCTCTTCCAAATCTTCTAAAAATAAATTAAATAAATTTATTTATTTAATTTGCTTTCTTATCTTCCAAATCTTCTAAAAATAAATTAAATAAATTTATTTATTTAATTTGCTTTCTTATCTTCCAAATCTTCTACAAGTAATTAAATAAATTTCTTTATTTAATTATGCTTTCTTATCTTCTAAAAATCTTCAATATCTTCTAAAAATATATTCCTCTTGTCATACAAAAGCAAAAACCGAGTTAAAGCAACTTTGTTTTTAAATTAGAAAAATCTATTCTAATTTAAGAAAACAAAAACTCATCCTCATCAACAAAGCAGTTAACTCAACAAAGCTTCTTTTTGAATGACACATGTTCTTCTTGTATTTGTTGTACATTCCTCAACTATTCTCCTCCATTGTTCTTCTAATTTCTTCTCAACCATTGATCTTCTCTCACACAACTCTATAAATACAACCCTCTTCTTCTTCATTTCATAATCTATCATTTGAGTAAACTTATGCTGCAGGAACTATAGCGCGCCATTGACACCCCTCATCTCCATAGCACTTCATCATTATTGTCCATCAATATTGTGTTGAAGCTCATCTTCAACACATCAAATATCATAGCCATTCTATTCTTGTCATCTTCAACAAGCAAGGGAGCATACGCTTCTGAGGGCTTCATTATTATCAAAATCAAGGATATATAGGTGAACAATGGAAGGCATAAGGTAAAGGTTGTAAGTATCTTGTTATTGTTTTAAAGCTCCTTTTCCTTCATATTTCATTGATGTATTGGGTTTGTTATTATTGTTATTGATTAATCCACATTTCACCCAACACAGTTTGTCTAATGAGATTCTTCTCAAAGTTATGGATTGTAAGTCAATTAAGGCTATTTGGTATAAGTTATCCAATATTTATTAGGGAAATGAAAAAATCAAAGAAGCTAAGTTACAATCTTACAAAGCTAAGTTTGAAAGTCTCAAAATGAATGATGATGAGAAGGTGGCTGATTACCTTCTTAGGGTTCAAGATGTTGTTAATTCTATTCAGGGTTTAAGTGATACCTTAGAAGAAAAGACAGTTGTAACCAAGGTTTTAAGGACTCTAACACCTAAATATGAATCCAAGGTGTTTGTAGTAGAAGAGAGAGATTTGAGTACCTTTGATGAACTTCATGGTACTTTTACTGCTTTTGAGATGAGAGTTTGTAATGATATTTCTACAAGTAAAGAAGCTACATTTAAGTTAGTCAAAAATGAAAAGGAAATAAATTCAAATCCTAAAGAGATGAATGATCAAGAGTCTTCTTTTGTTAGCAGATTGAAAAAGGGGTCATCAAGAAAGTATAAAGGTAAGCTTCCATTTAAATGTTTTGAGCGTGGTAGGATAGGACACTTTGCTGCTAAATGTCCTTACAAAGATTTTGATAGTGATGAAGGAAATAAGAAACAATTCAATTCTAAAAAGAAAAACACCTTCAAAAAGAAGAAAAGTTTGTTTACAAGAAATACCAATATAACAAAAAGTTGTTCAGAGCAGTCACTTGAAGAAGGAACGGAAACCTTGTTCATGGTAGTTATAAGTGAAAATCAGAATGATAGGTGTGAAGATCAATCTGAAAATGATGAAGTAGAGGCGGATCTTGAAGGTGAATTGAAGTGTGCACTTGGTGAGATCAAAAAGCTCAAAAAGGAGGTAGTTGCTCAAAGAAATAAGTCTCAAAAGGATAATGAAAATCTGATCAGCAAAGTCACTAATTCTGAAAAACTAATTGCAGATCTAAAGTTGAAGCTTGAAGAGAGTAAAAGAGTTGTTGAAGTCACAAGCAAGGAGTTAGATGTCAAAGTAAAGGAATGTCATGCTTTAGAAGCTGAAGTTGTAGCGTTGAGAAGAAGACTTGAGATGTGTAGCAACAATGACAAACTAGAAGACCTTTTGGGAAAACAAGAGGGCTATAAGGACAAAATTGGTCTAGGGTTTGAAGAAGGACAATGCTCACATTCAAATGATCTTCAACATGCTTATATCACAAACAAAGGTTTCAAGAAATCATTAAGCATAAAAAAAAGTAATTCTTTCAGGTATAATCTACATTTTCTTGGTTATTGTTTTCATTGTAACAAATATGGACACAAAGCAAATGAGTGCAGATTTGATTCTAGAAGAAGAGAAATTTTTTGAGAAGGAATCCTTTTGAGTTCTTAAATAGGTTGAGATGCTTTAATTTCAATAACTTTGGGCACATATCTAAGTTTTGTAGACCTAACTTGGAAGTGCAACAAACTAGGATGAGTGTTCTTTCCAAAATGTCTACTTCTAGTGCTGATAAGACAAGACTAGTTTGGAGAAGAAAGAAAAATCAGGAGAAGGATGAGTCTAAGCTTGTGCATACTACACAAGTGACATCTGTAAGTGCACAAAAAGGAGCATGAGTATAGGGGGAGGTGCTTATAGTTTTATCATACAAACCCTATAGTAAGCAACAAAGAAGTTATGTCTTTGTAGTGCTTTGGTGTTCATTGTAAATATTGCATACAGTCAGTATAGGTGTTCTTGATGCAAGAGTTTCTTCATCCATGTCAGGAGTTGTTGATTTACTCATATTAGGAGTTTCAAGAGTCATAGTACCTTATCTTTATGAGCAATGGCTAAAGCTTCTCAATGAGTAGTTTGAGCAGTAAAGGTTAAAAGTGGAGCTGCTTCATATGTCTTCCTAGAAGTTGTTCATCATGTGGACAATTGTATCATGTTCATCAAGCAAGATGTCCTTATTTTCATGATGTAATTCATGTTCAGAGAATCTTTGTGGTGTTTGTAGCATACATTGGACAGCAAACCTTTGTTGCCCTAGTAGATTATGTTTGTTGTAGACCTCTTGATAGTATAATGTATGGTTGCAGTATAATAGTGGCTGAAATCTCTGGTCTTTGATGTATACCTATATGTGTTGCTGACAATCCTTTTGTTGCAGACATTTGTTAGCCCTTGTAGGAACTTATTGCAGAAACCTATTGTATGGAGTAGAGAAGGCATGATGTAGATCTTTGATGTAGCCCATTGATCTCTTGATTGCAAACTTGTTGTTGACCTCTGTTGGTGCAGATTTGTGTAGCATCATAGTTGCAAACCTTGTTGATGCATGTAGAATCATGATGTAGTAGCAGGCAAACATGTTGGAGTGGTAGATAGCGTTGGTTTGCATGTTGATAATGGGATAATGGATATCTATTGTTCTTGCATAATATATGAACTTGGCACATGGATTTGGTGACTAAATTTCAAAACAATAGCAGGTTTTGACATGTAACGGTGCACTCTTGTTACCAAGTTACTCTTGGACAGTAATAGTGAAAGTGATTTGTATCTTCTTTACAATGCTTTCTTATGACTAACAGAGTATTCTAGCAATATTGTGTGGCAAAATTTCATGGTATAATGTATGCTGGATCTTGGTGGTTTCATGGAAGATGTCAGAGCTTTATGATTGCTAGACAGTTCATCCTTCATTATGACAGTTGGTGTGTTTTTCTTGACAAATTATGCAGGGTATATAGATCGGATTTACAGTTCATTCTCAAGGTATCAGTGGGTAGAGCATTACAAGTTTTGTGACAGTGACAACCTTGTATGACAATGGATAGTGATAAACAGTCTAATGACAACACTAGTGAATAGACAGTTGCATAACAGTGTAAGTTCTCTGTGTACTTTTCTTGGTGACAGTGGTGATGTATTTGCATGTGTTAGTTATGATATTTGTGGTTCTTCAATGGAACTAACTGATGAATATGTTTGATTGGTTTTCAGTCCATCAAAAAGAATTTTGAAATAGGGTATGGGATTAATTAATGTATAAAAGCTTGTTATTAAAATGTTCAAATTACAATGTACTTTGACAAACTTACATGCAGATAGACAAAAGGCTCATGAACTCCTTGACAAAGTGTCTCAAAGAGATGTGGTATAGGTATATTGCTTTGATGAAGTATATCACAATTATACATATAGACTGCAAGTTAGTGACAGGACAAAGATTTGGCAGATTGGTCTGTGCTTAATGCCCAAAGCATGATAAATGGAAGCTCATGTATAGTGTGACAGTGAGTTATAATCAAATCAAGAATCAAAAGTCATATGTCTAATAGAAGTGCAGGAACAATAGTATTTTCTTCAGACAGTACTGGCATCATTCAAGTGATAGTGCTTGGTCAATGTGTTTATTGAAGTAAGGACAGTGCAAGTACAAATGCTTGATCTAAGTAGTGTGTTGACAGTGCTTTACCTTTCCTTGTACTTTGTCTTATGGTGCACTCTTTGTAAAAGGTACTGTACTATGTTGTGTCCTTTGTCCATAGTGTCAAAAGGGGGAGTGTTTGTATTTTTCCATCCATGGACAAAGGGGGAGTTTGTTGTGTTTGTTCTCCTTGATGGCAAAACACAAACAAGGTATGATGACAAAACATTAATGATAAAGGATAGTGGATGGAGCTTCATGATAAGTTTTGGTGTTGATACTTCATGTTTTGGTGTTAATGTTTGTTTAATGTCAAGAAGGTTCATTACCAAAGGTTCATGTTGGTAGAACCACGATGTTGAGGATGTGGTAAGAGATCCTCATATTGGCAGGATGTCTTCATGTTTGTCTTAGGATGGTCTCAAAATACTCTTGCTCATAGTGGTGTAATAGTTCAGATGTTCATTCATTCTATGGGTAGTATCATTCATGCCAAGACATCAAACAAAGAGTCAATAATGGCTAGATCATGCAGTGGTTATATCCTGATGATTAGATCTTCCTTATAGTGTTCGTGATGCATTCATCTCAAAGTGTTAGTGCTTCTCATTGTCATCTATATTCCTTGATTATAGAGCTTCAACAAGATGTTTCTTCTATAATTTAGAGCTACTGTATCAGTCTGATGGCTTCAAAGTCTTCTAATGGTGAAAGATTTTGTTTAGATCTTTGTTTTCAATGATAAGGTTTAATGCTTAGAAATCTTTTAGGGATCAAAACCCTAAAATATATGTTTGAACCTTATCCTATACTAACCCTTATGTGCCCGTCGATGCTTTTTATCTTTTTATTTAGTGACTTGCTATAGCGGGTTTAAGTGATTTAAGTTATGACTTAAGGGTCTTCAATACATTGAATGACTGCGCCCAACTTCCTAGGGGTACCGGGAACTACAAGTCACCAGTGTTTTAAGAGCGCCAAAGGTGATCAGGCAGTTCAGATTGAATATTTTAAATGGCACGAAAGAAGATCTGATGGATGCCTTTTAATTGCCCTTTGAATGCCAATGGTCATTCAAGGCATTCTAAATTTGACGGATGAAAGCTTATAAATAGCTTAAAATCAGTTTTAAGGCTTCTAATGATGCAGAGGGCTAGTGAATTTCAGTATGTTAATTGTGTGAGGTGTTTGGAGTTTTTGATCATTGATCTGAGATGGTGAAAGGAGTACCTACATGCTAATATGAGGATTAACCAGATTTGTGAAGAATATCTTGGTTTTTGCAGTGTTTGAAGTTTGAAGACTAGTCAGAGTATAGAGGTTATTCTTCAATGCAAGAAAGGAAGCTGCAGTTTGATTATACAAATATATCGGTACTTGCAGAGATTGAAAAGTGTTTCAGAGATTAAAACAAGGTTGAATGGTTTAGGATTAAAGGAGACTTTGTTGAGTGGAAACAAAAGGAGATATAAGGTTTTGCTATGTAGAGAAACAAAGTTTTCCTTTGTATATGTTCATATTCTTGTATTTGGGTTGGTGCCCTTGGAGTTGGTGCTCCTAAATGTATTAGGGGTTGGTGCTCCTTGAAGTAGGAGCTTCTAAACAAAGTAGCCAGTGAGGCTTTGTAATCAGTGGGATTTTGTTAAGCCAGTGAGGTAATTTTCCATAGTGGTTTTTCATCCCTATGAGGGTTTTCCACTCATCAAAATCTGTGTTATGTCTCCTCTTGATGGTTGATTATGTTGTACTTGTTTGATCATCCTTGTTCAAGTTTTATATCCTAAATTGCACATCTTTATGACTATATTTTCAATAGGGTTCTTTGTATGAATCTGGTGTGTTAAGTTTTGAAATGTTAAGGTTTTTAGACCACTGATTCACCCCCCTCTTAGTGGTCCTATACTCCAATAATAAAGATATGACACCTAATAACATTATGTTCTAATAGATCTTCTCAAGATATTTGGCCTTAAGGGATGAATCCTCTAGTGGAGTTGATATTTTATCTTTTTGGCCATGAGGTGGATCTTCATTCTTCTTATGACAATTTGATGTAGGGGATGTCACCACTAAAGGTATGGAAGAGGTTTTCTCTTTTTGACCCTAAGGTGGATTCATAGGAGGACTTGAATTAATGTTTGTAGCTTGGACTGAGAGCTAATCTAGATGGGCATCTTTCCACCATGTTTCTTGATTAACTAATTTATTTCCAAAGTTGGGACAAGCTGCAAGAACATGACCTATTTCACAGCCTCTCCTACAATGGAAAGGAAGTCCTTCGTAGTCCAACAGTTGGGTCCAAGATTGAACAATAACTATAGCCAAAAAGACACCTAAAGAGTTCAATCTAAAGTATAGGCTTATCTATAGCCAAAAAGACACCTGAAGAGTTTCCAATGGCTTTAAAGTAGGATTTTATCCAAAATTAGAGTGAAATATTTGGTAGGTGGACCCAAATTGACATGATATTGAAATATTCAATAGAAGGATTGAAAGCTGGATGCTAAGGTTTTAACAAGAGGGGGTGTTGACTCCAAGCCTAGAAATGATTAAAAAAATTGAGTCTTGATCTTTGATGGAGTCAAAGGCTACAATAAAACCCTTGTTTATATGGATATATTTCCACATCATATTTCGTGAGTGGTTGCCATTTTTATTTATCCACTTATTCAAATCTAGAAGACTTGGCCAGAGGCGGTTGAAGCAACAAATCAAAGTGCGTGAAAAAAAATATTTCTCTTCTTCTAGCACTTCATCCCCAAACTCCAAAACATGAGATTTCTTAGCACTTTTGAGAGGTTTTGTTCTCTTTGAGACCTGCAATCCCTTAGGGCCCTATTCAAGTCTAATATTAGGAACATGGGTATAGCTAGACAAATGATTTCTAGGCAAGCCATCATAAGAAATCATAAGAATCACAGGTATTTTATCACTAATCTTTGAGCTGTTCGAGCCCTTAACCATCATAGGTGCAACAAATAATTCATTTGAAACCCCATGCACTACATATTTATCTTTGCACATTGAAGCAGTAGATAATTCTTTCAAAACCCCTTTCACCAAAGATTTGATTTTGCACTAAGAGATATCTACATCCTACCTGTTACCTTTTAAAATGTAACCTTTAGCATTTTTCAATCCAAAAGAAGCATTTTTTTGGTATGCCATGACTGATAGATAACTTCTCATTTTATCTTGAAGGTTGTAATGTAGGAGCCTTAACTAAATCTATAGTCCTAGAAAGAGCTAGCAAGTGTTTGTGAGATCTAATCAATGGAATGCCAGTGGTCAACCCTTTATTTTTAGGTTGTGACAACAACTAGAAGGAATGTGAACCAAATGCTATAGGGGAGTTCCCATTGTATCTATTCAATCCAATAGTAACTAGGGCTTTAAAGGGGTAGCAGTTGATGGGAAGTGTAGAAGATTCATTGGTGAGCACAGAAGAGCCATTCTAGAACACATAAGAGTTGATGGAGAGCACAAAGGAGCCATTTGAGGGCATTGAGAAACTATTTTAGAGCGTAGAGAAGTTGTAGAGAGCCATTGTAGAAGATCCATCTTAGGATACAATAAGTGTAAATCTACTTTAAAATATATATTAATGCCTACAAATGAAACTATTAAAAATAACATATAAGTATGTAATATTTACTACACTTTTAAAAGTAAAAACAAAACAAAAGAATTACCAAAATAATGAATGGTGGATTTTCCAAAAGTAAAACTAAAAGTTACATACTAAAGTAAAATAGATCTTTAAATTATATATATATATATATATATATATATATATATATATATATATATATATATATATATATATATATATATATATAAATCGATAAAAGTGATCCTAGGGGATCACATCCATTTGCATTAAATAGAACAAATAATTACAAAATAAAGAGATTCCCAAACATGAACTCTAGAACTTCACCATCAAACCCAAGAGAGAAAAATATTTAAAAAACACCTAAGGAATCACCCATCCATGAGAATGCAAAAACTAAGTAGAATCTAGACCTTTCCTCTTACTAATCACTCCCCTTTTCCTTGGGAGGGCATAATCATCTTATTAAAATCCTTAGCATTTTTACAAGTATTTTTTCTTGTGAATTACAGTCCAATCATTCATATCCTTGGCACCAAGATGAACCATATCTGAACTAGATGTGACCTAAATAGAATGAAGATGGTTAGAAACCATCTTCACCGCAGCATTCTTCTACACTTTAGCCTCATCATTCAACATCATGGGCACATGATCAACCATAGCCACAACCACCTCAAGATTGGGAGACCATAGATGAGAGGGATGCCATCACCAAATCATCCAAGCTTGGTAATCCTCTCTTGAATCACTATTGAAGAGGATCCCATGTCATCTTGATCATGATGTAGAAAAATAAAGTAAACAATGTAGATAAGTAAAATATTTCTTAACTAAAAATTAAAATTGATGTGTCCATGTATGTATGTAATAAATAAAATAGTTCTAAAATAAAATAAAATAACTCTTAAGTGAATAAAATAACTTGAAATTGATATTTGTTAACGTTTTTTAAATAGATGTAGTTAAGATATATATACTAGTAATAAATTTTTTATTTTACACTAACTTTTTTATTTTTCTTTGTGGATGAATAAAGATATTCTATTTTTCTTTCTCAAAACATAAAAAAATGAATACTTATTTTATGAAAGTTTTTTATTTACTTTTACTAAAATTTAAAACTAGCATACATCATATGAGGTACCTTTCTAACTTTACCATTCACAACTAATATGAATTAATCTAAGTTGAAATTTGTATAATTAATCTAAGTTGAAATTTGTATAATTAGTGCATTCTTTTATGTAAGAAAAGTATTTTAGAATATTTATATGAACATCATTTAAAATTCATTTACTTTACTTTTTATAAGTCTATTTACTTTTTTGTCATTTAAAATTCTTTTATCTTAAACTTGTATTTCCAAAATTTACACTTTCTAATTATGTTGAGAGGTGGAAAGACAAATGAAAGAAAACTATTTAGAGTCACATTTATTTTTTAAATATAAAGACATAAAAAATTTAAAATATATATTAATACCTAAACTACTAAAAAGTAACATGCAAGTATATAAGATTTACTACAATTGTCAAAGTAAAAACAAAACAAAAGAATTGCTAAATAATGTAACATACAAGTATATAATATTTACTTCACTTTTCAAAGTAAAAACAAAATATAATAATTTGAATTGAGAATTGTGCACAAATTATATTAAAAAAATAGAGATTACATCAAGAGAACCACATCAAAAGTTTTTTCTGCAGCTAGAATCAATCCAAAACACATTTTACACTAATACATACGAACGATTTTGTCTACTTCAAAACATAAGTATCTACTAGAGTTTTTAACATATATATTTATATCTTCATTTTCCTGCTCAGGTATTACCATCCTTATCTTATTTTTCAAAACATGTATATACTATTTACTATATTTTATAGCTCTTTGTATAAATCATTGTTCCATATCATCTTCTGCAATTCCTGCTGCTATGGGTAGATCCTTGTTCATATTAACCTCCTCTACATTTGTGTTCCCATCTGGTGCCCTATGTTGCTGAGCTGTCTCTTCTTCATCTCCCAATCCTCTTACCTGGTAATAGTACCCTTGACTGTCATTCAAATCAGTTCCATAGTAATCATCCTCTACCTGTGATTTCTTCATGTCAGTCTTCCACTGATCATCAAACCATCCTCTTTCTTGTGCCCATAGGTGTTCCTTGTTGTCACTATCTTTATAAGAGTCCATCCCTGGAATAGTACCAATATTTGGTGAGATTCTCAATGTTCTGTGCTAACACTGTAATTCTGGTAGGTGATTTCCAAGTGTTTATGCAGTTCGCCCTTTTCTATCTTTACCTGATGCTATTTACAGTATAGTTCTTGGAAGTTAGTGTATTCATTATAGAATCTCTGATCAAACCTTCTCATATTCCTCAAGTAGAAATCAGTTTCCTTTATGTCGTCCTTGTAGATCATAGTTCCCCCTTCCATCATCTCTTTGAATTTGTCCAAAGATAGCTCCAAGGAAAC
The DNA here is from genome assembly GCA_027924645.1 of Cunninghamia lanceolata. Lineage (NCBI taxonomy): Eukaryota > Viridiplantae > Streptophyta > Pinopsida > Cupressales > Cupressaceae > Cunninghamia > Cunninghamia lanceolata. The sequence goes on along the minus strand of BSBN01000726.1, from coordinate 17,185,074 downwards.
AATCACCTATTCAAAGAATTTATATTTGGTGAGACTAGAGAAAGCCTCAGTGAGCACCCTCTCGCTACCTTGGAACCTATCCCAATTCTTCATTTTCGAAATAAACCAAAGGATTTCAGTAGATAAACACAAACCAAAATTTATTAGCTTTTTTGTTAAGACCATCAACATAGCCACACAAGATTTCTTTCCAGTTGGTACTGATAGTAGGACTCCACATAGATATATTCCCCATAAATAATGACCAAACCAACTTAGCATATACACATTCAAAGAAAATATGAAAACCAGTTTCAGCAACATTGCATAAAGAGCAAAACACATTGTCAAAACCAATACACAATTTATTAAGAATAAGAAGCCATCTAAAACAAGATTTCTTAGGTTCTATGACCCTTGACCATACCAGTTTAAATATTTTAGACAAGACATTTTGCCCCAAAGTGTCAAACCAAGATGTGTTGATATGTTGGATTACCACCTATAAGTTTGAAAGCATCTTATAAATCATATTTGGTTTCACATTCAAAAAACTAGTCCCATCCAACCATTTCAGATTCCCAATACATTCTTCCCCCAGAACAGAAAATTCTAAGGAAAGCTTGCAAATCAGTGCCTTTGAAAGAGTGGAAAATGTTCTAGCATGTTGATCATTAAGACCAAATTCATATTTAATCTGAGTCTAAGTTTTAGGACCACCTCCATCAAACATATCATTAAGATTAGCCAACCCTTTCGAATTGCACTTCTTGGCTAAGTAGCCCTGAAGTTGGGCTAAAAATTTGCCCTTGTGCCTCACATTCCACCAAATGGATTTGTGCCCCCAAATGCATTTTTTTCCAGATTAATAGCTTCTCTGTCCAGTAATAGAACTTTTGCTTGCTCCCAAGCTTTCCAAATACTGAAAAAGACCATAGATCCCCCATGTTTGGCTTTGAAATCCCCAAGCAAAGTATCATGAAAATACAAAATCCCCCAGTCTTTTTTGTTTCCCAGAAAAACATTTTGAATATTATTTCTCACCAATACTTTCCAAGGCTCCCCCTAGATAAGGAGTTGATAATCCATTTTGTTGCCAATGTAACACCCTGAATCCTCAAATCCTTCAATCCTAGCCCCCCAACTCTTTGCCTAGACAACACACTCCCATTTGACCAAATGCTTTTTTATTTTACCTTTACCATCTGACCATAGGAACTGCCTTATAATTTTATGGTTGACCTCAAATTGATAATTGGCAAAGAGCCACATAGAGGAGTAGAAAATGGAATAAGCTGACATAATCTTTTGACAAACTTGAACCCTACATGCTAATGACAGATGCAGTCTGTTCCAGTTTTTCAACTTCATTTCAATTTTTGTAAAAAGCCAATCCCACATCATTTTCAATGAAGGGAAAATGGCAAAAGGGATGCCAAGGAACCTTACTTGTTTCATAGGCCCTCCTCATTTCCATTTGCCAACATTAAGCCACTCTAGAGCATATTTATCCCACCCTAACAGAATAGATTTAGAAGGAGACATTTTAGCACTTGATGCAAGACAACATATTTCTAGTCTTGTATCCAACCTATCTAATTCTAATTTGTTAATTCTGGGAAAAAGTGGTGTGTCATCAGCAAATTGTACATTAAGTAATTTATCACCATTAGGTAAAGAGATACCATCTAGTTGTCCTTCAATTAGTTATGTTCTTAGAAAATAATGGAGGGCTTCTGATGCTATAACAAATAAGGCATGGGCAAGAGGGCAACCCTGCCTAATTGATCTCCCCATATCAAAAGGAGATGATAAAACACCACTGACCTCCACCTGGGTTGAGGCATCATTAAACAACATTTTAACCATTTTACAAAAATGATCAGGAAGCCCTATGGCTTTTAACATTATTAGGACAAATGACCACTCCACCCTGTCATATGCTTTTTCAAAATCTAAAAGTAGAATTCCAGCTCTTTGATTGATTTCTTTCACCCAGTGTAATGCTTCCCAACTAGTGATTAATTTTTCAAGGATGTACCTTCCTTTTATGAATCATGTTTGGGTGCTACTTATTATATTTGGTAGAATTCCTATTATCCTTAGTGCCAACACTTTAGCAATGATTTTACATGAAACATTTAGTAAAGTTATAGGTCTCCAATTCCTAATATTTGCCTTTTCACCATCCTTGGATAGAAGCTTAATGATTCCCCTATTTATTTCTTTTCCCAATGTTCCACTCTCAATAGCTTCCTTATATAGATCAAACAAATCATCAACAATCCAAGACAGATTAGCCTTGTAGAATTCTATAGGAAGACCATCAGCCCCAGGGGACTTTCCATTATCCATAGATTTAATAGCTACCTCTATTTCATCTCTTGAAATATCTTTATTGAGCTTAGTCTTCATTTCATCATCAACCTTTTCAATACATATTTTGTTGTAGAGCTCTTGAGCTTCCTTGCATCTTTTCTTATTATCCTCTACCTTGAATAGTTTTTCAAAAAAAACCCTGAAAGCTTCTAGTATATCCTCTTTCTTCTCCAGACAAATTCCATTTTCCACCACTGGCCCTATATTCTCTTTTATGTTTTTATATTTTAAGAGATTAAAAAAGTATTTTGTGCCTTTATCCCCATCTTCCAGCTAGTGCATCTTTGCTCTAATTTTAGCACCTGGGACTTTTCTAACCTATATTTTCTTCAGTTTGTGATTTACCTCACCCATTCTTTTGATTAGTTCTTAACCCTTTGCCTTACCTTGAATCTCCTCTTCAACTTTAAGGAATTCCTCCTGAAGAAGAAGCTCCTCTCTCTTCCTATCTAAGGAATATTTCTTCATAACTATCTGAAAGATAGATTTGCATGAAGTTATCATCTTGCTTTAGTAAAGAGAAGCACCCTTATCCTTGTAAAGTAACTTGCAAATACTTCTTATAGAACTGATACCATTTTTACAATCTTCGTCCCTCAGAAGCTCACAATTTAGCTTATAACTACCATCTTTTTGAGTTCTAAACCTTTCTTCTTGTTTTTTAATATTCTAACTGATCTTATGGGGTGGTGATCAAAGAGTGCATTTGGTATAACTTGCACTTTATTCATTCCCTTTATATTATAGAAAATTAAATGTTTCTTTCTCCACATAGAGTCTATCTAACCTGCTGTAAATTCTTCTATTAGCTTTTTGGCTATTACACTAGGAGTACCAAATTCCTTTATTGTTCTTCTTCAAACCATCTAATGGATCCATCAATTTTAATGTCTTTTTCATTCTTTCCCAAACAAATCTCTCATTCCCTCTCCACTCCATTAGGTTACCCCTACTTATCCTATTTTTGCTCAATCATGTTAAAGTCTCCTCCTATAACCCAAGGCACCTTTGAAAGTTCATTGGCCATCCAATTCCATAGCTCGACCCTATTATAATACTCATTGGGGGCATATACCGAGTAGAACCCAATATCATTACCCCCAGCATCCAATGTGATCTATATACATCTGTTATAGGGGGATTGCCCTACCTCCTTGAAATACTTTTCACATCTCCTGCTTAGAAGGATGGTGTTGCCACCCTTCCCCTTATCATGCTTAGTAGTAAAGGCAATAACATCTCTCCAAATAAACCTCAATATGTTTTCCATCAAAAAGCCTACAACCTTAACTTCCTGAATAAACAATATGTCTATGTCCCTATTCTTGTTACAGAAATCCCTCACTACATATTTCCTATCAGAGGATTCCAATCCCCTAACATTCCAACTAAAACAATGAATCTCTTTCATCAAAAAATGCTGAAGTTAGGTGGAGTTGGGTTTGTTTCCATTGTAAAACCTATCAAAGCACTTAGGAATCTAATCATCCTTTCCTTTTTTACCATGTTTAATAGTACTATTTGTCCTGCTCATGTTTTTTCTCTTTTTGCCTTCCTCATCCATTTTGTCTATCTCATCAATATCTTTTTTCCTCTCTTTTTCAATTCTTAGATCATGATTCCTTCCTTCTGGGGTAGATTTTTCTTTCATGCCACTCAACTTGTGGACATCCATAGCCACACCTTGGGTATCTATTGCCCTTTTTTTAAAGAAATTTTCCTTCAATGAATCTAGCTTGTTTCTTTGTTATGCTATCTCTCTAATCTTGTATAATGCCAGCTCTTGGACAATTTTCCTCCTGCCAACAGTAATAAAACCATTAGTAGAGAGAGGGCCCTAATTTTTGTTTGTAGAGGATATTACTTGCTGATCTTTATTATCTAGTGGCAATCCATCCTCCCCATCCTTTTCTTTTTTATTTTTGTTAGTTTGTGTTTGTGTTTCACCAATTTGGGATTCATAATAGGGGTTGTCATCCATAATGTCCTCTCCTACATTGTCATCAATTGAGAAGAGAATCAGGTTGCCTCCCTGAGTACTATCTGAATCACAGTCATCTAAAGGTCTATTCACCATTACCTCAAAGGACAAATCACTTTCCTTTGGATTCATCCTAATGTTTTCAACATATTCATTCTCTACCATAGGGTCATTTTCTCTTTTTGTATGTTTTTCTCCTAAAGTGGGAATAGTTTCAGACTTGTCATGCAAGTGGGAGCCAACCCTAGAGTCACTCCCTAACCCACCAGAAGCACTTTTCCTAGGGAGATCATTAACTCCCTTTTCCTTAGTTTCAAATTCTAAATCATCCTTTTTATTATTTCTATTTAAAACTGGGCAATCCCTTCTCTGGTGCCCATCCATTTTGCATAAAAAATAGGAATTTAATCCCCCCAACCCTACAATTTCACACTGAATGGTTTTATTGTCCCAAGTTATCTCAATAATTTTAGGTATATGCACTCTAGTGTTAAATTCCACAAGCAATCTTACATCCATATGTGGCAAGGTTGCCCTAGTTTCATCAACCTTTATTATTTTTCCAAAAGATTTAAGTAATTGAGGTAGAAAGCCCCAAAACTGCATAGGTACATTCTTGATTAAAATCCATCTAGGAATAGAACAAAACTGTATTTCCTTATGTCAGGTTTCACGGGCCCAAGGAAAGACTTTAAATAGAGAAGAGCCTATATTCCAAAAGTTCTTTTCTACTACTCGTTTATGCATGCTGTGATTTTTGAGAAAATTAACAAATATGCCACTCTGTATCATTCTACAAAACGAGAAGTGAATCCCAAGTTTTTTCCCCCAAACTGCTATTAATCAGTTATCAAAAAACTTTCTCGATGGCATTTTGTCAATATGAATACAAGTAAAAAACATTGCTATATTTTTTAATCTATTTTCTTCATTTCTCAAGGGTTTGTCCATAATCCTCCATGATCTTCTTGCTTGGGACGATCCTCTCCCTACTTTGGAATCCTTCCTTGTTTCTTCAGCTTTATTGGTAGAATAAGTTGATTGTTGATAGTTTGATTACATATCCTTTTTTGTTTTATTTTATTAGAGCCTTGGTGTTGCATTGATAAAAATTTGAAAATATAAAAGTTCTCTTTTTCATATCTTTTTTCCCGCACTCACCTTGGCGTCACCCTGGTGTCAACCTCACCGACCGAGGAGTGTAGTGGGATGGCTCTAACATTTAATGCGCAGAATTAATATTTGATGGAGAAACATTTAGAAGGAGAGATAAACAAACAAGGGGAAAATAACAAAACTTATAGAGAAGCCCTAAGATCTGATGATGCTGAGACACCACCAAAAAATGCGGGCTTCTCGGTTAGGTATACATTTGGAGCTGATGGTGGAATCATCAAAGAAGGGAGTGTGAGAAGCGAGACTAGAGAAAAGAAACAAGGTGAGTCCTCCTCTCTACCGAGGAAAGTATCCTTGTGCCCTAATGAAGACATTTTATAATAATTTAAAAAAAAAACTCACTTTACAATGTACACAAAAGAGTAATTTTCTCTTTACAATGTATATATGGTTACTATTTTTAAAATTTTTTGGTAAGGAAGAATTTTTTTAGCTTTGTAAAATTTTAATTTGTTTACCAAAAAAAATATTGTAAATATATGCTTCATATGTGGTGGATGACCTAGAACCAAGAAGTGGACACATGGCCTCAACATAAAAATTTCTAAGAGAACTTGACCATAGGACCCTAAATCTCCCAAAGGTGTTTGTAAACATTACCTTGGTAGATTTTGACCAGGGAAGGTAGAGGCAAATGAATCTCTTCACACACATTCTATTAGTTCATACCCACATGGCTAGGCTCATTCTCGTACATTAGATCAAACCATGACACTTGGGGTTTGAATCCAAGAGACTTGAATCTAAACCATAACAAATTTTGAGATTGCATTGAGTCTGAGACATCTTCTAAACTAAGAGCTTCAAGTGACTCAAAATGACAAGAGTAAAACATCAATAGTATTTCTTCATTGTTGTTTCTAAAACTAAGTACATCTATGATTATTTATTATTATTTATCCACCTAACTCTAAAAGCAATCTAAATTAATTCTACTTAATTGTTTACATTTTAAAGAATTTAAAACATATTTATTTCTTTATAATAATGTTAGACTAAATTAAATCTAATGCTTAGTATAAGATAGGATAGATGCATGCACACTAAATTGTCTCTATTTTCTTAGTTCTTGTTGGCCACATATATTATAGCAATTATTAGGTTTAAATATTTATGCTATATCAACCAATCCAATGTAAAATAAGAATTAAATATTTTTTCTAAATTTTAAAACTAATATATTTATATTTAAAAAATATCTATAATATACCGATTTTTTTTTTTTTTTAATTTCTAATTTCTTTTCTTGGTTCCATATTTTTTGTGATTTTCTCCACCTTTCTATCCTTCATGGTTTTCATTTTTTATTTTCTAGGTTTTATTTTTTATTTTTTTTATATATTTGCACAGAAAAAATGAGTGCTCTCATCTCCACTCCGCTATGACTGTAGAATGCCTCTTGGCATAATGAATTTTTAACATCTATACTTTTATAAATAATTACACTAGAGGTGTTATACAATGGCATAAAAATGCCTCATGTTGTGAGTGTGTTTAAATGTTATTTAAAAAAAACATGGCCTACCTAATTTAAAAACTAAGAACCAAATAACTAATTAACAAAAAAATAAATTAAACTAACAATCACAACATAATTAAAAAAATACAAATAGAACTAAATAACTAGTGGTAATAAACTATATAGCTGACATAATTAACAAAACATGTGGTGAGTGCGTTTAAATCTTATTTTTTAAAAAAATACATGGCTGACATAATTAAAAAAATATAAATAGAACTAAATAACTAATAATAATAAACTAGAACTGACATACTAAAAAAAAAAAACTAAATAACTAACAATAATAAATATAGTCAGCAGAAGTAAAAAAAAAAACTAAATTAAATGAATTATATAACTAACACTAATAAACTATAGCTTTAGGAATTTTCTCTAATAATGAAGCTGAAGCTTTGGCTTTAGTGGCAGGTCTTAAACTTGTTGTGAAGTCTGGGGTTTAAAACATTGTAATTGAAGGTGACTCTTTGAATACTGTCAATACTATTAGGAGGAGTTCATCTCCTTGTTGGAAGATAGGGTATCTTCTTCAAAATGTTGAGAGTATTTTGGATTCTTTTGAATCCTTTCAAATTTTTCATACATACAAAGAAGGGAATAATTTAGTAGATTTTTTAGCCAAAGCTACTTGTAATTAGGAGGATGATTCTTTGGAGTGGGATTAAGTTTCCTTGTTATAGTTGAAAGGAGTTGATAAAATTTTGTCGGATGATAGAAAGAGATTTTGATGTGCTTCTGTGGTGGTTAGCTTGTTGTGTTAATCGAAGCTTTCCTGTGTTTGTTACTGTGGACTGGCTGGTGGGATGGTTTTGGGGAATATTTGGGAAGAAGTTTGGAGTATCCCATCTTTGAATCTCTACTTCTCTAATTTAGAGAAGTAGGCTTTTGTTACTAATGGTTTTTTTAGCAGGTTTCATTTTTTTGACATATCCTCCTAATCATTCCCTCCTATGAGTGGCGAGCTGTTCGTGCGTAAGATTTGGAATATCTGTATAAGTGAGTACTAGCTACATTAATGTTTGGGATGAGTTTTTGGTTTTCGAGCGATCATTGTTTATTGTGAAATCTCTGCGATGAGTTAGGTCTCTCATGCGGATCGGGATATAATTGTAATCTCCTTAATTCTTTTTGTGCAAGCTTTCATTTCTAGATTTCTCTACAATTGGTGTCTTTTTTTGGCTTGTTGTCATCTCTCCTTTTGATGTTCATGGATTCAATTCAGTGCAACAAAAGACTGTTCCTTCCTGTTCTAAAATGGGAAGTGCCCAGTCAAGGAATGCTTCATTTTAACTATTTGGTTGAAATCTTCAAGTTTTATAATGAGGATGTGGAGAATGCCATTGTTTCAGTCTGTGGAAGAGATGTTCTTCAGTTCCCTAGGACCTTCTATCCTTTGTAGGTGGTTTCACACTTCCTCTCCAATGCCATGGATCTTTTGCAAAATTTAGGCATGGTGAAAGGTCTTGCTGTTAATTTTGTTTAGGATGCTTTGCTCTCGGAGGCTCGTCTTGATGAGGGGTTTGAGAATTATGATATGCACTTTGGGACGACTCCCATTGGAGGTCTATTCTTGCATAAAGAGGTGAGATGTCAGCCATTTATGTACTATGTTTATTTTGCATTTTTTCATGGATTATAGAACAATTGCATCCATTCCATGGAAAATTCTCTGCATTGTCATGAGGAAGAGATTGGGGAAGAGTTTGAGGATTCTATGAGGAGTGTTTTTCAAGCCCTTCACTTCTTATTGCACTTCAACCCTCCTCCTCCTCCTCTGGTGATGGGTGTGGCTGCTCCTCCTGTTCCTAATCCTCAAGGCTTTCTGGTTGAGGATCTTAATGAAATGGCTTAGTTTCTTCTGGTGTTACAGTTAGTGGTGTTTTTTGGGACTTTGGCTTGTATAGACTATATCGTTTATTTGTAACAGTTATGGGGTATTCTCTTTTTGACACCTTATGCTTTGTTTAGCAAATCTCTTGAAGGTTTTTGTATGTCTCTAGGACTGTTCATTGTCCCCATGTAACCCCTACTACTTCCGTAATTTCCTTTGGGATTTTATATATTATAATATACGTTTAGGTGCTTGCACCTTTTTCTTAAAAAAATAAAAATAAACTATAGCCAACATAATAAAAATTAAAAACATGTCAATGGTCCATATTATTCTATAATTTATTTTTCTACATCTTATAATAATTAATAATATTATTATTTATTTAGTTTTCCTATTTGTTGGTCATTTTGAATTTTCTTATAAACATGCCATTTGAAATTAAATTCATTAAAAAAAATAGAGATATTCCTTTTTTCATTAATAGTTATTATGTTTTTGTAAGTTAGAAATAGTAGTGATTATGAAATTAAAGATAATCAACATGTGTTCAACAAAACATAATAGAGCATGAGTGGGAAATCATATCTAGGCTACAATGTAGTCAAATTATGGAAGTGAATGAAATAGATATGTTGGGAAGAAAAGATATTAATAGACAAACACCACGGTCTAATGAATATCAAGGTGAAGATTAAAGCTATAAATTCATAAGCACCATGAAAGATAATGGGTTTATGATACTTGATATACCACACAGTATGAATTACCACACAGTATGAATTATGGAACCTTGGTAAACAAAAAATCACTTGATATAATTATGACACATTATCATCAGGGCCAAAATACATTGTCATTATGCATGATAATTCAAGGAATGACAAGAACGGGAAAATCATATATAATAAGTGTCATTCGTAAAGCTCTCGAAGATGCATCATTCTTAAGGGATTGTCCACTTATACTACTTGCAACCACTAGAGTTTCAACATTCAATATCAAAGCTTCAACAATCTATTCACAACTCTAAATTCTAATCTTGGATTTTGCACCATTAGAAGGAGCAAGGCTTACAAGTTTCCAAGAAGAGATTTGACACATCAAATACATATTGATTGATGAAATAAGATTCATTGGATAGAATTTGATACAAAAAATAGACTCTTGACTTCATCAAGCATTTTCAAAAAATGTGAACATGGGTTTTGGAGGTATATCTATCATTTTAACTTAATTGATAAATACTTATTATTTTAATACATAGATTTCATTACTATAAAGTTTTTTCATTCACATTTGTAGCTATATCACATTTAAAATCATTGCAAGCTCTATGAATAATGTCACCATTTACATATGACCACTACAAAAAGATGAAAAAGGGAAAACAAGTGGCCAACCGAAAGTTGAAAAATAAAGACTAAAATTATTAGAAGATAAATGATGTGATGCACTTCTTTCAAATCTATTTCAAACAATATGAAATGATGTAATGTTTCTTAGTTTTATTATTTATATAGTACTTTATCATGATTCTGTAAACATTATTTATGTCTCCTTTTATTTTCTCTAATGTTATTGGTCTTATATTACTCAAACATAAATGATTAAATCATTATAATAATGTTGTTACCATGTTATGACTACAAATGCTACTAGCATACCTATCTTAGATAAATCTATGTAAAAGACATCAAGAGACATCCTTCTTGAGGTGCCTATTTTTAAATAAATTCGTGCTATACAAATGGAATAGGCACCTTAGGAAGGATACCTCCCAGTGTCTTTTACATAGATTTATCTAGGTATGCTAGTTATCATATATATTTATGTGAATTTTAATACATTTATTAGTTCAGAGTTATCTATACTAGTTAAATACATTTATCTAAAAAATAGTGAGAAATTTATTAGTTTAGCGTTATCTATACTAGTTAAATTTTACCTAGGGGCCACAAGAAGAACATTAAATCTTGGAAGCCAATAATGCAAGAGTTCATTAGGTCCATTCATATAAGAAGTAGATTATCCTACCAACCAATCCCATCAATGGGTCTGCCTACATCAATTAATCATAAAGCTTAGAAATTCCCCATTCCCCTTTAATGCATGTAGCCACCTAAATTTTATCTATTATCACTCCTAACACCATCCTAATTAAGCCCATCCCATATTAACATTTTCATCATTAATTATTTAAATAATTATATTATTTAATTAATTCAATCCATTATTTTTATTAGTAAACATGGCCATAGGGGCCATACCCATATATATTGATATAAAAAATTCATACATTTTTTGATTAGATGCTCCTATGGAGGGTCATGACAAAAAACCCACAGGGTGACAAAGTTACAAAATTAGATATCATTAGTCAAAGAAACTATCTACAACACCTATAGATTTAGAAGATAACCCAACACACATTAACCTGTATCAAACTTTGTTCATACATTTTTCTTTGTTTCAGTCTCCCCACCCATGCTCAAATCTAAACTCCTCTCCTTGAGTGTGAAAGACTAATCCACCCCTTGCATAGGCACAACACCGAAAGCTAATTTGAGGAATTCAATTCCCCATTTTGCTTGTTATTTCTATTACGTGTCATTCTTCCCCACCATCAACATTACAAATGAGACCCAAGGACTAGTGTAAGGCAGGTGGACAACCAACCAAACCTTAGCTCCAGGGTGAAATCCAACTCTAACTAGGGTATCATCTAGAATTGCCCTCAATCCATCCCTCCACCATGATTTGATCATAGATTCTACAACAATCCTGATAGCTTCTTTTGACTCTCCAACCTCAAGGAAAACCACAATAAATATTGAAGAATATCTGTGCGACTCTATAATAGTGTGCAATTGAGAAACGTTTTTCCTAATACCACCCTAGAATATCATGTATCATGATAACAACCCTAGCCTTAAAAATATTTTTAACCTTAAATCTGATATCTCCTGAGGATGGCAATTTGCCTTTTTTAGCAATTAGCCTCACCATGGTATCCATAACCAATTTTCTCTATTGTTCTACAATGTGGGATGTTGTAATGCATTTTATAGACTTTAATGGTCGCTCAAACATGATCATTTCCATTCTACTCTAAATATTTCCTATTACTGTTCATAGTATTGTTTTTGGTTTGATCTATGCCGAACATAGCCCCAACTTAAAATCATTATGAATGCCCATTGCATGATCTTGGGAAGAAGAATCGTACATCTAGTACAATCTAACTCCACATGTGTGGATAGCTATCCATTATACATTCCTTGTCTCATTTGATTGCCACATTTGCCAGTATATCCACATCACCATTTGCTTCCCTATAGACATGACTTATTGTGTATGCTGATAAATCTTTAATGAGGGGCCAACAAAGATTTAAGAATATTGTTAATTTTCTAGTTTGGAGAGGATTTATTACAGATGGCATTTATTATAATCAATGAATCTCCCTTAATGTGAAGTCTTGTAATGCCACAATACTTACAAGTTTGAAGCCCAAGTAGAATGGCCTAGGCTTCCACCTCGTTATTAGTGTCCATTGAGAGTTTTTTCACCACTATGCCAATCAACTTTCCTTTATGATATTTGGTTATACACCTTGCCCTCTATTGTCAAAGTTTACCCCTTAATGCCCCATCAAAATTGAGCTTGTGGCAACCTTCAAGTGGAGGGATCCATTTGACAGGTGCCTAGTCTTGGGTTTGGGACCAGATTAACCTTGGCAATCCCATTAATGGGGGTAATCTAGTCCATTGTTAGTTGATTAAATAATTATATTGTTAAATCAACCCACCATTAATTAATTAAATAATTGTATTATTTAATTTCATTCCCACCTCATGTATCTAGTTAAATAATTTTATTATTTAATTACTTCAATTTTTTTTCACTTTCCATGTGGCTAATTAATTAAATAATTTCTATTATTTAATTAATCTATTTTCCCTCCACCATTTCCAAAAATAAATGACCAACTAATTACCTTTCCCTCCTAGTTTCTAGTTGCAAATAATTACTTATGACTATTTCTATTTCTAGATGATTTAATTTCATCCCTTCACCTAGAACTTGAACTAAACTAGCACCCTTGATCCTCTCCTTGATCCAAGGAAAATCCTCTCAAGCAACCTCCACCATCAATCTTATAAACAAATCTCCACTATTCATCTTCCCTCTCAAAAAACTATAAATAGAGCTGCAAGTTTGCAGAACTTCATCCACCATCCTCAATAGGTACATGTTGCAGAGATTTTGTATGAGTCATTTGAGCATAGTACATTATAATCCATTAGTGTTTTCATTGATCTCATCTTCACAACTAATGGAGTTTGCATTTGATAGCACATGCATTTGTTCAAATCTTTGTTGAGGCTTAATCTTGAGGTTTGCCAATAAATTCAAATTAGGAGGCTAATTGCATGTTTATTTCCTTTTGTTTTTTTAGTTTAAAATATTTGCATACATTTTGGCAAGCATGGTGGGACTCAAACCCATAATGTCTTGCTTATTAGTTTTATGTACTAACACTTGTTGAAGTTTTGGTGAGGTTTTGCAAGGATTAATACTCGCTAGAGTTCACATTAAACTTCATTTTATGTAAAGTGAGATGCCCTCTCATATAACTTGAAAGAGATTCAAGTTTATTTTAAATCTAAAATTGAACGATTTGAAGTTTGGTGTTAATTTCATTTTTATTTGTCTTCGAAAATTATAATTCTAGATTGTATTTATGAAATGCCATTGATTCTACATGTTGTATTGCAACATACATAGAATAATTTTATCGCATACTCTTATTAGAGACATATTTTTAGTGACAACAATCTATTGGTAATCTTCCAATTAGGTGCAACATGAACTTAGGTTCATTCCATTTGTTTATATATCATCACTGATATTTGAAGCCTCATAATTACAATGCATGCTCTTGTGCAAATGCCTTTCTAAATTAGGCACACCAATAACTATTACTATAGAAGCTTGTGATTTTGATTATTGTGCTAAGATAACATAAATTTTAATTATATTAATATGCATTGTGCCAGTTCTTGTGATCAAGATGTTTAACAAGAATGGGTAATAGAAAAAGAGTATAGAATACAACCTCTGTTCTCCTTTGCAACTACTGTTTGGCTAATGTCAAACCCATGCAACTGCAATGATTCTCAACGTTGCCTACCAATACACCATGTAGAAGGGAATATCAAACACATAGGGTAGTTTTTAAGTTCAAATGCTATTAGTCATTAGAAGTGTAGTGTTTTATGTGAGGCTCTATGGATTGTCCTAACAAAAACCAAACCTATGTTTTCCTTGACAGTGGAAGAACATTGGATTTTCTTTGAGAGTCAATTTATGAACATCTGATTTTGTAGTCAGGTAAATTTCTGTAGGTCAAATCTCTTTGACAATGGAAAGTGTCATATTTTCTTTAAGAGTTTCAATTTATGCTTTCTTTTATAAGCTTTACATTTTGTGTTGTACGATAGAATTTGTTTTGGCACATAATCATATTGTTGATGCAATCAATTTTAGTGAGGGTAATTTGTTCAGAGTTTTAGGATTTTGGTTTTGTGTTAGGTAAAAAGGAGTTTTCATTCCAATCATGGAAATTGAGTAGAGATTTTATAGCAGAAATAGATTTGAAAGATCATTATCCATTTTTGTTTTGAAATTTTTGATTTGGGATTTTTTGTCAAAAAATTCTAACTTGCAGGCATTGTTTGTCGAAGACCAATATTTTTAAACTACTAATGCATTCTTGCAAGTTCATTTTGTCCAAGGTTAGTTTCTAGTAAAATTAATTCCATACGTTAATTTTTCTAAGGGAAATTAATCATTGTTTACATTTTATTTCATTTTTGTGTGTTGTCTTTTTGTGACTCAAATCACTCTCTTCTCATGCCTTTGGACAAACTTGAAAATCAAAAGTGGTTTATTTCACTTGTGTGACCAAAAAATTGAGTGTGTATGATCTTCCCTCACATAATTGCACGATCTTGGGAATTAGAAATGTTGATGGTTGTTTTTGCATGCAAGAAATTAGATAAAATATTGATTATTCTACCTCTCTTGAAATGAATCTAATCCCAATAAATCAGAAAAAGATTACCCCAAGGTTTCTCCCAGCTAGGTCTTAGCTATGTGAAATGACTCAATAGTTGATGTATTTTGCTATTACACAAGGGCCTTACATGAATTTGGACAAAATTTAAAACACAGGGTTGTATTACACACAAATCAATCAGTTTTTAGATTAAGGAAGTAGGATAAAACTGATTTAACATATATATTACTATGAAATGTATTGTTTCAGCCTATTACTAGCAATATATCAACTTGCATTTATGAAATATGAACCTTACAACAACAATATGCAAGTTTGAAAGACCTATTCTAACTCTAAACTAACCAAATTTGATATAAAAAAGTGCAAAAACAAAGGGGGTAGAGAAAGGTTAGAGAGAATTCCTATGGATAGCTACAAGAATGGTTGACTGTTTCAGATAGACATACTTAACTGAAAACCAACTTCTACTTAACCAGACAACTCACAATGTTGCAGAAATGGTGCAATCTCCAAAGGAGGTTAGGAGTTTCAAATTATGAAAGGATTTCATTAAACACCCAAATTCTGGTGCAATTTAATTAGACTTTCATAATTGAACTAAATTAAATTATGTTCATACTAACCATGCACAATAAGTTACAGTCAACAATTTACCAATGGTATGAACAAACGTGGTCCATCAAATATCATAAATAATCAATCATAAATGTAATTGAACTTTAATTAACATAATGTGAAAAGGAACCATGAAAACCAATTTTGCAATCAACAAAACAATTCAGTTTGACAACAGGACATGAATTTTTGTTTGTATTAATTTAGAAAAATGGTAGAGTTTCAAATATTCTTCTTCTTTTCAGTCTTTCCTTCTTCTTTTATAAGAGAAAGTGATTGCCTTTATATAGGAGAGGAAAGAGTACTGAGTTTACAATGAGTGGTGAGGATTAATCTAACACCAAGGGCTCAGATTCAACAACATTTAATATTTGTGGCAAGGCAGTTACAAACTCTGGGTACATTTTCTAAGAGTAAATCTAAAGTTTTTAGTCAATTTAAAGAATTTAAAGCAATGGTTGAGCTGTAGACTGGAAAAAAAACAAAATGTTTGAGGACTAACAATGGCGATGAATTTTTCTCTAATGATTTTGATAGATTTTGTAAAGATTGTGGCATTCTGAGACAAAAGACAACTCTATATTCTCCACAATAGAATGGAGTTGCAGAAAGAATGAACAAGACATTGATGGAGAAGGCTATGAGTATGCTCAGTGGTGCTGGTCTAGAACAAAGGTTTTGGGCTAAAGTTGTTGGCACTACTTGCTACTTGATTAACAAGTCTCCTACATTAGCCCTTGTTGATAAAATGCCTATGGAGTTGTGTTTGGGTCACAAGATTTCATTGAGACATCTTAGAGTTTTTGGTTGTGAGGCATATGCACATGTGCCAAAGGAAAAGCAACAAATTTGGAGAACAAGGATGTGAAATGTATCTTCATTAGGTATAGTTATGGTGTGAAAGGATGCAAGCTTTGGGATCCTATTACACATAAGTTAATATAGTAGAAGTGCAATTTTTAGAGAAACTAAGCCTTCTTTTGTTACATTGCAGCCAAAACAAAGTGAACAAAAAGATGTGATTCAACTTCCTTCTACACTTGATAAAGTGGAATCGAGGCCCCTCGATAGACAAGAAGTTGAGGAGAGCCTATCTATCTCTGAATCTTCAAAAGAGGAGGAAGAACCTCCAACTTAGCTTGTTCAAAGGTCTTCAAGGAATAGACAACCACCTAAAAGGTATTCACCTAATGACTAGAAATGTATTTTTTATTTGATTACTAACATGGATAAACCTAGATTTGTAGAAGAGGCATTAGGTATGAATGATGCCGAGTCTTGGAAGATTGCTATGGATGAAGAAATGGAAGCTTTGAAAAATAATGATGCATGGGATCTAATACCATTTCCTGAAGGATGAAAACTTGTTGGTTGCAAATGGGTGTTCAAGAAAAGATTGGTTTAGATGGAGGCATTGAGAAGTACAAAGCACGGTTGGTTGCAAAAGGTTACTCTTAGGTTGAGGGTGTTAATTATGGTGAGATATTTTCTCCTTTTGAAAAATGACATCCATTAGATTCTTGCTTTATATTACTACTACTTATGATCTAGAGGTTGAGAAAATGTATGTGAAAATGACATTCCTTCATGGTGATTTGGAGGAGGATATTTATATTACATAACTAGAGCACTACATAGTGAAAGGTAAACTTAATTTGGTTTAGAAATTGAAGGAGTCCTTGTATGGCCTGAAATAGAGTCCTAGGATGTGATAGCAAAAAATTGATACATATGTGTTGAGTTTGGGATTCAAGCGTTCTAAATCAAATCATTGTTTTTATTATAAATCTGATGGTGATCATTTCCCATTTATTACATTATATGTTGATGATATGTAAATTATTGGTAAAGGGAAAGGAATGATTTGGGAACTAAAGTCTCAACTTGCAGCTAAATTGGAAATGAAAGATCTTGGTGCAACTAAACGTATTCTTGGGATGGAAATCAAAAGAGATAGAGTGAATAGAAAACTATGGCTTGGATAGAATATGTATGCCAATTCAATTTTACAGAGGTTTAATATGCAAGATTGTAGACCATTATGTGTTCCTCTTATAGTTGGAATGAAGTTATCTGCTTCACAATGTCCAACCTCCCCATTGGCGATGGAAGACATGAGTGGAGTGCCTTACCAGAGTGCAATCAAAAGTTTGATGTATGTTGTGGTCTATATTAGACCAGACATTGCCCAAGTAGTGGGAATTCTTTCCAGATATATTTCTAATCTTGGTAGAGTTAATTGGGATACAGTTAAAAGAGTCTTTAGATATTTGTGGGGTACCTCAAAGTATTCCTTGTGTTATCATGGTAATTTAATAGGAGAAAAGAATTCCCTTGATATTCATGGTTATGTGGATTCAGACTAAGCAAGTGATGTCAATAGTAGAAGATCCACCAATGCTTGTGTTTACTTTATTTGGTGGTGTAATTAATTGGATGAGTAAAAAATAGGTTGTGGTTGCTTTGTCCACTACTGAAGCTAAGTATATGGTAGCTACTCATGCATAAAAAGAATCCATTTGGTTTAAGAGACTATGTTCAGATATTGGAATAAAACATGGTGTAGTGATAGTTTATTGTGATAGTTAGAGTGCACTCTGCCCAGCTAAGAACCCAACATTTCATGCTAGGACCAAGCGCATTGTTGCACTATTCTAGTAACTTGTAAGCTATCAGATTCACATCAATTTTTGTAGGACAATATAGTAGATTGCTACAAAACACTAGTGCAATAAGCTCATCTTTTCCCAAGTCCTTCGCAATAAAATAAAGGGAGTATGTATTGCAAAGTTAGAATAAGAAAAGAAATAGGGTGATCCAATTGAGGAGCGCAACCTACTGATGCCCAAGTAAACAAGAATGCCAATAACAATGCTCCTTGCCAGAAGGTAAAGTACCTCCTACTGAGCCCATGGATACAGATAATACCCAAACACCCGAAAATGAGTGAAACGACTCTATAAGTTATGTATACTCAGATTACGCTTTCCTTTTTGAAGATTTCTGTAGATCTTTGGTTGGTCAGCTTCTCAACTTAGGTGTAACACACTACCACTTACCAGCTCAGTTATAACACTTTCCCACATGCGGCACCAAAACCACATTTTCTATGCTATATAATTATTTTGGAACATGAGGTTCAATCTCAAAAACATCTAGATTAGCACCTTGAATCCAAGCTTCCACTAGAGCCTTCACCAATTCCTTCTTAGCTACAAGGAAGCACCAGCCTATATTCATAAGTATGCCTTTTGTTCATTTCTTTGAATCCATTCTCACCACACTAACAACATGTCAATCCAAAGACCAATGCAAAGCGACAGGAATCGAGTGAAATCTTTAATATGTTATAGATCAGAAACGTATAAACAATGGTGATACTAAGGTTTCAATTATTATTTCTAATCATCACATAACTAGAAACAATATATTTAAGGTGAAATCTAATTACACATACTCATCGCCGCTTCCATAAGCACTTCAACATATATGTAATGCAGGTTTATTACAAAGCGTAGCCTATCACCATGGTTGTAATGTAGGATCTCAAGAATTCTAACCTGATACTAAACATGGAGATGGAAATGGTGCTAACAAACCTATGTCCAAATGTTTGCTTCTCAGATATTATGAAAAAATATAAGCCACAACCCAAGATTTGAAGCGCTCTTATAGCATAAAAGAATTATGGGTAGAGTCATGAGAAGCCAAACATAAATTTTTACATAATAATACTATTGCTTCTCTATTTTTTCGTTCAATACAAATTATATATATATAGAATTTTTAGATCCTATATTATAGGGAACAACTTCTCTAAATATATGAGTTGTTTCAACAACTCAAACAAACACACACTTGTACAACAAAATAATCCTATATTATCCTATGCATATGACTAACAAACCTAACAAATAATGACACACTAATAACCTATGGGAATGATGTAATATTCCCAACAGATCTTTGGTTGGTGATACTTCTATGAAAGCTTGCTCTACAAGTATATTATATTGAGCTACTTTTGGAGTGTGGGGTTTTTCTCCTGAAAGGGTTTTCGCTGTGTAAATCAGTATGTTGTGGTATGATTGCTATTTATGTTTATTTCTAAATAATTTCTATAATAGTTGTAAAGATCTAAAAAGCTTTGCATAACCCTCCTCTCAAAATTAGTGTAGGAATTTGTTCCGCTACCTTAGCTTCCTTACCTTTTATGCTCAAAACTATAATAATCATTTAAACAAGCCCAAAACTACAATAATAATTTACCCAACAAATAAAATGGACTATCCATGAAATGTATATATCTATGAGATGTATTTTATGCTCAAGCTCAAAGCTACAATAATTGTTTGAAAAAGTAAAATGGGATGACATAGACCATTGCATTAATTGTTACACCTCTAAAAAAAATTGTAGTTATAAGTCCTAGTGAGTTCATGAGAAATGCCTTTAAAGTCTCCTATCTTTTATCTAGGTGAATGATCTTTGCAATATAGCGATGCCACGACTCTTTCATCACACCTATGTCTTTGCACATAGCATTAGAGAATATGATAAAATACATAAACATAATGCTATTATGTTCAACAATTGGTATCCTAATTATAGAATGCAAGGTTCTTGTTGTAATTATTAAATGGCCAATTGAAAGGAATTAAATTCCTTATGTATAGTTTTGAATGCCAAGTGTATTGCTTTGTGTGCATTTAACAACTGGTGTATATGTGGCGAGATTTGGAAACTCATGTACACATGAGAAATCATTTATCTCCTCTATAAATAGAACATTTATTAAAATTTTTAATAAACATTATGTGGTTGGGTAATTATATATTATTTTAAGTTAGAAATTAAATATTTTATTACAGACTATCCACCATTATGTTTTATGAAGGTGATGTGGAACCAAGTTATCTGTTGATACCTCCAAAATTAAGGTGCACTACCATCGAGCCCTAATTTCACCATTACAATAAGTTACAAAAGGAGCTTAAGGAGAAATTACTTAAATGGGTCTTCTTTACATAATTTTTAGTGAAAATTAACCTTCTATAATTAGTAGTAAATGCAAACAATTAATTCTTGGAAACTCTATATTTATAGTATTTGGACCATAATGCTGAGATTTAGAGAATACCACAACCACTCCACGTCAAGCCAAAGTAGTCTTGGCAAGTTGGGGAACTTAGATGAGTCTGCCAAAAAATCAATAAAAGAATTAACCAAAAATAAATTATTTTAAAATCTATTTATTATGGTCTGAATAAAAAAATAGCTTGCTAAGAACTTGTTGATGGCTATTTTGGCACATCAACTTCAAGTAGAACGAATGACACTCTACTTCTTCTTAAAGGCAACCTAATGATGTTATGATTACCCCAAGGTATTTGTTAGGCTGGGTCCGAACAGTGTTGGAGTAGCTGAGTGGACAATGTAATTGTTTGTTCAAGGGGTATGTGATGGTAGTATCAATCTGGATGCTTGATAACCTCTGATAGGTAGATATTTCTTTAAAGTTTGAGATTCTAAGACCTATTTCTAACTATATGTGTGTATAAAAAAGAGAAAAAGGGGTTAGGGTTTAGAAGGAAGAAAAGGCAAATAATCAAACAATTTATACACCTAGCTTTTCACTTCACATGACAAATTTAATGAGATCAAATTAAACAAGCAATGGATGACCAGTATTCCACACAACCATGTACATTGCAAGTGCAAGATTTTAAGGAAAAGGAGTAGAAGAATAGAAGTATGAAAACACCATATTACATGTGCAGAATTCAAACCCTATTCAACCACTAGATTGAAGATTTAGCAATTAAGAACAAGATCCATCAACACAAATCATGTGCAAGGAAAAGAGAACACAGATACATTACCACCAATGGGAAGAAACACAGGAATAATCAAGATGTCTTCTCATTAATTGGCAATATCTTGACGGATTACAAATGAGCAAGATTCCCACACCCTAAATGCATATCATATGTGCCCCTTACATGCCATCAGAATAAAATAATTATGCACAAGCACAAGTGCTCTATGTTTCACCCTTTTTACAAATAACACAACTTCCCTTTATTTATAGGGAGCCTCTTAAAATTACAAAATGAAGTATACATATGTTGGCACAAAATCCTTTAAATGGGTTAGCCTCAAAATATAATATACCATGCATTGCAAAAAATCAATTCCTTGTTGGCACATGAGTTTGAAAGATCTGAATAGTAGTAGTGGTCTCTCCTGCACATGGTCCTTGGTGATATTTATCTTTCATCCTAATGGAAAGGTGAGATTTCTTCACCTTGTCCTACAGCTTTACCATCTCAGCCAACTAGTGTTGGAATCCTACAAACAGAGTCTTCATCTTCATCAAATCATTAATTCCTTGCTTAGTGAGAGTCTGCTGCAACAACCCCTGGAACTCCTTGATCAAGTGGGAAGTGGGAAAAATAATGACATAGGGGTCCTTGAAGGTGAAAGGGATGGATGAAATGAATGATTCCACCCCATCTAATTTCTCCTTCACTACTTCTATGTTGGTCTTTAGTTTCTCCTTGCACCTCCTTAGCACCTTGGCCCTTAGTTTTCCTACAAGCAGCCATTCATTGGGTAACCTTGTAGTGCTGCTGCTAACGACTCCCATTTGTATGAGCTGCATTGAAGTAGTACCTTGCATTTTATGCAAGATCGGGAGTTGTTGTTCCCACATGACCAATTCATTGTTGATAGATCTTTTAGATACCACCATCTCCTCATTTTCAGCATCCAAAAGATGATATGCCTTCATGGTCTTCTTTATAGTCTCCACACCAAGGGTTTCCAATGAGGTTTTCCAAGCTGTGGTTGCAGGGAGGATCCCTTGAGGGTCAGTAGGCTGATGCTCCTTATTGAATGCCTCTAGTAGGGCTAGCGCATAGGGTCTCGAATCAGTTGGCCCAACCAAGTGTTTGATATAGGCGGTTAGGTGAGCAATTTGTCCTCATAATTCTTCTTTTGTATCTTCATCTTTCTTCATCCTAGCCAAGATGGACGAGATAGACTCTGTGAGGACATGATTTTGCTCCTCCCTGGTTTGGTGCCCCAAAGTCACCTATTGTATGCTATAGTTACCCATGGTCATAGTTGTTTCTTCCTTGTTTGTCACAGGTGTGGCTATATGGGTTGTCCTTACTCCCTGCTGATCCTTTGTGATATGGGACAACACCCTTGCACTTTTCCTCTTTGGTTGCTCATGGAGGACTTCAGCAATAGTGGCTAGGTCCTTGTCTTCTATGTATACCTTCTTCCTCTTAACCACTACTACATATAGCCAAGTAGGGGAGACCCTGATCTATGTTGTCAATGGGTGGTAGAGATGACACATGTGGTTGAGACCTTGTTGGTGATGGTTTTAACACCATTGTCTTCACATAATCCTCAAATGCTTAATCTTGTAGAGGGTGAGAGGTGGGTAAGTTGACAATCTTGTCCAATTTCAATGTGCCCTCTAATCTTGCTTCCTCTTCTAAAGATGGAGATGATGCCCTTAGATCACTTCTCTTATGTGCCCTTGGTGATATAGCTAACGTGGATGGTGGCCCTTGAGGATGAGTAGTTGTAGAAGGAGGAGGTGTAGTCTATTGAGTATCTAGCTGAGGGGGAGGAGTGGCTTGCCTTGTTGCAGGGGTGGAAGCAATCATTACCCCTTCATTGGAGGGTGGAGGTCCACTTCTCATCTTTCTTACCAAGGGATCCTCTTATGTGTTGCTAGAGTCTGCCAACACCACTTTGGCCTTCTCTTTCTCCTCAGCAGCAACAACTCTAGTTTCTCTTCTTTCTCTAGGGGCTACAAGAACCACCTTAGGTTTCTTGGTTGTCTGTGATGATTCACCCTAACTTATCTTCTTGGACTTGTCCTTCTTCTTGTAGGGATCCACCATGGGGAATGGTTTGAGCAACCATTTCTTAGTCCGAATAAGCACTGCTTGAGCTTTATCCTCTAGAGAGGCAATTTCATCATGTCCCCAATTTATATCATCTAGGGCCTGGTTGTAAACCTGATTCTACTCATATACTAGGTTTAGAACCCTTCCATCCTCTTTCATTCCCTTAGGAACCTTTGGAAGGTCAATCAAATTCAACTTCTTCACCAAGTGTACATCCAATATGAAATAATCCTTGAGCTGGACTTCATGGCCGTCCATGCAATCTGCCTAATGAACCTAAACAACATCCTCATGTTGGAACCAGGTTCCAATGAGGGGGCTGACCCACCCAATTGGATTAAACCTTGATCTGGCAACATCAAACAAGTCTAACCCTCATGGTGCCATCTCCAGTTCTGCAGACTTAGCCTGTGTGATGCTTTGACAAGTATAGCCCCCTATCTTGATAGGGAACTTGAAACTAGGCTTGTGTTTACTAACAATGAACTTGTAAAACTCTGATACCTATATGCAAATCTCCAACAATACCACTCTATCATTGGGATACCTAGGGAGCTTGTATGGGGGATTTGAGTAGCCCATCACCCTGATGTATGAAAAGGTTTTGAATTGGATGTACCAATGTCCCTAATTAGCCATTTCATCACATGCCTCTAGAGATAGTCATTGAGAATAATCATTCCCCAAAGTTCTAATGATGACATAAACAAAGGCATCATTGACTATCTTGTAGTGTTTTATGCCCTCAAGGAGCTCCAATTGTGGAAAATGTTGATAAACTGATACCTCTCCTCTTTGGAGGGATTCCACTTGTTGCAATCCTGGGAAACTAGCTTGATAGGCCAACAAGATATGAAGTCACATAAAACTCCCCTATTTTCTCTATTGTGGATAACTGCTCATCCATCTTATTATTAATGAAGGATACGTAATCAATGTGTTTCCCATAAAAAATTTTCATGTAGAAGTAGCACATCTAGGGGTGCCACTTGTTAGAGGAAGGGAGGCCAAACACCTGATTGAGAAGTGAGATAAACTTCTTGCCATCCTCCCTGAATTCACTCTGGGGTCGCACTACTGCCATCTTCATTGGATGCTTTCTTTGAGTTGCTAGTAACTATTGATTAATATAGGTGGTAGATGTTTTGGGCTTTTTGTTGTGCCCTGCACACACACCCCATTCAAGAATAGAGACCCCCTGTTTCGATTTGGCTAGGAGAGTCATTTGATCTTCTAATCTCCTAAGTGATTATATGGTCAAAACGTTCATTTTGACCTTGATAGTAAGATGATATTCAAAAAATCACTTCAAAATCTGCTAGGATGAGTTGTTACTTTCCCTTTGAAGACCTTGAATCAGCATTTTGTGCTAAAGTAGCCCTTGTCCAACCTTTGTGCTAATTTCTTGTCTGTCCGACTTAGCACTAAAAACTGCCTTGTCTGACCTTAGCGCTAAAAATCCATCGCTCTGACCTTGGCGTTAAAACTCTGTCCGACTGACCTAGCGTTAAACCATTGAAACTGCCTTCTACGCTAAAATCAGCTCCATCCGACCCTGCGCTAAAATCAGCTCCGTCTGACCTTGCGCTAAAAACAGCGACCTCTGACCAAGTCGGACAACCCCAAAATTCTTCATAGGTCAGACAAGCCCAATTCCTCTGCTAAATTGGGCAAACTAAACTTCCGAGCTTTGCACTGAATGTGTGCCCCGTCTGACCTAGTCCAGCATATCAAAATTCTCCGCAGGTCTGACACCTTAAAAATCCACGCAAAATCCTAGACTGACAGTCCATACACCTGCAACATTAATGGCAGATTAGCCAGGGTTTAAATAAGGAAATTAATGAGTTTTAACTCATTTAATCACATTTTCAATGGAAAATTATGGAGCTCCATTCTTCCCTGTCGACTTCACCCGAGTTCGATACCGCGACCTCTCCTACAATTCAAATTCGTGCCACCATTTTTTCCAGGTAGGAATTAAACCTTGTTATTTCAATTTTTTGCTTACGAACGGTTGAAATTTTGGTATTAGCCATTAGGGTTTTAAGAGGTTGATTGATTGAATGTGGATTTCGGGGCTAGGGTTTGGTAAATTTTGAGTCTTTCAGTTTAAAACCCTAGTCTAAACCCTAGGAGGAGGAGCAGAACCGTCATGACCTTAAACAACTTAGAAATTTTTGGTATTTCGCACTGTGGAACCAGCGCATAGAGTTGGCGCTAAAATGAGGTCTGACTGACCTATGCGATGAACTATCATTTGGTCGGTCGGAGACCTCCAAAATCTGCACCAAGTGCCTAGCGCTCCTTTGTGCTAAAGTTAGCCTTGTCTGACCAACACGTCTAAATGCTTTTCTCTGACTTGGTCAGAAGGCCTAAAAAACCCTGCAGAATCTGAAAACCTCTTTTTGCGCTAGAAAGTGACCCATCTGACCTTGTGCTAAAAGACTATGTCACTGACTTAGTCGGATGACCCGAATTCCCCGCAAAGTCAGTGCCACCTAAAAACCCCACCGAGAAACAATACCCAAACTCAGCGCTAAAAACTGCCTTGTCTGACCTGCGCTATAATCCCCTCTGACCAACTTAGTCAGACGATGTCCAAACCAGCGCAAGTCAAACCAATCCGATTTCCACGCAGACATAGCCGAATTCACATCAACATTATTTTGTGCTAAATTACCAATTGACTGACTTGCAAACCATTAGAGGTCGAAGACCTCTAAATCCTGCGCAAGTCGGACCTCCCTGAAAACTGCACAGAACTCAAAAATGAAAGGAAGTAAAATACGTAGTCTGACCTGCTTGATTTCCTCGCCAAGGTCGGATGAACCGGATTTCTTTGCTGAGGTCGGATGACCTCAACTTTAGCCCTTTTCCTTCTAAGGGTCAGACAACCCTCAAATTAGTGCAAAACCCAGTAAATGACCAAATTTCTTGAAAGTTCTAAGGGGAAAGTTGTTTATTAATGGTGTTTTCATGAATTTTTCTTGCAACATTAAGTATTTGACTGCATGCAGTATTCATTCAATTAGACTTAGATTTCCTTCAAATGCATGCTATTAGTAAAAGGTAGATTTGTGTTGATTTATCTGAACTTAGAAGTATGTTAGGAGTTTTATCGGTATCAAACTTATAAGGTCCGGTCATGCAGACTAAATGACTGCTCGGGCTCAAGCTATGAAGTACGAGTTCAAAGGAGTCCCTCCAGAAACAAAGATCCACTCCAGATGGAGTAACGTCAGGGACACGGACCTAGGTCACATAGACCTAGATGACTTTAGACTCAGAGTCTTTGGTCCATGTCCAACACCCAGGGCTAGAACACTAAGAGATAGTGGACTTGGACAGGCTGCTGCCTTTCCTACTTCAGTTCGGTGTGTGGAGCTAATTGCCACCTGTTCAAATAGGTATGACGTAATATCCAAGCAAATCTAGACAACAAATGGGGAGGTCCTAGCTGACTTGACCCCACCTGCTCTGGCATAAATGTTGGACATCCCCTCGCACAAAGTTGTAACAATGCCAGACAAACAAGGATCCAAGGCTACTTATAATAAGGATGTAGAGGGATGCAGAAAGTACATGAATGATCATTAGGTCAAGAGCAAGAAGCCTGATCTCATCAAACTCTCCAGAGTGATGTACAAAAGTGATTTCCACGACGAAATAGGGGATATTGTAACCTTTCTAAGCAGAATCTACGGGTTACCAACTGCCTCTACTTTTGAGGACTGGATGTTCATCATAATCTCTGAGATATTGAAGGGAACCAAGTTCCACTGGGCTCAAATCCTTAGTGATAACATCCATGAAGCCTTTAGCAACATCAATGAGAACAAATACTTTAGGTGGACGTCCTATGTTGTGTATGCATTGGCAAGAATGAACCATTACGATGGACTATCCAAGTTTGGTGAGATTGGAAACGATGAGAAGATGCAGATCAAAGTATATGAATGCTATCCATAGCTAACCTCATCCCAATCAATGATACATTTCAAAAGAGTACACGATGCATTCACAATGTACATAGCCAGGAAGTTACAAGGTAGCACAGCATTGAGGATTTCCATCGAGGCCATGAATGAAATAGCTAGATATGGCAGGTGGTATATCCAATTCGAGAAATTTACATACATAAGAGTACAAGGCTTCACTGGAATGGCCTATAGACTTCCCCACTATCCAGATGATAAGACAATGCTTCTGGAGCTATCGAGGCAACTGATATCGTGTGCAGAAAAACTCAAGCACCTACATAGGCCAAGTGTTCAATTCCCTATAAAATTTGGCAAAGGACTCTATGCATGTCCCTCTCTGGCATCAGCAGAATATTCGGATAAAGAGCTTCAACTATTGACCTTGCACTACTATAATGCAAGGGATCATTTTGATCCAAACAAAGTAATGGAAAGATTTGTAAGCAAGAAATTCTTTCATAAGGTTCACATTGAGGACTTTTGGGCTAATTGCCCTAATGATTATGAGGTTATGAAGAAGGCGCATGCAAGGCTACCTTTGGATTTATCAAAAGATTCCACATAATGGCAGTCCCTGATCAATTGCAAGATGATGAAAATTTCATGCTCAGAGGACCATGGGAGGCACAATACTATCAACCCATTCCATTGCCAAACTGGGCTAATGCAGAAGAGAGCTCCCTAGATGTTGTTATGAGGGAACCAATCAGAATAAATAAGGCATGGGTCAGATCACAAGTAGCTGTTCTGAATGAACAAGGAGTCTAGCTCACTTACGCAGCAGAAGAATTAGACAAAGACTCTGGGGGAGAAGAAGATGAACCCATTCAGGTCTCAGATGAGCCAGAGCTAGCTGAAAAATAGAAATCAGATAGTGAAGAGCACACATCTCTGGCGGAGAAAGCTAAGAAGATGAAGAAGCCATTCACAAGGTCTCCTCAGAAGAAAGACCAACCTCCTTCCGCCAAGACCAGAACTTCAAAGAGAAGGGATATGCCAAGTGGTGCAGGAGAAAGCTCAAAAGCTAAGAGGGTTAAAGTAAAAGAAGCTAACAAGGAGGCTACCACGACCAAAGATGATTCCAATCCTCCAACTACCCAACCTCCCACACAAAGTGTTGGTACTGTTGCTTCAAATCCTACTGTTTCCACAACCCCTGCTGTCACCTCTCCTTCCAAACCTCCTCCCTCTGCTGCATCCACTTCTCCCATAACCTCTGCTTCCATCACCCAAGAATAATCTCCTGCCACCCCTCCTGCCTCTGTCATCACTACCACCTCTTGCTCACTGGTAATCTCCTCCAGTGACTCTAGTAGCCCTATTTCTTCCACTCTTGGCATTTCATACCCCTCCACTACATCTACACCTCCTTCTCCTTTACCATTGCCTCCTATTTCCACCATCCTTTCACCCCTTCTTTCCTTACCTTCACTAACCTTTTCTTCATCTCTTACCATTTCTTCCTCCTTATCACTTGTCTTGACCAACATAACGCAGGTTAGCATGCCTTCCTTCACCATCTCTTCTGCTATCCCCATTTCACAGACGCGAGCTGATTCATTGGTGGTGCCTCTATTGCTCGGGATTGAGAAAGTGTGTGTGGAGTTAGGATTGGAGGAGTCTGAAGCAGTAGTTGAGAAGGAGAAGGAGGTATTGACTGAAGCAGATAATGAAAGCCTCCCTGAAACTTCAGCTGATGTGGAAATTATGGACATATCTGATAGTCCCCTGGGCAAGGATCCAACAGAGGAAGTTTTGAAAATTGCACAGGAGAACGTAGTTGAAAATTTGAAGGACTTGGCCCAAGAAGAGGAGAAGGAAAAGGAGAAAAGTCCAGAGAAAGATGAAGAGCAAGAGCGGGAACCATCTAAGGAGTTGGTCGTATCTGATAAAGATGGAGCTTCTGAGTTAAACAAATCTTCTGCTCCTGAGTGGCTGCAAGGCAGAGTGACATATCCAGAGCCTCAGGTAGAAGTAATGCAACTTGACCTAAGTGCTATCCCGTCACAAGCTTAGAAGCCTCAGAAGCAGAAAAAGGCTAAGATTCAATCAAGAATCTATAAAAATGAATCAAGGTCAAGGATAACAGAAATAGCAGTCCCGCCATCTAACGCAGCCAGAGACTAGGTCAAGGCAGAAGATTATGTCATATCTACAGTTGATTTGGGCCCAACCACTCGTGCTCAAAGAGTGGATGATTTCAAGGGATCAGTCACATCAATTTTGGAACAGCTGGATAAAGATGAAATGTCTAAGAAATACTTAAAGCAGCAAAATGAAGAGCTGCGAGCGTGTCTTCAATTTTTTATAAAGCCAGTAGACACAGGAGGAGACATAAGGACAATACCTAATTTCTTGTCCACCAATGAGATGGCTAAATTGGGCGAGGTGAGATCAAAATCCCAGGGCACGAAAAATTGGTTGATAAAAGTTTTTGAGATGGGATGTGAAGCTATAAGTGCCTCTGCTCAAACGCATAAAAGACTGGTGGAATTGCATACTAAGTGGAAAGACTTGGATGAGGAATGCGATACTTTTGATGAGTATTATTCACATATGTATCCCTGAATCAAAGGTATTAGAGAATTGCCAGCTCAGACCTTAGTTATGGAGAACATTTTGACTGGGGATAGGCTCCCAAGGCTATTGAATGGTGTCAATAGCTACTTTTGAGAAAATAAACCTTTGAGAACATAAAGGAAGCATACAAACTAGCTGATGAAGAGCTGAGATCGGTTATATACGACATCAGTGATTCCTTGAGGGATTACAGGGAATCATCTTATGATGATTATGCCCCATTTGATGTCAAGAAATGCAAGGATAAGTTACATAAGGTATTGTTTAAGGACACACTCAGCATGGAAGAACAGTTGGATAAGGCAAGTGACCTCAGAGCTGAGTTCAAAGCATTTGAAAAAGCAGGGGCAGAGATAGAAAGAATATATGGTAGATTTAATTGGGAGCTGGAAGTGTTTGATTATAGGATACATCATTTAAAGAACCCAGACCCATCCGACATTAACCTTGCACTCGATGCCTAGTTGACTTATCGCAACAAGCTGGCTAGTGAGGACAAGATTGACTTGGATAAAGAATCTTGATGTTATTTTGAATATTCTAATAATACAATCTCATCACAATTGAAAATTTGCTATATTTGGGCAACATGTGACTCAATTTTGTCTTCTTCTTTCTTCTAAAATGGGCTTTCCCACTAATCTACTGAGTTGGCTAGTCAAAATGACTAGATTCAATGTATCTGAGGCTATTTTTTCATCTTTTTCATAAAAGACAAAATGTAATCCAGGAATTGATGTGGGCTATTATTGATGTAATCTGGACCATCGGTGTTGAGTTAATCTCCACCATTCATTTGAAAGCTAGGGTATGCTGCTTTCTATATAAAGGGCTGTCATTTCCACTTTTGTAAGAGAGATTTTGATACCGAATTGTTGACTCTATGCCATTTGAGCTAATACAAAGCAAGTTTCTGCAGTTAATCTAAGAATTTGTGTCTTGTATTGATTCATCTTTTGGTTTTCATGGTTCAGATCTTGCTCTCTCATAGTTAGATTAGTCATGCTTTCAGAATATCCATAGTTTGTTGAAGTATTTGATGAACATTCCAAGTCCATACTTTTAGTTGTTTGCTGATGGTAAATAGCTGTGTAAAGTTAATCTGCATTGATTATTTGTACTAAAGTTCAATTGTATTTCACTAGTTAAGTGGCGCCATTCATTGGGTATTTAACGAATGAATGCAATCTAAAAATCTATTGACCTCCATTGAAGATAGCACCATTTTTTGCAGCACTGTAACACTCATTTAATTTTGGTAACTCAGGAAGCTAGTTCAAAGTTTGGAATGTTTGTCTACTAAAGATGGCCTTGGTGTTGTGAATGTCACTTAGGACCTCTCTCAAACCCTAACCTTTTGCACTTTCTTTTAAAATCACTATTAGTTATTAAATTAAGAGTTTCAGCAATATCCTATCTCGTTCATCAGCTAAAAATCACAATAGGGTTTATGTGTATTTGCTGCCCCAAACCTGAAGATTTGTAGATTGCATGTAAGACCCCTTGTAGGAACAGCTAGAACATACCAACTGAGAAATTCCAAGCTAGCTTAGACCTAGCTTTATTATCCTTGGAGTAGTCTTACCTAGGGTAAGATACTTTTCAAGAGAGGTGTGAAACCAACAATCACACCTGCGTTGTTGTGTGCTAAAACCACCATCAACAGAATTGGTGCTAGAAGGAGGGCCGACTGCTAAAAATTAGCAAGTCTGGGGACTAGACAGAGACACACCAGATCTAACTCAACTAGAGAAGAGCTGCTGTCCTTAGTAGAATTTAGATGAACAAGAAGGGATCAAGGCATACCTAGAGCCCCTCGAGCTCGGTCAGTCCCTAGGAACACTACTACAACTCCCATCAATCTTCCCGCCATGGCTTTCTTCGTAGGAAATAACCAGTCCCCTTTTCTGATCAATGATTACCATGACATGCCAAAGAACTCGGATAAGTTATGCTCGAAATTCAGAGTACATGATCCTGATAGGACCGCAAACAAGCACATTAAGATCTTTGAAGCTAATATGTTCATGTTGCAAGTACAATACGAGGATGTGTTATGCATATTGTTCCCTTACTCTTTACAGGAAGAAGCTTATTACTAGTTTGCCAACCTCCCTGCAGGATCCATAAATTCATGGGTGAACTTAAAGACTGCTTTTTTGGATAGGTTTCGTATGTCTACTACCCCAGCCGATCTCTATTGGTCTTTTGTGGAGATTCGTTGAGAGGAAGGTGAGATGATTAGTTCCTTTAACAACAGATTCCAAAAGGCTTACAGTCATTTGCAGGCTCCTTATGTTGTAGATCAGGCCGCTGCCCTACCCATCTACTATGCTCCTCTAGATAAGCTTACCTCCATGTTTGCAAGGAGAGCTAATCCCATCCCTGCTACTTTAGCTCAAGCATATTCTACTGCTGTTGACGTAAGTACCCAGCTAGGGCAGACAACCTCTGGCCCATTGAATCATATGGGACCTGCTGCCATGCCAAATCAAATACCCATGATCAATCGTACATTGGCCAATCATACCCCTGTGATGAATCCAATTCCAAACCTAGCTGCAACACATGCTTTAGTAAACCACCCAGGCAACCCAGTAGCTGAAATGCCTCCAGCACAAATGCCTTTCCTGTAGTCTTCAGAAGCAGCCAAGACCAAAGAATACAAGGACAATATCAAAGAACTAGTTGAGCAGATGAAGAAGCTCATTGCTGAAGTTACTCACCTCAAGAATCAGAACGCTTACCTACAGCAGAGGGGACATAATCAACAACATTCCTAGAATCAGCAGTACTCCCAAAACCAAAGTTAGAACCAGTTCTCAAATCAAAATCAGTACCAAAATTAGAACTTTCAGCAGCGGTCAAATCGATCCTGGAATACCAGACCAAACAATGGAGGAGTACCTTCACCCTTGGAGAGTCAAAACAGTGATACCACACCTCCAAGACAGGTGATGCTAGCTGAAGCTACTTTATCTACTTGGTGCAGACTGCACAACACAAATGCTCACTCTGAACTGGACTGTTCAGAATTCCAGATTGCATCCAACATCTTTCAGATGGAGATCCAAAATGCTAAAAATTAGGAGACTTCACCAAACAGGTATGAAATTGTTCCATCACAAAGGTATGATACTTCCTTAGTCCTTGATAGTTATACATTTCCATTCCAAGACGATAATCAGCCTGAGGAAGAAGAGTCTGAAGAAGTTAATGCATATCAGCAGTACAACAAGACTCCTTACAACCTGAGGAGTAGCAAGCCTAAGGGTCCTTTTACCACTTCCATCCCTCCAAATAGCTACCAAATTCCACATGACCCGAAAGCTACCAATAATCCTGAACCACCAAAAGTTCCCCATCAATCAGTACACCAGAGTATTGCTGTAGAGAATTCCCAACGATCTGACATAGCAAAAATGGGACAATATGTGGCTGAAGAACTTAAGAAAATGAAGGTTAGTCTTTCTGTGTATGAATTGCTTAAGATACCTGAGGTTAGGACATCTTTCTTTCAAGACCTAGGTACTGGAACCAAGACCGATTATGTACCAAAGGAGAGTATCACCAAAGATACCATTGATAAAGGGAAGGAAATAATACATGTGACTGATGTAGAACAAAAGATGACACTGTATAAAGATAAGAGGGAAAGTCCCTCTTTCCTCTTAACACTCATAATTTTCAATAGGAACCTTCATAATTGTTTAGTAGACTCTAGGGCTTCCACAAATGTGATGCCACTGTCAGTTTGTAAGGCACTTGGGCTCACTGCAGCCAAGTCATCCTGGAAAGTAACACAGCTAGATAAAACTAAAGTCAATGTAGTAGGAGAATTGAACAAAATCGACATGCAACTGACTTCTGACCCTAGGATACAGCAATATATTGATATTCAAGTAGTAGACATTCCTGATCAATATGGCATGCTTCTGAGTAGAGATTGGTCTAGGACCTTGAATGGTTATATGGCAACTGACTTCTCTCATATGTGGTTACCATGGAAAGGGTTAGCTAATCAGATACATATTGAAAGGGAACCCAAGATGAAGCATATGATCATAGAGTTCAATCAGCCCAATGAGATTCTATTCTCAGAAGTTGATTTGGGAGTCTATCTTCCTCACAATACCCAGTCAGACGAAATTCTCATGCTGAGCTGCTTAAGACCCTCCAAGCCGCTTGTAGAAAGACTGGAAAGTACATCAGCATACATCCAATCAGATGTGGAGGACTTTTTAGAAGAGGATGAACCTGGGGTATTTGAGGGATTTTGCAATTTTGTAGCCAGATTTGTGCAAGATCAGACTGTTGTTGGAAAGCGGGTTCAAATGGAAGAACTATTATTGCCCAACTGGTGTCGTATACATGATACATCCCATTCTGAATTTATCTGCCAACTGTGTCAAGAGGCAATTAAACAAGTACGAAGACAATTGAAGATCCCCATAATCCCAAAGGAGGAACCAACTGTTAAAAAGGAGATAGAGCTAACTGTTGAAAAGAAGGAAGAATCTGAACCTTTGCTCGATTGGGAGAAGTCTAGGAAACAGAAAGATGATAGCAAGGACTTTCACTTATGGACCTTAAGATTTGATGGTTCAAGATGTAGACAAGGGTCTAGTGCAGGGGTTGAATTAATCAGCCCCACGGGGAGCTCATTCTTAGCATCACAAAGACTGCAGTTTCCATGCACAAACAATGTCACTGAATATGAAGCATTGGTGCAAGGATTGCTGCTAGCTCTGCAGAAAAGGGTCAGAATTGTCCAAGTGTTTAGTGATTCTGAGTTAGTAGTGAAATAGGTGAGAAAACAGTACTCGTGTAATGATAAGAGATTGAATAGGTATAGGAACAGAGTCTAGGATTTGATTGAGTGCTTTGACGGTTTTAACATCCAAGTTATCCCCAGATGACAGAATCATGTTGCCAATGCTCTAGCTCAAACAACAAGCACATTAGAGCCAACCTCCATGGCAGGACTACAAAAGTTTTCTGTTGAGTTTGTGGCTACTCCATCTGTACCCGATAATGTTACCAATTTCCAAGCTTTCGAGGATGATCGCCACATAATCAATTTCCTTACTTCATCAGACGTGTTCACTGCTCAGATAATGGATGAAGAAGAGATGGAGCCCGCTGAGATGGATCTAGAAGGAGTACTTAACCTGAAAACAAATACGATCCCACAAGGAATGGTAGAATTGGAAAGACTATTTAATGCAGATAATTTAGGGACTCAGAAAAGAAGGATAATCCCCAGGAGGAAGTGTGACCCATTTAACTTGGGAACATAAGAAAACGTGAAGAACATGTTCATTGGGAAAGCCAGTACTGAAAAAGAAAGGACAGGAATCATACATGCATTAAGGGATTATCGTGAGGTTATAGCATGGAGTTATGAAGATCTAAAGACCTACAACACTTCAATTATCACCCACACCATCCCGCTGAAGCCAGAAGGAAAGTCTTTTAGACAAAGGCAGTGACCAGTGAATGCTTTGCTGGAACCACTAATTTTTAAAGAAGTTTAGAAGCTGCTGTCAGCTAGGATAATATTCCCCATCAGACATTCTACGTGGGTAGCAAACTTAGTTCCAGTCTGAAAGAAGATTGGAGAAATCAGACTTTGTGTTGATTTCCATAATCTAAACAGAGCATCTGAAAAGGACAATTACCCACTGCCCTCACTGGATGAATTATTATAGATTGTTAATGGGTCCTAGATGATGTCATTCCTGGATAGATATTCTAGTTATAACCAGGTGATGGTGGAATATGAAGCCAGATTGAAAACGTCCTTCACCTGTAAATGGGGCATCTATGCCTACCGACGGATGCCATTTGGTTTAATAAACGCTGGCGCAACTTTTCAACGTGCGATGGATGTTGCTTTCAAAGGGTTGGTTGGAAAATGTATAATCATCTACATGGATGACCTGACGGTGTTCTCAAAAAGGTGAGAGGATCATGTGGCAGATCTGAGAAAGGTGTTGCAGCGATGCAAGGATTATGGTATATCACTCAACCCCAAGAAGTGCATTTTTGGAGTGACCGAGGGAAAGCTGCTAGGGCATGTAATATCTAAATAGGGAATATCTATTGATCCAGACCAGATCCAAGTGATACTCAAAATACCCCCCAGCTAGCAAGAAGGAACTTAAGTCATATTTCGGTAAGATCAACTTTGTACGTAAATTCATTACAGGGTTTGCTAAGATTATTCAACCTCTCAACGCCATGCTGAAGAAAGACGCTAAAATGGACTGGACTCTGGAAGCTAAGGCTGCCTTCACAGAAATTAAGCAAGCCATATCCAATGCACCTATTTTGGTAAGTCCTGATTACACTTTGTTGTTTCATATATATTCATTTGCTTCGGAGCATACTTGCACTGCAATGTTGACACAGAAGAGGTTAGTTAATGATGAAAGGCCCATTGCTTTCATGAGCACTCCATTGAAGGACGCAGAGCTAAGGTATCCAAATATGGAAAAACAAGCATACGCTCTGGTAAAAGCAGTTAAGAAATTCTATCATTACATCCTAAGAAGTCAAGTGATTGCTATAGTCCCAGATACAGCAGCAAAAGCATTACTGATGCAGAGTGAATTAGGAGAAAGAAGAGGGAAATGGGTCACCATATTGCAAGAGTTTGACATAGATATTCAACCTATGAAGCTGGTAAGAGGCTAGGCCTTGACCAGAACAATGGCTGAAGTGGGACCAGACCTGGTTTCTCAACAATACTTGTTAGAAGATGTTTCAAAAGATGAGTGGTACGGAGATATCATATTCTATTTACTCAATCAACGATGTCCACCACAGCTGAACTCAGTGCAAAGGAGAGCTCTCAAACTAAAAAGCAGCAGTTACATGATAAAAGGATCAGTCCTTTACAAAAAGAATCATGAAGGTATCTATCTCCGATGTTTGGACAAATCAGAAGTTGATTAGGTGCTAACCAGTTTTCACGAGAGGTTCAGGATAGGTCATGGATCAGCACACTCAACAGCAAATCAGGTTCTTCGTGCTGGATATTACTGGCCAACCTTGTTCAAAGATGTACACTCACATGTAAGAACCTGTCACATATGCCAGACCACTACACACAGAGAGCGCCATGCAGCCACGCCTTTGCAACCAGTAGTGGAGGTACGACCATTTGCTCAATGGGGCCTCGACTTTATCATTATGATCAATCTGCCCTCCTCTGCAGGCCACAGGTATATTCTGACCACTACTAATTACTGCACTCGATGGTCTGAGGCAATAGCTTGTAAACAATGCACCACAGAGGTAGTTATTGAATTTGTTGAAAAGCATATTATCACTAGATTTGGTTGTCCATTTGCTTTAGTTTGTGATAATGGCCCTGCCTTTTCATCATTACATTTTTCTAACTGGGCATTTTATTATGGGATTACTCTCAAGTTCTCATCCAATTACTATCCACAAGGAAATGGGGTAGCTGAATCAACAAACAAGAACCTGCTTGAGGTCATTAAGAAACTATTGGACAAAAACCCTAGAGACTGGCATACTCAGCTTAGGTTCACTTTATGGGCTGATAGAATCTGACACAAGGCAGCTCTGAACACATCTCCTTACCACCTAGTTTATGGGATCGAGCCCATCTTTCCCATCCATTTGAGAATTCCGGTACTTCAATTTATGCAAGATTACCTTGAAACCGATGATCAACTGTCCTCAAGGTTGGCCCAATTGTTACATCTCGAAGAGAAACATGATGCTACCATAGAAAGCTTTGCCAAACATCAGGGAGTTGTCAATCGATGGTTTGATAAAAGAGCCAAGGTCAAAGCCTTCCGCATTTTTGATCTGGTCCTATATTGGGACAAAGCACATGAGAAGAAGGGAGAACACGGTAAGTTTGACAAACTTTGGTTGGGTCCCTATCAGATCTATGAGATCCTTGGAGATAGTACATATCGACTCAAGAGCCTTACTGGTGAGGAGCTGCCACTGCCTGTTAATGGCTAGTTCCTGAAGCACTACTTTTAGGCTTGAGAGGCAGTCGAGCCTCATTTTAGTGTACATAGTTAAGGGTTTGTTTGCTTTGGTTAGTTTAGGTTGCCGCTAGTTTAGTTTTCTTTCCTGCTTTTGTTTTCTCACTTTTTTCTTTTCTTAGGTGTTAGGTGCTTTGCTTAGTTTAGTTGTCCTTTTGCTTTTGTTCGCTGCGTTTGCTTTGCCGCAGGATCTTTGTTTCTGATGTGGTGGCAGCTGTGCAGACCTGTAAATGCTTCTTTGGTGGTTGAATAATCGTGAGTCTTTCTTTGAGAAGCTAAGGTTTCCACCTAGTCTTTGCTGTGGTTTCCACTATTAGGCCAAGGGGTATGGTGTTTGTTCATTGAAAATAAGTTATTAGTCGATGCGCCTGAAGTATTTTCTAACCATATATCTTCTACACTTTAAATAATCCTGAAGCAGCTAGGTAAGTCTAGGTGATCTTGTGTCAAGTGAAATGGGTTGATTTCTTCTCTTACCACCTGTACTATCAATCGAGACAAAGGTAGGTGACACTAAGTGTTACTAGCCTACATCGGGTAAAAATAAAAGGTGTTTCTCAACACCAGACCCATCACAGTACAAATAAAGAAACTACTAAATTGCAAAAATTTTAAGAACACTACCAAAAAAGATTGGCATCAAATCTCATTGAACTAGCAAACTTGACTGATCATCAATCAAGTCTAAGGCTCAACAATACTTCAAAATTCAAGCATTTTCTGGTGGTAGAATGATCTTAGTCTTCTAGCTTGTCTCATGGGACCCCAGGTGAACTTAGTTCCCGAAGGATGGAAATGAATACAACTGCACACACTCAGGTTTCAGGATGTGGATGGTTGCATTGGTTGGTGATCTTAGGTTCTTTGATATGATACCTTACCTTTTCGTTTTAATATGTGGGGAATACAAAGATTCTGGGTTCAAACTGAATGTTTATCATCAAAACGCTCGGGAGCATTTCCCAGCAGAGTCACCATTTGTTGTGCCTTGCACACACGCCCCATTCAAGAATGGAGACCCCCTCTTTCGATTTGGCTAGGAGAGTCATTTGATCTTCTGATCTCCTAAGTGATTATATGGTCAAAACATTCATTTTGACCTTGATAGTAAGATGATATTCAAAAAATCACTTCAAAATATGCTAGGATGAGTTGTTACTTTCCCTTTGAAGACCTTGAATCAACATTTTGCGCTCAAGTAGCCCTTTTCTGACCTTTACACTGATTTCCTGTCTATCTGACTTAGCGCTAAAAAATGCCTTGTCTAACCTTAGCGCTAAAAATCCATCGCTCTGACCTTGGCGTTAAAACTCTGTCCAACTGACCTAGTGTTAAACCATTGAAATTGCCTTCTGCGCTAAAATCAGCTTCGTCCGACCCTGCGCTAAAATCGGCTCTATCTAACCCTGCGCTAAAATCAACTCCATCCGACCTTGCGCTAAAAACAGCGACCTCCGACCAAGTCGGACAACCCCAAAATTCTTCGCAGGTCAGACAAGCCTGATTCCTCTACTAAATTGGGCAAACTGAACTTTTGAGCTTTGCACTGAATGTTGCCCCGTCCGACCTAGTTTAGCATATCAAAATTCTCTGCAAGTCGGACACCTTGAAAATCTGCAAAAAATCCTAGACTGACAGTTCGTACACCTGCAACATTAATGGCGGATTAGCCAGGGTTTAAATAAGGAAATTATTGAGTTTTAACTCATTTAATCACATTTTCAACAGAAAATTTTGGAGCTCCGTTCTTCCTTGTCGACTTTGCCTAAGCTTGATCCTGCTACCTCTCCTACAATTCAAATTCGTGCCACCATTTTTGCTAGGTAGGGTTTAAACCTTGTTATTTCAAGTTTTTGCTTACGAATGGTTGAAATTTTGGTATTAGCCATTAGGGTTTTAAGAGGTTGATTGATTGAATGTGGATTTCGGGGCTAGGGTTTGTTAAATTTCAAGTCTTTCAGTTTAAAACCCTAGTCTAAACCCTAGGAGGAGGAGTGGAACCGTCATGACCTTAAACAACTTAGAAATTTTAGGGATTTCACCCTGTGGAACCAGTGCATCGAGTCAGTGCTAAAACGAGGTCCGACCGACCTGCACGATGAACTATCATTTGGTTGGTCGGAGACCTCCAAAATTCGCACCAACCACCTAGCGCTCCTTTGCGCTAAAGTCGGCCTTGTCCGACCAACATGTCTAAATGCTTTCCTCCAACTTGGTCAAAAGGCCTAAAAAACCACGTAGAATTTGAAAACCTCTTTTTGCGCTA
Organism: Cunninghamia lanceolata; assembly: GCA_027924645.1. Lineage (NCBI taxonomy): Eukaryota > Viridiplantae > Streptophyta > Pinopsida > Cupressales > Cupressaceae > Cunninghamia > Cunninghamia lanceolata. The sequence goes on along the minus strand of BSBN01000726.1, from coordinate 17,144,713 downwards.
GAAAGTGACCCGTCTGACATTGCGCTAAAAGACTATGTCATAGACTTAGTTGGATGACCCGGATTCCCTGCAAAGTCGGCGCCACCTAAAAACCGCGCTGAGAAACAATACCCAAACTCAGTGCTAAAAACTGCCTTGTCTAACCTGTGCTATAATCCCCTCTAACTGACTTAGTCAGACGATGTCCAAACCAGCGCAAGTCAAACCAACCTAATTTCTGCATAGACACAATCGAATTCACATCAACATTATTTTGCGCTAAATTACCAATCGACCGACTTGCAAATCATCAGAGGTCGGAAACCTCTAAATCCCGCGCAAGTCAGACCTCCCCGAAAATCGTGCAGAACTCAAAAATGAAAGGAAGTAAAATACGAAGTCTGACCTACCTAATTTCCCCACCGAGGTCAGATGAACCCGATTTCTCCATCGAGGTCAGATGACCTCAATTTTAGAACTTTTCGTTCTGAGGGTCGGACAACCCTCAAATTAGTGCAAAACCCAGTAAATGACCAAATTTCTTGAAAGTTCTAAGGGAAAAGTTGTTCAGTATGATGATATTAATGTTGTAGTATAGTATTAACAGTGTTTTCATGAATTTTTTTTGCAACATTAAGTATTTGACTGCATGCAATATTCTTTCAATTAGACTTAGATTTCCTTCAAATGCATGCTATTAGTAAAAGGTAGATTTGTGTTGATTTATCTGAACTTAGAAGTATGTTAGGAGTTTTATCGGTATCAAACTTATAAGGTCCGGTCATGCAGACTAAATGACTGCTTGGGCTCAAGCTATGAAGTACGAGTTCAAAGGAGTCCCTCCAGAAACCAAGATCCACTCCGGATGGAGTAACGTCGGGGACACGGACCTAGGTCACATAGACCTAGATGACTTTAGACTCAGAGTCTTTGGTCCAGCTCAAAACCCAGGGCTAGAACACTAAGAGATAGTGGACTTGGATAGGCTGCTGCCTTTCCTACTTTAGTTCAGTGTGTGGAGCTAATTGCCACCTGTTCAAATAGGTATGACTTAATATCCAGGCAAATCCAAACAGCAAATGGGGAGGTCCTAGCTGACTTGACCCCACCTACTCTGGCAGAAATGTTGGACATCCCCTCGCACAAAGTTGTAACAATGCCAGACAAACAAGGATCCAAGGCTACTTATAATAAGGATGTAGAGGGATGCAGAAAGTACATGAATGATCATTGGGTCAAGAGCAAGAAGTCTGATCTCATCAAACTCTTCAGAGTACTGTACAGATGTGATTTCCACGATGAAATAGGGGATATTGTAACCTTTCTAAGCAGAATCTACGGGTTACCAACTGCCTCTACTTTTGAGGACTGGATGTTTATCATAATCTCTGAGATATTGAAGGGAACCAAGTTCAACTGGGCTCAAATCCTTAGTGATAACATCCATGAAGCCTTTAGCAACTTCAATGAGAACAAATACTTTAGGTGGACGTCCTATGTTGTGTATGCATTGGCAAGAATGAACCATTATGATGGACTGTCCAAGATTGGTGAGATTGGAAACGATGAGAAGATGCAGATCAAAGTATATGAATGCTATCCACAGCTAACCTCATCCCAATCAATGATACATTTCAAAAGAGTACACGATGCATTCACAATGTACATAGCTAGGAAGTTACAAGGTAGCACAACATTGAGGATTTCCATCGAGGCCATGAATGAAATAGCTAGATATGGCAGGTGGTATATCCAACTCAAGAAATTTACATACATAAGAGTATAATGCTTCACTGGAATGGCCTATAGACTTCGCCACTATCCAGATGATAAGACAATGCTTCTAGAGCTGTCGAGGCAACTGATACCGTGTGCAAAAAAACTCAAGCACCTACATAGGCCAAGTGTTCAATTCCCTATAAAATTTGGCAAAGGACTCTATGCATGTCCCTCTCTGGCATCAGCAGAAAATTTAGATAAAGAGCTTCAACTATTGACCTTGCACTACTATAATGCAAGGGATCATTTTGATCTAAACAAAGTAATGGAAAGATTTGTAAGCAAGAAATTCTTTCATAAGGTTCACATTGAGGACTTTTGGGCTAATTGCCCTAATAATTATGAGGTTATGAAGAAGGCGCATGCAAGGCTACCTTTGGATTTTATCAAAAGATTCCACATAATGACAGTCCCTGATCAATTGCAAGATGATGAAAATGTCATGCTCAGAGGACCATGGGAGGCACAATACCATCAACCCATTCCATTGCCAAACTAGGCTAATGCAAAAGAGAGCTCCCTGGATGTTGTTATGAGGGAACCAATCAGAATAAATAAGGCATGGGTCAGATCACAAGTAGCTATTCTGAATGAACAAGGAGTCCAGCTCACTTACGCAGCAGAAGAATTAGACAAAGACTCTGGGGGAGAAGAAGATGAACCCATTCAGGTCTCAGATGAGCTGGAGCTAGCTGAAAAATAGAAATCAAATAGTGAAGAGCACACATCTCTGGTGGAGAAAGCTAAGAAGATGAAGAAGCCATCCACAAGGTCTCCTCAGAAGAAAGACCAACCTCCTTCCGCCAAGACTAGAACTTCAAAGAGAAGGGATATGCCAAGTGGTGTAGGAGAAAGCTCAAAAGCTAAGAGGGTTAAAGTAAAAGAAGGTAACAAGGAGGCTACCACGACCAAAGATGATTCCAATCCTCCAACTACCCAACCTCCCACACAAAGTGTTGGTACTGTTGCTTCAAATCCTGTTGTTTCCACAACCCCTGCTATCACCTCTCCTTCCAAACCTCCTCCCTCTACTGCATCCACTTCCATCACCCAAGAATAATCTCCTGCCACCCCTCCTGCCTCTGTCATCACTACCACCTCTTGCTCACTGGTAATCTCCTCTAGTGACTCTAGTAGCCCTATTTCTTCCACTCTTGGCATTTCATACCCCTCCACTACATCTACACCTCCTTCTCCTTTACCATTGCCTCCTATTTCCACCATCCTTTCACCCCCTCTTTCCTTACCTTCACTAACCTTTTCTTCATCTCTTACCATTTCTTCCTCCTTATCACCTGTCTTGACCAACATAACGCAGGTCAGCATGCCTTCCTTCACCATCTCTTCTGTTGTCCCCATTTCACAGATGCCGACTGATTAATTAGCAGTGCCTCTATTGCTCAGGATTGAGAAAGTGTGTGTGGAGTTAGGATTGCAGGAGTCTGAAGTAGTAGTTGAGAAGGAGGAGGTATTGACTGAAGAAGATAATGAAAGCCTCCCTAAAACTTCAGCTGATGTAGAAATTATGGACATATCTGATAGTCCCTTGGGCAAGGATCCAACAGAGGAAGTTTTGAAAATTGCACAGGAGAACGTAGTTGAAAATCGAAAGGACTTGGCCCAAGAAGAGGAGAGGGAAAAGGAGAAAATTCCAAAGAAAGATGAAGAGCAAGAGAGGGAACCATCTAAGGAGTTGGTCATATTTGATAAAGATGGAGCTTCTGAGTTAAACAAATCTTCTGCTCCTGAGTGGCTACAAGGCAGAGTGACATATCCAGAGCCTCAGGTAGAAGTAATGCAACTTGACCTAAGTGCTATCCTATCACAAGCTCAGAAGCCTCAGAAGCAGAAAAAGGATAAGATTCAATCAAGAATCTATAAAAATGAATCAGGGTCAAGGATAGCAGAAATAGCAGTCCCGCCATCTAACGCAGCCAGAGACCAGGTCAAGGTAGAAAATTATGTCATATCTACAGTTGATTTGGGCCCAACCACTCGTGCTCAAAGAGTGGATGATTTCAAGGGATCAGTCACATCAATTTTGGAACAGTTGGATAAAGATGAAATGTCTAAGAAAGACTTAAAGCAGCAAAATGAAGAGCTGCGGGCGTGTCTTCAATTTTTGATAAAGTCGGTAGACGCGGGAGGAGAAATAAGGACAATACCTAATTTCTTGTCCACCGATGAGATGGCTAAATTGGGCGAGGTGAGATCAAAATCCCAGGGCACGGAAAATTGGTTGATAAAAGTTTTTGAGATGGGATGTGAAGCTATAAGTGCCTCTGCTCAAATGCATAAAAGACTGGTGGAATTGCATACTAAGTGGAAAGACTTGCATGAGGAATGCAATACTTTTGATGAGTATTATTCACATATGTATCCCCGAATCAAAGGTATTAGAGAACTACCAGATTAGACCTTAGTTACGGAGAACATTTTGACTGGGGATAGGCTCCCAAGGCTGTTGAATGGTATCAACAGCTACTTTTGAGAAAATAAACCTTTGAGAACATAAAGGAAGCATACAAACCAGCTGATGAAGAGTTGAGATCAGTTATATACGACATCAGTGATTCCTTGAGGGATTGCAGGGAATCATCTTATGATGATTATGCCCCATTTGATGTCAAGAAATGCAAGGATAAGTTACATAAGGTAATGTTTAATGACACACTCAACATGGAAGAACAGTTGGATAAGGTAAGTGACCTCAGGGCCGAGTTCAAGGCATTTCAAAAGGTAGGGGCAGAGATAGAAAGAATATATGGAAGATTCAATCGGGAGCTGGAAGTGTTTGATTATAGGATACATCATTTAAAGAACCTAGACCCATCTGACATTAACCCTGCACTCGATGCCTGGTTTACTTATCGCAACAAGCTGGCCAGTGAGGACAAGATTGACTTGGATAAAGAATCTTGATGCTATTTTGAATATTCTAATAATACAATCTCTTCACAATTGAAAATTTGCTATATTTGGGCAACATGTGACTCAATTTTGTCTTCTTCTTGCTTCTAAAATGGGCTTTCCCACTAATCTACTGAGTTGGCTAGTCAAAATGACTAGATTCAATGTATCTGAGGCTATTTTTTCATCTGTTTCATAAAAGACAAAATGTAATCTAGGAATTGATGTGGGCTATTATTGATGTAATCTGGACCGTCGGTGTTGAGTTAATCTCCACCGTTCATTTGAAAGCTAGGGTATGCTGCTTTCTATATAAAGGGCTGCCATTTCCACTTTTGTAAGAGAGATTTTGATACTGAATTGTTGACTCTATGCCATTTGAGCTAATACAAAGCGAGTTTCTACAGTTAATCTGAGAATTTGTGTCTTGTATTGATTCATCTTTTGGTTTTCATGGTTTGCATCTTGCTCTCCCATAGTTAGATTAGTCGTGCTTTCATAATATCCATGGTTTGCTGAAGTATTTGATGAACATTCCAAGTCCATACTTTTAGTTGTTTGCTGATGGTAAATAGCTGTGTAAAGTTAATCTGGGTTGATTATTTGTGCTAAAGTTCAATTGTATTTCACTAGTTAAGTGGCACCATTCATTGGGTATTTAACGAATGAATGCAATCTAAAAATCTATTGACCTCCATTGAAGATAGCACCATTTTTTACAGCACTGTAACACTCATTTAAGTTTGGTAACTCAGGAAGCTGGTTCAAAGTTTGGAATGTTTGTCTACTAAAGATGGCCTTAGCGTTGTGAATGTCACTTAGGACCTCTCTCAAACCCTAACCTTTTGCACTTTCTTTTAAAATCACTATTAGTTATTAAATTAAGAGTTTCATCAGCATCCTATCTTGTTCATCAGCTGAAAATCACAATAGGGTTTATGTGTATTTGTTGCCCCAAACCTGAAGATTTGTAGATTGCATGTAAGACCCCTTGTAGGAACAGCTAGAACATACCAACTGAGAAATTCCAAGCTAGCTAAGACCTAGCTGTATTATCCTTGGAGTAGTCTTACCTAGGGTAAGATACTTTTCAAGAGAGGTGTGAAACCAGCAATCACACCTGCGTTGTTGTGTGCTAAAACCACCATCAACACTTTCTAGAGTAGAAGGTCTCTCCTGATGTAATTGCTATCTTCTCATAAGGCTAGAAGAAAGGAATGCCAAATACTGTGTCAATTATATCAGAGGAAAAATTAAGAATGACATGCCTTGTTGGCCCAATGATTCTTTTGATCCCAACTTTGTAGGCATTTTCACATGCTATAACTAACTCTGGAGATTGACAAGAGATAGGAAAAGCTGCAACCTGAATCAACCCTAATGTAGCCATCTGTTGAGCTTGGAAGGAGCTTCCTTCTACTGTATTAATCTTTTTCAAGAAGCCCTGTGTATTTGGAGCCCACGTGTCTGTGTCTATGATTTTGGAGAACTGGTTGAGCATCTTGGATGGGGGAAGGTACCCCTTGTAATCGTGATTGATTTCCTTGAGAGGTGCATCCTCTGCCATGATAATAGTTCTGCAAGCAAGGTGATAGTTAAATTAAATCAAGTCGAATGAACTTGCTATCATTATAAAAACAACATAGTGGGGACCGGGTCTCGGGCCTGATCCCTTCTTCATTCCCAGGATCATAAAGACCAAAGAGTAAGGCAGACCCGCGAACATGGACCTACTAATGCTATACAAAGGTAATTATCAGGGATTGAAGGTCGGCTTGACTTGGTATCCCTAACCTCCAATTCTTAACATTGGGGGTGACTTGGGATTGAGGTTAGGGAAGACTCAGTTCCTTTGACTTCTAGCTTAAAAAGGTTAAGTAAAAGACCCGTGAGCCTAGTCCCGATAGAGTTATAAAATGGTAAATGTTAGGAATCAGAGATCGGGGATAACTTGGTTCTCTTGACTCCCAACTCTTAGAAGACAAAGAAAAGACCCACGAACCTGGTCCCGATAAAGTTATACAAAGGTAAAATATTAGGGATCGAGAGTTAGGGATGACTTCTATCTTATGATCCTAGGGAATGCAACTTGTTAAGGGAACCACCATGAGGTCGATTTTGACAACGACTAAAACAAGGATAAACGGGCATCGGAGACTAGGGGTTGCCAGTATTGATGACTATGGCATCACCTTTATTGAAAATAAGGAAAATTACCCTCAAGACCAAGGATTCTCATAGGGTTTCCAACTCACTGCTAAATTATACTACCTAAGGGAAAACATAAAACACACTGCAGGATCACTATGGGAATCACTCTTTTGAAAGTAAACCCTAGGATTGCAAAAGAGTGGGGAAGACACCCAGGGATGCATCCAGAACGTAAACCAGTAAATAAAACCAATGCCAATGCAATGAAAGGACCATATTCCAACTACACTGGTGTAGAATCAACTGAAAACAACAATGAAATCCCTACCTGGTTCGAAGAAGAAGAAAACTAAGTGCGACGGATGGAGAGACCTCTTCCTAGCAAAGTCCAAAGTGCCCAATTTTCTCCTATCAACCAAAATTATTTGGCAAAAATCATGAAATGGGAGCTCAAATTTCAGAGAAAGGGTTTGCAGTGAAGCTTAGATTACAAGATGCAAAGATGAAAATGAGAAAATAATCAGCAAAGCACAATAAAAACCCCCTTCACCACATGAGAAACTAGTCATAATTGCACCACCGGGGTAGGTAGGGTACCTCTTCATCAAGGATAACCCTTGGAGCTGCACCCGTAATCATGTCAGGAGAAAAAGCCTCAAAGCCCCGACATAGGTGACACACAATGTTAAACTTATTGTCCCTTGGAGCGGGGAGTTAGGAGATATTTTATAGTCATGCCAGCATGAATAACCCAACACAATGGTTAGTTCTGCTTAGAAGGACTATCAGGGTGCTGAGGATGTTTCTACTATCATTCCAAAATGACAAACCCCGTAGACCTGACATATGAGCATATCACAACAACAAAATGAAATCAATTCATCAAGTGAGAAGCTAGTAGAAACCAAAAAGTTTAATTAGAAAGAAGAAAAGAAATGGGTGGTCCCTATTTGCCATGCATAAATCAGGTGTGTTGTGGGAAAAGGTCGCAACAATTGCCAACCAAAACAAAAAAAATGCATCAGAGCATTTCAAGGTGATAAAACCAGTCAAAGACTCAGAACCCCAATTCTATCAATCAACACTGAAGTGTGAATACTAGGACAAACCAAGAGTGAGTATGACAAAGCACAAAATCAAGTACCTCTGAAATCCAAGTGTGTGCACATGATTCGTTACCCTTCTTTAAACATGCACGAACTCGTTAATCACAAACTAAAGATTGGGTTAGGTGAAGTGAATTTTTCTTTCATATGATCATCTGGACATAGCTCCACTGCTAGCCAGGTATCTATAGCCCTAATGGAGATATCACTGACCCCACCCAAGGCCTTGCTCTACTACCAACTAGGCATCCATAGCCCCAGTAGAGGTTACCCGGATCACCCAGATAGTTGGGATCTACTAATATATCATTGTTTTCCTCTCTTCTTTTGACTTTCTTTGAGCACTTCTCTCTCTCTCTCTCTCTCTCTCTCTAAAACTTTCTCAACCTACAAGCAATGAAGGTTGCTACTAGGTTGGGGGTCAAGGCTAACTTGTAAGGAGAAAAACACTCCTAGGTTAAACTAGATGTGGTGACCTAGAAAGACAAAATCATAAGATTTTCACCCAATTCCTAGCTATAACAACTCATTTTAGTAGGTATAAGGAAGCATTGATGTGTAGTTATATGTAATATTTCAAGAAAACATCATCCCAATTACATAAATCATCCTAACCCCCAGTTGGACTAGTAAAGCCACAAGTTGATATGAATGACAAAACTAGAATTCTAAGATAAAGACTAATTTCTTGACCTAGAAATGATCAAAAGCATTCCTCAAATAACGGTTCCACTATTAAAACTACACAAACAAGCCTTTTGGTAGCCAAAAAAGACACTTGATGAGCAGAGGAAACCCAAAGTAAAGGCCTGCAATAACAAACTTGAGACTCATTTTTTAGAAATTAGAATGGAAAAGACTGACAAAACACCAACAGACTGAGGAATTGAAAAGACTGTGCACTCAAACAAAAAAAGGAAAACATACAATGTAAATGAAAATATAACAAAACTGACCAATAGACTTAAAACAAGACCTCTAACCTAACTATGTACAAAAGAGACCAAAGGGTCTCTTCATTAGACTCCCTTAATTTGGAAAGTAATGCTTGAGGTACTGCCCATTGACTAGCAACAGGATAAGTTAGCCAGAAAGAGAGCTGATGTGGAAGGTGATTTCTCCAAGGATCTCAACAATCTGATAGGGTCCTAGCCATAGTTTGTCAATTTTTGAATGGTGCCCTCTTTTTTCTTTGGCTTTGTCCCACATGAGAACCAAATCACTAATCCTAAAGGCTTTGACTATACCCCTTCTATCAAACCATATTTTGACTATCCCTTGATGTTTGACAAAGTGTTCTAGGGAAACATCTCTTTTCTCTTCTAGGTTCAAAAGGTTCAACAATCTAGCTTCTATCTTATCTTCTGCCCCCAAGCAATCCCCAACAAATTGTAAAGTGGGGATTTTCAAGTTCACAAGGAAGATAGGGTTCTGACCATAGAATATCTAATAGGGAGAAGCCCCTAATGAAGATTTTACCCAAGTTCTATCAGCCCATAATGCAAATTTTAGTTGTGCGTGCCAATCCCTAGCATTTCTTTCCAATAGTTTTTAAATAACATCAATCATATTTTTGTTTTTAGATTCAAAAACACCATTCCCTTAGGGATGATAATTGGAAGAAAACTTAATAATTAACTCATTCTCAAGAGTCCATTGCAATAACTTAGCAGATGAGAAGGTAGGGCTATTTTCACATACTAGAGCAAAGGGCATATCAAACCTGGTAATGATGTGTTCTTCCAAAAACCTAATGATTGTGTCGGTAGTGCAATCCTTGCAAGCTAATGCCTTACTCCACCATGTATAGTAGTCTGTCACTGCCAAGATGAATCTATGCTCGGAGAACTTTGATTAATCATACCAATGAAATATAGGCCCCATTGGGAAAAATGTCTTACCTCATACACAAGTTGCAAAGGCATGGCAGAGTTTGTCCCTTGAAGCTGAAGTTTGACAAATATGGTGTCTTCTAACATGATGAGCATCTTTGAAGACATGAGGTGAATAGTATCCATCTATGAGTATCTGGTGTGCTATAGCATCCCCTGATCCATGTCCAGTTCCAAATTTATCATGAAATTCTGTCAATACTGGCTCTGCTTCTTGTTTGTTCAAACATCTAAGAAATAATCCCTCAAAATTCCTTCTGTATAGACTCTTGATTTGATCATGTATTTCTAACTTTTAATGCTCAATTCTCTCCTCTGAGTGGAGTTCAGATGCTCAAGACATCTATTGCTCAACAAATACTATGCTATGTCTTGATACCAAGGATATGTGGTGACACTTTCTACTAAATAGTTATGACAGTCAATAAGTGGGCCTGACTCTGCTAGAGTTTTGGATAATCCTTGTCCTTTGACCAACTTAATTGGATGTATTTTCAGATCAAACTCTTGTAGGGTCATCATTCATTTTCCTCTTCTTTCTCCTAGTTTATTTTGCATCAACATAGACTTAACAACTAGGTTTGAGACAATAGCCACAAATTTGCTTCTTAATATGTAATGTCTAAATTTTTTAACAACTTTAATTAGGGCATATGCCTACTTCTGCATGTATGGATACCTAACCTCTATGTCCTTGAAAGGGGAGCTCATGAATGTCATAGGTCTTTTGTCTCCCTCTCCTTTCTTCTAAGTTAAGACATCTGCACAAGAAACTTAAGATGTAAAATAATAAATGTAAAAAGGAAGAGTATAATTAGGACTGGTTAACACAGGAGCTTGGGCGATAGAACTTTTGATCTTCAAAAAGGCTTGTTTTGCTTCAATAGGCCATTCCACCTTAGCGTCCTTCTTTAACATATCATTTAATGGTTTAACTATTTCAACGAATCCTATATTGAACTTCCTAACAAAATCGATCTTACCGAAGAAGGATTTGAGATCCTTTTTGCTTCCAAGGAAGGGGATCTTCTGAATTGCTTCCACTCTCTCAAGATCGATGGATATTCCTTCTTCAGATATAATATGTCCCAACAATTTCCCTTCTGTTACTCCAAATATGCACTTATTAGGGTTCAGGGAGACCCCTTACTACCTAAACCTTTGAAGTATATTCCTTAAATAATTTACGTGGTCAGATCGATTCTTAGAAAAGACACTTAGATCATCCATGTAGATTATGATGCATTTGCCCACCAAACCTTTAAAATCCATATCCATAGCTCTCTAGAAAGTGGCACCTGCATTGATCAAGCCGAAAGGCATCCTTCTGTAAGCATAATTGCCCCATTTACAAGTGAAAGTAGTCTTCAGTCAATCTTCCTCTTTGATGTAGGAGCATCCAGTGGTGTAAGGGCAATCTTGCATCACCCAAAAATATGTTGATTCAAAATCATTGAAGTTGTTTTCATTTCTTTCCATAATTAGTATTTCTAGTTCCATAATTGCTTGAATAATGATGTAGGACTTTCAGTTTTTCCAAACTGCTATTTTTGGAAAGTTTAACTACTAGTTTAGGAAAGTTTACATTTGGGCACAGATTGAAGCAAAAATTTACAGGAATCTTTGTAAATTAAAAATAAGATCTTTGGCGAAGGAATCATGCAAAGATCATTTGTGAGCTGAAAGATATTAATTTTTTTGTTTCCCAAAAAATGCTTGAAAATTATTCAAATTCAGGTTTGAGGCATTAAACGGTCCCGTACAGGCCTAAAAATGGCCAGAACTAGAAGAGCAAGTTTCTAGTGTGTAGAGCACTCCGTGATCTTTCCAACACTTCAAACGGTGCATCAATCGGACACCCGGATCAAAAGTTGACCTATTTTTGGAGGGAGATGCAAAATTTGAAATTTGGCTGTTGGCCGCCAAAAGGGGCTATTTAAGACCATTTTGGGGAATCCTTTGGAGTAGTGGAGATAAGGGGGAAAGTATAGAATCAAGAAAAGGTGGGAAAAAAGAAACCCTAGCTGATTTGGGGTTGTAGAAGGCAGAATATTCCAGAGCCTAGTGATGGGTAGCTGTAATGGGTTGCAACCTGTGGAGGATTGATTCCTCTGATTGTATTTGAGCTTCTGTAATGTAATGAGTTGTCTAAATCAATAAAAGAACATTCTATTTTTTGTGTGCAATTTTTTTGTTGTTTGTTTTGTGATTTACCCCCTTCATCACTCTTCAATCATGACTTGACTATATCCTAAAAATCCATCAAGGAAGGACATCATCTGAGATCCATTGACAATATGTAGGACATCATTGAGGGAAGGAAGTGGATAATTATATTTATTTGAGGCTCTGTTCAAGTTTCAAAAATCCACATAGAGCCTTATATCTCCATTCTTGTTTCTAACTAGAACCAAATTGGCCACCTAGGTGGAGTGTCTTATAGGGAAGATGATCCTGGAAGACAGTAGTTTTTGTACCTCCTTGTATATAAGTGGTTCCAGTAAGGCATTAACAGGCCCAAGTTTTTGTCTAAACGGCTTGGAATTGGGATTCAAAGGGATAGTGTGTTGGAAGATGGAGGTGTAAAACATCTTTAGATCTTCATAACTCTAGGCTATCACATCTCTGAATTCCTTCAATGCCTGAATGATCCCTTCTCTTTCTTCAGGATGACAAGCTTTTCCAATGAACACATTTTTGACTTGTTCTTCATCTCCAAGGTTGATAGTATTGTATTTACCCCCTTCCAGATTATCCCACATTCTTTTCTTTAATTTTTTGTCCATGTCAAATAATATTTCTAGTGTTATTAGTCCCTTGGGAATGTTATTAGTTTTCAAGTTGATGATCTCATTTTCATTGACCTCAAAGGGGTCTTAATCACATTCATCAATGATTTGTGCTTCAAACACACCCTTGTTAGTAATGAAATCAAGAATATGTTTATCATCTTCAAATACTTGAAAATGCTTGACATTATCTAGGACTATTGGGCATGAGATCAAATCCACTGAGAATTTCTTCAACTTCAAACCAGTCATGGGTTCTAGGGTGTTGGTTGTTATTGTCAGTGAGTCTGCTATCTAATTCTTTCGTCTGGGTATGGATCTTATATCAAAAGCATTGAAATCCTCAATGAGATCCTAGACTCTGTTCCTGTAAGCAACTAAACTTTTGTCATGATAGGCATATCTACTCTTTACTTGTCTAATCACCAACTGGGATTCTCCTTATACTTGTAGCAGTTTCACTCCCTTTTGATGGGACAACAATAATCCTCTTATCAATGTTTCATACTCAGACATGTTGTTAGTAAAAGGGAATTGTAGCTTGTAGGATGTAAAAAATGTCCTACCCTTTGGGTTTACCAATTCAGCTCCAACCCTGCAACCTTTCTTACACTTTGAACCATCAAATATGAGGGTCAATAAGTCACTACTGTGGGAAGGGAATACTTTCTGGATAGGTTGTGCTTGAGGAGGCACCTTTTTAACTTGTTCGGGTGCCCTTCCAATTTTACTGTCCAAGACTGTCACTATTTACCTTGGGGACCCCAAAGGTGTCTCTATAAGTTCAGTCCCATCTTCTTTGGTTTCATCACCAATCTCTGCCCTTGTTTCAATGATGCTGACTATTGTGAGGCATTCAGGATAGGATGATTCAAAATGAGAGTCTTGATTTACTCTGCACCAATTTAGAAGTAGAAGCTCAGTTGCCTAGGTATGTGGACCTAAGAACTCTTTGTCCTGGGATAGCTTCTGTATGAATTCTTTCAAGTAGCTCTTATCAGTCTTCTCGAAGGTGAGCCCCATCATGATTTCTTGTAGACACCTAAGTCCACATCTACAAAGATCACTTCATTAGGAGCATTATATTTAGTAATCACATGTTTTAACCTAGACTCACTGAGGATCTAAATCTGCTTAGAATTCCCTTTCCAAGGGACCCACATGTTGGAGAAATTTGTAGCAAAGTAACCGTCCAAACTTCTAGTCCAATCTCTACTCAACAACATACCATATACCTTAGGGATCTCCACCACTGGATGTCAATGTAGCTTTGAATGCGAGGATCTGATTCCAACTGAATATGAACATACTTGATCTCTCCTATAACCTTCACTTTTATTTTGTCTAGTTGTACCACCTTTCTATTTGTCTTAGTAAGAGTGGGGCCAAGCTTCTAACATATGGAATAGGGCATGACATTCCTAGAAGCTCTTGAATCAACCAGATAGTTGTGCAAATTCTTCCTAGCCATCATAAATGTTGTCATATTTTGTCCAGGCCAAAATGACCCAAAAAACCCCACTTTTATTCCATCAAAAATATTCAATCTAAGAAAGCTTAAATGGAAGAAAGCCTCCCTCCAAAATTCCCAAAAATTCTAAGTATTTTGTATTTGTCTTCTACCTTAGTCGGCGAAATTCAAGTTTGACAAAATTAAAGTTCATCGACCGGCAAGTTCACCAATCAGTGAAATCACCGACTAAGGAGAAGAAGGAAGGCTGGAGAAGGACAAGGCTTGCCTTAGTTAGCAAAGTTTGATTTTGCCAAGCTCAAAGTTTTCTGATTAGCAAAATCACCGACCAAAGGGACAGTAGGCAAGTTTTTTCTCCAAGGCCAAACATAGTGCAGAGTTTGCCTTAGTTGGAAAACTTAAGGTTTGGCGAACCTTAATTTTGTCAATTGGCAGGTTCACTTATTGGCAACTTTGCTGACAAATGAATGGAGTGAAGGCAAAGGAGGAGCCAAAGGCAAAAAGAAAGGTCATCAACGGGATGGATGGTTCACCAGATTAAAAGTTCACCAATGAGGTAAAGAGTAAGACAAGGGAAAAGAAGAAAGAAGATAGTTAGACAAATATAAAGGAAGTGACATTGATCACTTGGTTGGTAAGTTCATGAAATGGTGAACTTGCTGACAAGTTCATGATTTCTAAATTTTGCCAATAAGGTGAAGGACCGACAAGGTGACAAACAGGGAGACAAGGCAATGTTTGCAGTAGAGGAATTTTGTCGACTGAGGCACAAAGGAAGAAGATAGAAGATTTCACTAAGGCAAAAGAGAAAGGGGCTTCGAGAAAGAGAACAAAAAAAGAAGATAAAGAAAAGAAGGAAATTTGTCCGTGGAAATGAAAATTCACCGATAAGGCAAAAAAAGGGTAAAAAGATAAACAACAAGGAGAAATCGGGGAATTGGCAAAATTGCAAACTTGTCGATTAGTTTGCAGTTTCTCAAGTTCATTGATAGGGCGATTTGTTAATATAGAAGCCCAAAAGGAGAAAATGAAGAAGACCTGATGGTTTGCCAAATGGAGATTTTGCCGACCAAAGGGAGATAAGTAAGGAAATAAAAAAAGTGATAGAGAGAAGAGTTCACTAGAAGGCGAATTCACCGATAAGGAAAATTGTAGGTGCCAAAGGTAGAATTGAAAAATAAACACTTTTAAAGTGTTGTAAAAAATTGTAGGGGACAATTTCCTAAATTCATGCCATTGTTGCAGAATGAATTAATACCTGAAGGACAACGTTGCAGATCAGTTAGATTCAGGTAGTTGAAACAGTTAAATTCTTCAATGTGCCAATACAAAAAAGGGGCAAAACGGATTTGTGGGTACCATGGAAGGATTTCAGACTTTCGCCCTTCAATGCACTTGACACCCATGCGTGTAGGTGATCTTCTTCTATATTTTTTACAAACCTAACAGGGCATGGTCGTCATCCCAATTTACAGGTTTTTTGACAGGGTCATGGGCTAAATTAAATGTAGCATGGGTGTCTAGGCAAAGTGGTTGACTAAAATTCAACGCATGTAGCTGTGTAGTGATTGGAAAAGTTATATATACATGTATAAAAGATATAATTGTTGTTAGCTATTCTTATGGGTCATTCCACGGGCAAGGGGAGTTTGTTTCCATTTCAGACCTTGTAATACATTACAAGAACCAGTCGGATCTGATACATTGTGCTCAAAGATGAGTCTTTGATGTCTCTGATTGTAGTTCACCTATGAATGTAACTGGTTATTTTATGTGTATTTCTTCTGCAACAAATTCTCCTTCTTTTGTAATGGTTATTTAGCCTCTATGATTAATACAAGTAACTGATTCTGCCTTTCTCATTTTCTTCTACACTATGTCTGCTTGAATGCTGCTCATTTATCTTGTGGATAAAATGGTCCCTTTATAAGTTTTAGTATTCTATTTTGGCCTCTGTTAAAGATTAGATGAGTCTCTGTTAGTTTATTCAGCCTTTGAAATCATCATTGTGTTATGTCAGTTCCAGGTAAGCACTATAAATCTGGTGCATCACCCCTTTCAATTTCAGTTCCTTCTTATCCATTTTCCTGTGAGCATTAGCATTAGATTTAGCTATCATTCTCTAAGCCTTAAGCTCAGAAAGAGGAACCAACCTTCTCTAGAGGTTTGGTCTTAAATGCAAGGTCCCACACCTTGAGACCAATCCCATGTTTCACTAAATTTGTTGGAACTGCCAAAAGCTTCAACAATAGGGTGCAAATTCAGGTGACAACACTAACACTGAGCAAGAATGGTGGTGCACCTATTTTTATTTGTGCAATGCTATCAAAACATCTTTAGTCATAGTCTTTATATCAATACTTTCATGCTTTGGATGATCTTTCCCTTGTAATACTTTGAGTAATGCCTCTCTTTGAGTGGGGCACTCCTTTACTACATCCAACATAGACATATTAGCTTTAGTTTTCTTCATGTCATCCAATAGATCATATTTGGGATTGGTTGAACTTTGTCCTTTGTAATGGTTGGCTCTAAATTATATGGCTGCTAGCCCTACTAAGGGAGTTGGGTTGTCATCCGCATTAGGGTCAGGTGGAACACTACTATAGTTTGGGGGAATGGATGTAGTGAGGGGGTCCTTGCCTTTATTTCTCAGGTAATAGTTGCTCTTAACTTGTTGATAAGATTGAACTTTGGTCTCAAGCTCATTGTCTTCTTCATAGGGGAATACAAAGGTGTCGAATTGCATAGTAGTCCCTACATCCCCAAGGTGTGAGTCACTTTTTTCTTGTTGTATCTATCTGTTAGGCTAAAATATTTGATGTCCATCTCAGGGCAACTGAGTTCAGAGTGATCAGAAGTATCATGGAACCTACACCAGTGTGGTAAAGGTTTTATTTCGGTGTAATTTACTAGATTTGTTTTCTCTAGAGGGGATGGTACTCCTCAATTGTTTGGTCTTGTATTCTAGGGTCTATTTTGTCTTTGAGAGTTGAAAGTCCTGTTGTGACCATTATTTTGTTGGTGTTGATTGTTCTAATTTTGATGTGAATTCCCATGGTTATAAGTACATGTGTGGGGTTGACTTTCAACCTAGTAAGCTCATTGGTGACTTGGGCCAATGCCTTCTTTACAACTTCTAATTCTGAGGTCAAATGTGAAGTTTGAGCTAAGCAAGGTTGTGTTGTTCTTGCAAATGTATTAGCCTAATGTGTATATTGAGAGTTGACTATGTTTACTTGATTCACTATAGGCTGATCAAAAAAGGAATTACCTACATACTGAGGGGTAGCTTGATTTTGATAATGTTATCACTGGGAATTGCACCCGTATGCAAGGCTGAAAAGGCTCTGCAATTCCGTGTAACATGGGACCAATTTCAGGTTGTGGGTGCCCTATAATGAAATTAGACCTCCAGATTGTGGGCTAGTTCCCTTCAAATGTTCTATTGGAATGTATGATTTTTTGTTTTGAAAAAGGGAAAGAAGGTAATATAAGGGAATAAAATTGTGAAGATTTGGTGATGCACCTAAAATAAACTTATTTTGTAACCTATTTCACAACAACCTTTCACTAATCCTGCCCATTCAAATCAATTTGATCAACTCCACCACATAAATATTTCATAGAAAAGCCCGATTTAACTGACACAATCTGTAACCTATGATAAAATTCAAACTTTACATACATGCACTCATGAAATAAGACAAGAGAATCTTAGGTTTCGTGGTGAAACACAAACAATCTTTGATCAAATCATTTACACAAGACAAGACACCTAAAACTGGTAAGGTGAATCTCTGATTATGCTAAAAGTATGAAGGAAAATATTGCAATAGTAACCATAAAACTCATATGAACCTGTAATAACCTGTTGTAATATCAATACCTGAATGAAAAATGTGAGTTACAAGATAGTCTTCTTTGCAAAATGCAAAGGTAGAAAACTAGAACCGAGGAGAAAAAACTAAGTCTCCTCCTACATATACAATGAATGATAACCCCAAAGTACATGAAAACATTGAAGTGTCACTCAAGCCAAAGATATCTCCATCTCTAATATCATTCACGAGAAAAGGTGAAAAGCCTCAAAAAGAGGTCTCAAAACTGAAGTAATTTGAGCTAAAATAGCCTCAAACTACTTCTCACAACTAGTTTGACTAAATGGAACTCCAAATCCCTCCTAGTTTGACCAAAAAACAAGGAAGAAGACTCCAAATGTCTCAGTTAACTCAACTCCTAATTTTGCATGATTTTAGTCTTGTGTAGACAAAAATAAATAATAAAGTATTCAAGATGAATTACTTTATCACTTATTATAGATTTGTCTATTTTTTTACTATTTTTGCATCTCTATGATAAATAATAAAGTAATTTATAATTCATTACTTTATTATTTATTTACAATTATTTATTTATTTCTAAATCATGCAAAAAAACATAACAAACTCCTTATATCTCCCTCTTGGTCTATATGTGCAATTTTGCATGAACATGTACTACATATGCATACCTCTTATATCTTATCATCCATTTCAACTTTTGTCTTGCATGCACTTGGTCAATTCTTCAAAATACTTTACCCTTGTAAAAATAAATCACCCTCTTCTTACACACTGCCACCTTGCATGCATATCACGTCCTCATATGATATTTCATCTTGTCTTATATGCATTTAAAAAATACATAAGTCATGAAGCACCCTTGACTCTCGACCATTATGCATGATAATCAGGAATCTTGAAATGTTGACTTGGTTTTGCATTATGGCAAAAAGGCAACTTCGACCATGTTTTGTTTGGCCCACACTCGAGAACTAGGTGATGATGATTAGAAAGTTTTGACCATGGCTCTTTATGGATAGCAATGACTAAAAAAAAGAAAAGTCAAAAAGCTCAAATTCTAGCTATGATAGTGAAGAAAGAAGAAACCCTAAATATCTTCTATCATTTTCAAAATTGCATTCCTTGGGTTTTCATGCTCTGGCCGCCGACATGAAGGGTAGGGTTTGAAGTTCTTGCTGTTAGCTTTCTAAAGATCATTTTTGCTGCTCCTCATGCTAGTCGGTCGCTCCTTCTGGTAAGTCACTTATGCTTCCACTGTTCTATAATGGAGGAAAATGTAAATGTTTTACCATCTTTTTCCTTTCTTGGATACAAATTGTGGGAATATGCAACTCTTTTCACAGTTTACTGTGCATAAAGTAAAGAAAAAAGCATGCTTTTTCTTTATCCTTCTGCTTCATGATATATTTCTTGATTAGCATAAGTAAAACTGCCATACTCTTTTCTGTGTATGGGAACAGTGAAAGGGTCTCAAAAAATGAGAATGAGCTAGGTAATTGATATTTCCTATCCAAAAGGTTCTCCTGTAACTGTGATGATATTTTATTGTTTTCCTTGAGGAACACCATGGTAACTTATGCTTCATGTTTATTCCTTCACAAGGCCGTAAGATAAGACCTTGTATTTTTTGCAACGACTCTTGTATTTTGTCATGGGATATGAGGGTTTATGCCTCTATACAATGCTACAGTCACTGTATCCTTCAGGTCTGCACCTTGGATAGTGCATTTCTATCTTATCGGACTCCAATGTCTACAAGATTGCTATTGCTTCTTGCTTTTAGGGTAGGTAACAGTGATCACATGACACCAATTTGTGAAGACTCCTTCGAGCTATGAATGATCTGCAATAACACCATTTTCTTCATGTTGTTTATCATCTATTTGTGTATACCTTTTGCTTCATATATTGCTTTCTATGAATGTTCCTTCACAGTTTGTTATGACTGTCATCCTTGTTGCAGGCATGTTCACTACTATGTTCTTTTAGGACTGTCCTCATTTTTCCTTTGACTATCCTTGTCCCTTCATATGACTGCTACTTTGGGGTCCTCTTCCAGAAAATTGTGATGTTTCTATTTCTCAAGACTATTAAATATGTTGTTCAGTATCATTTTGCATACTATTTCCTTGCTTGATAAAATCATGAGAACTTCTTTCTAGCTGTATTTTGTTGGAGCTGCATCTTTTGGTGCTTCATTGGTTTACCATGGTTGGTCCATATCCCTATGCATACTCTACACCCTAGTTTGTTGAAGAGAAACTACATTGTTCCTTTCATGTTGCCTTCACTTGACTGTTTCCCAAGGACTGTATCACTGGATTTGCTTATCTGATCACTGTGGCAAGCATCTAGTCTCAAATGATTATTATTTGATGTAGTACTTGTGTATTTCCATGATATCATGATTTCACTTGCTTGATGACATACTTTTTGCTAATAGTAGGTTGATCTATCTTAAACATCATGACAATGCTTTCAAATGCCCCTCAAGCTAGTGCTGAAACTATCAAGGTTGTCTTTGTCTGATGGTAACTTCTCCCCTCATTCAAGATCTTCCTTCAATATTGCCCTCCATGCTTTGGCAACTTTCTTGGATCTAGATGTCACTTGCCTAACAGTGCTACCTGTTCTATTTGGCTGTTCCATGATGCTTTTTTGGCTATAACACTCATATGATCTTATAAGAGCTGAAGCTGTGTCTTTTTTACTTTACTTTGAAGGACTTTGAATAAAGAGAATAGGAGTCTACAACAAAAGGACTCCTATGTATGTCTTATAAATGCATTATATACCTTATATGCTGCACTTGCTCCATTATGGTATGGTTGTAGCAACATATGATTGTTGGCAAAAGCTCTCCCTCTTCTGTTAGCTATCTAAATGGAAACTTTTGTGTTCATTTGTTATTGGGATAGTCATAATAAATGATGCTCTCTATTTTGCTCTAAGTAGCTGATCCTCTTTGATTGAATAGTTAACATTCAATAGCAACTTTACACTTCATTCACAACAAAAGTGGTAAATATTGGTTCTACTATCTTGTGTAACTGAACTTACAACTTTGTTAATGGACTACACCTTAATCAATCCTTTCACAAAATTCTATAAGAGTCTTCACATTTTCAGAAAGGCTTGCAACTTTGTTTGGATCTATTCTTTTCAGTCCTGCTTTAGTTTGCTTATTATTTTCTTGATGATTGTCCATAATGACCCTTGCTCACTGGTCTTGAAAGAATCTTTAAGACCCTAAAAACCTTGACAGGTATGAGATGATACTCACTGATTCTTGATATTATGAAGGACTGTAGCTTCTTGGGTTTATGCTTGCTCAGATTTTCATTCTCAATGATGTTCATGTAGTCCCAGTTGACTGTCACCTATTGCATTGTTTGTTGGCTACGTATGCATCCTCTTTACTAGTTATTCTAATGAGGTAACATCCTCTCTTCATTGCACTTCGCTGTCACTTCTTTTGAATGTCTACCTTCCACAACCTGTTGCTTGTAACAGTGTGACTGCTTTTCCATACAGTGTGACTGTTGTTCCACTTTTTTGATCATATTCCTTTTATTAACTATTCTTGAACACTGTACTTTCCTTGTTGTTATGACTCCTTGTGCCATTGCAACCTAAATGACATATATGTATAACAAAAGATGATGTCTCATTTATATTAAAAAGAATGGAAAGTACCTTTCTCCTCTGGTCACTGTACCTTCCTTTGCTTCATGGTGGTAGCTTTATAAGATGTGTCTTGGTCTTTTGGACCTGTTTACTTCACTCTTGTGTTTCTTGTATGCCATTTTGGAATTTGATCATTGATGAGCTATTGGATATAGCATAACATGTAATGGTATCACTTTGAGCATGTTGGGCTCGACCCTTGTGGGAGCCATATTTTCTCCACATGCTTTAAATGTCTTCAAATCAGCAACATTACTTTTCCTATACCTGCACAGTAAATAAACAAATTAGCATAAAAGATAAACCTGGTGGTATTGATTGGTATTCTTTATGATATCTGACTTGTAACACATGTCTGATCTGATTCTTTATATGAATTGCATGATGTGACAAGTTGATGTATCTGCTTGATAAAAGCATATGATAACTTAAAACATCCAAAGTGCTAACAGGGTTGTCCCCAAATTTTTTGCAGGTTCAACTGATGGTGGGAGCTGAAGATAAAGACTAAAGACTGAAGACCAGCATCAACAAACAACCTTCTTGCTTAGGCAATGATGGATGTTTCATTTTATCATGTGTTTATTTCATTTCTTTTATCATCCAGATGTATAGCTTGCATGTCTGCAATTGCTGAGTCTAGTTACTCCCATAGCTTATGTGGGACACATTTGAATACGTCTTTTAAGCATAATCAATTAATTTATCTTATGCATATGATGCATATGCATTTCCTTTTTTAATCAATGCATAAGATAAAGTAACAGATATTAAATGTATGTTCAAAAGCGACATGAAATAACAGTTCAATATAAATATCTTTCTTTCTTTTATTCAAAACTGATTAACTGAATAATCAATCTAACTTATAACTCCTTAAAGATAAAATGATGCAAAACAATTGTATT
The DNA here is from genome assembly GCA_027924645.1 of Cunninghamia lanceolata. Taxonomy (NCBI): domain Eukaryota; kingdom Viridiplantae; phylum Streptophyta; class Pinopsida; order Cupressales; family Cupressaceae; genus Cunninghamia; species Cunninghamia lanceolata. The sequence continues at coordinate 17,122,196 of BSBN01000726.1, read as the reverse complement.
TTTTGAATGATTGGTACCTTGGAAATCCTATTCTTTTGTCATGATAACTCATTAGTCTTGATTAGACTGATGGGTTATCCTGTCAACTGAATCTCCTTCTCTGCTCTTGTCAAGATATCAACAGTTCAATAAATGCGTAACTTTGAAGTTTTCCTTTTATCCCTTCTGAACAATAACACTTAGGTCAAACTAATTTTAAGTGTGAATGAAAAATTAGTAACAGGTAAGTCTTCCCAAGACCAAGAAACATAGTATGTGGGCCAATCTATTTCAGTGGTTGGGCATAACTAATTTGAGGTCCCCCTTGTAGGTTACTACTTGGAACTAGGTTCATCAAGGGGGTATTGTTGATGAGGGCATTGTTTATGGCAGGAATCTGATTTGGGAATCCTGGGAAACCTACAGAAGGCAAATTTTTGAATGCCCCACCAGTGACGGGGTGCATCTCCCTATGCAATGTAAGGGCTTCAGTATAAACTATTGCAATGGAGGTAGAGTTTTGCTAAGTAATATTGCTATGAAAGGGTCAATAACCCTAAGGTAAGTTTGGATGACAGCCACCTCATCAACCACATAAGATTGAGTAAACCTCTTGTAGAGTTTGTGAAATATTGTGTTAAACATGGTTAAAGACTCATTTGGTTGTATTTTACAAGTGGTGAATTACTGGTGTATGGTGCCATGCTCTATATATACCCTAAATTATTCTATAAAGGCAGTCTCCAGATGTTCCCATGTGATAATGGATTTTGAGGGTAAAGTCAAATACCATGAATAAGCAACCTCTCCCAAGGAGTAAGGAGGAGTCTCAAGACCACATCTAGATGGGGAATACTAGTTCTACTAACAACTTCCTTGAAAGCTTGAACATGCTCTTCTATGCTTCTAATTTCTCCATAGATATACTTAAGGTAGAATTTCTTAGGGGTTTTAGGCATATCATGGAGTGCTCTTGCAAGCTGTAGGGGTGAATGGTCTACTCCAAAGAAGGTATCCATTGATACTTGAGGTGGTTCTTCAGGGAGGGCTTCTAGGTCTTCAGATCTAATAGGGCTAACAGACCTAGTGTTTAACATTCTCCTTTTACCATGGTCACTCCTGATTTTTTGGTGGTATTGAAGCTCTTGAAATTTAGTTTCCCCAATTGACCTAGATCTAGTTAATATTTTCCTTTCGGATGCCAGAGGAGACTTATACAAATCCAGATTGCTCAGGCCCTCCTTCTAGCACCAGTTCTGTTGATGGTTGTTTTGGCACATCAACTCCAAGTAGAATGAATGACACTCTACTTCTCCTAAAAGGCAACCTAATGATGTTATGATTACCCTAAGGTCCCTATTAGGCTAGGTCTGTTGGGATTCCTATTTTCAAGCCAAGTATTTGCAAAATCTTGCTAAGTTTCCCCAACATGCTAATCTTGCCCAATCCATCATGAGTCCTACCTTGTTCATTTTGAAATGCAAGGTAGAAACCCACAAAAGTGACTAAGTCTAAATTCTAAGTGTTTTCCTTGTATTTTCTACCTTTTCCAGAGTTTTAGGGTTTCAAGTTCCTATCTTCCATCATGCCATTTCTATCAGATCTGAATTTCACTTTGGTTCCTTGAAAAATTGTATAAGTATTTTGAGCGTCGGAGGGCTTGTAGCTTTTTGTCTTCTTTAGAGCATGCATTAACGAGAAGGCTCGACCACCAAAGTCTGCAAAGGGTTTTGAAAATTTTCTAAGTATTGCAGATTTCAAAGGTCAGAGTGGTGGTCTTTTATCTTCTTCTGAAGAAAGTAGAAGGGAGAGGGCCCGATGACTGAAGTCCAACGAAGCCTTATTCATTTAAGTGTTGCAAGCGGCGGTAGGTGGGAGGTTTCTTTTCTTCCTCCTTTCTTTTGGAAGGAGGTAGGCAGAAGGCCCAACAGACGAATTCTGACAAACTAAAATTCTTCTAAGAGTTTTCGGTGGTGGCGAGCGAGAAGTTTCTTTTCTTCCTTCTTTCTTTTGGAAGGTGGAAGGAAGAAGGTTTGAGGCCCAATCCCTGATGATTTTCAAAGTTTTTTCTAAGTATTTCAGGATCGGGTAGTTCTTTTCTTCCTTTTCAAAATACATGGTGCATGGTGGAAGCCCGACCTCCAAAGCCCGATTTGTTAGGGCATGATTGACTTGCCTTCCCTACTCTCTCTACCATCTGAAAATGCTCATAAAATGTGGGTAAATGTGGCAACAACTCTCAAGATCACCTTTAATGTGAAATGGGTAGCTAGAAATGATGTTTTTAATACAGTTGGTGGGGTTGTTGAGGTTTTCCCTCCTAGTCCATCATCAAATCTGAGTTGTAGATGATATAAATAGAAGGTTGAAGCTCATTTCAAAAGGGGGTTGGTTCTTTGTGTGTGGTCTCCAAAAGACAACTATAGGTGTAGGGTAGCCATTGAAATTCCAGTTCAACTCACCGAGGAGTGCAAACCTGTGAAGTCAAAGGAGTTGATATTGTATATGATTCTTGTTGTAGAATGTCTCTAGGTCATTAGGTATGTACCTAGGACAATTTCGCAGTAGCAGTTGGGTATTTTCCTTTGTCATGTTTGATGGCACAAATGTAATATTGGGTCAGATGAATGTGACAACATTCTGAAAATTTTGCAAGCTTTGTAATAATCTCTGTCATGTTATATATGGGTATATATGCAATTATGTTTTGGATTACTAAGTATGTTATGTTTCAATATCTCATATTTTGTGATGTATGCAAATACATAGCTCATTGCCCTTTTGGTTTCAGTTTGTTGTCTTCTTAATGAACTATGACTTTATTGCCCATAGAATTCGTACCGGTCTAGAGTCATTCCTATCATCCTTACATCATTTAAATAAACAAAAACATTTACCAGTGGTTTAGGGGAAGAACCATCTTTCCTATGCATGTATACTTGCACATTTTGTATCAGCTATATAGGGGTTTTATGACAACCACTTGTTCTTGGTTTAGTGACAGTTTTTCTATCAATATAACGAGTTGGGTTTGGTTGTTCACTAGTTTTTAGTTGTTGATATAGTTTGAACTTAATTCTTGTTAAGGTATACCCATTGGAATATACCTCTAGAGCCTAGTTGAGCTCAAAGTGCAAGGGATGAAACCCACTCCTGTAGAGTTGACCTTCAACCCTCCACGTTTTGTTGATGGATCGATTATGCTTGCATGACAACAACCCTGGCCTTGTGAGTGTTATTCTGTCCTAGGAAGTGGAGTTGTGGTTTTGGGACCCAACAGGGTCCCAGCAGTATTGGAGTAGCTGAGTGGATAATGCAATTGTTTGTTCAAGGGGCTTGTGCTACTAGTATCAATCTGGATGCTTGATAACCTCTGATAGGTAGATATTTCTTTGCAGTTTGAGATTCTAAGACCTACTACTAACTATATGTGTGTATAAAAAAAGAGAAAAAGGGGTTAGGTTTTAGAAGGAAGAAAAGGCAAATAATCGAACAGCTTCTGTACCTAGATTTTCACTTCACATGACAAAGTTAATGAGATCAAATTAAAAAAGCAATGAATGACCAGTATTCCACACAATCATGTACATTGCAAGTGCAAGATTCTAAGGAAAAGGAGCAGAAGAATAGGAGTATGAAAACACCATATTACATGCGTATAATTCAAACCCTATTCAACCACTAGATTGAAGATTTAACAATTAAGACAAGATCCATCAACACAAATCATGTGCAAGGAAAAGAGAACACATATACATTACCAACAATGGGAAGAAACACAAGAATAACCAAGATGTCTTCTCATTAATTTGAAATATCTTGGTAGATTACAAATGAGCAGGATTCCCACACCCTAAATGCATATCATATGTGCCCCTTACATGCCATCAGAATAAAAGAATTGGTTGCATAAGAACAATTGCTCTATGTTTCCCCCGCTTTTACAAATGACACAACTTCCCTTTATTTATAGGGAGCCTCTCACAATTACAAAATGAAGTATATATATGTCAGCACAAAATCCCTTAAATGGGTCAGCCTCAAAATACAATACACCATGTATTACAAAAAATCAATTCCCTATCAGCACATGAGTTTGGAAGATCTAAATAGCAGTAGTGATCTCTCCTGCACCCGGTCCTTGGTGATATTTATCTTTCATCCTTATGGAAAGGTGATATTTCTTCACCTTGTCCTATAGCTTTACCATCTCAGCCAACTAGTGTTGGAATCCTACAGAGTCTTCTTCTTCATCAAATCATCAATTCCTTGCATAGTGAGAGTCTGCTGCAACAACCTCTGGAACTCCTTGATCAAGTGGGAAGCAGGAAAAACAATGACAGAGGGGTCCTTGAAGGTGCAAGGAATGAATGAAATGAATGATTCAACGCCAACCAATTTCTCCTTTACTGCTTCTATCTGTTGTCTCTCAAAACTGCACCCTTGCTAAGTTGCATAACTTAGCATTCTGGAGAAACATGGGATCTTTCCAGGCCCGTGGGTCACCTATGATGGAAAGAACCTTTGGAGAAGGCCAGCTTCCTAACTGGTTATCACCTAGAAACTATTGGATTTGTAGAGGAAAAGGGAAAAAGGAATGCTTCAAAAATGAAAAGAAAACTAGAAAATAAAACAAGGGTGATACACCAAACTGATATGGTTTATGAAAACTCAGATTTATACACTTGGTTACAGATAACATAAACTAAATTTGCACAACCTATTACTGCATGTTTTGCATAAAAACTTCACAAAAAGGCCTAAATGCATTGACTTTTAAAAGGAAAATAACTTCACAGTTAAAAGCCCACACGCAACTTTAAGACACAATTTGCAACCTGCATAAACATACTTTTTGCAGAAAAGGTATTGAAACATGAGACAAAGTCACAAGGAAATAAAACTACCTCACAAATGACTTGATCAATCACTTGATGATACACAATACTGCAAGAATAAGAAGGCAAAAACTCATAACCAATGGTATCTAAGGTCTTTTCTATATTTCATATCCTAAAAGAGTTACAAAACATGCTCAAAACTGAGTAAGGACTGCAGAAAATCACTAACTCCAGAAATTGCATGATCAGAACTCACTAAAAAGAGTCAAATGAATGACTATATACTCTCCAAATAGCTATAACAAGATAAGGACAAGAAACCTTCATGGTCGTGCATCTCATAAAAGCCCTCAAAATATCTGTCTAAAGCCCTCCAAAATGAGTTCCCAATGAAGAAAAAGTCAAGGCATGTCATCACCCACCATAAAAACTCCAAAAACATCCTCTTAATGCCCTTAAATGCTACTAAAAATAAGTCAAATCCATGAGATAACTCCTCTACCTGTTTGTCAACCTCTCCTGCAACATCATAAATGTTTGGCATTTGCATAATAAATGCTCAACCACATCTCTTTGACCACATTTGAAAGCCTCCTCAACTTGGCCCTCACACAATAAATGACATAAATACAATTATTTCTGCATTTAATTAAGATTGACTAAGTGGTTTATAATTACACCACTTAGTTTAATGTTTTACATTTCAAATTTATTACAAACCTATGCAGAAAATAATGGCACTAGGACATTAATATTCAATCTCTTGATTTTGCATGGCTTGGAGATAAATAAAACATTGTGAAAAAATGATAAAGTAATTGACGAGACTTACTTTGTTACGTGTTATGGATTTGCCTATCATTGCTTTTTGCATTTTTATGACAAGTGATAAAGTAAGTTATAATTCATTACTTTATCACTCGTTTACAATGTTTTATCTACTTCTACTTTATGCAAAAAGACAAATAGAGCCCTTATATCTCCCATGTACAAACCCAAACTCTCCATACAACACAATGCCTCATGTACTTGCATCATTTCATGCATCCATGCCTATTGTAATACATTATAAAGAACCCTTATGACTCCCTATGTATTACAATGTTCCTCATGCTGTCATTATCCCCTTTTGACTTCAAACATTTTAAACCTTAGACAAAAATCAAGTAAATATTGATATCCCCACGGGCTCACTTGCATCATTAGGTCGACACACCTTGTGGAGTCTTTACCACAATAGGAAAAAAGGATAATAATGCACAAAAGAAAGTCAAAAATGAGGAAAGAATCCCATCATGGCATAGGCATTCGATCAAAAGGAGATGAAGAAACCCTAAACATCATTTGCATTTTGTTCTTTGTTTGCTGTTATGCTCGACCTGCCGCCATAGAGGAAGGGTTTGAAGCGAAGCTTCATCATTTTCTGCTATTTCTGAGGGTTTTCCATGCATTTTCTGAGGCATTCGATGACTCCAAACTGAAAATGAAAGGTAAAAACAATCTCTGTCAAAAGTTCAATCCATTTTCCTTCACTTTGGAGGTAAAAAATGGCCCTAAGTTGTGGCCCTTGGTCGGGTTCTGATGCATTTCCTCTTGTTTCTCTCTGTCAACACATTCTTGCATTTGTCTTTGTTTGCTGCTAGTCGACACACTCTCTCTGGCCGCCATGGAGGTCGATTGAAGGAGAACCTTGTGATTTTGACACAAGCATTCGATAGGAAAAGAAGGTGAGTCTTTTACCTGTCGATCTCCTTTGTTTTCCTAATTTTTCCACTATGTATTTCACTCTCCAAAGGCCACGACTTTGAGCTAAACTTTCTGAGCATTATGAATTCAAAAATCTTCATTTTCTTTGTATTTGCAATTTTCTTCATTTTCTGTAGCATGAGGCTCGATTCGGCACTAGAGGCCACGACCATGCATACACAGACATTCTTGAGCATTTTTTGTTTGTATGAGCTAAAAAACATTCGATTTTCCTCTGTATCTGCATTTTTTTTCTCAAAACCCCAAATGGGTTTAACTCCATTGTGAGGAAAATGAAGAAAAACTTGCTTTGGCCGCTCCATATTTGGTACATTACGCCTTTTCTGAGTGTTTTCACAACTCAAAAGCTCTATTTTTCTCTATATATGAGCCTATTATTTAGAAAAAATGCTAAAGGTTTGAACTTTTCTGAAGATCTCAAATTTGCTAAATTAGGATCTGTGCGAATAGTTTTATAGTCTTCATATCCTGCCTCCATTGCATCTTCAAGGGCTGAAAGACCTGCTTCTAACTGATTTAGTTGGGAATAACAGCATGCAACATTGTAACTAGTCATGACAACTTCCTTCGATTCAGGCTTTGATCCTTTCGTATTGACACCTCTTGAATAAAATCACTTCTCATTCTGTAGCATGTGTATGATGAAGCATTTTGAACACGATTATCTAATTTTGACAAGTTCTTTTTTGAAGTGAGCATAGTTTATAGGAGCAACTACTCCTCCTCACTTTTATCATGATGACTTCACTCTTCTTGCAAGTTTAACTGTTCTGATGCATAGTATTGTCTTGAATAATGTATCCTATATTTTACAATCTGATATCCTTTTCAAATGAATAAAAAGAAAACATGTTGGGCTCTACCCTTGTGGGAGCCACATTTTCTCCACATGTTTTAATGTCTTCAAATCAGCAACATTACTGTTCCTATACCTCTCTTATGTTGATATCTGATTACTAATATTGTTTCTACATAAAAGTGAATGGTACTTTTGAAGTTCTGATTGTGTATGAAAAGACTTGGTACCCTAAGCATTAACAAAATCTATTTTCCAGGTATATTGGAGCTCAAATGGATAGAGGAAGATAGTAACCAGCTCAACCACGAGATTCATCATTCGCAGGCAATGACGGGTCCCTCTTCTTTTTCTATGCATTTCTTTTCTTTCAAAAGTAAGATTTACTTTTATGTTGCCTATTTCAGTTACTCCCATGGCTTGTGTGGGACACTTTTATACATTCTTTTGAATACAATCAGCTATCTCATTCTATGCAATGATTTATATATATTTCACTTTCTAAATCAAATACATAGCATAAAACGACTGATCTTTCTTTGAAACATATGTATAAAACATGATGAATAATTTGACAGTCTATAAATACATCTTTTACTTGCACTGAAACATAATGAATAATCAGCAATTGAAACATGAACATCCGTCAATTCTCTTCATTCTTTGAATGCCTATTTTCTTGTCCGTAGATGATTTCACTTACCAGGATGATGTAACAGCTCAACTTGAGTTGTTACATGATTTTGATAAGTGATTTTGCACTTGTCTTCTGTCAAGACATCAGACATTGACTGGATGATCCTGCATAAGCAAAAAGAAATTTGTACACCCTCTAAACAACTGATGTTTAGGCCTTGCTAAATTAGGTGTGAACATAATTTAGTAACACTATCTTGGTCTTTAGTTTCTCCTTGCACCTCCTTAGCACCTTGACTCTTAGTTTTCCTACAAGCAACCATTCATTGGGCAACCCTAAAGTGCTGCTACTAACTACTCCCATTTGTATGAGCTACGTTGAAGTGGTACCTTACATTTTCTGCAAGATGGGAAGTTTTTCCCACATGACCAATTCATTATTGATAGAGCTTTCAAATGCCCCCATCTCCTCATTTTTAACATCCAAAAGATGATAGGCCTTCATCACCTTCTTGATAGTCTCCACACCAAGGGTCTCCAATGAGGTTTTCCAAGATGTGGCTACAAGGAGGATCCCTTGAGGGTCAGCAGGTTGATGATCCTTATTGAGTGCCTCTAGTAGGGCTGGTACAAAGGGTCCCGAATCAGTTGGACCAACTAGGTGTTTGATATAGGCAGTTAGGTGAGCAATTTTTCCTCAGAGTTCTTCTTTTGTATCTTCATCTTTCTTCATCCTACCCAGGCTGGCTGAGACAAACTTTATGAGGGCATGTTTTTACTCCTCTCTAGTTTGGTGCCCCAAAGTCACCTATTGTATGCTATAGTTAGCCATGATCATGGTTGTTTCTTCCTTGTTTGTCACAGGTGTGTCTAGATGGGTTGTCCTTTCCCTTTTCCTCTTTGGTTTCTCCTAGAGGACCTTAGCAATAGTGGCCAGGTCCTTGTCTTCTGTGTATACCTTCTTCCTCTTAACCACTACTGCATTCATCCAAGTAGGGAGACCTTGACCTGTGTTGTCAATGGGTGGTGCAGATGACACATGTGGTGAAGACCTTATTGGTGATGGTGTTAACACCACCGTCTTCATAGAATTCTTAGATGCTTCATCTTATAGAGAGGGAGAGATAGTTAAGTTGACAATCTTGTCTAAGTTTAATGTACCCTCTAATCCTACTTCCTCTTGCCAAGATGGAGATGATTCCCTCAAATCACTGCTCTTTTGTGTCATTAGTGATGCAGCTGAGGTGGCCAATGGATTAGTACTCTTTTGTGCCTTATGAGATGTAGCTGAGGTGGCCAGTGGATCAGTACTCTTTTGTGCCTTAGGAGATGCAACTGAGGTGGCTAGTGGCCCTTGAGGATGAGTAGTTGTAGAAGGAGGAGGTAAATCCTATTGAGTATTTGGCTGAGGGGGAGAAGGAGTGGCCTACCTTGCTACAGGGGTGGAAGCAATTGTCACTCCTTCAGTGGAGGGTGGAGGTCCACTTCTCATATTTATTACCAAGGGAATATGATCATCCTCTTCTGTGTCGCTAGAGTTTGCCAACATCACTTTGGCATTCTCTTTTTCCTCAACAGTAGCAGTAGCTCTGGTTTCTCTTCTTTCTCCGGAGGCTATAGGAACCACCTTGGGTTTCTTTGTTGCCTGCGATGATTCACCCTAACTTATCTTCTTGGAATTATCCTTCTTCTTGTAGGGATCCACCATGGGGAATGGTTTGAGAAACCATTTCTTAGTCTTAATAAGGACTGCTTGAGCTCTATCCTCTAGAGAGGCAACTTCATCCTTTCTCTAATTTATATCATCTAAAGGCAAGTTGTAAACTTGATTCTTCTCATATACTAGGTCCAAAACCCTTCCATCCTCTTTCATTCCCTTAGGAACCTTTGGGAGGTCAATCAAAGTCAACTTCTTCACCAAGTGTACATCCAACCTGAAATAATCCCTGAGCTGTACTTCATGGTCATCCATACAATCTGCCTAGTGATCCTAAGCATCATCCTCATGTTGGAACTAGGTTCCAATGAGAGGATTAACCCACCCAAAATGATCAAACCTTGCTTTGCCAACATCAAACAAGTCTAACCCCCATGGTGCCATCTCCAATTCTGTAGACTTAGCTTGTGTGATGATTTGACAAGTATAGCCCCCTATCTTGATAGGGAACTTGAAACTAGACTTTGGTTTATTAACAATGAGCTTGTAAACCTCTTATAGTTGTTCTTATCAGGGTACAAGGTATGGAGCAGAGCTCACCGGAAGCTGGCACATACATTATGCGTAGGTTGGAGATGGCCTATGATGATAGAAGATACATCCCTAAATGTAATAGATATAGTATATATAGATATATGATATGATGATATAGGATAAGTAAGATATGAGATAGTCTGATGATGATATGAATAATGACATAGAAGTCATGTAAGTAGATGGATGAGGCAAAGACTTAGACTTGCCAGAGGATGGATGTATGACATTTGATTGTTGTTTATTTATATATGGAGATCTGCCGGTACTGGATAGTTATGTGTTGTCTTATGATTGTGATCTGTATGTGATACTTTGTTTTTGTTATTCTTTGTATTTTTATATCAATCTCTAACTACTTGACCAGGGTATAAACTGACTACAAAGACTTGATTGGGGACCGGATCTCCAAACTGATATTCCTTTCCATTTCTTGCCAACACCTATCTGGAAATCTCTAGCAATACCACTCTATCACTGGGATACTTGGGGAGCTTGTATGGGGGCTTTGAGCAACCCATCACCCTGATGTATGAAAATCTTTTCAATTGGATGTACCAATCTCCCTAATTAGCCATTTCATCATGTACCTCTGGAGATAGTCTTTGAGAATAATCATTCTCCAAAGTTCTAATGATGTCATAAACAAAGGCATCATTGACTATCTTGTAGTGTTTTAGGCTCTCAAGGAGCTCCAACTATGGAAAATGCTGATAAAATGAGACCTCTCCTCTTTGGAGGGATCCCACTTGTTGCAATCCTGGGAAACTAGCTTGATAGGCCAATAGGCCAATAAGATATGAAGTCATATAAAACTCCCCTATTTTCTCTATTGTGGATAGCTGCTCATCGATCTTATTACTAATGAAGGATCCTCAGTCAATGTGTTTCCCATAACCAACTTTCATGTAGAAGTAGCACATGCAGGGGTGCCAAACACCCAATTGAGAAGTGAGATAAACTCCTTGCCATCCTCCCTGAATTCACTCTAGGGTTGCACTGTTGCCATCTTTATTGGGTGCTTTATTTGAGTTGCTAGTAGCTATTGATTAATATAGGTGGTAGTTGTTTTGGGCTTGCTAGAGTAGAAGGTCTTCGTTGATGTAATTTTTATCTTCTCATAAGGCTGGAAGAGAGGAATTACAAATACTATGTGAATTATATCATAGGAAAATTCAAGAATGACTTGCCCCACTGGCCCAATGATCCTTTTGCTCCTAGCTTTGTAGGCCTTTGCACATGCTAGAACTAACTCTGGAGATTGAAGGGAGATAGGGAAACCTATAGCCTGAGTCAACCCTAATGTAGCCATCTACCGAGCTTGGAAGGACCTCCCTTCTACAATATTAATCTTTTTCAAGAAGGCCTGTGTATCTAGAGCCCCCAAGTATGTGTCTTTGATTTTGGAGAACTGGTTGAGCTTCTTGGATGGGGAAGGTACCCCTTGTAATCATGTTTGACTTCCTTGAAAGGTGCGTCCTCTGCAATGATAATAGTTTTACAAGCAAGGTGATAGTTAAATTAAATCAACTCAAATTAACTTTCTATCATTATAAAACAACATAGCAGGGACTGGGTTTTAGGCCTGATCCCTTCTTCATTCCTAGGATCATAAAGAGAAAAGAGTAAGGCAACCCTGCGAGCGTGGACCCACTAAAGCTATACAAAGGTAATTGTCTGGGATCGAAGGTTGGGGGTGACTTGGTATCCCTAACCTCCAATTTATAATGACTAAGTGAAAGCCCCACGATCCTGACCTTGCTAAGGTTATATAGAAGAAGTCATTGAGGATCGGGATCGGGGACAACTCGGTTCTTTTAACTTTTGGCTTACAAAGGTTAAGTGAAAGACCTGCGAGCCTGGTCCTGATAGAGTTATACAATAGTAAATGTTGGGTATTGGATACTAGGGATAACTTGGTTCTCTTGACTCCCAACCTGTAGAAGACAAAGAAAAAATCCACGAACCCGATCCCAATAGAGTTATACAAAGGTAAAATATCAGGGATCGAGAGTTGGGGATGACTTCTATCTTATGACCCTAGGGAACACAACTTGTTAAGGGAACCACCACGAGGCTAATTTCGACAACGACAAAGACAAGGATAAACGGGCATCAAAGACCAGGGCTTTGACAATATTGATGACTAGGGCATCACCCTTATTGAAAAAAAGGCAAATTACCCTCAAGACCAAGGATTCTCATAGGGTTTCCAACTCACTGCTAAATTATACTACCTAAGGAAAAAAATAAAACACGTTGCAGGATCACTACGTGAATCACTCTTTTGAAAGTAAACCCTAGGATTGTAAAAGAGTAGGGAAAACACCCAAGGATGCATCCATAACTTAAACCAGGAAAAAAAACCCAATGCTAATGCAATGAACATACCATATTCCAACTACACTGGTGCGGAATCGATTGAAAACAACAATGAAACTCCTACCTGGTTCGAAGAAGCAACAAACTAAGTGCGAAGGATGGAGAGATCTCTTCCTAGAAAAGTCTAAAGTACCCAAGTTTCTCCTATCAACCAAAATTCTTTGGAAAAATTCATGAAATGGGAGCTCAAATTTTAGAGAAAGGGTTGCAATGAAGCTCAGATTACAAGATGCAAAGATGAAAATGAGAAAATGATTGGCAAAGTGCAATAATAGCCCCCTTTGCCATGTGGGAAACTAGCCATAAATGCACTTCCAGGGGTAGGCAGGGCACCAGGCATATCCTTCGTCAGGTATAACCCTCGGAGCTGCACCCCCGATCATGTTAGGAGGACAAATTCCAAAGCCTTGACACAGGTGACACACAACACTAAACCTATTGTCCCTTAGAGTGGGGAGTTAGGTGATCTTTTACAGTCATGGGCCAACATGACTAACCTAATAGACTGGTTAGTTCCACTTAGAAGGACTATCTGGGTGTCAGGGATGTTTCTACTATCATTCTAGAATGACAAACCCCACAGACTCGCCAAATGAGCATACCACAACAATAAAATGAAATCAATTCATCAAGTGAGAAGCTAGTAGAAACCAGAGAGTTGAATTAGAAAGCAGAAAAGAAATGGGGGGGTCCCTATTTGCCATGCATAAATGGGGTGTGTTATGGGAAAAGGTCACAAAAGAACTCAAGGAGTCTAAGTCTCAACACTATGATTTAGATGTACAATCTATGTTATTCAAGGTGCTCTCATAGATTTTATTGTGTATCAATTTGGTTCTAGGGTATATAGATATTATAGAACATGAAGAAACATATGACTGTCATGATTTATTAGCTTCTCCATCTTCTGATAGTCATGGTCCTTGCCCTTGAATGAAGTGTGGTGAAGACAGTTGTTAAATTTGTAGTTCATTATGAAGGAAGAAGAACAATAGTGGAAATGGAAAGGAATCATGATTGTGATAGGAGTAGGGCATGTTTTCTTGAGCTTTGCACAATGGAGATGAACAAAGATAGCATGTGCTAAAATCCCACAAGAAAGGAGTAAGTGAACAAAATAGAAATAATAAGCACCAGTGTGTGAGTTACCAATTTTATTTATTATAAATTTTGTGATGAGATGATTATATGGTTTTGAAAATATTACCATAATTATCCATTTTGAACTTACTGTCATCACAAGTGTTATTCCCATGGTTCTACTACAACTTTGAGCTTGCCTTTTCTTGATTTACACCAAGTCATTGAGTTATATGCCATTTCTTAGATAGAGATTAAGATTGGCTAATGATCTTGAGGATTTTGCAATTCATTTCTGGTCTTTCTCTACATTAGAGTTAAAAGCCTAAGTAATAGGTATTTTTAATGTTTTTTTCACAATATTTTTGAAACATTGAAAGAATTATTTTGCTTTGGGTACTTTTTCTTGAATTAGTTGCCAATGCTAACTATTAGTTTTAATGGACTACATCAGATTTAATTCCCCTTCTTCTAAATTCTAAATGAGACCCCCCTCCATTTGATAGAATGATAAGGTAAAGGCTACATGGAAATTAATTTTTGGTTGATCTTAATGGGTTTGATTGATAAAAAAATTAATATATGCATTTTAGGGTTCCTTAAAATGTGATTGGTAAAATGGGTTTTGAGAATGTTTGGCACGTTCCTTTATCTAGTGATGTAATAAAGGATGTAGGGTCTAATGAAAAATTATCTATCTATACAAAAAAAATATCAAAAGAATTGTTAACACAGGTAGTTGTTGAAATGAGAGTAGTAGGGTTTGTGCGGGCTTGCCTTATTTCTATAGATGGTAAGTAGAATGGTGGGGTTTCCTTGTTGGTTGAAAAGATCCCACATGGGTCCTCTCTTTAATTGGAAGGATGGTCTATTAGGAAAAAGATTACATTTGATGAAGACTTGGGCTCAACTTCCTAGGTGGATATGTTCAAATCACCTGTTCCTATTGCTCACCATGAGGTTGAAGTCTCTCTATGCTCTTTAGAGGATGACATCTCCTTGAAGATAGAAGACAAGACTATTAATAGGCTTATCACCAAAATGGATAATTCTTTGGTGGGAAAATTCTTTGGCCATCGACCAAACATAGATTTGGTTTGACAATGGACAAGTGCCAAATGGAGTATTAAAGGGAGTCTTGAGGTAAGAACCCTTACTAAGGGTCTTTTTGTTTTTTCATTTTCCCTTGAGGAGGATTGCATAAGCATCATAGTTTTTGGTCCTTAGTCTTTTGAGAAATCTAGTCTTTCTCTTTACAAATGGAAGCTAGGTTTTGATCTAGATGCAAATCTCTACTCTATGGCCCCCACCTAGATATTCCTCCCCCCCACCTAGATATTCCTCCTTGGTCTCCCTCTGGAATACTGGAATGAGGAGATTGTTGTAGGAATAGCTAATTCAATTGGGCATTTCTTGGCATTAGATAGTGTCACTAGGAACATAACCAGGATGGTCTTTGCCAGGTGTTGTGTTAATGTTTCTATTAACAAGGTCCTGCCAACATCAATAACTTTGGAATGAAAATGTGGTCACTGGACCTAATGCATACAATATGAGAATGCATCCTTGTTTTGTTAGTAATGCTCGAAAGTGGGTCATTTGATAGACTCATGAACCAATGTAGTAGTTGAGAACAAGAACACCATAGAAATAGAGGAACAATCAAAGGAAAAAATGCAAGAAACAATTTTGAGGAGGGGATAGCCCCTACAAATTCTAATTTGGAGGAAAACTTGAAGGAAGGAGAAATAGAGGTTCAATAAAACACTAAAAATAAGGATCCTCTCCCAAATGTGGAGCCTTCTTTAGAAAATATCCCTTCAATCCCCTTCTTAAAAGGACCAGAGGAAGCCTCGACCCTCACCAATGAAGGTCACCTCCTTACACTATTGACCATGGTGCTTGAGAGACCGGGGGGATAAGTTGATTCTACTGAAAGATGAAGTTGGTAAGAAAACAAAAGACTCCTTGATCAAGGATACCTTTTCTCCTTCTCCTTCTACCCTACCACAAATGGGTAAGGGTAAAGATACCCTCAAAAACAAAGATGTGAGAAAGATAGTAGATGTAGGAGTGGATTCAAAAATTGGGAGGCCAACTCATAGGGAAACTAGGTCAAAGAAAACAACACGTGAAATAGCCAATGGGAGATAGAAAACCCTAGAGATGTTAGGTTCTAGTAAGCTGAGAAAATGAAAATACTTTCATGGAATATGAGGGGGCTAAATATCCCTCACAAGAAGAATATTCTTAAAAATTACTTGAATCAACCTGGATATCCTATTGTTGTAAGAAACAAAAATGTCTCTGAGTTCTTTTACTGACATCAACAAAAAGGTTTGGTTGTTTTCATATTTTCAAGTTGTATCTATTGAAGGATTCTCAGGAAGAGTTATCACCATGTGGAAGCCCTCAGTTATAGAAGGTACTTTTATTTCCATGCATAAGAACTACCTTAATATTTATTTTCATCATAGAATTTCTAGAGATTCTTAGATTTTGACAAATGTGTATGCCCCAAACACTAGACCCCCTAGAAGATAATTATGGGAAGATCTATGTACCTTAAAAAAATACTACTTGGACCACCACTAGATGGTACTGGGGGACTTTAACTCCTCTATCATTTAGAAAAAATGGGGGGAGTCATTGATTATTCCAATATAGTATAGGGGAACTTGCATATTTTCATACTATAGAAAATCTAATGGACATAGATCTTAGGGGAACACCATTTACTTGGTCTAACGAAAGAGAAAACAATAACCTCATCCAAGTCAAGATGGATAGATTTCTCATCTCTTCTAACTAGACAATATCTGACAAGTGCTATCTTTTAGCACTCATAAGAGTTGGTTCAGATCATACCCTACTGCTCTTTTCATAGGGGAAATAAGAGATACAACCATCCTTTTAGATTTGAGATCATGTGGATCCTCCATTCAGATATTAAGAAACATATAAAGAATTGGTGGGACATTGAGGCTGAAGGGACAATTATGTATAGGTTGATTAGAAAGTTGAAAAACATCAAGTGGATCATCAAACATTGGAATAAAAATTCTTTTGATAATATTTTTGAACAAAAAACTAAGGTGAAGGAAAAATTACATGGTATCTAGAAAGAAACAAACTCTAATGGAGTATCTAAAAATCTATGCTGGGAAGAAAAATACCTCCTTTGCCAGTTACACAACATCATTGAAAAAGAGGAGATTTCTTGGAAGAAAAAAATGAGAGCCTAATGGATAAAATCTAGGGATAGAAACACCAAATTTATCCACCAAGCTACTCTTAAACATAGAAGGAATAACAAAATTTTAGAACTTGTGAGAGGGTGGATCCAAAATTGTAGGGGAAGAGGAGATTCAAAATGAAGGGATCGACTACTTTCACTCTTTACTCAAATTAGCCCCTAACATAGATTCTTCTAAAGAAGATGAATTGATGGCTATAATCCCAAATTCTATATCCCCAAATGAAAATGAGGAGATGGGGCATGAAATTATTGAAGAAGAGGTCAAGGTTGATGTTTTCTCCTTTGATCTTTATAAAGATCCCAAACTCGATGGGTTCCCTTCAGCCTTGTTTTTAGATTTATTGGGATATTTTTAGTGAAGATGTGACTAAGGTATTTCAAGAGTTCTTTACTAGTGGTAGTATTCTAAAGGAAATCAACAATGCTTTCTTGGTTCTTATCCCTAAGAAGGTTGGGGCTAATAATCTTAAGGATTTTTTTCCAATCAACTTGTTTAACATGGTTTACAAATTTTTTCCAAATTGTTGGTGCTGCAAATTCAACATTTCTTGGATAAGATCATCCACAAAAACCAAAACTATTTTGTTTTGGGGAGACAAATCTTGGATGTTGTCATTTCGACTCATGAAGTCTTCCATTCGATGGACAAAATTAAGAAAATAAGCATGACCCTTAAACTAGATATCTCAAAAGCTTATGACAAAGTCTCCCAGGATTTTTTGATGAAGGTTTTATAGAAATTTGGTTTCAAAGGAGAATGTTAAATTTTTAAAAGGTTGCTTCATGACTCTAATGTATTTGGTAATTATAAATAGAATCCCTATTGGTCATTTTTCTTCTAAAGGGGGACTAAGACAAGGGGATCCATTATCCCCCTATCTTTTTATCATCCTTGTTGAGGTTCTTGGGACGAACATACACAAAGGTATCACTAATGGTAGCATTCAAGGTTTTAAACCAACTACTTTTATTGATCGTAGCTCTCATGAATGATTTTTTGATAACACAATTTTACTTGGGACAACAGCCATCATGGAAGATGGAAAATGGAAGAGTATCCTCTTAGTTTATGTAACAACTTTGGGCAAAAAATCAATATGGATAAAAGCAATGCTTTCTTTTTTAATAAGTTAGACAACCTTTATAAAATCAGATTGCTTCTACTCTAGGGTGCATCATTAATCAATTGGCATCTACCTATTTTGGAATGCCCCTAAGCTCAGGTAGAATCCTTAATCACACTTGTAATAACCTTATATAAAGAATTCAAAGGAAAGTAGCTACTTGGAAGGCATGTCTCTTAAGTCATGTGGGTAAGCTTCAACTCATCAAAAGTTCCCTCCAAAGAATCCCAATGTACTTGATATCTCTTTTCAAAACCCCCATGTATATGGAAAAAAAAGGGAACAAATTCAAAGAAGATTCTTGTGGTTAGAATTGAAGACAAACAGGATATCTCTTGTTTTTTGGGAAAGAGTTTGTTTTCTTAAGAGTCATGGTGGATTGAACACACGATAGTGTGCCCCACTTGTGGTACATCCTATTTTTTTTTCTGAAATCAAATATTTAAAAAAAAAAGAGTTAAGCCTAGAGGGTTTCCATATAAGGGGGTTTGATTGAAGGGAATTGGATAAAATTCCCTTATATCAAACCCCATTTGATAGAACCCCCTTAGGCTTAAACTAAGCCCCTGATGGAGTCTCATCCACACCTATCAAAATGTTGAAAAAAAACAAGTTTGCTTCAAATTTTGAGGGATCAAACAAAGGCATTTGTAAATACCATTTTGTAAGTATTTATCCCTTATTATTATCTTTACAAAATTTATAATATGTATTATTTTTCTTTAATATCATTTATTTTTTAAATTTTATAATGAATGCAGGTTCATTACGAAAAACAATGACCTCTAGTCAAGATAATAGAAAAAAAACAATCATTGTTAGAAAAATGTTGAAAAATGCACTATACTCCACATAGATGTTCTTGTTTCAATGAAAAAAGAAAAAAATAATTTTGATATATATGCTAAGAGAAATGTGTTACAGAATAATATAGGTCTAAAAATTTTGTTAGTATTAATTCAAAAATTAATAATAAATAAAATATTTATTAAAAATTTATCAAAAAATATCCATGCACTAGACATTGGAGTTAATGGTTGAATTCTAATAAATAATGGAAAAAAATTATTTGTAGTGAAAGTTATGTGTTATGGAATAATGTTACTCAATAAAAAACAATAGAAAAAATGAAAATTGATTTAAAAATAAAAATTAAAAATGATAGAAATAATTATTTAAAATTTAATTTTTTTTTTAGCTTGAGTCTACATAAAAAATGCCACAATTCATTAGTTTACATCATCCATAAATTCTTGACCATTTGTTTCCTATAATTGACACAAACTAAAAATGCTGAAAAATGTTGATTTTGAGCATCTTACTTTGGCCAAAAAGTGGGAAACACTATTATGTGATCACCCAATGGGCTAGGACTACATAAAATTAAAGACATGAATAAGGATCTTATTGCTAAAGGTGGATGGAAACTCATGACTCATAATAGTAATTGGTGTTCCATAATGCAAGCCAAATATATTAATAATCAAAATAGGTTGTCCCTCATTACAAGAAATAATCTACCAGTTGGTTTAGCCATTTGGAATAATATCAATAAGTCCTTTCAATTGTTGAAAAGGGGCATTAAATGGAAAGTGGGAAATGGTAAAAATGTGAAGTTTTAGGAGGACCTTTAGATAACCAATGTGCCCCTTAATTCTTTCCACTTCAATTTGTTTTGATAATGGTAAATACTTTTAATCAAAGCTTAGAACCGATGGGATTTTGAAAGGGCCCAAACCCTTGAATAGGAAGCTAGACAGGCCAAAAAAACACAAACAACAATAGGCCCAAGGTCACAAGGGACAACAAAAAAGACACCAAAGAACAACCAACAGCTAACCAGCATCACCCCTCGAATAGTAGGGTGAGAAGAACCAGACCTGGACAGAGCCAGGGAATAGATACAATGCCACTCAGGGTGGCTTAAAGCCAAACTTCAACAGGGAGTTCTCAACCACAACCTTGTCCTTAGGAATGGTTCGTTGTCTTTTGGGAGAGAACTCAATGCCCATCATCTTCTCTTTTCCAATCTCTTGAATGCTAGTTACCCTTTTAGAAGGAGTACAACCAGAAGGAGTTTTAGTGATAATTTCCTTGTTAGCAGCTGAACTGCGAGGAGCCACAGTCATCATACAACTCTTATCAGCCTCCGAGGTTTTGTCTAAGGGAGGGCTATCATGCTTCTCATGCTTTGTAGCCTCCTTAGTCTGAGGGGGAGGTTCTTGCTACATATTCTTGGGACTCCATCCTTTTCTAGATCTACAAACAACAGAAGCATGACCTATTTTAAAGAAGTAGAGGCACATCCCTTGAGACTCCTCATAATCGATTTGTTGCTTCCATTCTCCAAACTTAGACGAAAGAGTAACAGAAGAAGGGAGAACTTTGTCAACAACAACATAAGTTCACAAAATCTAGCAAAATAAAACTGTTTCCTAGATTTAGTCACCTTAATGGCAACAATGAAGTTGCCCAAGGAATTAGCAATAGTAGTCCAAACATCCTCATCCATATACTCTAAAGGTAAGAAGGGGAGTCTGACCCAGACTGGAACACTATCAATGTGATTCTTCTTGAGGTCCAAGCTAGTCTCCCACTTTTTGAGGAAGAGAAAAGAGATGCCAAAGAACCAGGGAGCCCCTCAAGGATCTGCAAACTATCTTCTAGGAGTGAGAAAGAAAAGAGGAAGAACCCCTTCCTCATTACCATAATCTCCACAACACCTTTCAATCTCCATTTCCTTTTAACCCAATCTCTAATATTGTCACCATTGGGTCTATTTCCCAAAATTTTCTCCACCAGGGCATTCTTCTATAAAGAATAGGATCTACCCATCACAGAATTAGGGATATAGATCTTCCCTTCTTAAACCTGAACACTAGAGTTTTTAGGCAAAGGAGGGTTTAGGGGATTAGGGCCAAAGTCCCCAGGCTTAGATAGGGCAAAGAGTCCAACTCCTTAGGTCGGCGACATCCTTAGCCCCACAACATCCTCCAAAGAACCAACAAACGACAGGCTTCCAGAACACCCATCCACCTATGACTACAACGACGGCTTAGAAATTTCAGCCGCTTGAGTAAGAGAAGGAATCCTCGAGCTCCCTGGTTTAGGGGCTTTTTGGCCCTGAACCCCATTTTCATACTCCCTTGAAACAATAGGGGAAGACTTCTTAATGCCATCAGATCCATGCAAGGAGAAGAGGAAGCCTCTCCTCAGTGCCGTGCTAAGATAGCCCTCCCTAGCAGCATTCTAGCCAATGGGTTTCAACTATGCACGAGCTACAGAACTATGGGCTTCCAACCAAAGTTCCAATAAATGAATGTCGTCATCTTCCTCAGAAGGAAGGTCCCAAACAGTGTTTGCATCTCCATCCTCCTCGTGACTTCCCGCTCCTTCATCTTCTTCCTCGCTGGCTCCTTCAAAGTTGCTTCTGCCCTGGAGTGATCCTCGACCCCTCTCACACTGCTTAGGGTTCCTCCCACACCCGTTTCCATAACCGCTCGCTTGTTGTTTCCATTTCTGCTCGCTCGCTGTTTCCATTTCCGCTCGCAAAAAAATTTCCAATAGCCTTGTGTTGTGCCCATTGTATACGCCTAAAAATGACACGACTCTTCTAAATAAACATTCTTAATATTTGTTTTGGCTAAATTCCTCTATCAATAAATAAATAAACAAATTTATTTATTTGATTCGCATTCTTCCAATAATTAAATAAAATCAATTTATTTAATTAAAATCCCATTTTCTTCTATATCTCCATAATTAATTAACTTTCTTATTTCTTCTATTTCACATTAATAATTAAATAATTTTAAATTATTTAATTATGTCACCTTTCTTCTAAAAAATAAATAAAATCTATATTTTATTTATTTGCCCACCTTCGATTTTCCTCTCAACGTGCAAGTGACCTTGAAAATAGAAATAAATCAAAAATCAAATTATGCAAATGTGTCAAAATAGAAAAATTAAATCATCTCCACCAAAAAAATAGAAATATCTTATTTTTGAAAAGGCAATCTTATCTCTAATGAGCAACTTTCCTAAAATCTCTAAATAGATGCCTTTTTCAAGGACACTTGTCACATACATAATTTATATCTAAAATTGTTTTCTTCTTAATTAATTAAATAAATTTCATTTATTTAATTAATCTGCATTATTCTTATTTCTTTCTTTCCATGGTTAAATAATTTTTAATTATTTAATCATTTCGTCATTCTTCTATTAATTAAATAAATTATTTTTATTTAATTAATTATCTTTATTCTTCTACTTCTCATCTATGATTAAATAATTTTAAATTATTTAATCATTTTCATTTTCTCTTCACCCATAAATAAATAAAATTCCCAACATGTACATAAATTAAATAAAATTTATTTATTTAATTTATATTTCATCCCTTTCTATTTATCATTTTCTGCTAAAATCGTGCAAGTGGGCCCCTTCGCCCATAAAATAGGAAAAAAAATAAAAAATCAAAAGGTGGAAATATCTAATAAATTAGAAACAAAATCAAATGTCCTCATCATCAAACTTCCAAAATAGAAACATCATTTTATTTTGGAAAAATAATCTTATCTTTATTAGCAACCCACCTAATCTTTCTAAAAAATATGCCTTTTATGGACACTTGGCATGTGCACGTTTATCCTCTTCTCTCATTCATTTTTATCCATCAATTCTTCTTTCATTCTATACCGTTGATCTTCTCTCTCACAAGTCTATAAATACAGCCCTATTCTTCCATTTCTATATCCAAGCTTTCAAGTAAGATTACTCTGCAGAATTCATATCATTCCATAGCTTGCGATCATCCTCCTTTGTATTTTAAGCTCATCTTCATTACAAGAAGTATCACAGCCATCTGTCCATCGTCATCTTGAAGAACAAAGCAAGGAAGTGCGCTTCCTGAGGGCCACATTCTCCATACAAAGATCGATTGAGACTAGGCGAGCAATGGAAGTAGCATAGTAACGAGGTTTGCATTGGTTTGTTCTTTTGTTATTTGAACTTAGTTACTTGCAATTTCTATTGAGATTATTAGTTTATTGATTGAGTTTAATAACTTTGACAATATTTCTGATAACACCCACCACTCAGAAATAAGATGTTTTTCCAATTCAATTTGTTTCCTATGGAAAATGAAATCATATTTTTAGCAACCCCTACTAGAATTTATTCAGTAAAATTTGGTTTTAATTTGATCATGGAGCTACCATCCCCTGAGTTTAGTTGGTCTTCTATCTAGAATCATAACCTTATTCCTAGGATCAACTTCTTCTAGCAGGCCTCTTGCCAAGATAAAATCCTTATGATTGATAATCTAAGGTTGAGAGGCTTTTCTCTAGCTAATAGGTGCATCTTATGCAAAAAGCTAAAGAATTTATTAATCACTTGTTCATTCAATGTCCATTTGCCTAGAACCTTAGACAAGTTGTCCTCAAATGGTTTAAAATTTATTGGGTTTGTCCCCAAGATTTTTTCTCTTTGCTTAGTAGTTAGGACCCTCCTGTTAGACATTCCACTGTCAAAGAAGTATGGAAGTAAGCTCTCCCTCATGTGTGCTGGGGTATTTGGAAGGAAAGGAACAATAGGATATTCTAAGATAAAAGTCAACCTTGGAACATGGTTTTGTTGAAAGTTAATCTATTTAGTGGAATGTTTAGTCCTCCTAGAAAAAAACCCTAAAGCTCTTCCTTCGACAACCGAGAGATAAGTTGCAAAAATTGAAACCTTAAGTTGCCTTTTGACAATGCAGATAAATTGATAAGTAGACGAGGAAAAATGTTACTATTTGGAAGCCCCTTGACATTGGTCTAGGATTAAACTAAACTTTGATGGCTCCTCTAAAGGTAACTTGGGTTAGGGAAGGGGAGGGTGGGTGCTTAAGAATTATAAGGGTGAGCTAGTTCCTACATTTATACAAAACTTGGGCATTCTATCAAACAATATGACTGAAGCTTTTGCTACCCTATTAGGTATAGCACTGGCCAAGAAAATTGAAATAACTAACATTAAGATTGAAGGGGACTCAAAAATTATTATAGATATGTTAAACTCAAAGGATACTAGGCACTTGTCTTATAAGAGCATTATTGATGATGTTAAGGAATTCCTAAAGTCCTTCCAAAATGTTAAAATCTTCCATGTTTATAGAGAAGTAACTAGGTTGTTGACTTACTTGCAAATATGGGATGATCAATTAGTGACAAATTTTATTGGTGTGAGGAGATGACCCTTCCTCCTAACATTAAAGCGAGCATTTCTAATGAATTCAACAATACCCCTTAATATCCAGTTACCAATTTTCCCTTTTAAGGATTGACATGCCACGAGGAAGTTAAAAGACAAGTACTTAAGTCATCATTATAGATTAGATATCTTCATGAAGGGGGAGATCATTATTCATTATGACAAGCCCTTTTGTATTGGTAAGAAGAATTCTCTTTGCATCAACCTTGGCTCTAGTTTATGGCATTACACCAAGCTTTACAGGGTTTAAAGAGGAACCAACACTATGGGAGGAGATATAATTAGAATTGATTCCTCTTCTAGTGGAAAGGTGAGAAACAATGCCATTATCTAGAATATTTTTAGGAGGGGAGGTCTCACTCCTTTCTTGGTATCCAATAATGACCATGACCCTATGCTTTCAAACAAGTTTGCAAGATCATGGAAAATAACTATTTATGTTAGAGGAATCTCTTTTAATATTTTAGAGGAACTTATAGCTCTTGCTATGGGATTATATATGGATGGAATTAAGCTACAGAAAATGATACAATCTATAGATCACCAGCACATGGATGCATCCCTTAAGAAGGGGGAAAACGTTTCCAAGTTCTAGAATGGTTTCAAGAAAGATGATCTTCCCAAGCCTTGGCCTAAAGTGGTCGATATCCTCATTAGATGTTTCACCCTCAAGGGCAGATACAAATGGATATACTCTTACCACTTTCTCATGCTTAATCATCTTCATCATAGGACTTTTTATCTTGCTAAGCTCCCTAGAACAATCTATCTAGAATGTGCTTTTGGGGACATCTAAATTACCCTTTCATCAAGGTCTAATTTAATGCATCTACAGGTTTGAACTAGCTAAAACTCCCACCTACACTGTTCCCTAGTGTTGTTATTCCTTCCAAGATCTTGTCCAAGCATAAAAATGCTAATCCCTTTTCTACTTCCTCTATCCCAGCTAACCCTTTGGGTGGTGTTGATGTGTCTTCCCCTCCACTAGGCCCTAAAGTAGTGGTCATTGATAATCCTAAGCCCCATGATCCTAAGCATAAGTTGGAGCTCACTATCTTGGTTCCCCCCAAGGTCCCTCAACTTGAGGAAACTAAAGCATTGGGCTCTAACCCTAATCTCACATCTATTCATATTAAAACCTAGCCTATTGACAAAGGTAAGAAAATTATTGAGGTTGAGGATGTTCCCTCTACTAGCTTCCTTCCCAGATCCCCTATTCACCCTATAGAGGATACCATCCCCACTATTCCTCATCTAATGGACACCTAGTAACCCCAATGATGAAAGTCTATGCAAAATGAGATTATAGACCCCCTAGGTAGTCTTGGTAAACTACATAATTCCAACTACCTCAACTATGACAATTTGAGAGACCACATTAATACTTTGGAGAAAAACCTTAATCTACACAACATCCTAAAGTGGTTTCTTTGGTAGCATCAAAACAACAAAAAGCATGCCCAGGAGATTGAGTAGGTTCTGTTAAAGACTAATAAGGAAAAAAGAATAGAATTCACTTTAGTAAAGAGCTTTGGGATGAAGTCAACAAATTCTTAGCCACCTTTTAGAAATGATAATCATTGGACAAAAAAATCCTCATTATGCAAAACAACTAAGAAAATTCGAATGAGAATTTGTCTCAAGTTATTGCTTTTAGCAATAATACTATTAAGAACTCAAGTGCTAGTCTATATGCACTCCAAAATGAACTACAAAAAAGAAAAGGAATACCAAGATGGAGGGTCCATCTAGAAGAACAAGGGCAAAGTTTGTGGCTCAACATGTTGAAACTATTGATATTGAGGAGGACCCCCTGGAGGTCTACTTTGCTAAACAAGTGGGGTTCTTAGCCAAAGAATGGAAGGCTGCTTTTGGCCTACTGAAACTTGTAGATAAGTGTGTGCTTTTTTGTTGCTTCTCTATCCTAGTGTTGTGTTTTTGTTATTCCTTTGCTCACTTTTTGTTCCTCTTGGTTGTTTTTCTTACTAGTTTTGTTGTTTTAGTTGTTTAATATCTCATGGAACTTGATTGTCTCGCGTGATGGTTGTTGCTTTGTAAAAGGGTTTAGGCCCTTTCAAAAAGCTACTTTTACTAATATAAAAAACAAAGATATCAAAATATGTAAATTTGTAACATAATTGAATTAACAATAGTTAATGGATGTAAAAGTACATAATAGAAGCTTTTTTGAAAATAATCACAAATAAGAATAATAAGATGATGTAGAATAATAAAATATACATACTCAATTGACAAATGATTACAATAACAAGTACATGCCAAGATTCTTAGTCCATCTTTGATCTTTTATCATCTTTTTATAGAGAAATTTGACGTAGTATGACAATATCGACAAAAAACATGGTACAATGCCCCATGCACATGGAATAGGGACCATGAGACTAATAAATTAAATAATTTCAACTCTTATCCTTCATTGGAAGTGGGCACATGTCTTTGTTACTTGTAAAATGGTCCCTTCTTAAATAAATGTGGCAAGAAATAAGATTTGAAACTTAATGTAACTTTAAGCACAAACCTCCTTGAGACCAATATTAAAATATGTAACCTTACATTTGTTGCGAAGATCATGTATATTGGTGCACAATCTAATTAGGTTCCCCTTTTACAATAAGAGGATGCCACAACTTGCAATAAAACAATGAAACGTAAATTGGACACATGCAAATGTTCATGGTGCCCAGAAAATACTTTGTTTACAATTTGGAAGCTTCATGAAAATATACAATACCGCTTAGGAGAATAACTAACTATGATGGTATGCGCACAAAGATGGAGGGCCAAAAAATGGCTAAACATTCATTTTAAGCCACAACATGCCCACATTACAAAAAGCAAACAAGAAATGTACAAAGATCAACTCTCCGTTATAGTTCACAAGTGTTCTTTTGTAAGATATGATACAACTATATTTAATGATTACTTCCCACAACTCAACTAATCATAAATATATAACCATTAGCACATTGGTTTAAAAGTACAACACATCCAAATAATCCAAGTACACATGCAACATTTCCAATCCACTAGATAAGTATGAGTGGTACAATATCCAAACATATACAATACAATAATGTATACCCCAAAATAAATGTTCACCAACCACAAATAACTCCCTCCAAGTTCCTTTTGTGTATGGGGAAGGTATTTGAACCCATACATGAAATGAATCCCTTTCTTCACCAACCATCAACTTGGCTCAAAGTGTACAAACAAATAAATTCAAGTAGTGGTGAAGTACACATACAACATAATGATTATCTTATTAATTCTTTTCCATTTATGTGCATATATATAGATTCATAATTAAAGGTCAAACACACAAATCAATCCATTTAAAATTCACAATACACATCCACATGATAGAGAACTTCTAAACACACCATAATCATAAATCAAATTCATTACAAAACCTCACATCACAAATGAACTATCGGTATCAATTCATTACATAGATACAAAACCCACAAAAGAATACACAACACAATATCAACTAAAGAACTTACAACTTTAAGTATCATAAACCCTATGCAACCCCTTGAAACGACTATTATTCACAACCCATACTATGACAATAATCACACTATAGTGCCATATGTCTTACTTAACTCAAAACTATCTCAGGGTGGAAAACTCATGCAACCTGTACCACGAGACTTCCAAGTGCCTTAGCTCACAACTCATACCTCAACTTAAAGCCACTTTTCAAATCAAATGCAAACACAAGAATGAGAGGGAATACACTCAGAACACAACACAATTAAAGAACAAGACAAACATGAAAAAGACAAACACAATTATCTTATTAATTAAAGGTCAAACACACAAATCAATCCATTTAAAATTCACAATACACATCCACATGATAGAGAACTTCTAAACACACCATAATCATAAATCAAATTCATTACAAAACCTCACATCACAAATGAACTATTGATAACAATTCGTTACATAGATACAACACTCACAAAAGAATACACAACACAATATCAACTAAAGAACTTACAACTTTAAGTATCCCAAACCCTATGCAACACCTTGAAATGACTATTATTCACAACTCATACTATGGCAACAATCACACTACAGTGTCATATGTCTTACTTAACTCAAAACTAGCTTAGGGTGGAAAACTCGTACAATCTGTACCACAAGACTTCCAAGTGTCTTAGCTCACAACTCATACGTCAACTTAAAGCCAAATTTTAAACCAAATACAAACACAAGAATACATAATACAAATAGACAAGTGAGAGGGAATACACTAAAACACAACACAATTAAAGAACAAGACAAACATGAAAAAGAGGAGACATAACCTAAGACAAGACAATCAACTCCACACATTAAAAGACCATAATACAACATCCCTATGTGTCCCAATCACACAGATCTATTTCTCCATTGTGTAGTATAGGGTCTAGGGCCTAAATTTGACGGTCGACTCTGCCTGTCAAGCAATTTTTTTATGACGTTATTCATTCAAAGATGCCTTTAAAATACTATGAAATACATTAGTTTAAATAAAATTATATATAAGCCATATATATATATATATATATATATATATATATATATATATATATATATATATCATCACAATTCTATATAAATTTTGACAATCTATCCAAAATCTCTCTTTTCATATGATACAATCTTTTTAAAATTTTGATTGTATTTTACAGCAAAAATACCTAAATATGACCATACAGCCATCAAATTTAGGCCCTTAGTATACCCCAGTAGGTCAACTAAAGCAAGGTGGCCCAATAACATTAAAAAGGACGTTCATTAAAGTGGTGCCAATTTCCAAACTTGTAAGGTGCACATTCATTTCATAGAGCTTCGAGTGCATTCCATAGAGTTACCATTACATATGTATATGGCATTTTTGAATAAAAAGGACGTTCATTAAAGTGGTGCCAATTTCCAAACTTGTAAGGTGCACATTCATTTTATAGAGCTTCGAGTGCATTTCATAGAGTTACCATTACATATGTATATGGCATTTTTGAATATGTGTTTGTATTTTGCCTTGTCTCTTCTATTGTTTTCTTTTTTGGTTTTTGTTGATAAGGTAAATCTGCTCACAGGGCTGGAGGAACCCTTTTTCTTCTGGTAAGTTGTCTTCGTTCAGATCTAAAATTACTATGATGTTGGAGCATTCATTGTTGTTTATGTCTTTGGTGTTCATATGTGTTCGTGTGGCCATGTTTTCTCTGTTTTTTTTTTTTTTTTTTTTTTTGTTTTGGTTCTCAGTTCTGTATGTTGTTGTGCGGCTATGTCTTCTGATGTATTAAGTTTCTTCGGCCTTGCTTAAGTAACACACTATTTAAATATAGGAAATTAAATAGCAATGGCGCTCCCGCTCTATGCAGACGCTCCTTTTAAACCCACAAAGAACTCTGACAGGGCTACATCGGTTGTCCAGAACTCAAAGGTATGTGAAAATACTTCTTTAAATAAGAGGGTTTTTCCCTCTTCTGCAGCAGATTTGTCCCCTGTTTGTGAGAGCAGATCTGATTTGGGTGGTAAGGTGTTGTCCCCAATAGAAACCCGACCACTCAACTGTGCAAAGAAACCCCCTGTTTTGGAAGTTGGGGAAGAAATTATTGAAGAAGAGAGATTTTTTAGTGCCCATGGATTGATAGACCGTTTCAATCGTTTTTGGCCAAAATTAACAAATTTTAAAATATGGATTTCCGAAAAATGGCATCCAAATTTCAAAGAGAATATGAAAATTTATCCATTTGCACAGAGGTTTTTATTGCAGTTTTTGATTCTACGTAAGATCGGGATGCTATTCTTGACTGCTTTTGGATCTGGGGTAAGAATTCTTTAATGTTGAAGCCTTGGCATCCCACATTCAATCCCTCTTCTGAATCTTTCAGTGTTTTGCCTATTTGGGTTTGGCTCCCGAATCTTCCTCTCTAATTTTGGAGTGATCATTGCCTTCGAGCCATTGGCAATTCTTTGGGAGAATATCTAACTGTTGACAAGGCAACTAAAGATTTTACTCACACGACTTATGCTCGGATTTTAATTGATCTGGACATCTCCAAAGATCTATCTGCAGAAATTTCACTCCAAGTAGCAGGCACTTGAACCCAACCTCTGGACTATGAAAGGCTCCCTTTTCGTTGCAGGCAATGTTACAATATTGGTCATGTTGCTACTGCTTGCCCTATTACGAAAAAACCGATAAGCCAAGCCTCATGGTGGCAAAGTGCTCATTTGGATCATGTTACAGTAAAAGCTGCAAATTCACATTCTTGTCCTTCTAAAACTCTCTGCAAGAGAAAACTCCATCTTGTTAAGAGAAGGAGGATTCTTCCATAGCCAAACCTTAGGACAAGACTGAGGATCAATAGAAAAGTGAGGATCAAGAGAAATTTGCTGCATCTTCTCAAGACAAGGAAGAATCCTTCTTGGCTATTGACAAGACTGACGAACAAGAGAAAATGGCGCATCACAGCATCACGTCAATATGTCCTCCCAGCCATCTAATGAGGAGGGTTTTGAGGATGGTTTATGGACCCTTGTTCAAAACCGGAAAACAGCTCTTCCAGGTCCTCATCAAATGCTTCTCTGTTCTCACACTCCATCGAAGAGGGGGAACAAAATGTAGCCTTTTGGCATTTTTTGTTTTTTGCTGCGAGTTGCCTATGTCTGGCTTTATTTGTTGTATCTGTTTTCCTTTTCATTAATAAACTGTTTAGGTAGTTTACCACTTTTTATGGATAAAAATAAAACACCCTACTTAAATATCATCCATTTCAATGATGACCATGGACCCTCAAATTGAAAGCCCATCAATTCTTCTCCTCCTGCTCTCATGTATAATTAATGCCCTCAATTTTTCCAAAACCACCCTAATCTTTTTTTTGGGTGAGAATCTATCTCAATACTTGAACTGCCCATCTGTACTTATATCGGCTCATTTTTTGTTTACTAAAGATCTTCTTTTCATTATGTTATGATTATTTTTAGGCTTATTTTTATGCTTGATTTCTTGAACCAAATGTTAGATTTAGTTCTGCACATTTTTCACAAGTTTTCAAATATTTGGGATTATTTGTAATCTTTTGTTTGAAAATTTAATGTGATATTATTTGTAGCTTCTAATTTGTGCATACAGATACGTTATATGTTTTGAATTGTTTGATAAGATCTATATTATTAAAAATTTCATGGAATCGACGTTGTGCAACTGGTAAATGCAGTTTTATTTAAAGTAATCTATTACCAAGTCTGTTATTATTGCGAAATGTGTTTTTGTTATATGCTTTTCTAATGTGGTGACAAATAACAGGTGAATGACAGTAACTCTCAGACATTGTTGTAGAAATAAATTGATAGAGCTGACTGTACTATTATAACATATTAAGCTCGTCAAATTGATTGTAATGAGAACTGAATTAATCATAATTGACAATGGAACTCATTATTGTGCTCTTTTCTCCTTTTCCTTTTTTTAATTATAGTTTATCAAGTTAAAATATTTAGGAATATATTATTTTAAAATTTGGGTTTTCTACCTATCTCGTATTTTTTTAGAATTTCAAGGTTAGATATAATAGACATATAAAATTTGGTTTTATTTTCATCAGATATAATATGCATGTAATTTGTTGGATATTTTAAGGTGTAAATATTTAAATTTATTTTAAATTTGTAGGTTTATCATATTACTTCAAAATATTTATGGGAATATTTTGGGAAATTTATATGTTAGTAATTTTTTAATTGGGAATCTTGACATAAGTGTCTTTATTTAATCGAGGAACTAGAATGACATTGCACTAGTAAAAGGTGGAGGGGAAAAATTCACTAAAAAGCTCTCCTAGTACATTACACGTTGGATGGTTGGTCATGTTTACACAAGGTTTTAAAAGTGCTCTAATGAGGGACTCCCCTTTGTCAATGCACAAGCCACAAGCATCGTAGAGACTAGTATACCTTAAGGCCAAATCTCTCTTTAGTCACTATTGACCTTTGGTACATAAACATTAGTGCCATGGCACCTTAATGAAAACACCCCTAAATCCTTCTCCACAATCATAAATCCTAGTTCCACTAGTGCAAACATACATCTATTAACCCTAATACTCGTGGTGCATACACCTATAAACCCTTGCCCCACCCTTAAACCTTAGTGCATACACCCATATACCCATAAAATCCTTACCCCACCCATCAATCCTAGTGCCACTTAGTGTAACACATCAAATCTAGTGCCCTTGGTGCATACACATATAAAACCTAGTGCCCTTCATAGTACACCCATGAAACCTAGTGCCCCCTAGTGCATACTCCCACAAAACATAGTGTCCCTTAGTGGAGCACCCATAAAACTTGGTGCTCTTAGTGCATATTCCCATACACTTATAAATCCTAGTGCCCCTAGTGCACACCTCCATAACACTTAGTACACCTAGTGCATACATACATAACAGCAAGTGTTACATAGTGCATACACCCATATATGCTAGTTCCCCTAGTGCATACACCCAAAAAGCCTAGTGTCCCCTAGTGCATACACCCATAAAACCTAGTGCCATATAGTGCCTACACCCATACACACTAGTTTCCCTAGTGCATACACCCAAAAAGATTAGTTCCCCTAGGGTATACTTTCATACACTTATAAATCCTTACCCACCCATAAACCATAGCTCCCCTATTGTAGACACCCATAAAACATAGTCCCCCCTACTGTATTACACCCACAAAACCTAGTGCCACACAGTGCCTACACCTATATACCCTATTACCCCTAGTTTCATGTGCCTACACCTATATACATGAGTGCTCCTAGTGCATACACCTAAAAATCCTAGTTCCTCTAGTGCAAACACCCATAAACCCAAGTGCTCCCTAGTGGATACACCCATAAGCCCTAGTGCCTCTAGTTCTCCTAGCAGATACACCCATATCTCCATGCGCTCTAGAGAATACACACATGGGTGAATGCACCAAATTAGCAACAAAATGGTGGCTAAATAAGAAATTTTGAACTAAAAGTGTGCATGTTATGTAAAAGTTCACATAACATGTACATGTTATATAAAGTTTTAAGCCAAAAAAAGGTCATTTTTGTCATTGTAGCCAAGAAATTTTTGTAAAGGAAAACCCAAGCACGTTTTTCTTAGAAACATTTGTAAGCCCCCTACAAAGATATTTCACAATGCCACATCATAGAAGAGGTAAGTAATTAGAATTTTCAAGTTTTTTTTATCAAAATTTACGTGCATTTTTATAATTTTTTTTTGCTACATAATATTGATTTAGTATATTGATTATCAAAAAATTACAGTCTGAAAATTCAAAAAACAGCTTACTGGTTGCATCCCTTTAACCCCTGATATCACCTAAACCTTGTAAAATAGCCACGCAGGGCTAGACCCTTGTATTGACATATTGAAAAACTATAACATATCAGACTGTATACACAAACCCTTACATAACATAGATAAACATAGATTTTTGAAAACCCCCATAACCTAACCAAACACTAAACTGTGAACAGACCCTACACTGTGACCATAACCAGACTGCTTACTCATGCTTCCGTTTCAAATTTGTGTAATTTGAGGTTGAATTCCTCAACCCAATCAAAGCCCTATGATTTTAGAATTTGACAGACATTTAACAGGTAATTGGCCCCCGTCCGAGCATGTTGTCTGAACCAAACCAAATCTTCACCTCTTAGGTCCAAAATGAAAGGAAAGTATTTAACCACGCTCCCTGGTTGATGCAGAAGGTGAATGTCCCTTGGCCGAGGCAGACCCGCTCCATAGGTTGCTGCTGCTAACACATCGTCCAGCCCACCGAGAACACTGGAAATGAAGAGTCTGCGCGAAATTGTCTCCACCCAAGTCTTGGCCACATTCAAGTCCAACAAAGAGGCGACAAACCGTTAAATCAAATATACATTTTTATAGTTTTTGTACCAACTTTTGTAAACCTTAACTTTGAGCCTAATGTAAAAGAAGAATTGCTTGAAGAGAATCCCCCATTACCAGAATCTTCTCCAACATTTCCCACACACCCCACACAAAGACAAGAGGATCTATCAAGGCAACTAGAGAAAAACAAAACTTGAATTGTAGAATTACTTTCAACATTGAGCTCATTGATATCAAGTTCTGACTATGAATCACTTGCAACTACATTGGAAGCATTGATGAAGCAAGTTGACTTAATGATAAGCCAAATTCATTAATGGAAAACTCATAGAGATTTATGTCACCAATTTTATATGACAAAGTTATCCTATGATGAAGTGAAAAGAAAAGATATAACAAAAAGTCAAATTTGTGTCATTTTTATAGATTCAAAAAATTAATGCACCCATTACATTGACTTTGAAGAGATTCCCTATCCATTGGTACAATCACAGTGACATAAAAAAAATTTCTAGGATAGGTGGCGGATGGTCTTTGACCAACCTCCTTGTAACAACCAAGAGGTTCCCCTATATTTTTTGAGAAAATGGTATTGTGAGTTTGTCATTCATGAAATTCTTAATTATTTTGTTATGAGGGAGTTTCAGAGTAGAGGTGAAGGCTTTGCCGAGGATAGAGTGGGAGCTCTAGGTAACAAATTGTCCACAAAGATCACTAGTCCAAAAATCTATTCATGTGATCCATTAGTCATTTATTAGACTATGGAGGTGTAAACCCTTTATGTGATTTCTATTCTCATGGATACCCTTGTACAACATGACATGTAGATGTCTTAGTCTCATGGTTTAGTGTATACTCATCTAATAGAATCATCTAGTTCTAATACTGCTACTTTTCACTTGTGCTATAGTTGCTATCATATCTATTTTGGAGGAGATTGTGATCCACAGGGTGTTGAGGGTGTCACCCCCTATGAATGCACTCATTGTCATTCTACATATATTGGAAGCTTAGAGAATGATTCAGTTGTATAGCATGGAGAATCAGATAATATGGTGATCACTAATGAGCTAGTGTATGATTTGTTTCTTGAGCACACAAAAGTATTTTTATATGAATTTATAACATATATATTTTATAAAAAACAAATATAGATTCACGAATGGCAAAGAAAAGTGGGGGAAGGAGCGTGGGCTCGTGGTTTGAATTTGCACAAGGCGGGAGTGTTCTGGAAGATGATGGGGGCGAATCAGATGATGAGGACGGCATGGAGTATGAACCAGACAGTGCAGGACATGCTGGTGACTGGTTTGGTTCTTCCGATGAGGGGGAGGATGTGCGGTTGCTTGACTTATGGCTTGAGGCTTGTTGGAGTGTGGGTTTTGCTGCCTCCAAGAAGAACCAGGTCACCTTCATTGGGGGTTCTGGTGCTATCTAGGAAACGGAGAAGGCAATCACTGGTGGCTTTGAGGGTCTCCATAAAGGGTTTCTCCTTCCCTCTCATGCTCGGGTGGCTGGTGTGCGTGATGGGGCTTCTTGCCTTGTGGCTAACATGGGTAATGGTTCTAGCAAGGGAGGGATTCCAAGTGATCCCTGTTTGAATGTGGGAGGCTTGGTTGAGCCCTGTGAGACTGTGGGCTTGTTGTCCTGCCCTAGCTCAAATGTGCCTTCCCTTGTTATGGTGGAAGGATTTGGTACAGAGGCGGTTCTCCTCAGTCCAACTGATTTTTCTTACGAAGGAAGGTCTTGAAGGTGGAGGGAGTTTTTCTTCCCTACAGGGTTAGGGCTTGTCTTCGGTGCCAGGTCCTTTGTCTGGGTCTGCAGTTGCTTTTGGGGATCCCCAGATCTATGTTCCTGACATTGTTGTTGATAGATCTGCGGCTTGGCTCCGGAGTTCTCTGGTTGGGAGATTCTGTGGTAACCGTCCCAATATAGACGTGATTAGAAGGTGGGTGCTTCAGAAGTGGAAGGTTAAGGGACAAGTGGAGGTAATTGCTTTGCTGAATAACTCCTCCCTTTTCTCATTTTCTAACCTAGAAGATAGTTCTAGGATTCTTTTGGGCGGTCCCTAGTTCCTGGGACAGAACGGTCTTTTTTTAAAAATTTGGTCCCCTAGCTTCAACCCAGAGGAAGATTGCACTATCAAGTTTTTGGTTTAGGTTTCTGCCATAACTCCCTTTAGAGGAGGTTTTTATGGGCATTGCCAGTGCCTTTGGATAGTACATTACAGTGGATGATGTTACTAAATTCAAGAGACGTTTGTTGTTCGCCAGATTTGGTGTTTTTGTGGTGACGGGTAGGGTAATCCCTTCTCAGATTACTTTACTCTCCAAGTTTGGTAAGTGGGTTCAAAAGATTGAATTTGAAAACTCTTCTATCATATGTGATCTTTGCCACAAAGTGGGTCATGCTATTGATGTTTGCCCGAGCAACTTAAACCATCTCGTGTGGACGAAAAGGGCACAAACAACTGATAGTGCTTGTAAAGCTACTAAAGAGGTTGTGTCGAAGGAGACAAGTAGGGAGAAAGAGGAAGCTTTGTTGAATAATCCTTCGACGATGGTGTAGCAGCAGAAGGATTTCAGTTCTATGGAAAAGATGAAGGTGCGGTGTGATAATGGGACCCCAAGTGGACCTTTGGATTTTCCTAGTTTTCCTAAGAAGATGAGATCTGCGAGCAAGGAATTCAAGTTCAAGATGCAAAGCTCCTTGGAGCAATTTGGTTTTAAACCAACTTGACTTTCGGTCAGTTTTTTGTTTAGGGTGCTTGACCCCGTGTCTGGTTTTCTTGTTGTTTTGCTCCTGCTGTGCTGTTAGTTTGTTGGTGGTTCTAGGTTGTCTTGCTGGGCTTAATTGTTATATCTGATTTTTGTATAAGGGTCTGGGCCCTTTCAAAATCCCTGCTTAAAATTTTAACATGTATATTAATTTTTAATTCTAGAACTGAATTAAAATTTTCATTTATTATATATTTTAGGGTCTAACCTCATAGGGTGGTATGACATCAACCATTCCACCAACGAGTTTTGTAGTCCCATATGTCTTAGGGGTAAATTTCTAATATATCACAATAAATTAGTAGTTAGTTTGTATTTAGAGTACCATTGAATTTTTGAAAACATAATTTTTTATTGAATAGGTGGGTATTAAACCATCATCCAATATGCTTGTTGGTAGTGGTAGTTGCAACATCATATTTATTGAGGTATGTTGTAGCACATTTTGAAATTTCAATTGTAGAATTTAATGTTATCAATTATGTGTACTTAATTTTCTTA
The DNA here is from genome assembly GCA_027924645.1 of Cunninghamia lanceolata. Taxonomy (NCBI): domain Eukaryota; kingdom Viridiplantae; phylum Streptophyta; class Pinopsida; order Cupressales; family Cupressaceae; genus Cunninghamia; species Cunninghamia lanceolata. Next base: position 17,084,613 of record BSBN01000726.1, on the reverse strand, counting down.
GTTAATTCTATTATTGTTTATTTAGTTGATGAGTTCAGTTGTCACGCCTCCGAGTATATGAGAAAAATTAGATGTCAGTGTTACAGCTAAATTTGATCCTTAATGTCTCTGACACAAATCTGAATATGTAATGTATATATTTAATTATGATTATCTTGTCTCAATTGACATAATTAGGTATTTGTAATAACTGATATATACTACTTTTGTTTTGCTATAGATCGATGCAAGCTCTCTAGTTTGAGGACATGGCTCTCTTGATGACGTTGAGCATTAGAAGCAAGAATAATTAAACTACCAATATGTTGTAAGTGTGTTTATTATTTTTATGTCATTTTAAAATATTATTTTTTAGTTACAAAACATGGCATTGTATCTGATTTTATAATTTATAAATACATGTTGAGCTACAATCTAGCCTAGAGTGCAAGAAATTAGAATGACGTAAGGTGACAATTCATTAAGAGGTTCAAGCTTCAATTTCCATTAAAGTAACAGAGATTGAAAGTGTCAGGATTAGTCTTTGCTACATATAAAAAGATATTTTGTATGCCTATCTGACACATTGATAATAATTTGTATGGCTATTTATTGACGACATTTTATGGTCTGAGAGACTTTGTAGGCCTCATGGCACTATATGACATTTTGATGACATTATGTACACCTTCATGGCCTTATTAAGATCAATATATATAAATATTTTGTATGTATTCATGACAATAAATGGTTTAAATGGTTTTAATGGGTTGAATAATAAGGATTAAGATTACTTATTATTCAGGGTGATCATAAATGGTTTAAATTTTTATATAATATTTATGTAGATTCACAATGAAAGCAACAAAATTTTGTTAATTTCTCTACTGACTCTTATATGAAATATTGATTTAACTCTAATTCCATGTATTAAGGTTCTATAATATATATGATTAATGCCTTATCTCCCCCTCTCTCTACTTCTCTATCTCTCCCTCTCTCTATTTCTCCCTCTCCCTCTCTTTATCTTCCTCTCATTGACTCATGTGAGACCTCATAAGATATATGTTTTGGGAATTACACACATCTATGTCAAGCTTTAGGAGTGATGAGAAATATGTAGAAAAGATTGGAATGAGTTTAAAAAATGAGTTTCCATCTTATAGTAAATTAAAGTCTATGTTTAGTGAGTTAACAACTTGAATAATACTTATATGGTGAGTTTACAACTTGAATAATTTTTGTATGGCAAGTTGGTATCTTGAATAATGCTTGTATTGACATGGACAATGATAAGGGAGTGTATGTGAGGCTAGAATGCTTTATGACAAAAATTTATAAGTCTTACAAGGTTGCAAATGTATAACACAATGAGAGTTCAATGTATTCAATGCTATCAAAATGCAATATTTAAATTTCTAAATAATATTTATATACATTAACAATGAAAGCATTGCAATTTTGTTAATTTCTCTTTCAAGTTTTATGTGAAATATTAGTTTACCTCTAATGCTATGTATTAAGGTTCTATAATATATATGATGAAAGCCTTATATTCCTCTCTCTCCCTCTCCCTCCCTCCCTCCCCCCTCTCTCTCCCCTCTCTATCTCAATCTCTCTCTCCTATCTCTATCTCCCTCTCTCATTTACACCTTATAAGGTGTATATTTTTGGATTTGTACATTTCTATGTCAAGCTCCAAGAGTGATGAGAAATATGTAGAAGGGGTTGGAATGTGTTTAGACAACAAGTTTCTATCTGATAGTAGATTAAATTCATTATGTTTCTATCCAAACATGCTGACACCATCAATTTGGTCTCAAGAGGTGAAGAATGTAAAATATCACTCTTAGCACACTTACACTGAATGAAATTGAACCATTTTACAATGTAGCATTCATTGCTGCCATAGTCAAATGATTTGGAGTTGATAAAAATTGAGATATGTTATTGTAGATGGACTCGAACTCCACTTGTAGGTGTAGATGAGAATAGCTACATCAAAGTTTGCCACTTTTTTCTCTCAACACTCTTAAGATATTTTGTGAGATCTATGTAGCCCAAAAGGATTGAGACCCCTAGCCAAAAAAATGACACCTCTAGTAGCATTAAATAGATCAAATATGTTTGCATTGTTGGTTTGGATCCACTAGGTGTAGAACACAAAATATCATTCTTAACACCCTTACACTGAATATAATTGAATCATTTTACAACATTCCATTAATTTCTACCATGGTCAAATGATATGGAGTTGAGAAAACAAAGATAAGTTATTGTAGATGGAGTCAACCTCCACCTGTAGGTGCAGATGGAACATTTCTAGGTGCCATGGCTTGTGAGAACAACTACATCAAAGTTTTCCAATTTTTCTCTCTTGGGGCTCTTAAGAGACTTTACTAGATCTATAATGCCCCAAGCTTTCACCTAAGACAATAATGAATAAGAACCAGATGAATTGATTTTTTGTGATACAAATGTGACACCAAACATCCCAAATGGTACCTCTACATGTACAAGATGTCATTACATAATGCGATGACATAGCTAACATGCTTTCCAATGCACTAAGCATTTAACCATAAGTGGAAGACTTACTACACCATGGCCTCAAATACTATGACTAACTCAAGCAATGAGATATGGAGGAAGGTTATGGTTCCTTTGTTAAAGGACTAACCTCTACATCTCAATCAATGAGCTGATCCTTAGGTATCTTAAGATTCAAGAAGATGAGGGTCATATTACACTAGTTCAAACTTTAAATGTGAATTTACATAATTTAAGACTTTAAAGTTCCAGTTGCATGAGATTATAAAAATTTAAACTTTGGTCCTTAAAGATCATTTTGCAATTTGCATAGCTCCCTTGGACTTCTATGCCAAAAAAGCAATACCTTAGACTTCAAAGTTTGACTTGCCAACTATAGTTTGGACTTCAGAGTCCAAACCACAAGTGACACTAGACCAAACCTTTGAACCTTAGAGTATGGCCCACATAGAGAACCTTAGGCTTTGAGACTAGTATTATAGGACCTTAAACATCAAGTTTTGAGTCATAATGGGATACGCCAAACAAGTCCCTTAGGCCTCATGGTCTGACCTACACTGAGTGCCCTGGGCAAAGAACTCTATGCCTACCAAATGGACACCTCAAAATTTGGAGTCTCCTTGAACTCCTACCAAGTGCTCAAAATAATTCTAGACTTGTTGCCTTCAATTCTGAACTAGTTTTAAATTCTTATCATTTCAAATCTCATGTAATTGTCTTTGGTTGCCTAGTCTCCAATTGTTCAAAATTTTCCCAAAGATATACAAGTTTCCCCAAGTGTTTCTTTCACTTTTAGAGTTTTAGGCATGTCTAGGAACAAATCAGAGTTTTCCATAGCACTGGGAACCCCCTTTATAACCAACCTTTACATTATAAGACATGGATATCAAGGATTTATAGTGTACCCGGAAAACTAGAAGATCTTCATAAGTTTTTGGTTACTTGAAAATTCCTATCAAGATTCAACACTTAGAATTATTGAAGGGAGAAGTCAAAAGATTTCATGGTTCTAGGAACCTTGGAAATCTTTGAAAAGTTCTCAATTACCTTGTAACTCCCAATAAAAGTTGACAAATTATAAAGTGTGTTCCAAGTGACTCAGAAGTCTTTGAAATTCTGGAACTAATCGACGAAATCAAGTGTTCTGGGAAAAACTTAAAAAATTGATATGAGATAATAAAAAGAATGAAGTGAAATTAGAAGATTTCATGATTCTAGAAACCTTGCAAATCTTTGATAAAGTTCCTAATAAGCACTTAAGTCTCGACATTTCTTATTCACTAGCATTTTGTTCCTTAGTGTTTTAGTGGGAACTAGGAACTATTCAGAGGTTCCCTTGGTACCGGGAACCTGCCCAAGCCTCGAAGGTTCTTATTGTGCCATTTAAATGGTTCCTAAATATCTCCAAATCTTTGACTTCCTATTGAGATACACTTTTGCACCCTCCTCACACTTGTGAAAGGATGGAGTAGGGCCACCATTAACCACACAAGAAAGAACAAAATAACAATATCAATTGAAGGAATAGAATAACAATATCAATTGAAAGAATATAATAACCACACAAGAAAGAGACATTAATATACACTAAGAAAACCCTTTTAGGAAAAAAATGGCCTCTCAAGTATTAAAATAAATGTATTATCAGCAACAAAACAATAACAATACAATATTAGGCTCTGAGCCTTCATAATAGATCAACACTCTCAATTAAGGAGGAAACCATGCAATATATAGCCTTGTTTAATAATAGTGAGCAACCATTGTTGCATTTCTTATGAGATTGATCTAATACCAAATGAGATCTATATGGCCCACTCCATGTTCCCTAGGGTCTCTTTAGAGAGAAACTCATGCCTCTAGATGCATATACCAAATTTCACTCATATTGAGTATGGACAAGATGATGATCAACCAAAAAGTGATGATCCAATCTCCATCCCAAGCCTTCTATTTAGATGAATGGGAATAACAAGAGTAGAAAATACTAATTTTCTGAAAGGAAGCTAGAAGAAACTTCCTACTTAATTTATGAAGAGAGTAGTGCTAAAGAGGAAAGATATAACAATTTCATATTGTTAGAGAATAATATTTATTAGGGGTCAACACTTTTATAAGTGGACCTCAAATTACATTTATAAGGCTTTAAATGTAAGGTGCAAATCTTATAATATACATATGCCTATATCGCATATTATAAAGATATTTAATTAATAAATAAATTAAGTAATATAAAAAAAAGAATTTTCTTTATATTAATTAAATAATAAATGTCTTATGAAAATGTTCAATAAACTCTTGAATGGGTGTGACTTGCCTTTTCACCCTATACTATAGGGAATCTCTATTATGGAATAATAGGTGGAGAAAATTAAATATGTGAATACTTGGTTATTCACTCTACCTAAGAGGGGTGTGTGTGAGACTAATGGGAAGAAAAAGGAGAAAGGGATTGTGGAACCCTAGAAATTTTTATTTCTATAATTGTGCAAAAAAATGAATGTTCTCATTAATGATGCTTGTGAAGTTTTTACTTTATGATTTTTCCCACCATAAATCTTGTGTTCTTGTATTATTTAATTTACTTTATTGCACATATATGTTTTGCACAATATATTTTGCATAAATTAATAATCACATGTAAGGATCCAAGATTCTTAACATGGTATCAAAGCCTATGTTAGGTTGTGCTAATTTTGTTTGTGGGTAAATGACAAATAAGAGAAACATAGTTGTAGAAAGAAGAAGGCAATCAGGGCATATTGTTTTTTTTTAAAGGTTAAAATAGGTTTTGAAAGGACCTAAAATGTTGTTACAACAAAAATAGTCAACTAAACAACTAACCAATAGCAAAACAACATTGAGGCAGCCTAGATAGACAAAAACTTACAAAAAGAACACCCTAGAACAAAGGAAAAACAAAAACATTAAGATACCCACAAAGAAACCATCATAGCCTATGGAGAGTTTTAGTTGCTTCCAATTCCTCTTGGTAGAAGCTCTTACGAAGGTCCACAAATTCTCGAAGCTCCTTTCTTTCTTTAGCATAATTCCTCTTCTTATTGCTCCTAGTCCTAGAACTTAGTCCAGTAGTGTTATTCTTCTCCCCCTCCTAGATTTTGGGAGGCCTTGCATCCTTTGAATACTTTTCTAATTTCTCATTGAGAAACTTAATACCATAGCACTATTTTTTATAGTACATTTGCTCACCTCAATCACTCTGTTCAAAATATCCTTAATCTACTAGAGCTCTATCTCTAAAGTAAAAATTATTTGAACTTGCTTGAAGTTTTCAGTAGTAAATCTATTGATTTTAGGGACAACATCCCAATTTTTAAAAATGATCTCTTCTTCTTCCATTGGCACATGGACCTCCCCTTTATGTTTTCTATGTAGCAAGAATAATTTGATAGTCAACCCATTAATTTCTAAGAAGAACCACTTCGTTAAGTTATGTTAAGCATTTGAAGCTTCATGGAGAGCCACTAGCTTGCTAATAATTTGATTGACCACATCCACAACTATTAGTGTAAAATTATATTTACACATTAGCATAAGTTAATTAGGGAGTTAATTAGGAAAACATTTTCTTTATTAGTTGTCAATCTTATCACATAGCATAAGATTGCTTTATGCTTTTCAGCTTTGTCTATTTTTGACAAATACAAATACATATCTATGTCTTATTCCTTTGTGAATAATTAAATACACATGCAAGTATTGATTGCAATTTGATCTCTCATGTTGCCTTCTATTTTTTTAAGCAATCCTCTTTGTAGAAGAAATACTACAGATGATTTTGGAAATCTAATAACAACAACTTCCAAGGCTTCGAGGCTATAATGAGACAATTCTAGGTCTTTAAGAGGGGCTAGATAGGGATCCCAAATCATAGGGAAAACAAATATGATAGAGAGTTCATAGAAAGATTTTACTATCTATTTACGCTTATCCTCAAATATCTACTCAACATTCTTCCTTTCTAGCTCCTTTTTTACACATATACTAGACCATCCCCCACCTTCCTCTAATGGAAACCCACATTGATAGCTTCCTCAAAATCAGACCTAGGGGGATCACCGACCTTCTTTTGTTACCTAGCATGGAAGCATCATCCTTGCCATAAATAGTGCCACCCATGTCTTTTTCTCAGCCACATTCACACACTCTAGGGAGAGGAAATCACTAGAATTTGACTCTGTATCTTAGACTTAACATCATCTTCCCAAGAAATATCCTCTAGAGGGGCAGGGTCCTTATAGGGTGAACCAAATTGGTTCTAGAGAAGGAATCTAGCACCACCCTAGCTTGTTTACAACTTTTCTTAAGGGGTTGATAGGACACCAGAGCATTACGACTTCTAAGACAGTTAAAGATCAATATGATTAAACCTTGACGAAGAGGGGGTCATCTTTGACCCCTTCACAAACTCATTAACCAAGTTTCCAATGAAGACAATAGATAAAATGGAAAGGACATTAGCCTTTGATAACATAAGTGATTTAGAAGCATGAAGTGATAGGAGTACAAGGATTTGAACCGACCCTCGAGGGTCATGTACCTCATTAAGTAGAGAGCAATATCATCCCAAGGTCTCTCAAGCAAATTTCTGGCATGTCTAGAATGAAGCTTTTTTAGTGTTTCCTCTTCCTTGACTATTAGGCATATTGTTGGTCTTTTGGATCCCCTATGTTTTAATGTCTCGACTGTAAAGACTTTGCCATATATGTGACCTTGTTGAAAAACTTGGGTATTGGTGGTTGGATTTAGAAAGTCTAGAAGTTGGTTGTATACATGGGCAACCAATTGAGTATGCATTGTGGTATTCAGTAGTAGTAGACCCGCATTCCAATAGTTATGTCAAAAGGTGTTTTTTTGGACAACTTCTAGCATGCCTAAGTGTAATGTTTTTCTATTATCTCAAATCTTTACTTAAGATGTTTGACCATATAAGAAAATTTTTTTTTTCACTACCACAGGGGATACTATTGACCATCCAAGAGACCATGACAACTAAGCAAATTGATGGACTAACCGTGGTAGAAGGCCAACCAAATTCCCAGACTAACCCCTAACGGTTAGTGGCTACATCAAGAGATCCCACTCCACATTTACTTTTTATAATGTCACAAAGACTTATAACAATACCATGCACATCATGGTTAGATGAACCAGCAAGCATTAACCATCACCAATAATGTGCATCACAACAGACCACATTTTTAAAGAAGCAGCCAGTAGCTAGCATGCACACAGGAGGTCATGAATTCACAAGGTGCTAGCATTCAGTATTCACAAGGCTGCTACCTTATCATTTGACCTTATTTAGAAAGCAGAGTATCTTTGCATATGTTGTCTTTTGTGTGTACAATACCCCATGCTTGTTTGGTTGTGAGAGCCTGGCTGAAATTTTCTCTTTTTTAATTTCTTAGAGCAGCTGTCGCTGACACATTTCCTCAAACAGTTCATAGGCCTCCCAAACAAACCCATTCCGTGTATATCCTGCTATCATTGAAGTTCACGAGATCAAATTTCTTTGAGGCATTTTGTCAAACAATTCACGTGTCATGTGTACAATTCCACATTTTGCATACATGTCTACAAGGACATTTGCTAAATTGCTAGTACAATACCCTTTCTATTATACTTTGATGGATCTTCACATGTCTTAGTTTGGCAAAGGCTAGAAGTAGAATGGAAATGGTGAATGAACTGGGTTGGACGCCTACCCATTGCATTTGTTGAATCAGTATCAATGCCTCGTGAGGGTATTTTTGTCAAACACTTGGCGTGCTTCTACTAAACTTCTGCACTTGTATACATAAAGTTTTTGGAAAAACTGGAGCCTATTTTTTAGCATCAAGTTTCTAGCTTGGCATGTACCAAACATATTTTCTTGGGTGATATTATTTTTCCGTGTAATAACATTTTAAGTGATCAGAGATGCTGTGGTTGAAATCCCAGGATCTTCAATTAGTTTTATGAGAGAACATTATTTTTTATGCCATGACTGATTAGATTTTAAGTCGTTCTAGTTCTTATGAAGCTAATTTTTTCAAGTCAATGAATCATGGAGAAGCAAATGGCTTGTGGTTAGCAGGGAAAGAAAATCTTAGAGACAACAATATAAGCAATTCTGTCATTAGCCCTTGATTGGTTGACTGAGAGGAGAAACCAATCTTCAGTAAAGTTCTCGTCCATGCAATTCTATATAGAATGGGTAAAATGCATCAATCTTGTGTTGAGAAACTGAATCAAAGTCCAGCATGCCAACTGAACAATGGGTGAAAGAACTCTATAATGCCCTTGCTCTTGTATGAGCTGCGGTTTGACAAAACTCTTCACTGCAGGATATTGGAATCCAAAGTTAGAGCAATGGATGTGGACATGTTTGATAACTGTGACTCCATAAAACCTAGTTGAAGCTATGATGGAGACTGTTATAGGATCATATACCTATCTGCACATATGTAATGTTGAGTATCCTATGAGCAAGACCTTGAGTGAAGTTTGCCCCTCTATTTGGGTTGAACCTCATTGTTGTGATTATGGGCTTAAAAATTACTTATATTAGGTAAAACTGTCTCCTTTCACTTGTACCATATGATTAGTACAACAAGGTACAACATGGTATTATAGTCATAACCTGAAGGCCTAGGAATCCCTTAGTGAATAGGTATTAACTTAGCGTGTCATACATTTTATCTCTAACAAACATGAGCTATCACTTGGTGTTTTGAACTTGAAAAACGGACATAAAGATGACAATTAATTATTAGTCCCTGCCTAAAGCTAGGACTAATATTTCAGCTCACTAAAAACAATTAATTCCACTCTCAGAGACTGTGTTGGTGTTGGGAAAACTAATGTTTGTTGCAGTTAATTTAGAAAATATTGTTTTCTCAGATTCTTTCCTTTTTCCTGAATCGCCTTTTTTTCCCAGTGGTTTTAGGGTTTTTCTAATTGCAAAAAATGAGAAAAATTCTTCAGGTGAATCAGATACGAGCATGAGAAAAAAATTAATGGGTTTCTAATGTTTTCGAAATTGTGGGCATGGCTTCGTTATGGGTAGCGAGCATTTTTGGAGGGTTTTTCTAGTGGGCACATATGGAGGTATGTGGCCATTGTGCAGGGTTTGTTCAAGTCATGTGTTGTGGCCTGATACATTGTGGGGCTCCCGAGCCCTGGGTGTTTTGTTGTTTTGTTTTGTGGAGATGCGTTTAAATGAGGCCCTTTGTCTATACGCACGTCTTCTAGCTGTTTTGCTATTTTATCTTCAGGTGATGCCCTTGTTTTATACCCATGTTTTGTTTAGTGGATGCCTTTCAAGGATTTGATCTTAGGGAGGTTGTGGGTCTTCTGGTAGTGACTTTTTCCTCTCTTTTGAGTGGTGTGAATGTTTTGTTTCCTCATACACCTCCCTCATTCTTGGATCGTGACTTTATGTGGCTAATAACAATCTTATTTGCTGGGGAAGATTACTTATTATTAGTTTCTTCACCATAGCTTTATATTGGTCATAGTTAGAATTGTTAGAATAGTCATTTTTTAACCCTATTATTGTTATATTATATGCACAAACAAAATCAATGGAAGAACTGAATAGATTCACAAGTGATAATACCCTTCCAAATATAGTTTGGCAATAAGGAAATGAATGAAATTATAGGGATTGTTGTTTAGATGTAGATGCAGAATGTCCTAATTACTCGTATGCTTCTGTTACTTGATACATTTGGAGACATGAAGAGGTTAGATGGTTGTGGAAACCATATGATTTAGGTTTAGTCTCTTAAAATTACCTTTCCAACAACAAAGGGAATTGGTCTTTTATTGGTTTTGTTGAATCAGAATTCTTCAAGGCTATTGGGAAAGGTTGCCATTAACTTTGCGATCCTAACCAATTTCATGTGTCTCCAAAGTTCTTGGAACATGTTCCCTAACACATAAGGACTTTGAGAGATAAATTAATATTTAATTATATTACTTGGCTTATGTAATTAACTCCTAAATGGTAGGGTCAAACTTGGGTGTCCACCTTTGGAGTGGGGTCTATGAAGACTTGTTGCCAACTCCTTGAAGTCTATTTTGGTTTTTTCACAACTCCTAGTGAGTGGGAGTTAACTTGGGCGCCCACTTTGGAGATGTTTTATATTTAGACTGGGAGTTTTCTTTTTTATGTACATGAGTGGATAACACTTTGCATGGATATGATGTGGGAGTTATCAGAAGTGTTAGAGATGCATGATATTGGAATATTGCTTGCATGAGTTCATAAAAGTTTGCATGGACTTGCATATTTTTGCATGTGGTTGCATGACTTCATAAAATCTTGCATGTGCTTGCATGTTGTTGCATGTTGCTTCTATGAACTTACATGTGCTTGCATGTTCTTTCATGTTAGTTATTTCGACTTGCATGTTGGTGCATGTTAGTTAAATGGACTTGCATGTTGTTGCATGTTGCTTCTATGAACTTGCATGTGCTTGCATGTTCTTGCATGTCAGTTATTTTGACTTGCATGTTGTTGAATGCCAGTTATATGGACTTGCATGTCATTTTATGAGGTTGCTTGTAGAACACTCCAATTCAAAAAACTTGCAGAACACTCCATCTACCAGATTTAGTTAATGGGTACCTCTTGCATTGTGCTATAGGTATTTGCATGTCACTTGCATGTACAAAACAAGTTAATTCAGAATAATATTGGGGACATCAATCATGCAGGATGTTTGCATGAGATTGATGTGTGGTGATGCACTTCAGTTGACTGAAATAGATTGGGACAACTTGAGCATCCAATCTAGAGACTTTCAGTTGTTGCTTTTATTTGGAAATGTTATTTCTGTTGACTAAGTTTAAGTGGGACAACATGGGTGCCCATAATCAGGATTGACAGTTAACAGGGTGCTTGGTACAGTTTGAATTTAGTCTTCTCTATTTGGAGCACTTGGGTTTTGCATGAGGACTTGTCTTATGCTATTAATTACAATTTATTGTAATTTGAGTTTCAAGCTTTTGAATTAAGAAGCTTTGAAGCTGTAAACAAAAAAAAAAAACACAATGTGTTTTCCAGAGAGCAAGTTTTGAAGCTTTCTATAAAGAAGCTTTGAAGTTGTAGGAAAAAACATGATTATAGGAATTATAGCATAACAAGTTTTACAGGTTTTAGAAGATTGAAGAAGCTTGAGGTGTGCATCAAGATTCAGAGATGTTTCAGTATTGAATGTAATCTTTCTTGAAGATAATTAATACAAGCATAAACACCTTTGGGTGTGGAGTTTTTTCCCGCAAGGGTTTCTCCATGTAAATATTGTGTCTACTTCTATCATGCTTTTTTCTTCTACTACATTAATTAAATTAGAGAAATACTATTACATCTAAATTGAAAGTAATTTTCAGATTTACACATGCTATTAATTTCAAATTTGAAAACATTTAAAAGCTACATAGCTGCAACTTTACGTTGTTCTCTCTCCTTTTTTCCAACAAAGGCTTGTTTTGTCTTCTCAGGACATAATAATGACATCCACTTTTAATAATTCAATATTCAAGTTCAATGTACACCTTATAAATGTTTCATCATAGTCTAAATTGTAGACAAAATGCATCAAGATTGACAACAGTTTTTTGGAAAATAGATACTTCAAGTCTTGCAATTTCGACGCTTGGGCAAAGTTTGTGGCCACAAATTTTTCAATGTCTTTTTGGGTTTGTTGCTAGTTTATTGATCTGAAATTTTATTTTCTTATGGTGGAGAACATTATACATTCAACATATGAATTCATACAACTACCTTTGTCTTTTGTATTTAATCTAGCATGTCATAGGCCCCTTTTATAACATGGGACATCCATATGCTTAGTGATTGTGATTTGTGCTAATGGGATTGTGATTTCTATTTTTATATTCTTATGGGTTTACTTTGTTGTTCTGTTATTTTTCTTTTGGTATGAATATTTGTCTCCAATTGCTTGAACTTTGGGTAGATGCATGCACTAGAAGCATAGAAAAACTTGTGAGACAGTCTTATCTTATTAAAGAGACAGTTAAGATAATTTTGGAAGATGTCAATTGACTCTTGATTCACTGATTTGTTGGTTTCGCTGTTATAAAGCCTACTTGGGCTTCACCCCAATGTAATGCTAGGTCCTGATGTGTAAAAGGGGTGAAGCTGGGTGTAAGAATTAGGTAGATTTAGCCCTAAGAAAGTAAGGCTATTATTGTAGCCCCTAAGGAGATTGTATCAATAATAGTATCCTATCAAATTTTAGAAAGATGACTCTATTGTACATAACAACATTGTAAATTCTTATTTGAGATTCCCTAAACATTTATTAGATGTTTTTGACTAGATTAAATAGCCCTTTGTAGCAAAATGGTCACATATGATTTTGGAGATTTGGATCAGTGACAATTTTTAGAACCTTTTTCTAGAATTACCTATAAACATTACATTGGTAAACCTTGGGGGAGGTTATGGGTTGCCTTTAAAGTAGTGTAGCGTAAGCATGCACTATAATTTTAAGATGTAGAAATATGGGTTACTCTGCACCATATTCGGATGGAGGAGGGGACTATCACTTCTTTTTTAATTATGTAGGTAATCCCATGTCTGTTTCACCTTAAAACTGCTAACTTTGGAATCTTTGTCTAAAATTTTAGAGTTGGTATCCTCTAGGAGGAAGGATTTGAGCTACTACTAGAGACAAGTGGCTATAAGTTATCAGTAACCATTTTGGCATTTTAGATTTTTTTCTTTTTACCAAATTCTAGCATCCACTTGGTGTACATAGTTCTTGAAAATGACATAGAAGTTTGCATATATGGTTGTCTCAGAAGTTGAAAAAGGTCCAAAATATTATTGCCACGAAGCCTTTTTGGAATGCCTTATGTTGTTGTTTGCTTTTTATTTCTGTTTGTTGCACTTCTCTAGAAGTTTTCTTCAGATGGGACTACTAGGTTATGGACTCCATTATTACTACATGTAGTCTCCAACAGTTACTAAAAATCCCCTCATAGACAATACTTATTGCTAGATTTTACGAAGAGATGTTCTTCATGTCTTTGCGAAATGGAATTTTGGGTATAATTTCTATGGAATTTGAACACCCAATTGGGATCATTAAATATCAATAACAATGTTTTTGATCAATTTGAAGGGGTTTTTGTTAAAGTTTGTCCCTAGAATTAGTTTCAACATGGATAACAAGTCATGCCTTTTTAGGTTGATCTCTATTAATTATTTGTAATTTTGATAGTTGTAAAGGCCTTGTATCTTTACAAGATTTCCATGCATAATCTATGGGCTAGGTTCTCATGTTGTATTAGAGTACTACAAGATGGGCTATACAATGATGCTTGTAAATAGGTCCTAACTTTATCTTTTTTCAAAGTGAATTTATTTGTGGCTACATTTTGAAGTTTATTAATAGTTGACACACATATGCTAAATATTTCTAAATATGTTGTAGTAGCTTCTCTACTTGGAAACTAGACTTTAGTTAACTGATGTAAGAATTTAAAATGTTTTACTTTCGTGTGTTGGTGTTATTCACCTAAAAAAATTAATGATGAAAAAATGGTTTGAATTGGAAACTTTTTTTTTGTAGATTTCATTCATAATTCTAATTGCAATTTTTTCTTTGTCTTTTCAGTGTTATGGGAAGCCCTCTTGAGATGCTTGCTGCTGCTAGATCTATTTGTGCTGCAGCGCCCTTGATTCTTGTCATTGTAGATGTAGGTATGCATGCATTTTTTGGGGATTGTATTAATATTTTTGAGGTGAATTTTTTTTTGTCAATACATTAATGGGTGCTGCCACAATAATGGGTTACACTTTTTGAGACATCCTGATTTTTGTTGAAATCACATATTTTTAAAAAATATAATGATTTAAGTCTTGAAAGGTTCCATTTAAAGGATTTTAATTGAAGAGGGTTTGATCAAACCTCCTTAGATTCAAACCCCCTTGGATAGAACCCCGCAAGTTTTAAACCATACCTATAATGGAGTCTCCTCTACACCTATTAAAATGCTGATAAAAAACTACTTTTGATTTACCTTTTGGGGGATGAAATGAATTCATTTAAAATTTATGTTTTGTAAATATGTAGTCCTTATTATAAGCTTCCCAAAAAGTATAATTTTAAATATATTTAATTTGATTATTATATTTATTTTTATTTCTTGTGAATGTAGGTTTTTCACCGAACATCAAGTTCTCTATTCTATACACATGGAAAATTAGTAAATTAGTGATTTTTTTTTAAATATCTATGCCGTAGGTATTGATGTCCTTGTTTTAACAAAAAAAGAAAAATTAATTTTCGATACATACAAAAAAAATTATGTTTTATGGAATACACTTATTTCTAAATTATAATTGGTTTGACTTCAAAACTTAATTAAAAAAAATATTCAACAAAATATTATGAAACCAAATGCATGCTTTATATATCAGTGTTACCAATTTAAATTCAAAAGAATCAGAATTTAGCCTTTGTAGAAAAAAAGTTGTGTTACGGAATACACATCACTTTAAAAAAATGTCGTTTACTATTAAAAACTAGTTATCAAAGGAGGCGCAAATTTTTTAAAATTTAACTCTAATTTAAAAAAAAAATATATATTTAGAATCTACAAACAAAATCTCACAAATCAGTAGTTTGCATCATCTTCAAATTTCTAATGGTTTAGCGGCTATAGGTGTCAGAAAGTGAAGATTTAGTTCAAAATGTTGATTTCAATGTCTTTTGGCCAAAAAGTGTAAGAATTTAAAATGTTTTACTTTCTTGTGTTGGTGTTATTCACCTAAAAAAATTAATGGTGAAAAAATGGTTTGAATTGGAAACTTTTTTTTGTAGATTTCATGCATAATTCTAATTGCAATTTTTTCTTTCTGTCTTTTCAGTGTTATGGGAAGCCCTCTTGAGATGCTTGCTGCTGCTAGATCTATTTGTGATGCAGCTCCCTTGATTCTTGTCATTGTAGATGCAGGTATGCATGCATTTTTTGGGGATTGTATTAATATTTTTGAGGTGTAATTTTTTTTGTCAATACATTAATAGAGAATAAAAAATTGAATAGCAATGACAATTTAGGATGCAATGTTGTAAAGAACTAAATTTGCATGTACAGTAGACTTATATTATTTTAAAAACATTAGCGAAGTGCCCATAAAATGTACCCAGAATTCAAAATGTGGAGATTCAAACATGATATGGTGTTTCTTTTGACAAATGTGTCATATTTATATGATTTTCCAACTACTAGGGCTAGTTGGTATAATTTGTTATTGACAAAGAAACTTATGCTCTTGGAATAGAAGACATCAACGCAAGTACAAATATTATTATTTTTTTCCCCAAAAAGGTGCATTGTATATTTACTTCAAATATAGAAAAATTATATACAAAAAACCCCGTTCCCCTCTCCTAGGAGGAATATGAATTATTATCAAAAATATTCAGTGGCTATTATTTTGAATGGGAACTTGCCACATTGCTAATCATATTGATAGATTTAATTATGCCAACTTTTTTTTATCATGAAAGTTGGTTCCTTCAAATGCATTTGCCATCTCTTAAAGCATACAAAATTTGCTCTCTCCTTTTCATTTAATTCTTCTCCTACACCCCATATTTTCATCATTTTGGATTTCTTTGGTGTGTTGGGAGATTTTTTCTGCTGAAATTGATGCTAGTGGGCACATCAATTGTATTCTTGTAGGCTTGCATCTAAATTGTAGAAAGTTGTGGGTTAAAAATAGAGGTAGTCGTGAGAAGAGAGGGGTGCACTGACAGAGGCAAGAGTTTGCATAGATGAGCTCTCAAAAATGACCATCATCTTTCCTTCACTAATTTGGCTATTAGTGAGATATTCATGGTCATAAAAATTTCCTCCATACTAAGTCAAGTGGTAAGAAGTGAGTGCAGAATGCTAGCAAAATTGCAAGTACCATGTCATTTAGTTTTTCTTAGACCCTTCACCATGTAATCTCTAGGTTAATGTTTTATTTCAATGAATTATATGGTTTTATATTTTAAGATGCACCATAACTTGAGAGCAATTTGTTGGTTTAGAGATACGTGGTTTAAAATACTAGTAAACCAAATATAAAAGATATTTAGTGATAATCTTTTGGGGTATCCTAGTGCATAGTGAATGATTAAGCCGTGTGTCCATTTTAGTTTAGTTATCTTGCAATGATCTATTGGAACACCCTCCTTGGCCTAAGAAAAGATAAAAGAGTAGAAGAGTTGTCTCACTTTTGTTAGTTAGTCAAGACTATCTATAGTTTTATTATAAATCCAACATGATTCTCTTGATTTTTTCCCTTAGGGTTAGTCATTAGAGTTTATTTTCTAGAGTTGTATGATGTGGTTTTGAGCTCTAATATAATGATTCCATTGTCAAGTACCATTTGTTCACTTATATTATTAATCCCTATTAAACTATTGATTGAACTATTAGATGGTGTCAACTATATGTGTATTTTTAGGGAAGAAGTATAGTGTATATATGTAGGTTTTTATGGAAAAAGGGTTGGCCTTTTTTGAGTAAACTTGGACCTCTTGGTCAAAATTTGTACATTGTTCTCTATTCCAACATGTTATTTAATATCAAATTATAATTTCAAGCCTAAAGTCTTGTTTGATTCATTATTTTGTGAATTTGGAGAAGGTGCTTGTAAACATAAATTTTAAGAGATTTAATAAATATCTAAGCCTATATTTGCTAGCTTGTTGATATTGCTAGTTAGTATTTTGTCACAATAGTTATAACATCTTTTCATATATATATATATATATATATATATATATATATATATATATATATATATATATATATATATATATATATATATATATATATATATATATATATATATATATATATATATGCGAATTGGTACCTTGCGTGTAGCTCCCATAAAATTGATGAAGAAAATTTATAGTGGTACCTATTAATAGGCCCAACCCTTGGAAGTGGAGCTTTCAAGATTTTGGATCTTGGCACATAGGCTAGATGGTATATAACATACATTCCCACTAGAATTTACAAGTTTAAATATGTCAATGAAGTCTAATCTTCCTACTCATTACCATTTGACTTGTATCCTCCTCTCATATAATTATGTATAATAAATAGAAAACCTTCTATAAGCTCCCTTAATCAACTATTTTTATCTTTTGTAGTATCAATGTATTCTTCTCCAAGTGCATCCATAAGTCACCAAGGGAGTATATAACATGAGTCCTCTTATTAGAAGTTTTTCCACCTTCACCTTAGTCTTTTCCTCTAGTGCCTTAACTAGGAAGACTCTGCCAATGTCATCATTGATTTTGATAAGTCATACTCCTCAATTGCTACTAGGGCCTAACTTTTGTATTTCTATTGAATGTAGTTAGATACTATTATTTTGGTTAATATTTTATGTCAAAAGATATCAACATAGTATTGGATAGGAGGAGCCTACGCACTTCTTGCCTATAGGTAAATGCAAGGAGATGGGGGACCAAAAAGTCGCCACCATCTCCAAAATTAAAGCAAAGCGTGAGCACGTTATAACGCGCTCGCGTTTTGCTTTACATAAAAGCAAAAAAAATGCTTTTCTGCTCATTCTCCCGCGACCATTTCTCCTCACAATAGCAAAGAAGAAAGGAAAAGCACGATCACATTGAAGAAAAGGCTATTTAACCAAGTTCAATAGAGAAAACAACAAATTCACAATGCCACCTCACCGCCAAAGACATCGTCGTGTAAATTTGGAGGCTCCAACACAGGAAGAAGGTAGGGTTTGACTCTCTTTTCTTAGTTCGAGAACAATTTTTGAGTTTTGCAATGTTTGATTTGTTTTTATATTGCATTTACAGTTACTGGAGAAAGAGAAAACCTAAATCTAGTTGAGGAGGGTGAAAACAACCCCCCAAACCCTCCAAACCCTCAAAACCCACCTTCACCTCCTTTTCATGAAAGGGATAATCAAGAACACTACCTAGGGATAATAGAAGAAAACAAGAAGCATCTTGAAACTATTATTCAAACCCTAAACAATCCAAGTGGAACCACTGATCGTAGGAGGGCACTTGCAAAATCACTACAAGAGATTGTTTCCCACATAGATTTGGTGACAAAACAAATCAGCAAATTCCTATACTATAGGGAGAGGAGTCAGCAATATTATGCCCACAAGTTGTCATATGAACAAGTCAAGAATGAGAAAATTACAAAATTTCAATTATGTGCACACTTTATTAATCCCAAAACCAGCCAAAGATTAGAAGAAAGTTGCAAATGGTTTCCTATACATTGGTGTAGGAATGAAGAAATATCCTGAAACTTTTGGGATAGATGGTACATGGTCTTCGATGAACACCCATGCAACAATGATGAGGTACCACAATATTTCTTGAGGAAACTCTATTGCGAGTTCGTCCTCAACAAGATTCTAAATTATTTTGACATTCGTGAGTTCCAGGGTAGAGGTGGTGGCTCTACCCAAGATAGACCTGGGGCTTAGCGAGATGAAGACCATGTGCCTATACCCTGAGCAAGGCCAGAACATAGGTCACTCCCTTTGGCTTTGAAGGAGAGTGTTGAGCTAGAGAATTTACATTCATTGACTACTCTCACCCAAACTCTATCACAACATGCCGATGATTTTACTGAGGTCGATGAGGGTGAGAGTAGTAGGCGTCATGTGTCCCCACATTTGTGCAGTACATGTGGGAACCTATGTGATTATGGGACGTGTTGGTGATAATTTATGTTCAAGGTTTTTCACCTGGCTCCTTCCCTAAATATCCAAAAATTTCCTAAGTGTTGGACCTCCCCAGCATGTTTCTGCATCGACATCATATTTTCTTAAGGAGAGGAGGTCATCATCATCATATTTCTAGACATTACCCTGATGCTACTTACGAGGGTCATCATCATATTCTACCAGCATGATCTTCCGCGGGGTGATATTTTAACATCAGGTTGATCTTAGTTAAGATCATCTTGATGATGTTGCTGCAAGGTTCTAAGTGTGACCCGATGTTCATCAGGGTCATCATATTTGAACATCGGGTGATCTTAGTTAATATCATCCTGATGTTACTTTACCACTTCGTGTTCTTTCATCACCCTGATATGCTGACGTTATTCTTATGTCAGGGTGATATCCACTTTTCTGCCTGTCTGCATAATGATATTTCCAAAGGAGGGGTGATATTTTCATATCCGAATATCACCTAGATTTATGTTTGTTCCAGCATCATGATGATGCTGATGTTAGGGAGATATCCGCCTGTCGGCTTCATGCATTGTCTAGTGGGGGGCGATCATTCTGAATATTCGGTTATCTTCCGAATATCATCCTGATGCCAATATGTTGGTGACATCATCAAGGTCTGGGGGGTCATATTTTAACATCAGTCATTTTATGGAGATCCCCCAATGTTGCGAATATGACGATGATGTCATCCAGATATGAGGAGGTGCGTAGTATGCAGATATGCTGATGACGTCAGCAAGATATGACGGTGACGTCATCAGGATTTTTTCATCGGCCAGACATTTGGTATCAGCTAAGCAGGAGGATCTTCCTCCGATGCATTAGGTTGTGTCGATGAAGGTGAATATTAGGTTGATATTTCACATGAAGACAGGGTTGGTCATCAGGATGATATCTTTTATCAGGTGATGCGGACAGATATGCTTTCCCGCAGGGTGATATTTTCTATGGGGTGATATTTTACATCAGGGTGAGCTCAGTAGGTGGTTCGCTGACGTCAGGGTGATATTTTATGCATCTGGATATCATGCTATTGGAGGATGAGGATGATGAAGGTTTATACTAGCGTCGTCGGGAGCAAAAGCACCGATATCATATATGCTCACGGCCTAGTATATTAAGTGTTAAAAGGGTTGCTGCGGGGTGCATGTGGGATAATTCGATCCTGCATATTTTCAGATATCATGATGAGGTGTCTTGGTGGGAAATGGTTGCGATGCACAGTATGTTGTTTTCCTGATGGCTGCGAGGTAGATGGACATTAATGGCGGTTGTTGCAGAGGTATGGGCGATGGCGTCGATGGATCAAGTACGTGACTGAAGTTGTACATCCACAGGTGGCGGCACAAGGCTCGAGGCCCCTTCTTGTCTTCTCCTCCACCGACTACATTTATGTTTGAGCACCATTTCTCAATGCATTGTATCTGGCAAATTTTTTTTGTACCTTGTAATTAATTTGCTGAGTACACAGTTTTGCTATAAAAGGTAGACTGTGTCACTCATTTTAGGTTGTTGAAGACCTGGGGAATTTTTGTGTAAATAATGAAGAACAGGGCATGATCTTGGTTGTTTTTATCCCATTTTGGAGTTTATGAGTTGCAACATGAATGTATTTTGCACATATTTTCAGTTTCAGTGTTAATGTTATACGAAAATGTTTATTGCATGTGTTTATCTGCTTGTCTCCATTTGTTGCATGTCATCCTTCTTTTGAATCTGGTTGCTAAGGGTTTCATAGATTCTAGGGTATAAATATCTGTATCACATGCCTGATCTCTAACTTCCACTCAAGGAGTGGATTAAACTGTTTTAGGTCAATGTATGGAGAAGGTTGCATGTCAGCAGGGATATCTGTAAGTAGAGGCAGCTAAATACCCATTCTTGGGTGATGTTTGTAAGGCAAGCATCAAGTCCAGCCCCCTAAAACTTGAGTGAAAGTTGCAAACCATCTGTTGTATACGTCTATTTGACTCCTTGCCCAATGGATAGGCATCAGTCTGTTTCTGGGTCAGTAGTTATGAGCCAAAACCCCTTGTCTTACATCCAAGACATTATGTCCACCCATCTCATCACTTCCACCTGTTAGTTGTAGGAGTAGGATTAGGAACCCCCTGCATACTCTCATACCCAACCAGACACATATGTCCAAGAATGTTGCCAACCTTGTGATCTATCATGCAGATCTTGGTCCATACATGAGAGTATTCTGCCTGATACTATCAAGCTAAATCTTCATATCATTGAGCTAGTCAAGGTTACATCTTGAGTTATAGGGATACCCCCTTTGGTGCGGCAGAACCAGAAGTGAAGGGGAGGCAGTTCACGCAACCTCCTGTATTAGTTGGCTGAATCTGCCTGTGCATTAGAAGTGGCAAACCCTAATGCTGATTCAGAAGAAAAAACCAACAAAATGGTGACTCCGCTCGGAATGTGATTGATCAAAAGTAATATCTAGTCATCCTTGGTGATATACTTGTGGCCCATCTGAGTCACAACAAAATGGCGACTCTACTGGGGAAAATCAATGTCATAGCCATGAAAGTTTGAGTCTAAAAGATTGAAAAATCAGGCCTGGAAGTGCCTTATTGCAGCAAAGGAAAAAGTTGTATGTGTGACTTTGTTGGTGGATGACCCAGAAAGAAAGAAATCAATTTTCAACTTCAGCCTGTTTGAAGCTCTTTCCTCTATCAAGGAGGTGGCGACTCTATTGAATGAACCTATCAGCAGCTGCAACATATCTAGGTATTTGTACAAGTTTTTGAAAAGTTCCCTATTTGGTGAAATGACACTGGTTAAAAGGGAAACATTGGTGAAAGCAGAGCTTGCATGTTTTTGTTAGAACCTACTCTGTATTTCAAAAGGGCATGCAATATTGTTCAAAAGACTCATATAGAGGACTTTAGGCAGGTTGACATAGCAGTTTACATTTTAAGGGCCTAAGGTCATATTGTGATTAAAAATTTGAGTAGAGAAGAGGGTTGCAGAAAGTGTATAAAGATGTATTGTCAGCCTATGCACCCTTGTGAGGTGTCAAATGCAATAATGTATAGTAGTCAGTCCCAACCATGTAATAAAAGAAGTTTCAACATAGACAGATATAAACCCATAAATTTTAGTGGCATTTGTGGTTATCCAAATGCTCTTCCACCTAAAATCAGAAGGTATTTGCCTCAATTCAGTGGTATAAAGGATGAATCAGCTGAGAGGCACTTGCAACAGTTTATAAATGTTATAGATGATTTTGAGTTTGACCATGAAGATGTAGTTATGAGATTATTTGTTCAATCTCTAGATGAAGATGCAAGGGATTGGTTCTCCTACCTTCCAGCTCACTCTGTCAGCTCTTGGCATGGTTTTAAATCTGCATTTCTAGAGCAATACAGTGAAAAAATTTCTGAATATGTAGTCATAAGTGACTTTATGTACATCCATATTGAAGAGGATGAGTTGATCCCAGCCTTTAACCTCAGATTTATGAAGGCATTGAATAGAATACCAGAATGCATGAGACCTAATGATGCATTGTGCCTAGTTGTCTATTTGGGAGCATTTGATAAGAAAATGAGTTATAGATTGAGAGATAAGGAGCCCACCACATTGCATCAGGTACGTCAGTTTGTAATAGATATTGAAAACAATTGGAGGTATGGAATTCAAAAGGGTTATTTTTCTAAAATTTTTTGTTGTCCCGCAGCCCCCAATGTTAATGAAAGATTTAATTCAGATGTTGACAATGAATGTTAAAGTACTCATACCCTTGTTGTCCCAGTTTTTGCATCATTTCAAGTTGATGATGTTTCTGTTGTAGAGGAGGATGTCCATTTTGCCCAGCAAATGAAGTTGAAAATAATGATTTTTCAAGTAATATTTGCATGCCAGTCCTGAATAAAGAGCATTCATGTTTAAATAATCCAGTTATGCAAAGTTGTCATCATGTGGATCAACAGTCAATATCAGTTTCATCAGGAAGTATTCAAGGGCTGGAAAGTGATATAGATAGTTCAACTTCAGAATGCATTGAAACAGCAGAAATTTTGTATGTGGGGCAATCATATGTTAAAGATGATGAAGAAGATATCCATGACCAGTGCATGGATCAGGTTTGGTCTTCTTATGACTCTGGATCTGACAATACTGAAAAAGAATTGGATTGTCATGAAGAAGAAGCAAAGACCTTTACAATGAGCATGAATCCCCTTTATGATGAGCCTCTGGATGCATTTGGTGTTGTGAGTCATGACCCTCATTGGTGCAGGACTAAACCTCTATTTGATGATGATGTTGTGGATTTGCAAACTGTGGATGATGGATGTTCATCATCAGTTGGTTCAGACATGTGCAATTATGGATGTGCAGATTAGGTTTTGTTACCATTATCCATAAATGATATAGATGATGATGAGGGTCTCATTTATTTTGAATGTCTTCAATTTTTGGATCAGCTGGATGAGTGCCTGATGGTATGCAGCAGCCAGGTAGATGATGAGAATTGCCAAGAGCAGTATAATATACTATCTGAGGAGTATAGCATGCATGTATTGACTGATGTTGAAGAATATTATAATATGTATGATTATATCTCTAATTTTGAAATCCACAATGATAGAGGTAACAATGATAGTGGCAAGCTTTCAAAAGTGGTGGAGTATCTATTTGGGTAGATGACATTATGGGCAGATTGTGCCAATCTTTTCAGTTGGGATTGGGATCTTTCAGTTTGGAATCAGGCATTTGACAAGAAAAAATTATGGTTTTCCCTTTTTGGCTGCCTTGGGCTACCAAAAATAATATTTGAAGATAATGTGTTTGGTGATGTAGATTGGTGCAAGTTTGACTCTGTGCCCAATGGATAAGGGACTGGTCTGCATCCCAGAGATCTGGGGTTCTCACTGTAGTCTTGCACCTGCACGTCCCCAATCGGAGCCAATGTTGGTGATAATTTATGTTCAAGGTTTTTAGCTTGGCTCCTTCCCTAAATATCCAAAAATTTCTTAAGTGTTGGACCTCCCCAGCATGTTTCTGCATCGGCATCATATTTTCTTAAGGAGAGGAGGTCATCATCATCATATTTCCAGACATCACCCTGATGCTGCTTGCGAGGGTCATCATATTCTGCCAACATGATCTTCCGCGGGGTGATATTTTAACATCGGGTTGATCTTAGTTAAGATCATCCTGATGATGTTGCTGCAAGGTTCTAAGTGTGACCCGATGTTCATCGGGGTCATCATATTTGAACATCGGGTGATCTTAGTTAATATCATCTTGATGTTACTTTACCACTTCGTGTTCTTTCATCACCCTGATATGCTGACGTCATTCTTATGTCAGGGTGATATCCGCTTTTCTGCTTGTCTGCATCATGATATTTCCAAAGGAGGGGTGATATTTTCATATCCGAATATCACCCAGATTTATGTTTGTTCCAGCATCATGATGATGCTAATGTTAGGGAGATATCTACCTGTCGGCTTCATGCATTGTCTAGTGGGGGGTGATCATTCCAAATATCCAGTTATCTTTCGAATATCATCCTGATGCCGATATGTTGGTGACGTCATCAAGGTCTGGGGGGTCATATTTTAACATCAGTCATTTTATGGAGATCCCCTGATGTTGCAAATATGACGATGACGTCATCCGAATATGAAGAGGTGCGTAGTATGTAGATATGCTGATGACGTCAGCAGGATATGGCGGTGACGTCATCATGATTTTTTCATCGGCCAGACATTTGGTATCAGCTAAGCAGGAGGATCTTCCTCCAATGCATCAGGTTGTGCCGATGAAGGTGAATATCAGGCTGATATTTCACATGAAGGCAGGGTTGGTCATCAGGTTGATTTTCATACATCAGGATGATATCTTTTTTCAGGTGATGCAGACAGATATGCTTTCTCGCAAGGTGATATTTTCTGCGGGGTGATATTTCACATCAGGGTGATGTGAATTATCAGGGTGAGCTCAGCAGGTGGTTTGCTGATGTCAGGGTGATATTTTATGCATCTAGATATCATGTTGCTGGAGGATGAGGATGATGAAGGTTTATACTAGTGTCGTCGAGAGCAAAAGCACCGACATCATATATGCTCACGGCCTAGTATATTAAGTGTTAAAAGGGTTGCCGCAGGGTGCATGTGGGATAATTCGATCCTGTATATTTTCAGATATCATGATGAGGTGTCTTGGCGGGAAATGGTTGCGATGCACAGTATCTTGTTTTCCCAATGGCTGCGAGGTAGATGGACATTAATGGTGGTTGTTGCAGAGGTATGGGCGATGGTGTGGATGGATCAAGTAGTTGACTGAAGTTGTACATCCACGGGTGGCAGCGCAAGGCTCGAGGCCCCTTCCTATCTTCTCCTCCACCGACTGCATTTATGTTTGAGCACCATTTCTCAATGCATTGTATCTGGCAAATTTTTGTTGTACCTTGTAATTAATTTGTTGAGTACACAGTTTTGCTATAAAAGGCAGACTGTGTCACTCATTTTAGGTTGTTGAAGACCTGGGGCATTTTTGTGTAAATAATGAAGAACAGGGCATGATCTTGGTTGTTTTTATCCCATTTTGGAGTTTATGAGTTGCAACATGAATGTATTTTGCACATATTTTCAGTTTTAGTGTTAATGTTATATGAAAAATGCTTATTGCATGTGTTTATCATCTTGTCTCCATTTGTTGCATGTCATCCTTCTTTTGAATCTGGTTGCTAAGGGTTTCATAGATTCTAGGGTATAAATATCTGTATCACATGCTTGATCTCTAACTTCCACTTAAGGAGTGGATTAAACTGTTTTCGGTCAATGTATGGAGAAGGTTGCATGTCAGCAGGGATATCTGTAAGTAGAGGCAACTAAATACCCATTCTTGGGTGATGTTTGTAAGGCAAGCATCAAGTCAAGCCCCTAAAACTTGAGTGAAAGTTGCAAACCATTTGTTGTATACATCTAGTTGACTCCTTGCCCAATGGATAGGCACCAGTCTGTTTCTAGGTCAGTAGCTATGAGCCAAAACCCCTTGTCTTGCATCTAGGACATTATGTACACCCATCTCATCACTTCCACCTATTAGTTGTAGGAGTAGGATTAGGAACCCCCTGCATACTCTCATACCCAACTAGACACATATGTCCAAGAATGTTGCCAACCTTGTGATCTATCATGCAGATCTTGGTCCATACATGAGAGTATTCTGCCTGATGTTGTCAAGCTAAATCTTTATATCATTGAGTTAGTCAAGGTTACATCTTGAGTTATAGGGATACCCCCCTTGGTGTGGCAGAACCAGAAGTGAAGGGGAGGCAGCTCACGCAACCTCCTGTATTAGTTGGCTGAATCTGCCTATGCATTAGAAGTGGCAAACCCTAATGCTGATTCAGAAGAAAAAATCAACAGGACGCAGGAGGCACGATAGGACTCTGCGACACAGGGGCAGTATGCTACAACACAGGGGTAGGACATATTGGATGATCTTGTTCTTAGTGACGATCTCTTAAAACATACATTTGGTATTGACTCTCAAGTAATTTGTTGCAAGTTTCATCTTGATTTAGTATATTTTATTTGAAATTTGTAATTAATTTTATATGATTATCTATATTATAAGTAAAAAATAATGTATGTAATTGTTTGCGCAATAAAATTTCAGGGTCAGAGTCTTCATCCTGCGTTCGTTAGTCATCCATTGGTGGGTTATGAGAGGAGGTCAAGTTAGCAGGTATGTAATTTATCACATAATCATAATTATTGTAGATATGTCAATGGTAATATTATTTTGTAACAATTTGATGATTTCAACAGTCACCGGCACCTCCACAGTTTCCTTGGTCCCCTGGACGCCGAACCACCACTTTTACGGAGGTAAATTTAACCATTTCTAATCATTATGCATTTTTAAAATAATGTTATGTATTTATTTTGTTTGAATAATCTTGAACTTGATTTTCAGAAGCTGAATACAGTGGAGACTCCTCCTGATCTTCATGAGTCAGCGCAGATAGGCATTGCTGTAGCCATGATGTCTGCAAATCCTTTGACTGAGGTATGAGCCAATACCATGAAAATATCATAATTTTGTATTTCTTATTTTATCTCACGTCATTTGATGTACATAAATGATATTTATGTTTAGTCAATTTTGCTTCTTGATGCTTCTCACAGGAGGTCACAACTCCAGTCTATCCAACTACGAACGAAGAGAGAGACAAGATGATGAAGAGTGATCATCGATTGGTGGTAAGTGATCAAGTACATATGTGATGTTATATATTTCATACATTTTCTATACTAATGTGCATATATTAATAGGTGCAGCTAGATGAACTTTATTTGAAGAGGTCTACTCGACAACAGATAGAGGATGTGTCATTGACTGGCTCTTCATCTTCACAGTCAAAGAAGGGCCACCAATTATTTCCTAAAAGTCCATAGGAAACTAGTTTTTGGGACATTTTTTGTATGCCAAGATGGCTTTGTATACATACTTTTGTATGTTAATCTGATGTATATTTTTGTATATTTGCCTGCATGGCTTTGTTTGGACATTAAGGTGAGTTTTCCTTCAAATTTGGTTTTATTTTCCTTGTCTTTGATTAATTTTTCCATATGAACCTCAAGGATCACCCTCCCAAACTTAGTGCAGTCTAAAGTGAAGAAGGTTAACCCTGTCTTAACACATTGGCACCTTTACCATCTTGTGTTTGATCATGAGCCCTTTCCTTCTATCCTATTTTTACATCCCCGATCTCAAGAGTTGTTCTTGAACTTTAGAGTGCAAGATTTATTGTGAAGAGTACCAACAGATCCCTTATATGTATCCAATTGGTGGTGGCATATGATATCACTAGTGTCCCTTTCATAATTATGACTATAATGAAAATTTCAACACAACATTTATTAATTTATTTTTACAAACTACTTCATAGTCATATCACTCATTTTGTTATAGGCTCCTTGGTAGCCTATTATGCTCTTTTTACTTTTCCTTTTTGTATGTTAACATTATCAAGTAGTTGTTGTTCATGCCTATTTTATTTTTGATTAGATGCTACTCATGGAAGTTTGTACTTGTAGGTTTCAATACAAAGTGATAATTAGAAGGAGGACACATAGAGTCTTTATCCATATCCATATCATCTTTATATGTAATTTTCATTTACTCCATCTTGGCTACTTATTTACTTTGACATACATGATTCATAGTAGTTCATATGTAAGTTAAAATGGAGGTGAAATGTAATGGTGAAATCTATAACTACATATTTGATCCCCAGAATTTTGAATTCAAATTTAACTATGGGCCCAAGCTAACCATGATCTAATATGTGTCTAAGATTAGAGGAAAACTTTGCATGCAGGAAAAGTTATATATATCTTAGAACATAAACAACATAAACAACATAAAGACATAAAGAACATAAGAACATATATATGTGAATTAAAATGGACATAAATTGAACATACCTTAGAATTTGATATTGCAGTTGACCAATTCTCCAAAAGATGGCTTCAAAATCCTCAAATTCTTATTTTTCACAAGTTTGATTATGAATTCTATATAATTCTAGAATAGGATTAGTGAAATTTATGGAAAAAACAAACATATATCATCAAATTCAATCTATTTATCAATGGTAATTAGCTTTGAAACAATATCACACATGAAACATGAAACTTTTAGTTTAAATAATCAAATTTTCTCCAAAAACATGCAAAATCAGTTCTTCTATGTTGAAAAAACAAAAAAGGTGGTGTATTGATATAAAAATGATTCTCAATTAGTCAAACAACATGAAAAGCATTTTCTTGTCCAATATACTCATGAAAAGCAGGAATAACAGTCATGTGGGGTCTGAAACATGGATCCCACATACTTTTTTACCATTTTCCATGCTTCCCAAAATGCGCTCGCATTATAACACACTCGCGTTATAACATGAGCGCGTTCTGGGAAGTATGAAAACATAAAGGTTCATGCATGAAAAAATCATAACCTTTTAAATGTTGGTGCCAAAATCATGGTCTAGGATGTCATGCTCTTACATAAAATATATTGTAACTATGCATGTAGTGCATCAAATAGGTAATCAAGTGATGGTCCAAGAGTATCCCTAGACTCAAATATCCATGTGGTTCATGAAATAGAACTTTTTAAAACAAGGAGGGACAAATGTAACCTTGTATCTACATGGGAGAGTCTATTTCTCTCTCTCTCTCTCTCTCTCTCTCTCTTCATTTCTCTATCCTATATATAGAGAGGGATTGGGAGACATAGAGAGATAGAGAGGGACATGGAGATAGAGAGGATAGGTGGAGATAGAGATGGGAAGAGGGAGAGATGGGGATTGAGATAGAGAAAGGGGTCTATAGAGGGAGAAAGATAGAGATACATATATATATATAGAAAGGGGAGATATAGGGAGATAGATCTAGCAAGGGGGAGATAGATCTAGCGAGGGAGAGATAGATAGGGAAATACAGAGAGAGAGGTAGAGGGGTATATTAAGAGATGGGGTTATGAGGATAGATAGCTTGATAGGGAAAGAGATGAAGAGATGCCTAGAGATGTATAAGGAGAGAGATTTCAAGTGGTAGAGGGATGGGGAGAGAGATAGAGAGGAGAGAGAGGTATCGAGGGATAGATTAAGAGATAGGGATCCATATGTCCAGAGAGATAGAGATAGGGATCCCTATTCTCCCCTCTACCTAAACTATAAACCTAAACATCTAAACCATAAACCCTAAACCCTAAATAATTCCCCTAAACCCTAAGCCCTAATCCCTAAACCCTAAAATTGAGCAACCCTTAAACCCCTAACCCCTAAACCATAAAACTTGGAAGCAACCCTAAACCTCTATCTCCTTATCTCTTTCAATCTCTATTGGTCCCCTTACTCTATCTCTCTCTAAACCCTAAACCCTATCCCCTAAACTCAAGCAACCCTAAACCCCTAACCCCTAAACCCTAAACTCGAGCATCCCTAAACCCCTAAAGCCTAAATAATTCCCCTAAACCCTTACCCTAAACCCTAAACCCTATTTACTTGAGCAACCCTAAACTCATGTAAACCTCAAATAGTGAGGGAGGGAGGGATAGAAAGGTAGAGTTAGAGAGAGGGGATCGAAAGAGATCTAGAAAGATAGAGAGACATGGAGAGAGAGATAGAGAGGTAGGTATAGTTAGAGAGAGGGATAGAGGAGATAGAGATATCTCTCCCAGGCTCAGTCTCCTCTATATCTCTCTATTCGCCTCTCTACCTAAACCATAAACCTAAACCTCTAAACCTTAACCCCTAACCCCTAAACCATAAACCCTAAACCATAAATAATACCCCTAAACCCTAACCCCTAACCCTAAACCCTAAAAATGAGTAACTCTAAACCCCTAAACCCCTAACCCCTAAACCATAAAACCTGGAAGCAACCCTAAACCTCTATCTCACTATCTTTCCCAATCTCTATTGGTCCCCTCGCTCTATCTCTCTCTAAACCCTAAACCCTAACCCCTAAACTCAAGCAACCCCAAACCCCAAACCCCTAAACCCTAAACCCTAAACCCTAAAATCAAGCATCCCTAAACCCCAAAATCCTAAATAATTCCCCTAAACCCTAAACCCTATTTAATTGAGCAACCCTAAACTCATGTAAACCTCAAATAGTGAGGGAAGGAGAGATAGAAAGGTAGAGTTAGAGAGAGGGGATCGAAAGAGATCTAGCAAGAGAGAGAGAGAGATCTCCCAGGCTTGGTCTCCTCTATATCTCCCTATTCGCCTCTCTACCTAAACCATAAACCTAAACCTCTAAACCTTAACCCCTAACCCCTAAACCATAAACCCTAAACCATAAATAATGCCCCTAAACCCTAACCCCTAACCCCTGAACCCTAAAAATGAGAAACCCTAAACCCCTAACCCCTAAACCTAGAAAATATTTGTTTGATTGTCTATGTTTTCTTGGGGACCAAGTGTCTCATCATGGGATATCGATGGATAATGAATAGGACTGGCATGGGATGATGGATAGGGCTAGTGGGATGATGGATAGGAGTGATGTGGGAACTTACTTTCTCATGGATAAGATCTCAAGATCATAGATAATATCTTGATCACAAGGAGGATAAGCATGGATAGCACAATATTAGATATGGATAAGATAAGTGGGGATGTATTGATATTCAATGGATTGGGGAGTAAGAGGTTGTGATGGGGGTTCACTAGGAGATTTTGGAAGATTAATGATGGAATCGATGTACAGAGGGGTTGACCATGAGATGGGATTAGATGGGATGTTTGGATTTAGATTAGGATAAGGGGTTGGTGTTTCCACATTCTTTGGACTAGGCTAGATTAAAGTATAACTATTAGGTTTCTTAAATGGATGTGATGGGTTTTTGGATCCAGGATCAATAATCTTTGGATGTTTGACAACATGGCTACATGATGGGGTTTGACTTGGACTTATGGTAGGAGACTCTTCAATGAAATGGATAGACATAGGAGTGGATGATGGTGTTGGAGTGGTATACATGTTATTAGGAGGTTCTTTGTTGGGCTCAAGGATAGGAATTTGAGTACATGATGTTCTTAGATTCCTTGCTAATAGTCCATGGGTCACATCCTTCATGGCTTCATGGGTTGATGGACTAGGATATGCATATAGTTGATGGATAATGATGGAAGATGTGGGGTTACGATTAGGATCTAGTGAATGGATATAGGAGGTCCGGATGGATTAGGATTGGGAGTGTTAGAGGGGGATGCAATTGGATCAGTGGATTTGGATGGCTCCATATCTTTGCTTTTATTTTTGGATTTTGTAAAAGACTCTTCAAGGAGAAAATTTTTCAAGCATTCATGGGTTGATGGATTAGAGCTTAGAATGTTTGATGGTGGATTAGATAGTGAGTTATATGGTGGATGGATGATAGGGATTAATGGATTAGGAGATGGGTGGACTAATGCGTTAGTATTACGCGGATTGGAAGGAAATTATAAAATAATTCCCCTTTAACACTAACCCCTAAACCCTAAACTTGAGAAACCCTAGAAACTCATAAACCCTAAATAATTTACCCCTAAAGGTGTGAGCAACCCTAAACTCATAAACCCTAAATATGACCCTAAACTTGAGAAACCCTAAACCTCTCTCTCTCTCTCCCAAAACCCCAAAACCCCAAAACCCTAAATAATACCCCTAAAATCTAACCCCTAAACCATAAACCCAAGCAACCCTAAACCCCTAAACCATGAATAATTCCACTAAACCCTAAACTTAAGCAACCCTAAACTCATAAACCTGACCAACCCTCTTTCTCTCTCTCTCCCCTTATCACCCTATCTCTCCCCTCTCTCTCCCATCCATCTCCATCCTCTCTCCCTCTTCCTCCCTCTCCTCTCACATGTCGATAAAGAATATGGAAACAAGAAAACTAGGACATGCAAAGAGGGATGAGGATATAAATAGGGATGATGAAATGGAAACAAGATAATTTATGAAATTTCATTGGATGGGAAGAATGACGAGGAGAGGTAGAGAGGGGAGGGAAGTATAGAGTGAGAGAGAGGATAGGAGGTAGAGACATGAGGGATGTAGAGAGTGGGAGAGGATCGTAGGAGGTAGACAGGGGAAGGAAGAAGAGAGAGAGAGAGGGTAGGAGGTAGACAGGGGAGGGAAGTAGAGATTGAGATAGAGGGTAGGAGGTAGACAGGGGAGGGAAGTCAAAAGTGAGAGAGAGGGTAAGAGGTAGAGAAGGAGGGGGAGAAGAGAGTGAGAGAGAAGGTAGGAGGTAGAGAGGCGAAGGAAGCAAAGAATCAAAAAGAGGGTAGAAGGTAGATAGGGGAGGGAATTAGAGAGTGAGAGAGAGGGTAGAAGGTAGATAGGGCAGGGAAGAAGAGAGTGAGAGAGAAGGTAGGAGGTAGAGAGGGGAGGGAAGCAGAGACTTAGAGAAAGGGTAGGACATAGAGAGGGGAGAGAAGTAGAGAGTGAGAGAGATGATAGGAAGTGCAGCTGCCCTTGTAGACATGTATGTAAAGTGTGGAAGCATAGACAAGGCATGTCAATTGTATGACATAACACTTCAAAGAGATGTTCTATAATGGAATGCAATGATTGCAAGATATGCAAAAAATGGATTTGTTGAAAAGGATTTAGAAACTTTCAAGCAAATGCAATTGGCATGTGTATTGCTAGTTATGCTCATCATAACACGAGCACATTATAACACACTTGCGTTATGCTCAGCTATGTTTGACATGTTTTTATCAGTTTTTAGCAAAATTTGGAGCGTGCTCCCCATCAGGATGGCACTTTTTTCAATGAAAACTCAAAAAAAATACCACCATAATCTTAAGCTCTCTGTTATCTATCTAACCATATAATGTTTTTCACATTTTGAGTACGTTTAGTGTTTCATCTTGAATTTCTTTTATTAGTGTGTCCAGTTTTTGTCAAAAACCAGTGTCTAGTATTTTTGACTTTTTTTTTAACTATTCATTGAAAATTGAAATAAGTCATATTTTTAGAAACTAGACTCCATTCTACACGAATTCAAAAAAAATAATTCTATTTTCGATTAGTTTTCAAACATTTTAGGGGGGAGCACGCTCAAATTTATGTTTTTCAGGATGTGTCCACTTTAAAAATTACTAAAAAATCAATTATTCATTAAAAAATTATTAGAACAATTAGGGATAAACTACATGGTGTTACCTAATTTCTCACTAGAGCGATTATTGAAATACTAAAAAAAAAGTTAACATTTTAGGGGGAGCACACTAGATGCTATGTTATGTTTTTTTGAAAAAAATAGGACCAATTTGTGTGCTCACCCTTTTGGAACCCCTTAATCTCAACCATTTTTGGAAAAAAATAGTAGTTTAGAAACTAGATTCATAGCACTACAACTCTTGTTTTTGTTCCATCTTCAAATTTTGAGTGTAGGTATCTTCAATTTCTCATCCAACATCAATGTTTCCTAATTTCAGAAAAAAAGTGGCAACTTAAGACCCCTTTTTGGTCCCTCATCTTTGTGCACTTACCCTTATTCAATACATTGTTTCCAATGACTGCTTGAATTGCTTCAAGCACATGCAATGATCCAATACAAAAAATATGGTCAATCTTCTTAGAAATAGGTAAGTCTCTATAGTTGGAGAGATTTGATAGAGATATTCTATGAGTCATGTTAATATTGAGGAAGATGGGAGAAAACTACTATTTTAAATCTAGAGTTGTGATTTTGTCCTAATATTTTTAGGATTTTCCTTGTGTGATAGGTTACTTATGAGTTTGATAGTTTAGACCATAACTAGATAAGATACTGTGGGTTATTCCCACAAATTGATGACAATCCATGTATGTGAGCTATCCACTATGATGATTTCTTCAGTTTGGTTGATTGCACAATTTTTTCATGTGTTTTCCAAGCAATAAGACTAAGGCACAATAATGGTATGTACTTGCATCAAGCAACCCAAAATTACCTCAAGTTTTCCTAATTATAGATTTTAATTATTCTTAATCTTTCATATCTTCATTCTGAATATGAAAAAACTTCAATAAGTATTTTTTTATATCAACCATTTAGTATTAATCAACTTAGCTCTTTGATTTTATTTTAGTAGTGTTTCCATAGTGTGTCATTATATGTAATATGATTTCTTAGGATTCAATGTTATATATTTGAGTCAATATACATTAAAATATAGTTCATTACTAGTGTTTCACATGAACTCATCTTGCATGGTGTTGAAAATAAGGTGAAAGAATACAAAAAGACATGTAGTTATTTAGTGCATCAAAATTATTAAATAATGATAGATCACAAGGTTAAATGAAATTAGTAATGAAACACAAATGTAAACCACAACAAAGTATTTATGTGGAGAAACCCTTTCAATAAAACTTCACACCCAAATAGATTCAAGCTTGTATTAATCCTAAAAATAATTGCATGAATACAATCTATTTATACCTCTAAAATCTGGCAACATAATAGTACTCAAATGACTTGCAAATAATTGCTTATTACCACTATAACAAGGAACCATTATACAAAAGATATGGATACAAGATACCATGAATGGTATTCCAAAACAAGTGGCAAATACCATTCTCCCAAATCTAGGCATCCACCTCTATCATAGAGAATTTTATAACTCACTACACATGGTCAACCATCTTGAATAGTATGTAACTCCTCTTACACCACTTATGCATCATATATCTTGTCATAACAGTAAGATTCCTTCATTATGTCCACTTCCCCATTCCTAGGAACTCCATTAGAAGATTGACCAGATTTGTCATATCTTCTTACATCCTCTTACATCTCCCAATCTTTACCAATTTCCAAGATCCTCTTAATTGTAACTATCAAATTAAATGTGATTACAAATACTTATGAGAGGATAAATAATAATAGATAAATTTCCCTACCATCTAAGAGGGGAATCCATGTCTACCATCTCCATGATCTTTGGAGATATAACATTATTTATTGACAACAATAATTAAATATAATTAAACATGTCTAGTGATATGCAAGGTGAATGGCACCTAATCCCAACATTCTCCCACTTGGACATAACATTGCAATGACATAATTGAGAACATAATAAATCAATCTCTAAAGGAGGAGAGACCCATGGCCTTCTTGCACCAACTACACTTCTCCGCATGCTCACTAACTTAGTGAGAGCATCTGTAGTATTGTTAGTGGTGTCTACTTTCTATAACATGACTTTGTCATGCTCAACCATTTCTTGAACAAAGTGATATTATACATATATGTGTTTTGTGCAATTATGATCTACATTGAATTTTTATCCAAATAGATGGCACTTTGACTACCGCATCTAATTTTGATTTGTCCACACTAAAAGCCAATACCTAAACACAATCTCTTTAAGCACATTGCCTCCTTATAGGCATGTGTTTCTTCTATGTACAATCTACATCTATAGTGGACAACACAATTGTAGGTTTCCATTTTCTCATCCAATTAGCTACACTTCCAAATAAAGTAAAAACATAGCCACTCATAGACCTCCTACAATCTAGATCACTAGCCCAATTAGAATCAACAAATCCTTGTAAATCAACCATCCTACCCACATCATCAATCCAATGATAACAAGTGTAATGAATAGAAGCTCCATGTAAATATCTAAAACCCATTTTAACATAAGTATAGTGTTCTTTACTAGGGTTTGGCATAAACGTACTTAGATCTCCCACTATTTAGGCAATATCAAGTCTTTTATAGACCATAGAATGCATGAGGCTTCCCATAGCATTGGCATATAGAACTTTATACATCTCTTCAAGATCATCATCTATTTTAGGACAATATTCCAAAGAAGGACTAGTGCTAACTAGTAAGGGAATGCTAACTAATCGTTGCAATCCTACATGAAAAAACACTACAAAATCATTTCAATATAATTCTTTTGATTCAACCAAAGTTTTCTATTAACCCAATCCCTACAAATCCCATACCTAAAATAAATTTTACAACCCCTAAATCTTTCATTTCAAAAGTACTAGAAAATTGACTCTTAAGTTCCCTAATCATTCCCTTACCATTATCAATAAATAACATATCATCGATATATAGGATGATGATTAGTAGTCGAACATCAATTAATTTAAAAAACACATAGTGA
Source organism: Cunninghamia lanceolata (assembly GCA_027924645.1). Lineage (NCBI taxonomy): Eukaryota > Viridiplantae > Streptophyta > Pinopsida > Cupressales > Cupressaceae > Cunninghamia > Cunninghamia lanceolata. The sequence continues at coordinate 17,047,636 of BSBN01000726.1, read as the reverse complement.
TCTAACTTGGTTCTAACAAAGTCATGATCTAATGCAAAAGTATCAAATTTTTGACCACACCCTTAGTGAGTGCTTCAAACCATACAAATATCACTTTATCCTACAAACCAAATGTTCATGCCCATTGACCAAAAAATTGTCAAGTTGTTTCATAAATATTTTCTCATCAAGATCCCCATGTAGAAATGTAGCTTTTACATCCATTTTCTCTACCTCTAAATCAAAAGTAGTAGCAATAGATAAAAGGAATCTAATAGAGGTTAGCTTATCCATATGAGAAAATATATCACCAAAATCCACTCCCTCAACTTTGGAGTAACCCTTAGCCACCAAATAGGCCTTGTACCACTCCAACTTACCATCTATTCCAAATTTCTTTTTAAAAACCCATTTACATCCAATGGATTTCCTTCCCTCGAGTATCTCAACTAGATCCCTTGTGTCACATTTCTACAAATCCTTCATTTCATCTTTCATGGCTTCTAACCAAGACTCATGCTCATCTAAAGACAAGGCTTCCTTCATAGATCTAGGTTAATTATTAGTACATGATAAAGAAAATACTCAACTATAATTAGAAGAGATATACCTTTCAAATATTTTTTTTTTATCTAGTGGACCTTTTGAGAGATGTAATAAGAGGGTCATGTTGTTTGTCATTGAAACTTGAATCTGAACCTTCTCCTTCCACATCATATCCATCCTGTTGTTATTCTATATGTGCAACTTCCTATATAGTTTGTCCTTACTATCAAAATGCCTTTTTTGTTAGTTTTTTATGAGGTTGTTCAACATCTATAAATACCCTAAGCTCCCTAAAAATAACATCCTTAGAATATACTATTTTAAATGTTGTAGGATCCCAAATCTTATAACCCTTAATGTTATCACCATAACCCACAAAAATACACTTATTAGACCTAAAATCAAGATTAGAATGTTTATCTTTAGGAACATGAACATGTGCCTCACTACCAAATACTCTGAAATGAGAAATTGATGGTCGTTTACCTATCCATACCTCATAGGGTATTTTGTCAACTAGAGAAAAAGTGGTAGATCCATTAACCAAATAACATGTAATGTGTATAGCTTTAGCCTAGAAGCATTGTTCAAGATTAGCATTGCTTAGAACGCTTCTAGCTCTATCCATCAAAGTTTTGTTCATCCATTTTCTATGTCATTTTGTTGTAGAGTATATGGAGTTGTTTTTTATCTATTATTCCTTGCATGCATAAATAATTAAAATATCTAGATAAATGCTCACCGTCATTATCCAATATCAAAACCTTTACTTTCATATTTGTGCATAAGTTCTTTAAACTCTTCAAAATAGAAAATACAACATATTTATGCTTTAAAAAGTAAATCCATGTATATCTAGAAAAATCACCAATAAATGTAACATAGTAGCAAGACTTACCAATGGAAGGAACATCCATAGGACCAAATACATTATTATGTATCACGTCCAAAACATGCTTACCTCTAGTACTACCAGATTTAAAAGAAACTCTATGTTATTTTCCATACACACAATGTTCACATAAATCAAAGTCAGGAGAATAACTAGATAAACCATCAACCATCCTTTTATTAATGAGAATTTTAAGACACTTCTTACAAATGTGACCTAATATATGATGCCACAATTTACAAAAAATAAAGTTATTAATTATATTCATAGAGTTATAGAAACTAGATCTGCTTCTAGCCTAAACATAGTGCCACACCATATACCCCTAGCCAACACCAAATTCCCTTTGTGTAACTTGCAACCACTCTTATAAAAAGTCACATGCACCCCTGAATCATTTATTTTAGATACAAATTTTTTATCTAAACAACTTAGGATATGCAATACATATGTGAAGTTTTTCACTCTTCCAGCATTGAAAACTAATTTTACCTCCCCTCAACCCACAATCTTTCAAGTGTTGTTATCCCCAAGGAAGATTTCACCACCATCATAAGTTGTATATGCTAAAAACCACTCCTTGTGAGGAGTCATGTGGTAGGATGCACCTAAATCTATCAAGAAAGAGTCATCATAAGTCATGTTAGTAGAAATAGTAAAATCATTGGTAGCTTCATCATCAGTGAATTTATCAATAGAGGAATCTTCATCTTTATTTTTCTTATTTTGGCATTCCTTTTCAAGATGCCCCCTTTTTCCATAGTTCCAACATCTCAATATACTCTTACCAAGTGTCTTAAATCTACCCTTGGACATAGGTCTATCCTTAAACTTATCCTTACCACCTTTCTACTTATCTTAACCCTAAACTCTTTAGATCTTCCTCGCACATGTAATGCATTTATATACCCATCCTCTATTGAATTTCTACTCATTTCCTCTATGAGAAAGGTAGAAATGAGAGAATCCATCTTTGGATCTATCATAGAACCACTAAGTGCAATAATTAGATTATCTTTAGTTTCAAGCAATGAAGGTAGTGGTAAAATGCATTTATCCTCTTCCTCTATCTTCACATCTATCAACTTTAATTGACTTGAGATTAGATTAAATGTATTCAAGTGTTGTACATTGAGTCTCCTTCTTTCATTGTTAGAGAATGTAGTTTTTTTAAAAAAACAACTTATTAATGAGACTCTAAGTTTGGTAAATTTATCCTATTCTTCTACACAAGTTAAATGTAGTAGTTTTGTTATAAGCATTCAAAAGAATATAATTAGACAAACACAATCATATAGTGCCATGAGCCTTTTTTGTCAAGGTTTTCCTAATCTTCATTCGATATATTTTCTTTTATTTCATTTTTCACAGCAATCCATTGATTTCTTTATTGTTAGAGATCCTCCATATTTATCTTCCAAAGTTAGGTTGTTGAACTTTTCAATCTCCAAATAAGATGAGCTAGCCATGATCTCTATCACCCAAAGCTAAATTTGTAAGAAAAACACAACAAACTCCCTCTACAGTGAAAAAATTCAATCAAAAACTCTAAAAAAGGTCTCTTTCTCTATATCTCTCTCTCTAATCAATCCAACTATGGCCTTGATATTGAATGTTGAAAACAAGGTGAAACAAGATAGCAATATAAGTTACATTCTTTAGATCATCCAAATTCTTAAACAATGATAGATCATAAGATGAAATGAAATCAATAATAAAACACATAGAAACCACAAAAAAGTATTTAAATGGATAAACCCTTTTGATTTAAAAACTCTACACCCAAAGAGATCCAAGATTGTATTAATCCTAAAAATAATTACATCAATACAATCTTCTTATCCGTTTGAATTTGGTAGCATAACAGTGCTCAAATGACTTGTAAAATAATCTCTCATTACCACTCTCTTAAGGCACCAACATATAGAATATATGGATACAAGACACCATGAATAGTAATCTAAAATAAGTGGCAAATCACCCTCCTAAGTCTAGGTACCCACCTCCATCATGGGGAATCCCATAACTCTTTACACATGGTCAACCACCCTAGACTCCTCTAACACCACCTACATGTCATAAATCTCATCATAATGGTCAAATTCCTTCATTATGGCCACTTTCCCAATCCTATGTGCTCCATGGGAAGATTGGCCAAATCTGTCATTAAATCTAAGTGTAGAAGATCTTCTCAGATCTCCTAGTCTTGACCAATTTCTAAGATCCCCTGGTTGTAACTCCCAACTTAAATGCAATTAAAAATACTTGTGAGAGGAAAAATAATAATAAATAATTTTCCTACCACATAAGAGGGGTGTCCATGCCTACTCTTTCCATGATCTTTGGAGACATACCATTATATATCAACATCAATAATTAAATACAATTAAACATGTCCAGGGATTTTCAAGGTGAATGCCACCTAATCCCAACACATGGGAATGAACATTCCATTGACATTCATTTAATCTAGGTGATGCTCACATGTGTGACTCACTGATGCTTTCTAAGTGGTCACCCATCCCTAATGCTACTCTAGCTCAAGTGCACTTAGCTACATATTTTTATCCATTATAAAGCCAAATTAACTTGTTAATCTATTTTTATAACATTCAAAAAATATTTTTCATTTGAAGACATTCATTTTGGAGATCCCTTAATTTTTCATTTCAAACAAGTCATGTTTTCATGGTGGATTATCAATGTCTATTTTTAGGATTTAGTTGTATTGTTTCTAGTCAATCTCCATCAACATATATTTCATAGGTAGTGGTTCACACAAATCCATCTCTCACTAGCATACATGGTCAACTTGGTACAAATTTCATCTTTTACATCATTTAAATATTTATTATTTTAAGTTTCCATAATTTATAATGTTAAAAATTAGGATTTTGGAGAAAATTTTGTGCCACCCATAAAAATCTACATTTTATGACCCACCCATTGTTGTTCAAAATCACATACTTCAACTCTAAAAGAAAAACTCTGAAGACTAACCTTGGGAAACAATATTGGGCTAGAATCAAGTTGGATTCACGATCAAATTATAGATATTCCTATCTATCTAACAAGAACAAATCAAATCTTCTACTCTTCTAGCTCTTCTCAAGCCAAGAAGGGTGTTCTTAGATATCTTTGTAGGATAATTGAACTAAAGTTTTCACACAAATTAACTATTCCTTGTGCACAAGGATATATCAAAATATTGTCGCTAAATAGCCTTTATACTTAGTTTATTAGTCTTTTGGATAAAAAATCTCTAAATCAACATATTACTATTAGGTTATAATGTATCTCAAAATATAAAACCACATTCATATCCCTAAATATAAATCCATTCATCATTTCATAATATATGCATAACTTGATGCATAAGCTTTCAAGGATGTGTAAACAAGTGTAGGATCTCAAAGAATTTAGAAAATACAATTAATACCAAGCTTATGCAAACTAGTAGAATGATAAGCTACAAATAATTCACAAAGGATTGGGGATTTATCACTTAAAATCTTGATTAAATGGCCAAAAAGATCCATGGACAACAAAATCAAACCCTAAAATGATGAGAAAACAAGTATGTAAATCAACTAACAATAGAGAACCAAAAATGTATATATGATCCCATTAGTCTAGCTACAATTTTCACTTAATTGTAATATCAAAGATCAATAAACTTTGCATAAGTAGACATTCTTTCAAAAATTCACAAATTATTAAACACTCATATGATATTAATAGAAATCTTTTACAACTACTATGATAGAAAACTAACCATACATGTAAACAAACTAGTGTTATGTGTGAAAAAGGGGGAAAATGATAAAAAGGGTTAAATCGTCCTTTCACAACAAACATTCAAGGACATATATTCAACCAAGTTGAATAACACTTTTGCAAGAGGATTCACCTACAGGTTAGGCTGTCACTCAAAATGATGTGGAAATTCAGGGATTATCAATTAATGTATCAATTTAATGCTCAAATACCCTTAAAACCCTAATTATGCAAAATAATAAGTAAAATGATGAATTATGACAAATGCTTGCAGACCAAGGTAGTAGGCAGAGATTATTTATTGATTGTTTTTCAAAGTTTGAGATGTGGAATACTCAGGGGCACTATATTAGCGCCCCTGTCCAAGGTAGTGTTTTCTTCGTGGAATCCTGATCTCCTTCCGACACTGATAATCATTGTATTTTCTGTTTCCATCCTGGGAGATGCGAAGGACACTGGCACTAGTGCCCAAGTCCAAGGCAGGGTGTTCTTAAGGATGTTAGAGCCTCTTCAGATGTTGATTGTCATCGTCCCAATGATTTCTAAATTTTCAACCTCAGAGGACACTGACATTGGCGCCTGAGTCTGAGTAGTATTTTTCTTCAGAGATCTGGAATCTGCACACTGTGTTATTGTTCCCTGCAACTCCACTCCATCAAGATGTGACACCTGTAACCTGCAATCACAAGGCATGTGGTTGGGGGTTGTGGTGTTTAGAGGCTTGCCTCAGTCAAGCCCTGAAGAGACATTCATGTCTTCCAAACACCATTGTTAGATAGAGAGTGCGTATCCTTGTGGGATAGAGGCAAAAACAAATGGATAAATGATTTAAACATAAATAGATATCACCTCAAAGGTATATCTCACATGTAGATGAAAATCCTTCAATCACATGAGAAGATGAATCTAAATCAGCAATCACAAACACAATAAAAATGCTCTGCTTTGCAACAATGAATATCTTGAATGCTCTAAAATCATAAGTTCACAAAAAGTTCACAATCATCTTCTAGTTTACAAATGAAACCCTAAACATTCTTATATATGCAACTAAACACATTCCCACTAAGAATTTTACAATTGTAACATGTCCAGAGTTCTACCAAATAAATTTTAGTAAATTTAACCCAAAAATAAATAGTTCATGATACCAACAGTATGGGCAATAAAATTTTTCTTCTTTTAAAATGATATGATGCACATTTGAATCATATTTCAAACTTTACCATTACATAGTCAAATTGCATTTCAACATTACAAGTATTGAATATTTCTCATTTACATAATTCCATAAGATGGATACAAAATTACAAACAAGTTTCAAAGAGCTAAACTGAAAGTAGAGATACAAATGGTTCCAATGTCCATCAAATTTTGGCCGCCAACTGCATGAGGAGAAGCATCACTCAGGCGCTTTTCCACCAACCACGGACTAATTGCAGTCCCCCACACATTTACCAAATTGGTAAACAACCCTACCCTTCAATGAAGGGATTGGTATGGTAACCTCAAATATTATCCTATTATGAGCATGTTGTTGTGTCCTACATAACTAGAACTATCATACTATGGCTTCAAACTACAAGTATGATTATCCATGCCTAGTATGTAAACCTGGATCACAATGAACTAATAGTGTAAATAGTGGCTACTTAAACTACTTTGGCCAAAGTATTCATCACCCCTAATTCAGAATGGGCGTCACATGTTCACCCATCTTCCTAGCTCGATTTGGTATGACATCATTCTCTATACAAAGGTTACTCCCTTACCCATGGATCAACTAATCCCAAGATTAACCCCACTTAACAACTTCAAGTTTACTATGACACTTCTACCAAAGTAATACAAGTTGTAATACATAACTTTTTCATAACTTAACCTTTCATAATGTAGCAATAACTATTCATACTTAACTTAATATAGTGCATAATTCCAATATAGATACTAATCTCTACTATGGAGATTATTCATACATTCAATACATAATATTTCCCATACTAGATATATACCTCTCATTGAGCATATAAGAAAATATCCAATTCAATAAAGAAAAGCAACCCATACTTATTTCCAAACAAATAATCAAGGACATAATCTTTTCAAACATAAAATGCACAATGGAGAAGAAATTAGCATGCGTGTTAATGCTATGCCCCAATAGTTCAACTAGATTCCTTGCTCTTAATTCCTTAACTTGGTTGAATATCTCCTCCAAGAACAACTCAATTCCCCCTCTTTACTTATTACTAATTTCCCTCAAAATCTCAAGACCAAAATAACAATGCACACTCAAAACACTAAACTTAGAAAATTATAGTAGAACAACATAGAGCAACTTCAATGGAAATTTGTATACCAAATGAATGGAAGGGCTCCTCTATTTATACAAAAATTTGAGTATGCCAAGGCTAAAAACAAGCTCTCAGATTCGCCACAACTCCCACTCAAAAATTTGACTCAGTAAAAAGAATTCAATGTGGCAACATAAATTATTGCACAAAGATCACATAAGTGGACAACAAGAACCAAATTCAGAAATGCAAGGAAATAGATCGACCCATATTGGCCACCTTATGCTTGACTAATTCCTACAGGAATTCATAATACAGATTCAAGACTCCAATTTAGTTTGCACAGTTCAAGCATGGAGCCACTCAAACACCACGCCTCCTATTCTCATGCTTGCAGTTTGGATAGAACAAGTCAAAGCATTCTCATGTTGGAAATCAGTTACCAAGTGCCTTATGGAGCACTGCCCATATTCACATTATATCGCATTTTATGTTTTTTAATCCCCAAACATATATAAATGCATGCGCTGCCTTTCTAGCGCAACAATCACAGTAATATGTTGCACAATAGTCTTATAAACTATGCGCTAAGTTTAACAATAACATTGGTTACAAAGCTACGCGCTATGCTATCAAATCAGCACTAAAGAAACATTAACACACACACACACACACACATATACTTATAAGCTATTTTTAAAATATCATTTGATATTTGAATTCACATATTCATAATTGTATATTCCATCAACTACATATGTTTACGTATACCGTAAATGATTATATATATAAATGCAAATATATATTAATATATTTATACATACATTCCCATTAACATCTATATATATATTAATATATATACATACTATACACACACACATATATTATTGTTACTTGAAAAAAATCATAAAACTCACTAACCCACATATCCACTGATGACTATTGTGTATGAAATCCACATATACATGCATACATATAGATATCCCTCATCCAATTGATACTCTTATGCCTATGAGCAATACGTTCATGAGAATGCGTAGATATGTCTACCTACGTATACTTATGCACGTATTTTCTCATATGTATGAGTTTATTGTGGACATGTATTTACATATGTGTATATATTCATTTCACATTTATACCTTGTCGTTTGCAATTCCAAACTTTATCAAAGAAGACTTCAATCGAAACTTAGATTAAATCACATTCCTCATTTAAAACACTCATAAAATCATATCCCAATAAGCATTCAAGATCATTACCACAGATTACTTACCTTTACCCACACAGGCTCGACATAACCTAGACCAAGTAGGATAGTGGTGTGTGCTAGCTCATTTTAGGCTTCTCTAAGGACTACCAGACCAAGTCCTTCTCCCGAGTGATAATTCCCCTCATTTCGGGAGGAGCAACCTGTTCCTGCATTTAGCTTACATCATCACAATAGTAGTTAGCTGATCACAATATAATCATATGCTTCGTACATTTCATAACTAAAATCACTTATAATACATCACATTGCATCATTCAATCTTTTAACATATTCCATTCACGATTCACAATACATATTAATGCAAAGATTCATAAACCATTCATTTATTCAAGCAAATTAATCAACCAAGGTAAATAGTAAATAGTTAGAAACACACGGGGTGTAACATATTCCCCCTTGCGAATCATCGTCCCCGATGATTTTTAGGTTTAAAGTATGACCATAACATAAACAAGGCATAAAAAGTATAATATCACATAACACATTGTTCTCAGGAGTTTTCAAAATTCAAAAAAACTTGTGGAAACTTCTGCTTCATCTCATTATAATCTTCCCAAGTGGCAGAATCTTCTACATACTGATCCCATTGGACCTTGCATTGTAGAACCTCTATGTTACACAAGTGAAGCTTACACGTTTTGAGCACCATTGGAGGCTTGATTGTTACCACTCTTGGGTCCTGTACCTATAAAGCATTCCAATCAATAACATGGTTATCCCCTGGAACATACTTCTTAAGATACGAGACATGAAAGACATTATGCATCCTGGCAAGAGCTGGCAGTAAAGCAATTCTATACACAACATGATTGACTTCCTCAAGGACTTCAAATGGACCTACATAGCACGGAGCTAGTTTGGATGACTTTCCAAACTTTATAGAAATCATGGGGTTTTCCTCTCAACAAAACCTTATCCCCAACAAAAAAATTCCTAGGAACCCGTTTGGCATCTGCATAGCTCTTCTGCCTATCATTTGCTTTTGCTAGTCTCTGCTTGATAATCTTGGCTTGCTCTTCCATATCTAATAACATTTATGGCCCAAGACTTATCCTATCTTCTAGCTTACCCCGGCTTATAAGAGTCTAACATTTTCTTCCATACAATGCTTCAAACGGAGCCATCTTTATTGCAGAGTGATAGGAGTTATTGTATGCAAAATCAACCAAAGGTAAGTAATCCTCCCATTTGTATTGCTGATCCATGAAATACATCCTTAGAAGATCTTCTAGCACTTGATTTACTCTTTCTATTTACCCATCTTCCAGATGATAGGCTGAACTTATGTTTAGCTGAGTTCCAAGTGAAGAAAACAAGGTTTGCCAAAATCTAGAAGTTACATGAGCATCCCTGTTAGAAATAATCTTTTCAAGAATTCCATGCAATCTAAAAACCTCTTGAATAAATTTCTGAGCTATTACAGGAGCTCCATCCATCATATTACCTGGTATGAAATGCACCACTTTTATAAGCTTGTCCACAACTACTAGAATGGCATTGTCCGTATTCCTTGACATTGGAAGACCTTTCACAAAATCCATGCTAATAACTTGCCACTTACTTTCTAGTACATCATGGAGATATAGTAAACCTATAGGATGATGATGCTCTACTTTACTCTTTTACACTCTAAACAACTTGCCACAAATCTTGCGGCATCCCCTTTCATCCCCCTCCAGAAGTATAATGGCTTCACATCTGCTAACATCTTAGTAACACCAGGATGTCTTGAGTATGGTGCATTATGTACTTCCTTCCATACCAAATTCCTTAACTCACCAAAATCAGGTACATAAATTCTTCCTTTATATGTCAATAACTCATTGGGTTCAAAGAAAAAATCTTCATACCTTTTATCTTGTAAATTATTTGAGAGTGCTTTCTTGACTTGTTCATAGAACTCATCACCCTCGGATCCTTGCAATACTTGACTTTTGAAGTCAGTTTGGATAGATACCATTAAAGATATATGCCTTCTTCAACTTAAAGCATCAACAACTCTATTCTCTTTTCCCTTGATATAGCTAATGTTGAAATCATAGTCTGATATCAGTTCTAACCACCTCTTTTGCCTTGCATTCAGATTGGGTTGAGTAAATAGATACTTCAAAACATGATGGTCTATTTTTAAATCAAAGGGTTTTCCCAATAGATAGTGTCTCCACATATGTAATGCATGAACCACTGCTACTAACTCCAAATCATGTGAAGCATAATTTTGTTCATAAGGTTTTAGCTTTCTTGATTCATAGGCTATGACTTTCCCTTCCTGCATTAACACCCCACCCAAACCTTCACTTGATGCATCCGTGATAACAACAAAGTTACCATCTGGATCTGGCACTTTCAATATTGGAGTTGTGGTCAACTTCTCTTTTAGGAGATCAAATGCCTCTTGACATTTTTTAGACCATTCAAAAATTTTCCCTTTCCTCCGCAAAGAAGTGATAGGAAAATCTATTCTAGAAAAGTTTTCTACAAACTTACGATAATACCCAACCAAACCCATAAAACTTCTAACTTCAGGAACATTCTTTAGCACTGGCCACTCAAGCATTGCTTTTATCTTAGCTGGATCAACTACAATTCCTTCTGCTAAAATCACATGACCTAGATACTGTACTTCCTTTTGAAAGAAGGTACACTTGGAAAGTTTTCCTTACAACTTATGCTCTTTTAACTATTGGAGTATCATTTCTAAGAGCTGAAGATGCTCCTCTTCATTCTTGGAATAAATTAGAATATCATCCAAGAAGACCAACACAAATTTATCCAAACAGTCTCTAAACACATTATTCATAAGGTTCATGAATGCTACAGGTGCATTCGTTAACCCAAATGGTAAGATTGTGAACTCATAATGGTTGTACCTTGTTCTGAAAGAAGTTTTGGAAATGTCTTCATCCTTGATCCTTAACTAGTGATAACCCAACCTTAGATCATTCTTTGAAAACACTGTTGCACCCCGCATCTGATCAAATAGATCATCGATACGTGGTAATGGATACTTATTCTTTATCATCACTTTGTTGAAAAATTGATAATCTATACACAAACACAGTATCCCATCTTTCTTCTTTACGAAAATCACTGGCACTCCCCAAGGTGAAACACTTGGTCTTATTAATCCTTTGGATAACAATTCTTCGAGCTGTGATTTTAACTCCATCAATTTTGTTGTCATCATCCTATTGTTGGCAAGAGACACTATGTGGCTTCATGAGTGTTGTCATTGATGGCAACAAAGTTTATTCCACACATCCACAAGACATGGTATGTCTTTACCGGAAGTCAGATTGAAGAGTGTTGTGGTCCGGTAAGCAAGAATAGAGCATGCAACAAGGTCCGACAATCAGGTCCGGATCTCTCAGAGGAAGTATCTTAGCAAAGTGCAGACTTGGGGAAGTCAAGATGAGTATCATGATTGATATATTCTAGAGATTGAGCCTCCGGTGATGAAAGAGTGAAAAGTTATAAGCACCTGAGTGTTGGGTTCCTATTTGGTAGAGTAGACTGAGGAAGACCTGACTGGTAGAGCATCAGACCTTAATCTGGATGAGATATTGATGGTGATCAAGTTTCTTGAGGTATCATTCATGATTGGCCAACATGATTGATGACTTCTATAAGCATCTCTTTGATACGCATCACTTGGTAAGCAAGGATTCAACCGACATACCAGAGTTTGGGAAAATATTGAGTATTCCGGATGCCGACTAGAAAGATGTTGAAATCCTTTGTGCGGATATATATACTAGATGGATTTCTATGAGAAGGTGTGTGTGGTGTGTTGTAAAGTGCAAACAAAAGCAGAAAGCAGTGTGGAAGCAGCAATACAGGTTCGGTATGTGACAAGACAGCAGCACCATAGAGAAGGAAGAATGAAGTGCAGTAGATCAATGTATTGAGCCTAACCGGAACTAAACCTCAGCATATGTAGATGCTCCTCATCAGTTCAAGTATCTTGTTACTTTCTTTGTACCTTGTAGACAGTGAGTCTTTTGTAGGCAGTGAGCCTCTTGTGAGCCTCTTGTGAGCAGTGAGCCCTAATTGGTAAGTGCCATTTTGTACTATCTTATTCTTTTAACAGAGAATACAATCTTGGGTTAGTCACCCCGTGGTTTTTCCCTTAACGGGGTTTTCCACATCAAAATCATTGAGTTAAGTGTATTGATGTTATTTGTACTTTCATGGTTATGTTTGCTTATATGATTTGATGCTGCACTAATTGTTAAAGAAGAACATAAAGTTGATGTAATTAAGATAACTGATTCACCCCCCTCTCTCAGTTATCAACAATTGGTATTAGAGATAAGTTCCTCCAAACAGAGCCTAATAGCTTGAGGAAGATCTGGGAATCTCAATGGATATGTATGGTATGAGAGAACAACTTCAGTCTGCCTTAGATGATCTAGTATAGTCTCACTCTGAAGTCAATAACTTGAAAGAAAGACTCAAACAAGCTAATGATTTCATAAATGAACTAAAAGGGAAACTAAGTATCTCTATGAAAAAGAGAAAGGAACTTCTTCAACAATTAGCAAATCAAAGTGAAGCCAATAATATTGATGAAGATCTGAATGAGAAGAACAAGTTATGTGAAAAGCTATCAAAAGACGTCATTATGGTAAGACATGAAATGGAATCAGGGGTTATGAAATTCACCCAAGAAATTGAAGAGAAAAGAAAAATGGAAGATAATCTAAAACAATCTCTCAAGGGGAAGTCAGAAGACTACCACAAAATGGATAGAATAATTAGACATCTAGAATCTGATCTTGAAGAAGCCAGAGATAATGAAGAACAACTTGAGAATCAGATTGACACTCTAAAAAGGGATCTTCAAACAACAAATGAATACAAAGAAAAATTCAAGATAAGCTCTGCTCAGCTTGAAGTTCTTCTTGAAATCCAAAAGAGGGTAGATGACAAGCAAGGCTTGGGGTATGAAAAAGGTGAAAGCTCTGGATCCGGTCAGAAGAACTTTGGATTAGGAAATCCAAGGAATAGGCCTAGAAGACCTCCAGTAAGGCAACCAAATGCTCAAAGATATCCATCCTTCAATGGATATTGCCACAATTGTAATAACTTTGGTCATAAATAAAATCAATGTAGAAGAAGAATGAATTAGACTAATTCATCCTTCTCCGGATGCTGTTTTAACTGCAAAAGGTATGGTCACAAATCTCATGAATGTAGAAATTTGCAAATAAATAATTCATTCAATGGTAGATGCTTTACATGCAATAGAATGGGACATATGGCTAATCAATGTAGATCAAGAGGATACTAGTCAAATATGCAAAGAAATGTTGTTTGTTACAATTGCAATGAATCCAGTCATATTGCCAAATTCTATAGAAGTAAGATTCAGGACAAAAAGGGTCCGGTGCATCATAATCAAAACCAAGACAAAGGAAAAGGAAAAGTGAATACAGATGAAATTCAAAGGGAGATGAACAAGATTTGGGTGAAGAGGAGTATAGAAAATGCTGAGGATGGATCTACACCAGAATCTGGTGCTGATATTCCTTCCAGAAACTAAATAGATGAGCTCTGGCTCAAGGGGAGTCACAAACGAAAACAAGTTCCCCCAGCCAGTTAATTGGCACCTGAAATTGGCACACAGAAAGTTATGGATTAAAGGGTTCTCAGAGAGATATCTAAATAAGCCTTGGTAAAGATATGAAACATCTGCAAGAAATTTTAAAGAGGTTAATCTTCCAAGATTGATCCGGTTTAATAGTCATCCGGTAAGAACAGGAGTTTCACAGTGAGATCCGGTATGATTCAAATTTGAGGTATCTTGATCTGTGGATAAATAAAATGATTGGAGAAAGGTAGATAGATTGCTAATATTCACTGAGAATAACTCTAAGTGCATCTCAGTAATCTAGAAAAATCTCTCAGAACAAGGAGAACAAAGCAACCGGAACAACTTAAGTTGTGCATTTACTACAATGTGAAATTAGGGTTTACGCAGAAATATAAGGGTTCCCTTGCTCATCATTTGCACATTTGCATTCGAGAAGAAGAGAGAAGGAGCTCTACAACAAATTGTCTCAAACCTCTCAAAGATCAACCACAGAAATTGATTTATCCAGCAATTCGATCCGGCTCATTTCGTGAACCCTAAAAGCATAAAAGGTATTTTCCGCTCTTGAATCTCTCTCTAAATCCTTTGAAAGATGTCTACTCCAAATGTTATGAAGATCACTGATAGGCTCCAACCTAAATTCAAGAAACATCCCTACAAATCCCTAGAAGTTGATCCCCTAGGCACATTTTCTAGCATTCTGCAAGGGGTTTTGCATGTAGAAGATGTTAGGGCATATATTCATGCAAACATTAAGGAATTTGGGGAATCCAAGCTAATGGATATCTATCACAATTAGTTAATAGATGATTCATTTGAACTCAAACCTCAGTACAAGGCTATCTGGGACAAACATTTTGGACATTGCATCCATTTCCCCTGTTTTACAGAAGATGAATGGGTCCGATATGTTCAGAGCAGATTGCATGACAACTTTATGTGGTTGATGAGGCCATCTAAGATAACCAAGGATGTAATTAGGGTAGTTACTAGATTGCACTCATCTGGTGGGTTACCTACTCTCAAATCTGTCAAGAATCAGATAGTGAGTGAGGCAACCGGATCAAAATTTCACAAGAGAGCAATGACTATAGAAGATATCACTGATCTGGATATCAAGTTTGCATCTATGATAATTGGCTATAAGATATATAACTCCAGCAAGGAGAATTTAGTATCCAGAACTACTATATATACTACTTATGAAATGCTAAGGAAAAATGCTGACTATGATCTTTGTGAGCTTCTTCTGAGCCAACTGTTAGAAAACTTACAAAAGATCAAGGACAAGAAAAACTCATTCAAATATGCTGGTCTGATATTGTGTTTATTCTTTTACTTTATGAATGAGCTACCCAGATCCATTGGTTGGATATGGCAAAATGACAGACTAGTAGCCATACAAATCAGAGATTATTTGCATGGAATTTGTGATGTCAAGGCACAAAATACAACGCTCTGGGACTACTTCAAGAACTTTTAGATTATGATGCAAGCCAGAGAAAGAATCCCTCAATCATTGATTGAGAAGTACAAGGATACAATGTGCTTTATGGTGGACACTGATCAATGCCTAATGGAGGCAGTAGAACCTAGAATAGTGTGGATCATGCCAATGGGGTATGAGGTTGATGAGAAAATCCTAGAGCTACACATCCAACACCTGCTGAGTCAACCCAAGGACCCTAAGGCAGAAAGGTTTGGGACCTTCCAAGAGTTGAGTGTAAAAGTTCATGTTGAACTGAGACAGCCTGAGATCAAGAGAAAAGTAAGAAGGGAAGTAGAAGAATTCACCAAAAGGCATGGAATATCAAAGGAGGCAGTTGATGCCAACAGAGAAAAGATGGAAAGGGCAGAGAAAGAAAGGCAAGAAACTGAGAAAGAAAGTGCTCCAGTGCAAGCCCCCTCCTGGACCAGATCCTCCAAGAGCTCTACACCTGCCACCTCTAAGAGCTAGAAAGCATCAAAACCAAAAGTCAGAACATCTGGAAAGGGAGAGAAGAGAACTAAGACAAAAGCCACAAGGTCTTACACCAGTCAAAAGGATGATGAAGAGACCAAGTTAGATGAGGAGGTCAAGAAAATGAAGAAGAAGAAGAAGAAAGCATCTGATGAACCCTCTACCGGTCATAACAAGGAAGAAGAGGCAGAAGAATTCATTAAAAGGTCTACTCTCTGCATTGATGATATCATCAAATCAGTCACTGTGGATGGGAACTTGAAACCAATGACTGAATTTTATGATGATTATAGTGAAGTTGATCAGAAGATCCTGCAAGAAGCTACAGTCAAGTATTTAAACATCTACAACAAGCATTCATTGAAATTATATCTCTAATTCCTAAAAGTCTAGAAAAGGAACTTGAAATAAGAAAGAACAATGCCATGGCAAAAGACCTAGAAATCTGGGAGCAAATTGCTATCCAACTCTATCCCTCCATCACTCCAAAGAAAATAAACATGATCTTCAAAGATTGCAAGGATGAGTTCCGGAGCAAAGCCAGAATGAATAAGCTTATGCTTGGAGAGACTGATCAGGTGGCTAACGAGACCGAAGAGATCCTCCGGAATGCCTATAAAAGATTCAATATTCCTGTTATAGAGGACTTAGATGATGCACCCTCTACCATGGATGATAAAGGAGAATCTACTGAGACAGTTGTAGAAGAGACAAAGGAGACAAGTAAAGAGAAAGCTAAGGACTTAGATTCCTCTATTCTGGAAGAGGAAGTCCATGGAGAAGTAGACACCTCTCTTCCGGATCCCCCTGCAGACTCCAAAATTGAAGGAAAAGAAAGAAAAGAAGAGAGCATCAATCAAGGAGAAGAAGTGAAGGGAAGAGAAGAAGGTCAAACTAAGAAGACCACAAGTGATAGTGCTGAAGCTGCAGAAGGAAAGAAGACTCTGTCTCCAGCAAGAGACACTGTAGAAACTGTTAAAGATTTCTTAACTAAAGAAATGTTGGAGATTGATGAACCGGAGCTACTTCAAGGACCATTCAATTTTGATTCTCTCTCCCCGGTTCAAACTATGAAGATAGCATCCTTTGCTCAAGCAAAGGCAAAAGAAAAACTTTTAAAGTCTCACATGGAAGACTGTGAGCTAATAGAGATTACATCTGGTGCATTAGAGAAAATCATGCCATCCTTCCAGAAGGATCTTTCGGCCTCTTCATCTGGTAACTTAAAATCTCTTGTTAATTCAATTAGCACACATTTTGATTCTTTGGAAAAGTCAGCTGAAGATAAAGCCTGGAAAGAATTTTTGGGAAAGAGACTCTCCAAAGTACAAGGGCTAATAACAAATGATAGGAGAAATATGGATATTGGGATAAAGAGCTTAGAAAAGGCTCTTAAAGATGGCGGAGAAATATATAAATTTTGTTTATCTTGGTCTAAAGTGACAAAGGATATTGAGAAGAAAGTGAAAGAACAAGAGGATAAATTGTCAAGTTTATCTCAGAAATTTGACCCTCTCACCTCTTCAATAATAAATCAAGAGTGTCAGACTATTGCAGTCATAAATGAAATAAAGAAGCTTGAGAAGGAGAAGAAAAATAAAATAAGCAGGTTAAGTGAACTTAGAGGGATAATTATCCCTAAATTAGAGGCCATGCATGAGGCCCTAACTAATGCTCAGACCACAGCCTGGACCAGTAATCTGACATATCTAAAGAGGACAGAAGCTTTTGCATTCTTGTTGAGTGGTCATATTTTAATTTTAGATAGGATGAAGCAGAGTTGGGCAACATAATTAGTATAGTTGAAGACAACTTTTGTAGATATACTTCAGTATATGTAAGTATGTTATGTATATATATTTATGTGGCCAAGTATAGATTGTTTTTGGAAATTTTGGTATGTGGATCCTACCCTTTGCCATTGATGTCAAAGGGGGAGTGAGGAGCATTGAAAAATGTGGAATCTAGCTAAGGGGGAGCTCCAGAAAAGTGTACATTAGAACAGAGCATCAGCCAAGGAGGAGTATAGTGTGACACTTAGTCATTTTTCACTAAGTGTTGCCATCAATGCCAAAGGGGGAGATTGTTGGCAAGAGACACTGTGTGGCTTCATGAGTATTGTCATTGATGGCAACAAAGTTCATTCCACACATCCACAAGACATGGTATGTCTTTACCGGAAGTCAGATTGAAGAGTGTTGTGATCCAGTAAGCAAGAACAGAGCATGCAACAAGGTCCGACAATCAGGTCCGGATCTCTCAGAGGAAGTATCTCAGCAAAGTGTAGACTTGGGAAAGTCAAGAGGAGTATCATGACTAATATATTCCAGAGATTGAGCTTCCGGTGATGAAAGAGTGAAAATTTATAAGCACCTGAGTGTTGGGTTCCTGTTTGGCAGAGTAGACTGAGGAAGACCTGACCGACAGAGCATCAGACCTTAATCCAGATGAGATATTGATGGTGATCAAGTTTCTTGAGGTATCATTCATGATTTGCCGACATGATTGATGATTTCTATAAGCATCTCTTTGATACGTATCACTTGGTAAGCAAGGATTCAACTGACAGACCAGAGTTTGGGAAAATATTGAGTATTCTAGATGCCGACTAGAAAGATGTTGAAATCCTTTATACGGATATATATACTAGATGGATTTCAATGAGAAGGTGTGTGTGGTGTGTTGTAAAGTGTGAACAAAAGCAGAAAGTAGTGTGGAAGTAGCAATACAGGTCCGGTATGTGATAGGATAGCAGCACCAATGAGGAGGAAGAATGAAGTGCAGTAGATTAGTGTATTGAGCCTAACCAGAACTGAACCTTAGCATATGTGGATGTTCCCCATCAGTTCAAGTATCTTTTTACTTTCTTTGTACCTTGTAGACAGTGAGTCTCTTGTAGGCAGTGAGCCTCTTGTGAGCAGTGTGCTCGGGCAGTGAGCCCTAATTGGCAAGTGCCATTTTGTACTATCTTATTCTTTTAACAGAGAATATAATCTTGGGTTAGCCACCCCGTGGTTTTTCCCTTAACAGGGTTTTCCACGTCAAAATCATTGAGTTAAGTGTATTGATGTTATTTGTACTTTCATGGTTATGTTTGTTTATATGATTTGATGCTGCACTAATTGTTAAAGAAGAATAGAAAGTTGAAGTAATTAAGATAACTGATTCACCCCCCCTCTCAGTTATCAACACCTATATGGTACTTTGGATATAGATTCTGACCCTAGAATTATGTCAATTGTAAAGATACCCAGTTCTTGAGATCATCTAGGCATTCTAATGTTTTAGCATGACAGTCAACCTTGGCTCTATGTCTCCATAACCAATTCATCTCTAAGATGATATCATAAGACTGTAAAGGAGCTATGTACAAATTAACTTCCGTAGAGAAACTAGGAAGTTCAACCCTTGCTTCGAATAGACATTGGTCCACCTTTGCTCTTGTCTAGTTTGCATATTCAACAACCCAAGACTTTTCCATATAGCCATTTCTCTTAGACACTTTACTAGCTATTCTAGGAGAAATAAAATTTTTAGTGGCACCAGTATCTATTAAAACAGAGATGGTTATGCCAAATAAAGTACCCGACTTCCACCAGAGTGATCTGATATTCTGCTTGTTAGTTATTAACTACATGTATCCTTTGTTTAAAGACATCCCATTACGGTGGAAGAGGATTACCATGAGGTTGTGACCTTGATGGCTTATTGGGGCATTGACTAGCAAAGTGATCTCCACCACAAGTGAAACATCCCTTAACTAATCCCTTCCTTCTTGAAGTTCTTCCAGAGTTACCATTATTTCCGGTGGCATTGCTGAAGTTATTGCCATTATTTCCTCTTTGATCTATCCTAGGCTCATTCCAGTTATTCTGAGAATCCTTTTCCCCTTGCTTTGGAAACTCTTGCACCTCATTTGGCTTCCTAGAAGCTTGATTGGCTTGAGACCAAATAAACTTCTTTCTATTCTTCTCATGATAATTAGCAGCAGACTTAAGCTTCTGCTCTTACTTAAGAGATTTTTCATATACAATATCCATAGTGGTAGGACCATGCATATCTACCTCCCCACCTATCTGATTATTCAATCCCATGATGAACTTCCTAATACAGAACTGCTCATTAGCTTGATACATGGGTACTTATCTTAGAAGACGTGTAAACTTTTCCTAATATTCACTGAACGAAGAATCTCCTTGCTTGAGATTATGAAAATCTGAAAGATTCTGGTCATAGAAAAGTTGGGGTAACCAACGTTCTAAGAATATTTCAACAAATTTAGTCTAGGTGAGCTTAATAGAACTAAGCCCTAGCTCCATCTTCTTACTCATCTACCAATTGGATGCTTCACCTAACAACTGGAAAGCTCCCCAAATTGCTTTGGTAACTTCAAGTGTAGTTTCTAATCTTGAAGTACTTTTCCATTTCAGTGAGCCAAGCCTTAGCTACGTCCCCTGTGGTACTTCTTTCGAACTTAGGAGGTGTAATTTTCCTCATGTCTCGAGATAACTCTTTAGCCATTCTCCTCCTCTTGGTTCCTTCAGATCGTGATTGAGATTGAGATTCTGAACTTTCATTCTCATGCTCACTAGTTTGTGTGTGGTCATGAAAATTCTCTCCTTCATTCTCACTATTAGGGACTTCATTAATAATAGGAGCGTCTTATTGATAGGTACACCTTTTTCCACTCTATCCTTTCCTTTTTATTTTTGTTCCAAGTTTCCTACTCTCTTTCTTGTCTTGTACAACATTGCTAAGATCTGGTCCAACTTAGCATCCATGTTTTTTGATCTTTGCCCTACTTCTTCACTTCCTCCTAGATTAGTTCTTGTACGAACCATTCTTTCCATCAAAGTTTATACCTAAAGGTTTCCATTAAGGCTAGATTCTAAAAATGTTTACCTAACATTATTAAAACATTAAACATTTCAAATAGAATCATTTATTCATATTTAAAGTATTTTCCATAAAAGAGTACATATACACAAGTTTTAAAAAACACTTTCTTAAATATTAATATCAATAAGGATTTAAATATCCTTAGGTTTACATAGAATGACTATTAAGATAGTCTAATGGAGAGTATCCATCGGATTCACTCTTAGATATATAACTAGGTGGGGTGTATCCCTCAAATTCTGGTTTACAATTATCATCATATGGATAGTAACCCTCAGACACATAACTTCAGGGAACATACTCCTCTGAATCATTACTTGAGGAAATTACAATCACTTCTGCCAAAGGAAGGATGCAAGGATCTCTTGACAACATGATGGGACTCACACTACACTCTGAGGGCATATCCCTAGATAGTGATAAGGATTCTGACTTGGTTGGAGTTACATAAGGTAGATGGTTGAAGTTGACAGCCTCTCTCATCTTTCTTCTCTCTTGACTAATTTGAGTGAGGGCATGACTCAATGTCTCTGTGTCACTTAGCCATATGTCATTATCATCATTTGTTCCCTCAATGGTATGAACAATGGCCTCTCTCTCCTTCTTGGCCTTTAGGTAGCATTCATTCCCAATAACTGACTTCCTTGCAGTCATTTTGAGACACACCATCCTGGCATAAGAATTCCAAACATTAGACTCTCATAATGTTGGATGGGAAAGCATAGTGAGCACATAGGTTCTAGAGTTGAACCTGGTAGCTCTGATACCATGTGTAACATGCCTAGAGTTATACCAAATAAATTTTACTAAATTTAACCCAAAAGTAAATAGTTCATGATACCAATAGTATGAGCAATAATTTTTTCTTTCTTTTAAAATGATATGATGCACATTTGAAACATATTTCAAACTTTACAATTGCATAATCAAATTGCATTTCAACATTACAAGTATTGAATATTTCTCATTTACATAATTCCATAAGATGGATACAAAATTACAAACAAGTTTCAAAGAGCTGAACTAAAAGTAGAGATACAAATGGTTTCGATGTCCTTCATCAAATCCTGGCCACCAACTGTATGATGAGAAGCATCACTCAGGCACTTTTCTGCCAACCATGGACTAACTGTGGTCCCCCACATATTTACCAAATTGGTAAATGGCCGTACCCTTCGATGAAGGGATTGGTATGGTAACCTCAAAGATTAGCCTATTCCGAGCATGATGTTGTGTCCTACATAACTAGAACTGTCATATTGTAGCTCCAACCTATAAGTATGATTATCCCTTCCTAGTATGTAAACTTGGATCACAATGAATTGACACTACTTTGGCCAAAGTATTCATCACCCATAATTCAGAATGGATGTCACACATTCACCCATCTTCTTAGCTCGATTTGGTATGACATCATTCTCTATACAAAGGTTTCTCCCTTACCCATGGATCAACTAATCCTAGGATTAACCCCACTTAACAATTTCAAGTTTACTATGACACTTCTACTAAAGTAATACAAGTTGTAATACATAGTTTTCATAACTTAACCTTTCATAATGTAGCAATGACTATTCATACTTAACTTAATATAGTGCATAATTCCAATATAGATACTAATTTCTACTATGGAGATTATTCATACATTCAATACATAATATTTCCCATACTAGATATATACCTCTCATTGAGCATATAAGAAAATATCCAATTCAATAAAGAAAAGCAACCCATACTTATTTCCAAACAAATAATCAAGGACATATAATCTTTTCAAATATAAAATGTAAAATGGAGAAAAACTTAGCATGCTTATTAATGCTATGCTCCAATAGTTCAACTGGATTCCTTGCTTTTAATTCCTCAAGCTGGCTGAATATCTATTTCAAAAACAACTCAATTCCCTCTCTTTACTTCTTACTAATTTCCCTCAAAATCTCAAGGCCAAAATAACAATGCACACTCAAAACACTAAACTCAAAAAATTACAGTAGAACAACATAAAGCAACTTCGATGGAAAATTGTATACCAAATGAATGGAAGAGCTCCTCTATTTATACAAAAATCTAAGTATTCCAAGGCTAAAAACAAGCTCCCAGATTCACCACAACTCCCACTCAAAAAATTGACTCAGTAAAAAGAATTCAAGGTGGCAGTAGAAATTATTGCACAAAGAACACATAAGTGGACAACAAGAACCAAATTTAGAAATGCAAGGAAACAAATCGATCCATATTGGCCACCTTATGTTAGACTAATTCCTATAAGAATCCATAATGCAGATTCAAGACTCCAATTTGGTATGCACAGTTCAAGCATGGCCCCACTCAAACACCATGCCTCCTATTCTCATGCTTGCAGTTTGGACAGAATAGGTCAAAACAACCAAATTTAGAAATGCAAGGAAACAATTCGATCCATATTGGCCACCTTATGCTAGACTAATTCCTATAAGAATCCATAATGCAGATTCAAGACTCCAATTTGGTTTGCACAGTTCAAGCATGGCCCCACTCAAACACCATGCCTCCTATTCTCATGCTTGCAGTTTGGATAGAACATGTCAATTACCAAGCGCCTTATGGAGCATTGCCCATATTCACATTATATGGCACTTTATGTGCTTTAATCCCTAAACATATATAAACGCATGCGTTGCCTTTCCAACATAATAATCACAGTAATATGCTGCACAATAGTCATATAAACTATGCACTAAGTTTAACATTAACATTGGTTACAAAACTATGCGCTATGCTATCAAATCAACACTAAAGAAACATTACTATATATATATATATATATATATATATATATATATATATGTTCGTATAAGCTATTTTAAAAATATCATTTGATATTAGAATTCACATATTCATATTTGCATATTCCATCAACTACATATGTTTATGTATACCGTAAATATATATATACATACTATATATACATATGTTCCCATTAACGTATATATACACACACACACACATATATAATTGTGACTTGAAAAAAATCATAAACTCATTAATCCACATATCCACCGATGACTGTTGTGTATGAAATTCACATATACACGCATACATATAGATATCCCTCGTCCAATCGATACTCTTATGCCTACGATCAATATGTTCATGAGCATGCGTAGATACGTCTACCTACGTATACTCATGCACATATTTTCTCATATGTATAAGTTTATTATGGACATGTTTTTACATATGTGTATATATTCATTTCACATTTATACCTTGTCATTTGTAATTCCAAGCTTTATCAAAGAAGACTTCAATCGACACTTAGACTAAATCACGTTCCTCATTCAAAACACTCATAAAATCATATCCCAATAAGCATTCAAGATCATTACCACATATTACTTACCTTTACCCACACAAACTTGACATAACCTAGACCAAGTAGGATAGTGGTGTGTGTTTGCTCAATTTAGGCTTCTCTAAGGATTACTAGACCAAGTCCTTCTCCCGAGTGAAACTTCCCCTCGTTTCCAGAGGAGAAACATGTTCCTACATTCAGCTTACATCATCACAATAGTAGATAGCCAATCACAATATAATCATATGCTTCGTACATTTCATAACTAAAATCACTTATAATACATCACATTGCATCATTCAATCTTTCAACATATTCCATTCACGATTCACAATACACATTAATGCAAAGATTCATAAACCATTCATTTATTCAAGCAAATTAACTAGTCAAGGTAAATAGTAAATAGTTAGAAACACATGGGGTGTAATAGCAATTCAAACTTAAGATGTCGGCATGGGACCTAATTAACGGTCACAAAACTGACATTCAAATTTGGGACTTGCCTGAAATAGGGCAGGACAAGGGCGCTAGCGGCCATGTCCACAAGTCCTTTTTCAAGGCAGGACTAAGTGCTACAATGTCCTTCATGCCCCATGTGACATGGGTTTCAGGCCATTTTCTTCTGGGAGTCAGAATGAACATGTATGATGCAAAATAAGGGACCTGGGAGCTAAACCTAGGAGGGCAAAAGTCCAGGGAGACATTTTCCAACATAACATTTAGCCCCCACTTTAATGTATTTATGAACACAAGTCCCATACATACATTAAAGTATGGTCAAAACACAATAAATGTCAGGCACTTAGAGCTAATGCATACACAAAGAATGAGGAACTATCTCTAACCCCCAATCTCGGGTAGACATTAGAGGAAACACACCACAGACATGCCAAACATAGTGAAGATAGTAACAGGCACACAAAACATGAAGAAGATAGTTACAGTCGTGCAAAACATGGAGAAGACAGTATTGAAGACATGCAAAACACAATGAGTATAGTGAATGCGGTGATTATTTCTTTTTCATTCTCATCTGTATGAATGCAAATGCAAGTACATGGAACGTAAACACACAACCCAAAATGCAGGAGGGGCTCATAGCCACATGTCTTTAGACTATATATGGGGCAAAAGACACGCAATACAAATCTCAAAGTGTAGGAGGGACTCATCGCCACACACCTTTAGACTACACTTGAGAACAAACATGCCATATAAATCCCAAAGCATTGGAGGGACTCATCACCACACGTCTTTAGACTATGCTTGGGAACAAACATGCCATACAAAAGGGAAAACACATGGAAGGCACACAAAAAATATGAGCGTCGTATAGCATGCCAAAGACATGCTATATGTCTAAAACATAGCAAATAAGTGATGGAAGGAGCCTATTGCTAGGTTCACCACCATCTTAAGCACATTACAGGCACACTTGACGGTTGGGCTTATGCCACAACAATTGCCAAAGACACACTTAAGGGAGGATACACCAACCCTGCCTACTCGGAGAACTTTTGAAATTAAAAGGATGTGCACTAGCTCAAGAGATACACCATCCTCGCCTTCGCAGAGGGCTTAAAATAAAAGGATACACACTAGCTCAAGAGATACGATATTCGACCTCCGCAGAGGGCTTTCTCATTGCAATATAAAATAAATATGTGCACTCACGTGGAGATACAACATCCTGCCTCTGCAGAGGGCTTACAAACACGCTTCATTAGTATTAAAATCATCAAACAACTTACCTTATATATGCCCCCACCTTAAGGTGGTTGATATCGTGTACTGATATCAAGCACGTTAAGGTAGGAAGAAAACACACAAGGGAACAAGAGATTTCACAAAGCCCATGCCCCTAGAAGTGACATGCACTTTACGATCGCTGAATGTTCCCACAAACACACAATTTCCTGCAAGAAGAGAGGTTAGAAATATTTCTCTAAGATAACAACCACATCATATGATAAAACCAATGCATAAGCATAATCACATCAAGAGCCAAGGTTATACTACAGATTCAAAACCTGAGTATAACTGTGGGGCTATACCATAGAGATCTCAAAACTAAGTGTAACCAAGATGAGACCCAAGTTAAACAAAGTGCACGAAGCGGCAATATTGTTATGGTTTGTTAGCAAATACAAGACATCATCAAAATATCACATGAAGTGATTCTACTAGCCAAGCATCGAATAATATATATCAACCCCATTGTCATGTATGGACTAGGTCCATTTTGGTTACTCGCTAAAGGGACACGTGGTCCGTATCAGTCTTATTTGTTTTTCGTCATCCGTCAGCTAGATAGAACCACTAGAGGAAGGTAAACAATAAATCAAGAGAGGAGAAACAAGTGCCTTAGGGTCATCACGTAGGAAGGTGCCCCCAGGTCACCAATTGCAATGCTATGCCCCTAGGACACAACAAACAACAATGAAAATAGAGGAGAGGAGCAAAATAAGTAAAATGAGTGTTTGAAAAGGGCATAAGTAAAATTTGAAACAAGAATTTAACTACAAACCCTAGCTAATGCAAAACTAGGTTTTTATGAAAAATGCACAATTTCAAGCAATTTTTAACAAATTAAGCATGAAAATGTAATGCAAATGATTAAAATAATGATGAATTTCTAAAATTTAAATCAAATCTAATGAAAATAATAGAAATTAAATGGAATTTAATTAAATGAATGCAAATTATGCCAAAATGCAAGCCTAAATGCCAATTTTTTTAATTTTTTCAAAATTTTCAATTTTTTTGTAAGTTGTCAAATGCAATAAGATGAATGAATGCAAATCTAGAGTACAACACTTAGAATGGTGCAAAATTAAAATAAACACGGCTTCACCAATTAAATGTTATGTGTGAAAAAGGGGGAAAATGATAAAAAGGGTTAAATCCTCCTTTCACAACAAACGTTCAAGGACATATCAACCAAGTTGAATCACACTTTTGCAAGAGGATTCACCTACAAGTTAGGCTGTCACTTGGAATGATGTGGAAATTTAGAGATTGCCAATTAATGTATCAATTTAATGCTCAAACACCATTAAAGCCCTAATTATGCAAAACAATAAGTAAAATGATGAATTATGACAAATGCTTACGGACCAAGGTAGTAGACAGAGATTATTTACTAACCATTTTTTAAAGTTTGAGATGTAAA
Source organism: Cunninghamia lanceolata (assembly GCA_027924645.1). NCBI lineage: Eukaryota > Viridiplantae > Streptophyta > Pinopsida > Cupressales > Cupressaceae > Cunninghamia > Cunninghamia lanceolata. The sequence continues at coordinate 17,019,911 of BSBN01000726.1, read as the reverse complement.
ATACTCAGGGGCACTAGCATTAGTGCCCCTATCCAAGGTGGTGTTTTCTTCGTGGAATCCTAATCTCCTTCTGACACTGATAATCACTACATTTTCCATTTCCATCTCGAAAGATGTAGAGGACACTGTACTAGTGCCTGAGTCCAAGGCAGGGTGTTCTTCAAGATGTCAAAGCCTTTTTAGATGTTGATTGTCACTATCCCAATGATTTCTACGTTTTCAACCTCGAAGGACACTGGCATTGGTGCCCGAGTCCAAGCAGTGCTTTTCTTCAGAGATCTGGAATTTGCACATTGTGTTACTATTCCTTGCAACTCCACTCCATCAAGATGTGACACCTATAATTTGCAATCACAAGGAATGTGGTTGGGGGTTGTGGTGTTTAGAGGCTTGCCTTAGTCAAGCCCTGGAGAGACATTGAAGTCTTCCAAACACCGTTTTCAGATAGAGAGTGTGTATCCCTGCGAGATAGAGGCAAAACAAACGGATAAATGATTCAAACACAAATAGATATCACCTCAGAGGTGTAGCTCACATGTAGATGAAAATCCTTCAATCACATGAGAAGATGAAGCTAAATTTGCAATCAAAAACACATTAACAATGCTCTACTATGCAACAATGAATATATTGAATGCTCTAAAATCATAAGTTCGCCAAAAGTTCACAATCATCTTCTAGTTTGCAAATGAAACCCTAAACATTCTTATATATGTAACTAAACACATTCCCGTTAATAATTTCCTAATTCAAATTTAAGATGTCGGCATGGGACCTAATTAATAGTCACAAAACTAACATTCAAATTTGGGATATACCTGAAATAGGGCAGGACAAGGGTGCTTGTGCCCATGTCCACATGTCCTTTTGCAAGGCAGGACTAAGTGCCACAATGTTCTTCATGCCCCATGTGACATGGGTTTTAAATCATTTTCTTCTAGGAGTCAGAATGAACATGTATGATGCAAAACAAGGGACCCAGGAGCTAAACCTAGGAGGGAAAAAGTCCAGGGAGACATTTTTTGACATAACAACTAGAAAATGTAGAGACAAAATGTTTATTACCTAAAGTTGTTAGCCACTTGTGGAGACTTCTAAATCACAGAGTGGCTTTTTTTCTTGAAAGGACATTTTTTATATTTTCAAAACCATGACTTACACAAGATTTTAAACTTAAAATTGTAAATTAATATCCTAGAAGGTGTTCAAACCAAAGGACACATTGTATAAAATTATCTAAGAGATCCAAGTTTTAAAAAATAAATCCTTTTTCCTTTGTAAACTATTTTTAATTTATCATTATACTAGTTTACATAAGTTTAGTGTTGCTTATCTTTGACAAATACTTTGAGAACCTACACTTGTTTGTACATTATTCAAAGGTTTATGCATGTTCTAGGTCTTATGGTTACACATAAAATTAAACGATGAATGGATTCATTTGGGGATATGAATTATATGGTTTTATATTTTAAGATGCATCATAACTTGATAGTAATTTGTTGGTTTAGAGATACGTGGTCTAAAATACTAGTAAACCAAGTATAAGAGATATTTAGTGATAATCTTTTGGAGTATCCTAGTGCATAGTGAATGATTAAGCCATATGTCCATTTTAGTTTAGTTATCTTGCAAAGATCTATTGGAACACCCTCCTTGGCCTAATAAAAGCTAAAAGAGTAGAAGAGTCGTCTCACTCAAGTGTTAGTTAGTTAAGACTATCTATAGTTTTTTTATAAATCCAACATGATTCTCTTGATTTTTTCCCTTAGGGTTAGTCATTAGAGTTTATTTTCTAGAGTTGTATGATGTGGTTTTGAGCACTAATATAATGATGACATTGTCAAGTACCATTTGTTCACATTTATATTATTAATCCCTATTAAACTATTGATTGCTCTATTAGATAGTGTCAACTATCTATGTATTTTAGGTAATAAGTATAATGTATATATGTAGGTTTTTATGGAAAAGGGTTTGATCTTTTTTGGGTAAACTTGTACCTCTTGGTCAAAATTTGTACAAACTTCTCTATTCCGACATGTTCTCTACTATCAAATTATAATTTCAAGCCTAAAGTCTTGTTTGATTTATTATTTTGTGAATTTGGAGAAAGTGGTTGTAAACACAAATGTTAAGAGATTTAATAAATATCTAAGGCTATATTTGCTAGCTTGTTGATATATATGCAAATTGGTACCTTGCATGTAGCTCCCATAAAAATAATGAAGAAAATTTATAGTGGTACCTATTAATAGGCCCAACCCTTTGAAGTGGAGCTTTCAAGATTTTGGATCTTGGCACATAGGCTAGATGGTCTATACCATACATTCTCACTAGAATTTATAATTTTAAATATATCAATGAAGTTTAATCTTCCTACTCATTACCATTTGAGTTGTATGGACTCCTCTGTTATAATTATGTATAATTTAAATAGAAAACCTTCTATAAGCTCCCTTAATCAACTATTTTTGTTCTTTGTAGTATAAATGTATTCTTCTCCAAGTGCATCCATAAGTCACCGAGGGAGTATGTAATGAGTCCTCTTATTAGAAGTTTTTCCACCTTCACTTAAAAGTCTTTTCTTCTAGTACCTTAACTAGGAAGACTCTGCTAATGTCATCATTGCTTTTGATACTTGTCATACTCCTCAATTGCTACTAAGGCCTCAATTTTGTATTTCTATTGAATGTAGTTAGATACTATTATTTTGGTAAATATTCTATGTCAAAAAATATCAACATAGTATTGGATAGGAGGATCCTAGACACCTCCTACCTATCCAATACATTGTTTCCAATGACTGCTCGAATTGCTTTAAGCACATGCAATGGGCCAATACAAAAAATATGCCCAATCTTATTAGAAATGGGTAAGCCACTATAGTTGCAGAGATTTGGTAGAGATATCCTTTGAGCCATGTCTATATTGAGAAAAAGGAGAGAAAACTTCCATTTTAAATCTAGAGTTATGATTTTCTCCCAATCTTTTTAGGATTTTCCTTGTGTGATAGGTTACTTTTGAGTTTGATAGTTCAGACCATAACTAGATAAGATATTGTGGGTTATTCCTACAAATTGATGCCAATCCATGCATGTGAGCTATCCACCATGATGATTTCTTCAGTCTGGTTAATTGCATAATTTTTTCATGTGTTTTCTATTTTATTTGCTTCCTTGTAGCAATGTTGGATTAAGTAATTGTCCATTTTATCCAAAATTGGCCTAATTTGTGCTAGAATTTTATCAAGATTCCAATTAGAAGTATTTCTCTTAATAAAATTTACATTGATAGAGATAAAAGAGTTGCCCTCAATATCAATGTTGCTTATACATTTACTTTTGCACATTTATAAACCAACCAAGGGTACCTAAAACTTAGCTTCATTGTTCATTCTTAGTTGCAATTTTTTTGTAGATTGCACTAATTAGCCTGTCGCTCTTATCCTTGATTATACAACTAGCACCAAATGACCTGGAGTTACCTTGAGAGGCTCTATAAAAATTAAGTATTAATCTACCTTTTGGGGGTTGATACCATTTTATTTTGACCTGCTAGTCTTCTCCTTGTAGTTTAATCGACAACTCCCATGAATAGGGGATATTTGATTAATCTCCATTTTTTCATCATTATCTCATCCCATTTTGTAAAGGCTCACGACCTATTGTTTGATTCTTGTGCTCTTGACATAACCACCTCACTAATCTTGATTTCAATCTTTTTTATTACCTCACCAATTGCTAGTTCTTTTATACTAAAGATTCCTCAATTTCTTTCTTTCCATATGTGCCACATTATCATTGATGGGGAGACTAACTAGAGGTTGTACTAGAAAGATTTGTTTCGTATTCTAGGCCAACACTTAACTAGGTCCAATATATCATTTGACAAAACACTCAACTAGATTAGTTGTTCACATATCAAAGACCAAAATCTTTTTGCAAAGTCACATGTTAGGAGGAGATGGTCTAATTTTCCTCTACGCTTTTGCACAATATGCATCTAGACGAGCCTTCAATTCCAATATTCTTGAATTTGTCACTTGTGGGGATTTGCTTGTGGATAATAGTCCAAGAAAATGCACTTTCCTTGGGAAGAAAAAAAATGACTCCAACATAAATCTATTGGCCAATAGTGGTGACTCTCCATATTGTTAAGGATTATGTAACAAATTTTCACTAAATATGTACTTGATTTGGCACCAACCTAGATAATTTGGTCTTCTTTTCTAGAAATGAAGATTTTTCATTAAAGTTTATCTTTAGAAATTTTGAGAGTTTACTATTTTCAAAATATATCCATTCCCATTCTTCCCCTATCGATTTTGGGACTTTTTTCACATAGTCAGCTACTTTGTCTTACATAGTTCCATTCAAAATTTTATCACAATTTTCCAATTCTAGGATGTCCACCAAAGGGTTCTAGCCATTCCAAGAATCATCTCAAAAATTTGTGCTTTTTCTATTGCTAATAGCCCATGTTAAGTGATTTGTGATAAGTGATCTACATTGAAGCATGGACTTCTAGATGTGAGATCCTCCTAGGGGATTTCCTACAATAAAAATTCTTGATGGCTCTTCCGAGTCAAGATATATTTTCTAAAGGATTATGCTCCATTTGGAAATTGGATTTTCATACATTTTTGAATTCAACTTAGCCTTGAAGGTTGAATTTTTTTATTATTATTAAAATACTTGCACCTCTCATCAATTTTTCTTTACATGTTGTGTCCCAACTAATCACCAAAACCATTATCAATTCATTTGAACCTTACCAAAGGAACCTTTTCATAATGCCTTCCAAATTACTATTTTCTTTCCTCATGAGTTGTATACATGACATCATGTAGATGGGAATCGTGGAAATTGTTGGAGCAACCAAATCATACTTGCAAAATCCAATAACTTCCACTAATGAACATGCACAATAAAATTCCAAAAACTATCATACAAGCGAATCAACAAAGTGAATATAGTAGAGTACAATAGGCTCCTTGTATAAGTAGGACAAAGAGGAGAGAGAAGGTAGGACTGAAAGACTGACTACCCCTCCAATGTGGTGGCACATGTGGCCACACTTGAGACAAGTGTGAGGAAACATGTAGTGCACTCATGAGGTGGGACTAAAAGGTAAAAGTCTCTAAGTGAGCTTAAGCACTAGTGTGAATAGGACCAACTACTAGGAGATTAACTAGTTAGGTAAAAACCACTTTTCACACTACTAGGAGGTTAACTAGTTAGATAAAACCACTTTTCACACTAACACCCCCACTTAAATGATACTTAGAGAAAAAGCTAAACATTAAAAAATAGGTCCTAGCAACCAGACTTGATGAGACACCCATGTACAATAAAGTCTCTTGAAAATAGAAAAACAGATATTGCTTACAAGCTCTTGTTTTGGATTCAAGGGTGATGGTTTTTGGAAGTGATTATTTTTTCTTATGCACAAGTGGGCATAGAATCTCAAGTGTCCTTGAATCACTTTTTTGTCCACACACAAAAATTGTCCAAGACCATATCGATTTGCTTAAGTCAATCGATTGTCCATTATTTTTTAGACAAGTTGTATAATCGCATCCAAATATGGATGTCATAAATTTGTCATGATAGAGGGTTAAAGTCAAGGCACCATTTTTTTAGTGTATAAACCCATGTTCTCCATCATCCATGGACCATGTTGCAGAATCTTGTCTATGTCGCCCTCTTATGTGAAGCCAAAATTGAAGAAACCTTTTGATATGAATTTTAAAAAAAAGCAGTCCTTCCATTTTTTTTCAACCATACATGAATGTTTGGGTAGATTTTTTACTCACCATGTTAAAATCTATAACCAAATTCCAAAAGGTCATCATATATGATCTTGAACAGCTATTTATGCTCAAAATTAACATGGGAAGCATGTTAGACACATTTAGTTTGTGTCAATGTCACCCACCACATTACTATATTCCAGAACCTCAAGCAAAGGTCACTGTTATGCTCAGTTCAATAATGTGAGAGGTGTCATACAACAAATTAAATACTTCAACAATGCGTGGATGCAACTTTGCTTTCTAGTTACGTGTTGGGAAGGATTCCTCAGAACCCTTTCATTTCTTTTTTCAAATACAGGAAGCCACATACCTACCAACTTTTGCTTTACCAGCTATAATAATGCAAATGGAGAAGACAAAAGCAAGGAGAATAAACATCAGATTTGATGATGTACAGTAAGACTCTATTCACAGTAAGTTTCACTTAGTGGAGAATATGATATGGCGCAGTACAACTCAAGCTCTACTGAGAATATTACCAAGAGTCTGACAAAAATTGTAGCTTTTGGCTTTTGTAAGGAATATTAAAAAATCATGAGCTTTGAAGAAGCATACAAATATGAGGTGGAACATTCTTGTCCAGACCAAAAACAATCCAACTGTATCAGAGGAGGTTGGTCCGCCGCGTGGGCTAATGCAGTGGATATACAGATTTTTTGAATAAGCTTTTAACTTTTCCAAGGAATTTATGTTCTTTCGTATAAACCAGTAAGAAGCTTTTTCAGGAACAGTAATAAAGTTATTTGTGTTATTATTATTGGTGATGATATTGACTCCTACTATTATAGTTAATCATACTTTTATGGGATGTAAGTGTGTAAAGAATAAAACCCCCTTTACATATAGATTTAGGTTGGTGATTCACTTTAATTTAGTTGTTTTTTTTTTAATGCAATGACAAATTTATAAGTAGCATGATCTTTTTGTTGAAAGTTAGCATGTAATTTGAGTCTTATTAAATTTTATTTTAAGAGATTAGTTTTATTTATCTATTTCCCATTTAAGTTCAAATTCATAATTTGTAATCTATTGACTCATATTATCTGTACAAAATTTGAGGAAATGAACGCTAAACTTTTAAATTTTAAGTTCAAATGTTGGTGTTGATATAATCATTCCAACTAAATATTATGTGATGAATCAAAGTGTAAAACTTTTCACTTGCCACATTTGGAGTTGTATTCAAGGGCTAGCCTAAATTCATTTCAAATCATCCAATAAGATCCTTTGAGATACATCTATATCATACTTAAAGGATCATTCTTGCATTACCTACTTACATCAACATTTAGGGCATCCTCAACATGACAACTTGTTGTCTTCAATCTTTTCAAAAAGTAATTAAGTTGGTATCCTAGGGATTTGGCCAAACGAGAATCAATCATTGCCTAACATACTCTCCAAAGGTGTTCCTAAAAATCACGAGTTAGTTAAAACATGTCACAGGCATCAAGGCAAACTAAAAAGTAAATATTTGAGTTTAAAAGATATCAAGTATGTGCACTAAACTTTAGATCTACAATTGTGCAAATCACTTTCACAATCATGGAGGTGACTCAGAATGACAGATAGTCAATTTATAAATTTTAAATCATTTGTTTAACTACTCTTGATTTTCCTACACATTAGTGAATCAACTATAGATTCCTTGCACTACATTTTTCACCAATCAAATTCCAACTAAGTACCATTTATTTATTTTCTTAGTAATTATTTCTTTGCATTACTCTAGGTAATTTCTAACTCAACTCATATATATAGGTTGATTATTTTACGAATTTCTTCTTGTATATAATTAACCTAGATATTTAATTTGAGGATGTGATTATTCCCTTAAATATAATAACATTTTAAAATAAATAAATGTGACTTAAACAAATAAAATTATGTATATAGTTTTTTGTTCGATGCTAATTTGACTATGGCATATGTTGCCAATTAATTCACCCCTACACTAGAAACATAAAACTTGTCAAACAACTACCTCTGTATGAAGAAAAACTTTGTTTGTTGTAGTAGTTATGACTAATCTCCACAACTACATATTTGAGCCTTGAGTGTGGATTTGAAATTGACCTATGGATTGAAACTTGTCAATTGTGATCCTTTTCCACCTACAAACACAAATTCACCTAGGTTCCTAGATCTAGAATAATAAACTAGTGGTGTTGACAAATAACATTGAGGAGTTTGATCCTTTTGCACTATAAACAATGATTCACGCAGGTTCCTAGACCTAGAATAATAAACTAGTGGTGTTGACAAAAAATATTGAGGAGTTTGATCCGACTAGGATAATCATCCTTTGAACAAACCCCTAGATACCTTTGTAAGGGCTTTGTACAATCATTAAAGATGATAGACAATCATGTAGTATACCCTAGAATGCTAATGTTGATTGATGCAAAAGCATCTTAGGGGTCATGCAATCTTGCATCACCCAAAAAGATATGTTTAATTTTCTTAGTGCTATGTTCTTTTTATTAGTTTTTTAGGTTTAGCTTGGGTTTTGGCTTTGTTTTTCTAACAATAGTTTGTACCAAGATCAATAATGTATATGTAGTAGTGCATGGTCATATGGTTGAGTTATGTTTGCCTACTTGAATATGAAGGTTGAATTCATAGTTTTAAGCTTGTGTGGTAGCACCCAAGGAATAATTCATCATTTGGAGGTCATGCAATAATATGGTTTTCATTGTTAGTTTATCTTTCAAGATTTGAAGTGGCATAAAATTCGAATGTTTAAATTGGACTCATTTTCCTTAACCAATGGACAAAGGGTTATATCCCATGACTTGCAATAAATAAGGGGAGCTAAGTGGAAGCATTTATTAGTGGTTATAAATTATTTAACTATCACAAGGCCATCCTCATTTGGATTGAGATTATGTAACAAGTTTTCCTTTTGGATTTTCCTATAAAATCAAGGGTTTAGACTCATTTTGAGGGCATGGATTAGAGGAGCTAATTATGGAAATCAAGGAAAAAGTCTAGATCCAAGTTAAATGCAAGGAGCTATAGGTTAAGGTGAAAGATTATCAGTCTAGTGGTGCATCAATATTTATTTGAAGGTGCATTGCTTGAGGTCTAGATAGAGGATAGAATCTACTAGTGATAACACTCATGTAGTAGAACAAATTCATATAGTTTTAGTATGAGTTTGATGTGGTCTAGATTAGGGGGTCTAATGAAAGACTACTTATTCTAGCAAACCACATAATCATACAACACACCCATATATAAATGGAAGCAACAAATATTAAACTTTAGTAATTTTATTAATCCACTTGTAGCACAACACAACTTGCTTACTTACAACAAGCTATGGTAATTTTATTGATTGCCTATAACAGCATACAACTTACAAAATTTGTATTAAGATACAATAAATTACAACTCATATCACCTATCTCTCTTTTTCTATAAGGCTACTCAACTCAAACTTCTTTATAATCCTCTCTACTCTCTATGGAAACTTCCCTTTCCTTCAATTTACTTAATAGAGTTTGATTTCCTCTTCTTTCCTTCAACAAGAGTTCATTTGTCCTCTTCCACAAGAGATCCATTCCTCTCTCATGAACAAAGATACTCTTTCTTTCTCTCTCTATTTTTTTCACTAAGAAATCCCCCCTTTTGTTCTATTTAGGAAAATAATAGATATCTAATGATTGTAGCATTGACCAAGGAGATGTTACCATTCTTGTTCTCATCCTATCACAATTAAAATTTGTTGTCAAGAGAAGTAACTACCTACTCAAAAAAATGAATCGATCAAGAGAATGCATAATAATCATTCTACATTGACCTCGAATAGACAAATGGTTTGAGCACCCATAGAGAAGGTTAATAGCCAAGAAAAAACTACCTCTAGCTCATGTCACTAGCAACAAAAACATGATGTGGCCAAGAGTTGTTCAATTATTGCTCTAGAAAGACAAAATTTGATAATGAAATGACATATTAATAACATGTTGAAAATAATATAACTAGAAGCTCAGTGTAGCAATAGAAAAGGATAATAACTAACAAAATGGTCAAATGATGAAGTCACTTCTTCATGCATTTGAATGCCCAAGAAAAGCTAAGCAACAACCCACACTACCAAATAGAAAACAAGGAAACATCCCATGTGAATAAATAAATCAACTACCAAAAGGAGATGAAAAGTCATGATGGGCAAGAGAAGAGCCATTTTTAATTAGCATGATACTTTAATCTACCACTAGGTGTAAATAAATCAACAAGAAACATCTAGCTAATAGGAAATCAATCACCACAATAGAAAAAATGAAATCTTAACCTCCAAAACTACCACATGTAATGAAATTTGCCACAAATCAAGCATAATGATTAGATTGCTAAAGAAATCATAATCATATGAAATAATTCATCCAAATGTTGCCAGATTAAAAATAAAATCCTCTTTAGAAAGGTAACAACTAGTAGTTGATAGGGTTTAAAAAACATCCTTTGTAACGATTATATTATATAGAGCAATAATAATCATTTTATCTAATCGACACTATATAAATTTGACATTAATATCTATAAAAACCTTAAAATTTCCTATCATAGCCTGCCACCAAGGTATACATAGTATAAAATAACATACAACCTTGGTAGCAATAATACATCTAGGTCATGTAGTAGAAAATACACAATCCTTGTCACCTTTCTGTAGTAGCTTATAAACACATGAAACTATCCTATAATTCAATAGGTGTGAGATAGCATGTAGATATCATGTATCATAGATACAAGTTTAATGAAACATATAACAAATTTGCATTCTTCCTATAGCACTCCTAAGAAAGAAAGTTGACATGAAGTTACCCCCCACCAAAACTAAAGAAAATTGAAAACACAACATACTAATTTTTTTGGTGATGTGGAATTTCTTGTGGATCTAGATGCTCCTACATCATATGTATGTTAGGTAAGAAAGTCCATGCTCATTGTAGACACTTAGAATTGCCTCCTATTAATTTTTTCATAACCAACCTCATTCATCGCCATTTTGCCTTAAAATTAATTAAAATAAATCTTATTTATTTAATTAATCATTCCTTCTTTCTTCCTAACATTAATTAAATAATATTTAATTATTTAATTAATAAACAATATTTTATTCCATTAATTAAATAAATTAGACAATGTATTTAATTAATTTCCCCCTTTACTAACATTTCATCTTTTTTTATACTGTAGGAATCGGGTAGGGCCCCTATAACCTACAGTGCCCTAGGTAAATTTTTTTAATGTGACTGGTGCCGCTGGCACAACATGCCCTCTAGCACCACATGGGCAAGGGGAGACTAGACCTCGTGACCTTGTGCCTACCACAGGAAGCTCTCGCCAATCAAGCCAAGCCTCTCATCCCTTTACTAACGTTTCATCTTAAATAAATAGATTTTACATTTATTTATTTTCCCCAAACCTCCTCTCAAATCTCTAGTTAGCTAACAACTAATTATCCAATTAATTAACTTGCACATGACAACACATAAAAATTATTAAAAAAATCCTTTTTTATCACCACCCTCCACTTCATCCCACATAATCATATCCCTCTGTTTCTTTCAAAACCAACCCTAAATAACTAAATAATCTCTCAATCATCCTCAACCATTGATCTTCTCAACCAATCCTATATTTTGATCTTCCCATTAGAAAATCTATAAATGCATCCTTATGTGAGCCATTTTCATCAACTATCGTGAATGAAAAGTTATGTTGTACTGAGCACTTGACATTCCTCCTTTTCAAACAACAAATCATTTGAGCATAATTGTTATTAGCACATCAAGGATCTTGTGTGGGTGAGAGAGTTATAGGTTATTTTGTTCACATTTTACAAGTTTCTTTTGCTTAAACTGAAATTGCATTTAGGTATTAAATAGCATTTTGATCTTAGTTTTTTAATCCTTCATTTTCATTCACACTTATTTGTACACATTTTTGGGATGCCCAATGGGACATGTCTCTCATTTAACCCTTCTATTTGTAGTTTTTTCCTAACTTGATTTTAAAGGCTTTCACGTTTTTTAGAGAAATTTAGGGGTGAACCTTTTCTAGGAGCCTTATGGGGAAAACTAGACCTCACAATTGAGTTTCAAAGGCTTGAAAACATAAAAATTGACATATAACTTGATATATTTTGGTGCAAAAAAATTTGCAATTTTTTTAATTTTAGGGATTTCCCTCTTAGTAATTTGTATAGTCGTACAAATTCATATCATATGGACCATATTGTACCCCTTGTGTAATCTCCATAATTGGTTTTACCCACTGTGTAAAAGTATTATCTATAGGTTAATGTTTTTTTATCCGCCATTTGAAGGTTGAATCCATAGGTTTAATAGTTTTTATCCATTTGTTTATTTGTATTTTTTACTCACCAGTCTAATTGTCTCCTAACCACTGGATTTTGGATTTAACCTTCAATTTAATAGTTTTTTTAACCATCAGATCTTGGATACAACTCCTAGTCATTCAAAGTACTCATTGGTCCTCTATCATGTGTTTAAATTTCCCACCACTCTCGCTTAGCCCTTGGTCACATTGGTGACCAAGATCTGCCACTGCTCATCCAACCCCTACTCCTAGCCTTGTGGTCATATCAGTGACCAAGGGCATCTTGCCAACTCACTAGCCCTCGGCCCTGATCATATGGTCATGTTTGTGACTAACGGATATTGCTAGCCCCTAATCATTAGTGCTAACTACACCCTTAACTACAATTTTAACCATTGAATGTGATCACTTCTAACTACTAGTGTTGACCACTAGTCTTGACCACTTGGCTTAGACCCCCCTCTCATGAATTAAAATAGCTCTTTCTTTTCTAAATCACACAAATTTTTACCACGATATCCATTTTTTAATTTTTATAGCCATTGGAAATTTGACTCATAGAACTTCACTATGGATGAGGTAAATTTTGTAGATATTACCCTAAATCTTAGGCATATCAGTTTGAAACCCCTTCTTTCTATTTAATCATGCAAAAAAATATCTTTTGCATATGCAAGCTAATTTTAGTGATTTAAAAAAAATCAATGATTGGAAAATCATAAAGAATATCATGGTAACCTCTATTTTGTTGTGTGACAACATTATTTTCTATTTTTTTCAAGGGTTTGATTTTCATTACTAACACATTTATTGTAGCAAAATTGCTTGTCCAATTCTTCTTATTGAAACTACTAACTTATCTTGTGTAGCTACATTTGTCGAAGACCATTTTTTTAATCATTATCTTAGTTGCACAATTTATATCATTTAATAGGGAATGAACATTATTTATCATGCTTGTGAAGACTTTTAAGTGTGTATGCTCTCTCTTCACACCAAAAGGTGATCTTGGAGATCAAAAACAATTTTTAGTTCTCTTTTGTTGTGTTAATCCCAAGAAATCAAGTTGTGTATGATCTTTCTTCACATTGTAAGGCAATCTTAGGAATCAAAATCACTTGATTTTCTATCCCTTTAGTGGGTTTGCCCTTGGATTTCATGACCTTGGGGGATGACTTGAATCCTTGTGTGTTGGTAGGATGTAAAATTTTAGGAGAGAATTGAAAGAATCTCCCATTGGAGGACACTTGTCACTTTTGGCTAAGCTTGAAAGAACATTATACCTTGCAAAGTGGAGGGGGAGAGTGGGTTACCCTCTTGAACCATGCCATTATACACGCCCCTCATTTCATGGACTTCAACCTCACATACCTTATGTATAAAAAGGGCATCCCCTCGAATTTTGTTCATCCTAGATAGGACCTTCTGGCCATATATGCTTGTAATGCATTAGTTTAATTGGTTAGCACTAAGAAGTTATTCACCGCATGTCCTTAGAAACAAGTTTCTAGGTCATGTATGTTGTCCTCTTGTACCTTTGAGAGATCTTGAGTGATAAAAAGAAGTTAGTGCCTCCTCATGGGCCTTATGTTCCATGATCAGACAAGGCATACTGGTGGGCTTATAAGTGTACACACACCTATTTTATTCCTACTTGAATAAAATAGGATGTTAATGTGCTTAGCATGTTTTCTTTGTGAAAAACCAATGAACAACCTTTGAGGCTAAACATCAAATATTTTATAATCTCAAACATCTAAAGTCAAAATTCCAACTTTGAAAAGATCATAACCAAATCCTCTTGTAAAAGGTTGAAGAAATTCAAAATCCATATCCATAAATTATAATCTCATACCCCACCTCATGTGGAATCCACCATCCTAATCACCTCCCAAATCCAAATTTGCATCCCAACTCAAAATCACACCAAACTTTCATCTCCCAAGTCAAACTCAAAACTTGAAATCAAGTTCTTATCTCAATCATCATGTTCCAATCCTAGTTTGCTTAAGAACTTGGCCTATCTTAAGTTTAGCAATCCAAATCACTCATTCATCCAAGGTTTTATACCTTAATCCAATCTCAATCAAGTCTTACTTAAAAACTTGTCTAATCTTAAGTATAGAAATCACTTTTCATCCATAGAAAATTGATTGAGATCTTGAAATCTAGTCTTTATCCTAAATCCCTCTTCATCTAAATCAAACCTTTTAGCCAAAATCAAGGCATTGGATCCTAATCAAATCTATTAACCTTAGAAATTAGACCCAATTCTATTCAAAGTCCATCCTCTTTTCAAATTGAATCACAAGGTAACCTCCTAATCCATCCACATCAATTCATCAAACCGAATCATCATTTCATGCCCCCTATAATGAGATCCCAAGAAAAGAAAAACATGGATCATCATAACAAGAATCCTTTTGGATCTAGTTTTGGGTATAATTCACAAGTTGGACCTTCCTCACCTCATGGGTACCCCAATAGTGATCCTAAAGGTCTTGTCAACCAAATTGAATATTCACCAAAATTTATAGACTTCTTAAATGATGATAGGACTCATGACATGATGGATCACCTTGTTGGTAAACATAAAGATTAGTTCTTAGAACATCTTCTTGATGTAGGGGCCAAACTCACTTGAAACTTTGATAGGACAAACGTTGACCAAATCATCCATCAAGAATTACCACCACTCTTTGCCTTAAAAAATCCTTGGGGGTATCCACCCAAATCAACCCATGATCATGTCAATTATCACATCGATAAACAAGTGGGTGGTAGCGTGTCACCAGCACCTCCAACTTGTGATCATTCTTCATCATCCAACCCACATCAAAAAGATCAAACTCTTCCTTCCATATTTAAAAATCACTAGGATACATATCAATCTAGTCTAGAGAATCTTCTTTTAACTCATTCTTAACATCTATAAACCTACCAAAAATAATCCTTATCACGTGCTCCATGAATCATTATTCCATCTCAAATGTCCTATCAATATGGTCCTACTTTATCAAATCCACCCCAATCCTAATTCCCACCTATGTCAAATATCATTCACTCAAGTTTCCACCTTTGTCAATTCCTCAAACCCTTCCAACTCACTCTACAATTTCACTATACATATCTTATCACTCAAATCCATATTAATCAACATCACGCTATCAAACCACCTCTTATCAAACCATTGATTTACAATTCAAATAATATCAACCAAACTATCAATTGTAATATCCCTACTGAAATAGTTAATCATTAATATCATATCTGAAAATGACAATAATAATTTTTCATAATTTGACAACAAAACTCCATTGAATAATAGCTAGTCTTCAACACAAATACTCCAAAATGCACTAGAAACCCTCCAACACTGATTTTATTGTAATAATCAGGTTTATACATCAAAAGAGGTTTGATACAACTACTTGTCACCCACAGCAACAGAAAAATAAATTTGGAACAACAACTGTAAATTCTACACAAATATGTTGAAATGCACATTGTGTATTTCACCAATACATTGTCAAACTACTCCAAATAGCATAAACAAACACTACAACTTCTGAAACTGAATGAGAATGTTGGAACAATAGAAAAAATACCCACACAACAAAAATAATACCTACAAAAAACCAACAATACAAATCTACAACTTTGAACCTGCAAACACACATAAAACTAAAACTAGTTGAGACTGCATCATTCCCTAAATCTTTGTTGCAATCCCTAGATGAGAAAGCACTCCTGAGTCAAAGGTGTTTCATCCTCTAACTCCTATAAAAAAATGGGTTTTTGTCCACAAGTCACAATCTTCTATGGGTTTTTGTCCACAAAAGAAATTGTAGAACACAAGTGCTCATACAATGAAAATGAGAAGTTGAAATGGCATAAAGATTCTCTAATAAGAAAAAGGACCTATATTTATAAGCATCTAGATAAACTTGGGCACCCAAAATCCCACGCCCCATTTGGTGGAAAATAATAAATAAAAATATGCATTGAGATTCCCACTACAATTTGCATTCTAAAATTAGCCTACGACTTACATTGTCATCTTGAAATTACAAGTTGTCATAGATGCTGCCATAGATTCCTATCATAGCTATCATAAATCATCTAAAAATATCTTATGGCTATTACAATAGCACCTCCTCCATATTCCACACCCACAGTTGGGCCAATAAATAGCAATATTTAATATTTAATTTCTTCCAATAAATATTATGTCCATAATTTCTAGAAACCAATTAAAATATTAAATAAAATATCTTCCTTTATTAAATATATTAGTCCACTTGAAAATAGGAATGGACTAATAATCTCAACAAATTAATTTTATAGTTAGAGGACATAACATCAATCAACATTCCCATTTGCAAATCCTCTTCATTCCACCATTGAAAAATACCTCATTGCAAAAAATTTGGTTGAAATCTACAATAAAGACAACAATAAATCCAATGGCAAACCTAAGTTTTGGGATAAAAACAAGAATGCTATTAGTGATGGGGTCACTGATTCAAAGCACATTAAAATGATAAAATTATCTCAAGTTCATCCAAAATTGTGCAAATTATCCAATAACCCAACAACATTTTCATCCCACAAGGACAACCAAACAAAGCTGTAATCCAAAATGCAAGTACACCTCCTTAGGGGAACTCATGGAAGTTGTGTTTCAAAAACTAGTGTAAGCAAACATGGTAACATTCCCTACCACTAGATACTATTCGAGGAAAATAAAACCAAGCTCACATGGTATAAAGTAATGAATATGGAAAATACCACTATATCAAAGGCCACTCAACAAGTAAGTGCATGAAACTCAAGAAATATATCCAAGATCTTATAGACCAGGGAGATATTGAAATTGAAGGGGACTCATCTGCCTTGTGGAATGAACAATTTGACATATACCAATATCCTTTTCCCAAGCATGACCAATCCCAACCATCCATGCCCAACCAAGGTCACTCCCATAATAATCATCCCAACAATATAAATTACAACAAAGCCTCATCCTCCAACCCCTATGACTTCATTGTAGTGAATATCAAAAAGTAAGCACATGAGTTGTCATCATCAAAACCAAATCCTCCAACTATGTCATCACCACAAGGCATGGTAAGGTTATTATCCAAGGGTCTTCCTCATCCTCATCATCTACACAAGACACCCAAAATACCCTCCTAGCGCACCTTGGGAAAAATCTGGCGTAGATATGATTCATCTTGGAGCTACTCAAAACATCACCTATTCATAGAGATATATTGGAACATGCCTTGCAAGAATCTTGAGTAACATTATCCCTGCTCAATTCCAAGCCCTTATGGGCCATCTCTCATCAACCTATAAACTTTCTTTCAATCAAAATTACATGCCTCCCATTAACCTATCTCACACTAAAGCTATCCATATTGAAGTCCTTACTACTAAACACAAAGTCAAAAGAGTCCTATTGGTTAAGAGTTTTGGCTTCAATCTATATACTTTAAGGCTTGTAAAATAGTTGGGATATTTTGTAACAAAATTATAGCCACATGTCATCACTATCAAGGCCTAAAATGATGCAAAATGAGAATCTAAAGGAACTATTTTCCTTCCAATACAAGTGGGGGCCATCTTGTAGAAAATAATGTGTCATGTTGTTGATCTTGATCTTCCCTACAATCTACTCCTTAGTCACCCATGACTCCATGCCATGAAAGCCATCCAATCCACATATGATAAATGCTTGAAATTCCCCCACAATGGTGTGGAAGTCACTATTCACACCAATTCCCAACCATTTGAGTATTGCAAATAAATGGAGGCTTCTTACCACAACACCAATCATTTCCCTAGTACTGACATCACTAATCACGACAAGGTTAAGGCTTCATCCTCCTACATTAATCCTTAAATCCTTACTTCCATGTCTTCTTCCCATATCCCCATCAAAACTAAGATCAAGATTGTCAACATCAGATGTGGAGAATATGAATTGCATAACGCCTTAGATGTTGGAAAATTGTCTCTCTCCATAATCATATGGTCATCCTCAACAACAACCCCCTCCACAGGCACCAAGATTAGACAATTTGGGCCTACCACCTTCATATCCATATATATTCCTTGGTTGAAAAATAGATCAAAGGTTCCATTAACTCTTGGTTATACAAAGATGAATTAGATGAAAAAGAGTCTACACTTGACTAATCAGAAACATAGTTATCCTATCTCACTACATATCTATGAAAACATGGAGTATAAGGGTAATGGAATTGGCCTCCATGATAAATGCATCCTCAAGCCTATTCAAGTAGAGTAAAATGTTAATCACTAAATGGGTTAGGATATATGTCACTTAGTGAAGAAACCAATTTTCCCCTTGTAGATTTTGTGAGTGTGGAAACAACCTTCGATGATATTGAAAATTCCATAGTATGGACTATCATTGACTCTAAGTTCAAAGATCTAGATATCACCAGCCTCTTCCATGAAACCTACATCTACACCATTGACTTACCACTTCAATACCCTAAATTAATCAATTGGGATCAACAAGACCCTATGTCTTTAGACATGTTTTAGATGATGAAGCAATCACAAAAAAACATTTGAAACCAAACTTGACACCACTTCCTATTTTAGGGCACATGAAGAGTTCCTTAGTCATAAAAACTCAAAAAATAAAAAAATCCAAGTTACCTAGTGAAAACCTCTCTTAGGTGTTATCGGATGTAGAAAAAGTAAAAAATAAAGATGATTCTATTAATGAAAACTTCTTTGAGGCATCACTAGATGAGGAACTCAACCTCCTTTTGGCACTTCCATAATGGCAAGAATGCTCAACAATCTTGGTTGAAGAGACAAAAGAAATAAACTTGGGGACATATACTAATCCAAAAATTACTTATATGGGTGCATCTCTAGCATATGTAGAAGAATAGAGAATTTCATCAATCCTACTTGAAGGGCATTTGACTTTTTTACTTGGTCTTATGTTAACATGCCTATATTTGACCCCTCTCTTATGGTTCACCACCTTGTGGTCCATCCTAATGCTAATCCAGTAAAGAAAAAACTATCTAAAATGTATCCTAAAATCACCCTTCTAGTAAAAGAGGAATTGTAGAAAATTTTAGAGGTTGGATTTATATGCCCAATCAACTACTCTAAATGGATATCTAATGTAGTCCTTTTCAACAAAAAGACAAAAGGAATTTGTGTTTGCATAGATTTCAAAGATTATAATAAAGCCTCCAAAAGATGATTTTCATCTCCCTAACATTGACATAATCATCAACCTTATGGTTGGTCAAAAATGATATCACTCATGGATGGTTTCTTGGGATACAATTGTTGGTGTAATTAAATATTTAATTACACTTTATTAAGTTTACTTAGGCCTAATTTTAGTCTTAGGTTATTCTTAAGTCATATTAGGGTTTTTTTCTCTAACTTGCAAATATAAAAGCAAGTTCTCACATGTAATTCGTGAATCCATTTCATTAATTCATCCTTATTGTGCAAATTATTCCTCTTTGTTTTTTTTTCTTGTGGAAGGTAAATCTTAGGTTTTGCAGGTGATCTTGGTGGCTTGAGTTAATCATCAACTCTCACATGGTATCAGAGAAAATCTGGAAGCCCCTTCTCAAATTCAGAGAAAAATTCAAGCAAGAACCGTTTGCTGGGTGTATTTCTCTATAAAACAGAGTATTCCATTAGATTCAGAGCAGTTGAGATAGTCAGATTAGCCTTTTGTTTCGCTTGATTTGAGCTTTGTAGGCTAGATCTATAAGGGTTTCATCGGGTGATTCTTTTTCGGGATATAGAGGAAAGCTAATTTTCAGAGCGCTTTGGGCCAAATCTGACCCTACCATCGCACTCTGATACCATGTTGAAGTTTATAATAAAATTGAAACACCAGAATCTTCTACAAGCCAAAGATTAACCTTCTACAGAGAAAAAAAGCACAAGAGAGTAATTTGCACAATAAATGGATGCAATTAATGAAAAAGATTCATGTGAGAGTTGGTTAACTCAAGCCAACAGGATCACCTAAAAAACCTAAGATTTACCTTCCACAAGAGAAAAAAACAAAGAGGAATAATTTGCACAATAAGGATGAATTACTGAAATGGATTCATGAATTACATGTGAGAACTTGCTTTTATATTTGCAAGTTAGAGAAAAACCCTAATATGACTTAAGAATAACCTAAGACTAAAATTAGCCCTAAGTAAACTGATGTAGGAGCACCTTCATAAACTGATGCTTCTAGACTAATTTTTGGAGTTTGATTCACTTTTAAATGATTCAATATTGTAATGAGGTCCATCAAGTCATTTTTTATGTGTTTAGGTCAATAGGAGTTTCAAAATGCAAAATATTGCAAACCATGTAAGGGTTGTCAATGTAAAATTGAAAAAAAAAGATGCAAACTTGGAAGGTGAAGAGTCATTTGGCTCTTGGTTCGTTCTAAGTCAGTTAGAAACTAAAAGGTCATGTTGTAATGCCTTTAAAAGGCCTTGTATCCATTTGTGAAGTCGTGGGTGATTGAATTCAAGAATTGCATCAATAAAGAAGACTATTTTTTTTAGGCATTTCTATAGAAATTTGCTGTTTTCTGATACTGTACGGCCCTGTACGGGTAAGGACTGGTGCCAAGTTGGTTGTAAGTGATATTTCTATCAATCACCCTCCATTTCCATTTTGTTGCATGCATTTTAGTGTTGTAGTGAGTTAGATATTGAAGATTTTGTCAAAACTGTCAATACCCTGATTAGGGTAAACAGTGGCATGTAAAATCTGTGTTTCTCTCATTTTATGCATTGCATGTTGCTAATCCTCGGTGGAAAGGACCTTGACAATGTCCTCTTCCATGTTTATAAGGTTTTGAATCAAAAAGTTGAGATTTAAGAAGGGAACACCCAAGTTCTATGCCTGCATTTGTGTCACAGTCCAGAAAAATAGAGTTTCGAGAACAGTTAAGAAGCATAAGATTTAGGGTCTGATAAAATGCTTAGTAATTTGGACTTTGGATGGTTTTATAATCATGATTAGGTCCATTTAACAATGTTCCAAGTGTTGGTTATGAGAGTTAGAGCTTGGAACTAGTAGAACCAATAAGCCTTGTGTGCATGCAAACCTATTAGGCCTATTTGGCACGGTGACAGTCCTGTTTTGAGACATTCTTTTCAAAACAACATATGTTGGGTTTTAGATATATTTTAAAAATTGTTAAAGGGTATCCAAATATGTAATCACAGTCTTGAGAAGGGTCCCATGGTGGAAGTTATGCTTTGACAGTCCCTAAAACAGGGCTACTAGGAGTTTGACAGTCCAAGAAGAGTTGGTTGCATGCATGAAGAGACAGTCCTTGGTAGATGTTTATTTTGATTGAGTTAATGTCCTTGAGGGATGATAAGGCCTTTTGAGGTCTTGTTTGGGTCAGAAGAGTTAGAAACTCCTAATGGTGCCTTTGTGGAGATCCTTGTCTTGAGAAGTGTTTTTTTTTGTGAAACTTGAAGCATCTAAGTGATTGTATCACATTATCGAGCAAGATACTAGTATGAAGTTGAGTTGTTCTTTTCCTCTGCATCATAAACTTAATAAAGTGTAATTAAATATTTAATTACACTAACACTCCCCCTTAAGTGCAACTTAGGGAGAAATGAAAACCATGCAACTAATGCAAGAATGGGTCCCAGCTACAAGGCCATGTTAGGCACCCATGAACAATAAGAATCTCTCATAAAGTAGAGAAAAAGGAGAAAAACCTAGTGGGAGAAAACTCTTCTTCAAAGAGAGAAAATACAACAAGTACATGAACATGTGATGGAAGGACTAAAACTAAGAACAATTAGATTTCGATCAGCCTCGAAGATCAATACAAAACTACTTTCATAACTCCTTGGGGTACCATTTTCTATCAAGCGATTACTTTAGGATTAAAAATACAAGGGCTACTTATCAGAGGGCAATGATAATTATATTCCATAACATACTCCATGAAATTATGGAAGACTATGTAGATGATCTTTTGGAAAAATCAAAAACAAGAGAAGAGCAACCTTATGTCCTTGAACATATCTTTGATCGCTTGAGAAAATATAGCATACACCTTAATCCTAAGAAATGTGTTTTTGGTGTAACATCAAGGAAAATCTTGGGCTTCATTTTCTCTTGATGAGATATAGAGGTTGATCCTAGTAAGGTTGTAGCTATCATGGACATGCCACCTCCTCATAATATAAAATAGCTTTTCCATCTCTAGGGAAAGTTATATGCCATTAGAAGGTTTATAGCACAACTCACTAACACATGTCAATCATTCTCCCATGTTCTTAAGAAGAACAAGAATTTTCAATGGGATGACTCCTACCAAAAATCTTGATAGAATCAAGGAATATCTTACATCACCACCAATTCTTTTGACTCTTGTACCAACAAGCCCCTATTTTTATACATATCGGCTACAGTAGTTATCCTCAAGGCACCCCTAGCACAACATGATGAAGAGGTACATGTGAAATAAATTCATTATATCAGTCAAACACTAGTGGGATATGAGATTAACTATACAAATATGGAGTGAGCATGTCTAGCAGTCATCTTTTATTCACAAAAATTGGGACACTACATGCTTAGTCACAAAACAAAGTTCATCTCCCAAATCAACCCACTCAAATATATTCTATCTAGAGCTTTCCTTATAGGTTGTATGGCTAAGTGGGTTAGTTGTTAAGTAAATTGAGCATTGAGTATGTAGACAAAAAATGAATCAAAGGATAAGGTGTCACATACCATTTGGTTGAGATACCTCTTACAAATAATCATCCATTGGTTGTAGACTTTCTTGATGAGTCCATCTTCACACTTGAATAACCCTCTATATGAATCTATATTTCAATGGTTCTTCTACTAGGTGTGGATTAGGTGCCAAAATATTATTTCTCACACTGTAGGCAGATTTCATATCAAAAGCATTCAAAGTTAGTTTTCTATGTACAAATAATTTTACCAAATATGAAGCCTTTCTCACAGGTCTTAAAACAACAATTCAATGGAACATCCAACATCTCCTTGTCTATGGGGATTCTTAACTAGTAATCAAAAAGTTTAATGATGAATATCAAACAAAAGATGACAAATTGATCCCCTACAAATGGATGGTAGATAGTTTCAGGTAGTATTTCACATACATCTAGTTTGAATAGGTATCCTACCTTAACAATCAAGTAGTTGATGCCATGGCCACCATTGGATCTCTCTTGGATATACCATAGAATAGTTAGCACTATGAGTTTTTGGTTGAATAACTACTAACATCCACGTATGATGCCCCCAATTATGATCTTATATGCAATCTTGTTGGTCTTGATTCACCCTAGTATCATGATATTTACACTTACCTCCATGATCAAACATTGCACCTAACCTTTCACACAACCAACACAAAACCTTCCTCCAAAGTACATCCCATTTTACTATCCTTGATGATATGTTATATCAAAGAGACTTTGATGGTTCCTTAATATGGTAGAGGCCAATCTTGCACTTAAGGAGGTTCATGATGGTATCTATACTGCTCACACTAATGGTATGATCCTAGCAAAGAAGCTCTTAAAAATAGGTTATTACTAGCTCACCATGGAAATGATGCCTGTCAGTATGTTAAGTGGTGTCTACCCTATCAACAACATGGAATATTAATTCACACACCATCACAAGCTTTGCAACCTATCACTACTCCTTGGCTCTTTTCCCAATGGGGCCTAGATCTCATTGGCAAGATTCAACCCTCCTCATCCAATGGCCATAAATTCATTATTACCACCATTGAGTATTTCACTATGTGGGTTGAAGCTACCTCCTCACCTACACCATAGGTAAACAAATTTGCAAGTTTATCCTCCATCACATCATTTGTCATTTTTGTATTGTTGCCACCATTGTCACATACAATGGTAAATCCTTTAAGAACCATGAATTCCACACTCAATGTGAGTGTTTCCATATCCAACATCATTGGTCCACTCCATACTATCCCCAAAGGAATGGTCAAGCAGAGACAACTAATAAAATCTTGCTCAAAATTCTCAAGAAAACTATTAATAGTGTTGGCCATGATTGGCACCTCCATCTCCATCCCACTATATCTAGGTCTATTTCACTTGTGTCCACACTCCTACTAGTGATATTCCGTATTCCTTTGTCTTTTCCTCCAAAGAAATATTTCTAGTTGAGATTAGATTACCATCATTGTGCATCTCTTTGTGTGATCTCATTGGTGATGATGAGTATAGGCTTGCCAACCTACATGGGTTAGAGCTACTTGATGAATTGCGACTCAATGCCTTAAATCACTTACAAGATTATTAGAGTTGTCTCCATAGAAGCTATAGTAAATGGATCAAAATTTCAAAATTTAAGATGTGATCTTGTACTTAAAGAGAATCACTAATTAGGACTATAAAAAGAAAGGATAATTTGAGCCTAATTGGCTAGGTCTCTATGTCATCATCTCCAAGTATGGATCAAGTGCTTATTAGTTAGATACTCTAGATAGTCAGGAGCTTGATGAACCCTTAAATATCACTCATATCAAATGCTTCTATGCTTAGTCTGTAGAGCATCCCAACAAAGAAAAAGGTAAAGAGAAAAGCCATCCTCTAGTGAAAACCACTTCTTGTGTTGCCTTGGACAAGTACCATGGTGAAAACTTGCTCATAGGTGCCATGCATATAACCAAACTCTATTATCTTTCAGGTCCTCTTCATGACATTGCATCCCATATCATGTCTTAGTCTCCCACATTGTTCCTATTCCATTCCACCTCATACTAAATTTTAAGTACATCTCCAAGGTCACTTGGCTTTTGATCATCACATAATAACATATGTATTCATAATTAGTTCACCAATCAGTCTTAATTTACATTGGTATTAGTTGACATTAGACATGGAAATCACAAAGTCAACATCCATTCTTAGATTTTCTATGTCTCAATCCTATTAAATCAATCTCAAGGCCTAACTATTATCAAGGAAACTAAACACAATTCCATTTGTACATTGTAGGCTCTTGATAGTGCTCTTAGCACTACACTTTCATAGATGTAGGTACCCTCAAGGGTGAACAAGTTTTAAAGCTAGAATTCTAAAGAAAATAGAATCATGTATATATGAAACAATTTTATACTTGTGAATTTGACCTTTACTACAAATTTGACATTGATGTAGATGCAAATTTATGTACCTACAAATCAAGGCTTGCCTAATGTTTGAACCTACAATTTAGAAAACTATCAATTTTGATGAACACCTTTGAGAGCTTACTAAGTGAAGATCTTCTCCTTATGTCAAGCTCTGGGGTCTAGTTTTATAATTTTTAAGAAAGTTAGAAAACAACGACAATGTAAATGTAAATTATGTGGTTGTGATAGTGTGTGAAACTTGGTACTTGAACAATGTGCACAAAGGGTGATGTAATGACCTAGTGCAAGGATTGGGATTTTGGAAATTGATGACAAAGAGGCAATGCAATTAGAAAATCTCATGTAGAGTAGTGTTATGATAGGTCAATAGCGATTTTGAGAGGCGTAATGCTATAAGTGTGTGATTCTAGTTGATAGGGAACTTGCTAATGAATGCTAAGTGGTAGATAATACATGATAATGAGATAGAGATGGTGTCCTTTTATACATGACCTAGTCACACAATTTGAAAATTTTAGTAGAGGAGTCAACACATAAAGACTAGATGGAATTGAGTCAAATTGGGAATAGGGTGAAATTTTAATTTTGAACATGAGGATCAAATCCACATCATGGAATTGACCTAAGTCATTTTTGTATCTATAGATTCTACTAGAAAGTAGAAATTGATAATCTAAGAGCTAGGAATTGTTTGAGTACTGGTTAAATTCTAGTTTTGAAGATTAATTTTAAAAATAGAGCCAATGAAAATACTAAATTAAACAAAATCAAATGTAAAAACTCTAAACTCCAAACACCCACAGAAAATAATATAAAACAAGGAGTAAAAGTAGAGGCTATACTCTCTTTACCTTAAATATGAAAGAAAAGGTCCATAATTTCCATCTAGGTAACTCTTACATCTTTTGAAGATCAATCTCCATTTTAATAACATCAAACTTCAAGTCCTCCAGCTTTATAAAGAGGATACTCTATGCTCAAGGCAAGTGCAATGTCTGTTCTATCTCAAGGGGTGATTGTTGAGTGGATTTTCTTTGGAATGCTTTTATGTTCTAAGAAATGGATAGAACTGCTCTTGCTAGTCGCTGTTTTATGGTCTGATTTCACTTATTTTTTGTATGGGTTTGTATTTCTACCTCTGGACTTGTAATTAGTGTTTACTATATCTCTGTGTTAGTTTTTGTTATCTGTTTCAGTCTTATTGACTGATCATTAACAATTTTTTGACTGCTCCTTTTGTATTCCAGCATTATTTCAATATTTTTTTTTAAAAAAATTATATCCTTTTTGATACCCACAACATATAACTAGTTGCACTTTGAAGGTGGGAACATGTAGATTTACATGTGAATGCTAATTGTGCACGAATGTCTATCTTTTATCCTTGTCAACTTTGACCATATATAATTAATTTGTATATTTTGTTTCATTGAAAATTGAGCCCACTTCCGAGTAGCATACGAATCATATTCTCAGTGAACAAGTAGAAAGCACTAAATATAAAAGCAAACACTGAAAAAATATTATTAAAAAGTGTGAAGACCCAACTTCCATTTTTTTAAAATAAATTGATGCAAAACAGTCTACAACTTGACAAGAATGGAATTGAGGGAATATTCTTTTGTCATCATCATACGCTTGTAGTTCTAACTCATTCAATCTCTGAAAACTCCTTATTACACAGAATTTAGTATCATTGTTATGCAGCTTATATGGAGTCTTGAACTTCAAAACTTAGAACTCTTTTATAGCATCTATCCTTGTACTAGTCTGTAACTTCTACCACTTTGAGAGGAGGAGATGTTCCTTTCACAGCCTTGTTCTTAAACTTGGGGATTCTAAGATCCAGAACACCATCATCCATTCTGGCACGAGCCTGCTCAATATTTCCATTATGGGGAAGCATAAATTTTCTCATATATTCCACCTTCCACCACTCATCACCAGCTTCCTGTATATCTTCTGTTTTGTGATTCCACACTCCTCCTATCTTCAAAATCTGACCATCCTCCACTGTGACATTAATGTCATATTTCTTCAACCCTGCAAACATCCACCCAAATAAACAATAGACTGTTCAATCTTTGTGACTCAAGTAAATAAATATATTATTTGAGATTTTCACATCTAAACATATCAAGAACATGTAGTTAGAACAAATTATGTTGAACTTTTTTCATCAACAAAATCTCATCTAAACATATCAAGAACATGTAGTTAGATCAAATTATGTTGAACTTTTTTCATCAACATCATGAATTTCCTTCAAACACTCCACTATAATTTTGAAAAAAAAAAGTGGGTCTCTAAGTTTTAATACAGTTGTATCTAAATACATGGTCTGATTGAGTAAAACAAAACATAAAATTGAAAGAAGAGTCAAATAAGAAAATAGCACAACATACCAGGGAGGTCACAACAGAGAATGATGTTGTCATCTGTCTGAAACCAATCCACTCTAGACTTGGACAGTGCTACTGTTTCTTTGGGCCAAATGTTATGGGGTGTAGTATTCCACAAAGCAAATGGCTCAGAAGGATCCATGAAAGACCCAAATAAGAAGGGATCAAATAAGTACCCAGACCTGAAAAAAGTATCCAATACATTCCTCCTTGGCAAAAAGAATGAATCAAACAACTCTTCAGTCAAAGGCTTCTTCCATTGCTGCACATCCCTGCTGCTGCTGGCATTGCCACCAGCTCTAACCTCCTGAGATACAGCCATTAAAGAGAGTTCAAAGAGAAAAACTCTCCAAAACTTAACTTAGAAGTTCTAAAACTCTATAATTTACTAGGCTCTTTGTTGAAATTAAAATCAGCAATGCCCACAAACATTTATAGAGTTGGGTAGCCAATGATTTAAGCATGAGAGATTCCTCACCAGTATATATTCTTCACGCGCAGAGAAAGAGGATATGGGTGGAAGTGACAGGACCGGCGGAGATTTTATGTATGAAATATAGCAAGGACATTTCTTTCTTCCCAATGGGTCCCACATTGTTGTTTGCCTGTAAAATGAAGATTATTCTTCGTCCACCGACCAGTTTGGGAGTACTGGCCTGTTGTTGCTACCGTTGATTTGTTTCCATGGGAATATATGTTGACCAACTTAGGGGGGAAAGCAAAAGAGAGGTCTCAGAGTGTGGGACTTTGTGTCTGAATTTTATTTGAACATCTTTTCTTAGGCTCTAAGATTGCTTAAAAGTACTCGTGTGGTTTGTTTGTCCTTTTGTGCTTCATACATATACGGATTCCTATTTTGTTTGTTTTATTGGAATCTCCAGACCCTCAACATTACTGTAATGTTTGTTAGACGATTCGTTTCTTAAAGTGTAAGGGGGGAAAAAATTTAGATCTTGTACCTGTTTTTTCTTCCTTTTGGGTTTATTTTGATTGCATGATTAAGCAATAATTAGTGTACAAGTGGTGTATTTTTGTTAAAAGTGGGTAAATTACTTGATCTGAATTGATCTTGACTTTTTATATCTTATTACTCGTTTCCCATTATAGATTGATCCTGTAGTATGAAATCAAACTTGGATTGATTTAACAACATAAAACTGATTCAAAATTTAAAATAGGCCCATGTTGTCCCTTTCCAACTAGTCATTACTCGCCAACTTGGGTGTGAAATATTTCAAATTGTATTCAAGAGTGTTTTATAAAAAGACAGGCCCTAATCTATTAAGAATCAAGAAATCTAGAGATCCAAGAGCTTTGTTCACTACATATTACATAATTCAAGGAGCACATTTGAGCAACCATTATTACATTAACGTCTACATACTTAGAGACATATAACCATATTGTGTGGTTGTTTGTTGTCTTTGATCTTTGTTCAAAAGGCATTAAATTGATTCATTTAGGGGTTTGACCAAGGGAGAATCATCCTAATTAGCAAGCTCCTCAATGGTGTTTATCTGCATGACCAATCATTTATTGTAGCTCCAAATGTGATCAAGTCAAATCTCTATTTTGTAGGTACACAAGTTCACAGTCTGTCATGTTGTTTCCATGTGCAGAAGGTCGATTATGCAAATTGAGCTCAATTATGTGCTATAAATTCAATCTAGTTCAATTTTTTACCACAAAACCAATCCTCTCAAAATTCTAGGAATGACCCATTTTATATTTCGTTATTTTGTTTTCAATGCATCTAAGAATGTGCGGTTTTGAGTTATGATTCAAAAGTTATGATCAAATTAATGGACAATTGTCTATCAACTACCAAAAATAGCTTAGTAGTTTCATTTCTATTAATTTCTAGTTTTTCAAATTCTATTACATGATCAAATACAACTCCAAATTAGGTTAATTGGATTATATCAATTATCATATTCATAAAATCTAATTTTTACTAAATTAACTCTTTATTTCTTTACATTTTTGGTGAACTGGATATTTTGTTGAATGCACAAGACAACTGAGAGGGAGGGGGCAAATTAGATGTATCAAAACTTCAAACCCTCACAAACATTCAGATCCACATTAACCTTTAAACATGTTATGATGATTAAGCATGAAAAGCAAATAATTAAAACTGAATCACAACAACACCACACACAAGAGAACACCGGATTTTACGTGGAAAACCCTAAAAGGGAAAAACCATAGTGAGGATTAGCTCCAAGGTCGGCAACACAACTTAATTCATAAATTTCAAATTAGGTCTGGACCTAAACATTCCCACGAAGGAAAGGAATGAATGTAGACCACGCCACATCTTAGAATAGACCTAAATTCCCTCTTACAAGTTATTCCATGTTCCCTAAATCAACAAAGCATAACCAAAATTAGTGCAAACAACCAAGTCAACCAACCTTCGGTTAACACTATGGACTTTTAAGCACACGCTTCCTCAAAGGTAAACACACCTCACGAATCTTACACAAAGATTTAACACAATCTAGGAACATCCATGAACATCTTGAAGTCACCTGAAAACCAACAAATTTAACCACAACAACTTTCACCTGAAGAATGTTGTCAATCTTCTTACAAACAACACTGTCGAGCTCTGCTACACAATACATCACTTTTCAGAGCATCCAATCACAAACCTTCTAGATTGAATATAGATTAGGACCTTATAAGCACACATCCAGAACCACAACACCTAAAACCACTCTACGGAGAAATGTGGAGCAAAACACTTTCTCCTAGACACACTACAAACACTGTCAAACACTGTTCTCAAATTGGTGAATGCAACTTTCACTGCACAACGATCCAGAGCACCAAATTTAGGATTTAACATCTTCAAACACTTCTAAAAAACATATCCAAACTGCACACTTAGATCTCTAACATAAAAGAAATGCAGAGCAAAAACTCGAACAACACTGTGTCAGCCAGAAGACTTCTTCAACACATTGTTTCCAATGTTAATCAAATTTTCTCAAAAACACTTAGAAACCCAACAATAGAAGCATATCCTCAACATCTTCAGCACCTCTACAAAGCAACCAAATCACTTTTAGTAGGACAACTTAATCAAACAACAACAACCTCATCAGAAGATACAGTTGACACCAATGACAACACAAGCTTGTTGACATCAATGACAACACCGATTAGCACATACTTGTAACTATCTCCCCCTTTGTCATTGATGGCAACACGTCATGTGAAAAACCATCAAGACACAACTCTACACCAATCTTCTTTACTTTCTTACTCTCCCCCTTCCTTTTACACATCTTACTCTCTCTGATCACCGATCCTTTTCTTTTTCACATTGCTCTCTCTCCCCCTTTGTTTTTCACATGAACTCTCTTCCTCTTTAACATCAATGGCAAAGGGTGACACAACTTTCCCTTTTCATGATACTGCATATACTTGCACTGTTAACTACTACTCTGCAACATCTTTTTCTTTCACCGCTTTGAATACTCCCCCTTACTGCAACAATCATCATGACCACTACCTGCTCCCCCTAAGAGGTAGCCTCCAATCATCAGTCCAAAAAATAATGAATCTTGAAATCCACTAGACTGATGCATCTCCTTATGCATCTAGTTCAAGGAAGGAGGGGCAATAACCCCTAACTTCTCCCAGAGATACTCAAATGTATCCTTAGGAAGAGCCTTAGTGAATATGTAAACAACCTGATCCTTTGTAGGAACATACTCAATTTTTACCTCATTCTCTACAACCTTCTCTCTCAGAAAGTGATACCTGATTAAAATATTCTTTGTCCTTGAATGCATCACTAGATTCTTTCTGGAGGTTCTTATTCTTCAACTTGTACTTCTTTTTCTTTGGTTTCTTCTTCTTCTCTACAAGAGGACTCATCTAATTCATATTCATTAAGTTTTGAGGTTATCTGTATATCCTAAAATACCTCCAATCAACAAAAAAACTTCTCTATACTGGGAGCAAATGTGTTCTAATAAAATTTTATTGCACAACAGACTTCTTGTGGAGGATAAAATCCTCTTGCAACACTACCAACCAAGATAATCTGCACAACTCTACCTTTATCCTTTGCAATCACTATATCTGTCCTGACTTAAACCTTTGTTGCTAATCCTTAACCTTTTCTCTTCTTGCTGAAGTATTAACACCAATCCGTTGGCAGGGGAGAATATTTTCAATAAATCTTCCCCTGAGCCAAAGCTCTAATCTTAGTTCTCGGAGGGAACATTTGTACCAGATGCCGATACAAGTTCATCCTTAACCTTTGTCACATCCTTCTTAATCCAAATCTTATTCATCTCCTTCTTAGTCTCTACTGGTACATCCTTTTGTACTGGTTTGTTCTTCTCTACTGAATTATCCTTCTTCATGCTTCTACTTCTGCAGAACATAAAGGTACATGTCTAGATCTATTGCAATTGTAGCACACAACATTTCTTTGACCAATATTCCTTCCATTCATTCTAGATTTGCATTGATTAGCTTTATGACCAAATTTCTTGCATGTATGACAGTAGCCACTGAAAGATTTAACTATTCTATCCTTTCCATAACCATTTCTCATTTGACTTGTACACTCATTAGCTCTATATCCCATCTTATTGCATGTAAAACACCTAATAGAGTTCTGATTCATTTTACTTTTGTATGCAACAACTCTATGGCCAACTTTATTGCAAGTGAAGCATTGACCAGAGAAGGATGGAACATTTTGATTCCTTCTACTTCTACATTCTATTGCTTTGTGTCCATACTTATTGCATCAATGACAAAAACAATTGAAATATGGATACCTTTGAGCATTTGGTTGTCTGACTGGAGGTCTTCTAGCTTTATTCTTTTGTATTTGGATCTGCTTCCCATTGTTCCTCTGATTTGAAGTTTGATCTAATTTTGAATTTTCACCTTTTTCAAATCCTAAACCCTCTTTATCATTGGAGCTTTTATGTCTTGCAATCATGTCATCAAGCCTTGCAAAGCTTATCTTGAAATTTTCTTCATAATTCTTTTCCTTCTCCAGATCTGATTTCAGATTCACTTCTTTTTCAAGCCTTATACATTCTTCAGATTTGCCTTTCACCATTAAGTTCAGATATTCCTCAATCCTTGCCTTTTCTTCAAATTGCACTTTTAGACCATTTATAGATTCAGTTACTAGCCTCAATTGTTCACTAGCCTCCTTGTTTCTTTCTTTGAACTTCTTGACTTGCTCTCTTCATTTCCTGATACATCCACCTACTTCTTTAACATTCTCCTTTAGATATTTTATTTATTCTTTAGTCCTCTCTAGGTCTTCAAGAGCAACCTTGAGTTCTTGACTATTGATAGACATGCATTCATCTTCTAAAGATCCACCAAACATGGGAACATGCATCTTGTGCGCCATCCCGTATCTACCTCAAGATGTTAAGCTCTCTTCCAAGGAACCTCACTCTAATACCAATTGTTGAATGGACAAGACAACTGAGAGAGGGGTGAATCAGTTGTATCAAAACTTCAAACCCTCACAAACATTCAGATCCACATTAACCTTTAAACATGTTATGATGATTAAGCATGAAAAGAAAATAACTAAAACTGAATCATAACAACACCACATAGAAGAGAACACCAGATTTTAGGTGGAAAAACCTAAAAGGGAAAAACCACTATGAGGATTAGCTCACAATATAATGTAGTAGCAATACCAAATTACAAAAGGCTCACTACCAGAGGGCTCAGTGCCCAAAAGAGAGAATGCTCACTGTCCATTGAGAAAGAAATAAAGAAAGAAGAGAAGAGTGGCTCACTACCAGGCTTTGAATTGATCTAATTGCATCTAACTTATGCATGGAGTTCAGTTCCAATGAAGCTCAATATCCATCACAAAACAAACATCTTCACAGCAACACTAAAAATAGTACAGACACCTTCTGCTCACTGCATCTAGTATCCTAAAACATGAAATCTCTCACTGCACTAATCAAATTCACATCACAAACATCATATCCTTCACGCATCCATACATCCACGAAACCTTGACACTTATTTATACCATCATCAATCATGAAAACATTCTCCAAGATCAACAACACAACTTAATTCATAAATTTCAAATTAGGTCTAGACCTAAACATTCCCATGGAGGAAAGGAATGAATTCAAATCATGCCACATCTTAGCACAGACCTAAATTACTGCTTACACATTATTCCACGCTTCCTCAATCAACAAAGCATAACCAAAATTAGTGCAAACAACCAAGTCGGCCAACCTTGAGTTAACACTATGGACTTTTAAGCGCACACTTCCTCAAAGGTAAACACACCTCGTGGATGTTACACAAAGATTTAACACAATCTAAGAACATCCATGAACATCTTGCATTCACCTAAAAACCAACAAATTTAACCACAACAAGTTTCACCTAAAGAAAGTTGTTAATCTACTTACAAACAACACTGTCAAACTCTGCTACACAAGAAATCACTTTTTGAAGCATCAAATCACAAACCTTCTAGATTGAAGATAGATAAGGACCTTATAAACACACATCCAGAACTGAAACACCTAAAACCACTCTGCAAAGAAATGCGGAGTAAAACATTTTCTCTCAGACACACTACCAACACTGTCAAACACTATTCTCAAACTGGTGAATGCAACTTTCACTGCACAATGATTTAGAGCACCAAATTCAGGATTTAACATCTTCAAACACTTTTAAACACAATATCCAAACCACACACTCAGATCTCCAACACAAAATAAATACAAAGCAAAAACTTAAACAACACTCAATAAGTCAAAAGACTTCTTCAACGCATTGTTTCCAATATTAATCAAATTTTCTCAAAAGTACTTGGAAACCCAACAACAAAAGCATATCCTCAACATCTTCAACACCTCTACAAAGCAACCAAATCAATTTTAGAAAGACAAATTAATCAAACAACAACAACCTCATCAGAAGACATAGTTGACACCAATGACAACACAAGCTTGTTGACATCAATGACAACACTGATTAGCACATACTTACAACACACTTGAACCTCTCTAAGTTTATCCTAGGGTTTTGAGCTTATTTACTTTTCTATTTTTAATTTTTTTTACTATTTATTAATTATTTTATATCTAATTAGGGTTTGTGTTGACTCATCTATTGGCACACACCAATGTCAGGCAGAACAAATGGTTCTATATTGAAAGAGATTTAACTCTCCCAAGGCTTCATTTGCTTAGTCTAGGCTTGCTAGTTTTTACTTGGGGTGACTATGTATGCTCCATAAGGGTTACTAGTGACTCAAGGCTTTAACTTAGACAACTACTCATTACTTTAATGAACTTACTCCCCAAATTAATTTATAATGCTTAATATAAACAACATAAGATTTTTAGATTTAAAACATAACTAGTAAGAAAACATTTCAAATGATTTCCAATAAGCTCAAAATTAAATTGAAAATTAAAAAAAAAAATTATTTTAATTCTAAACTAAATGGTTTCAAAGAAAAATCAAAAGATTAAAAGGGAAAGATAAAGAGATTAGAGATGAGTCTATTTATCTATGTTCTTCCACTGATTGGTAAGTTTCCTAAGTATGCATACAAAAATCACCCACATGATAGTTAAATTTCCACAACTTGAACACTAAGATAATTCAAACTTCAAGGAAGGGAAGCAACATACAAGGACTAAGATGATCACCATAGATGTGTAGGATACCTAGGGTATATTCTATTCAGAAAAATATAAATGATATAACTTTTAACTCAAGAAATTGGTCACATTGGATAACTTCATATAAGCTGTAACTAATGAAAATGCATCTTAATGCTCAGATTGAAAATTGGAAGAGATATATTTAGCAAATTAAGCTTAGTACAAAAGTTCTCCTAGGGTTTCCAACCTATAATACCAAATCCTTAAATTGAGAAAAGTTCACAATTTAAAAAATGATAAGGCCCCCGGAATTTAATTTTCTAACAAGGGATAAATCTAAATCAAAGCTTGTCAAACATTCCACCATACTAGAAAGTTGCAACCATAATATCATTATAATTTGAAACTTTTGGCCCCACATCAATGGATAACTATTACATCTCAAGATTGTCTACTTTGAAAATAAGAATTTTTAATTTTGAATATGGAGGATTGGACCATGTTTTCAATCTCATCTAGGGAATAGAATGATAAATGTGATCTAGAAAATTTTAGGAGTAAATTCCTAGGAACTAAGCTAGTGATGTTCTAAGATAGATGGTTTAGCATAATAGACTTCTAGATTTAGGTTTAGGGTCAACGATTACACCAAAAGACCCAATGGGTGCTAGAATAGTGCATTAAATATATCCATGCAAAGTGACATAAAACATAGAGGTAAAAGTGTGAATTATGCACTTTTTGATCCTCTGTATTTTGTTCCTACTTTAGTATGTGTGTAAATCTAAGTGAGCAAGCATTCAAAAGTAAACATAGAAGAATATAGTAATAGTTATATAAAAAGGATATGAATCTTACAGAATCTAGAAAATTGAGCCATAAAATAACTATGTTTCATTTGTCCCTAATATGAAGTAAGCATCTATCAAGCTTGGCATGTCGTGGAAGGAAAAACACCAATTTTGAATTTGTCAATAAACTAGAAATAAAATTAGTAATAATATACCCCATCACAATATATATACTACAAAGGAGTCACCATAAATCAAGGAGGAAAGTAAAAGAAACATGAAAACTAAGCATGATATGTAAATGTAAACTAATATGATTAAAAAATTGAGTGTGAAACCTAAACATGATATGTAAAAATGAGAATATAATGTGTACCTAAGATATACTTGTATCCATATGCTTTATCAAGGTGTACATTGATACATGTATAAAATATGACCCTAATTTTGCCTCTAATTATAGAAAATGTGAGCACATAGAACCTACAAAAAGCAACAATGCCTTGCCACCAAGAGGCAATATCATGTGAAATCATGGTAAGGAACAAGAGCATGTGGTACTTCATAATGTAATGTTTATAAAATGTGACAAATCAAATGATAAGTATAAAAAATAAGTTAGCCAAGAAAATCAATGCACTTCAATGATAATGGGATGTTACATCACAAATATGTACCATGGAAGTATCCTATATGATAATATGATTCCCTTGGGGTGATAGTAATGATATATGATTATGAATTTTGTCTCTTTGTGAACAAAAGTAGCATGTAAATATGGAAAATTTGAGTTTTCACATGTGTTTCATACACCTATTTTTGAGCTGTTTCCATAGATTTTTCTTTATCAGCTCATTGATCATGATTATGTAAATGTGTGGCAGAAATGTATCTTTCATAAGTGTTGGCTCTTTATTATTCTATTTACATATATGTGTTTCTAAATTAATGTCATTAGAGTCCTTAGTTCAACCATCATACCACTACATGAAATTCCATTAATTCTCACTTATATGTAGATCTTTCCTTTTTTGTCATTATGTGATATCTTTGTGTGTAATAATGATATGAGATGTGCTAGATATATCTTTAAACTTTTTAGTGAAACCACGATGTTCATATAAGGTTATAAATTTCCTAATTTACAATGTATGCCTTATTTTTTTGCACTCAATTTAGTGTGCATTCATTTAGATGTTTTCTAGGGGCCATTTACCATAATTCTAAGTTGTCTCTTGATATTGGATTGATTTCTAGCTACCCCAAACCTACTTTTACACCTAGAATCCACTTAGAAAATCTTAAGACATAATTAAATGTTAGACACCCAAACACCTAGACCTCAATGTCCAATTAAAATCATCTAATGTTGAAATTTGACATGTCCAAAACCCTAATCTTGTGTTTCCCTAATGTATGCTCAAATAGTCATTTTGACTTTAACCCCAAATAAAACATTCATCATTCTCATTTTGAAAGGCCTAAGTTTTCCACTCTCTCCACTCATAACTTTCTTGGGCATTCTAATATCTCTTCCCTTCATTGATGCTAGAGGATTTTGAAGATACAATACTTAAGAAAAATATAAATTAACACCTTTTGTATCCTTCTTCCCATATCCCATCACCAATCTCTTGTTGTTCTCCTATTCTCTTCAATATTTTCCTCTTACTTTCCCAATCACTCCCAAAATTCCCAAATCCTTTACCATTGCATTCACCATTGTGTCATGTTTCATACTTGATCAACAATCCTTCCATTCTTCCCTTCCCAAATTAGTCCAATCTCTTCCATCATCCATCTTGTCCTCCATTACATAAGAACACACTAGTTTAGCACAAGATATCCTCCTAGGGTTATTGGTAGATGCAAAGCTTCACACACACCACAAACACCCCATATAGGAAGCACACACTCCAATCTTTCCAAATCCTTTGTTAAGGTTGAAACATACCACATAAGGTACTAACTAAGG
This sequence comes from Cunninghamia lanceolata, assembly GCA_027924645.1. NCBI lineage: Eukaryota > Viridiplantae > Streptophyta > Pinopsida > Cupressales > Cupressaceae > Cunninghamia > Cunninghamia lanceolata. Next base: position 16,981,703 of record BSBN01000726.1, on the reverse strand, counting down.
CAATCTCCCAAATAGCTAAACCCCAACTTTTTCCCTCATATAGGTATGTGTATGGAGATGGGGGACCAAAAAGTGGGCAAAAATGTGTTTTAATGTGTAACATAGTCATACTACTAAAAGCACAAGTAAGCCTATAACATGATTGTATTATAACATGATCACATTATAGGCTCATTCATACTTTGGTAGTGCAATCAAATCACAATTCTAGCATGCTATAAGGCAAACATGTTACAATTTAAACCAATGAAAATTCAACATTTAGGCTTTGAATATGTTTGAATTTTTCAAGCCTAAGGGCTGGACCTACATAATTGGGTGCCCAAATCCATGTTTTACAAAAACATACAAATGTCAAGCATGCTCTTTGTTAGGTTTTCATAGTTTTGGACAATATTTTTTGAAAACATCAATACAAATCAAGCTTTGCCTTATCTTTCTAACTATGTATTTTTCTAAAATTTGAATGTCTTAAGGTTTTTATCTTTAATTATTGTTATCAATCAGATATGCACCCTATGCTAAGCTTACAGAAGACTTAGCTATTTGTTGACACATGGAAACACTCTTGGGATGTGGGTTTCCTATAGCGAGAGTGAATCTCTAGAGTGAGTTGGTTCTCCTTAAGATTTTCTAATCTAATGACTTGTCTGAGAAAAGGGATGAGAGAGGTATATTGAAATAAATAACTGAAATGAATTTCTAAGGTGATGCACCAACACTAAACTCCTATCAAATCTTACTCACAATCAGACTATAGAATTTTGATCTTCACAACACTTGATTCTACCTAATTCATAAATATTTCACATGAGGGTTTAATCAAAACATGACATGCAACCTGAACCAAGCAAAATATTTGCATATCTATCACAAAATAAAGACAAAATAGAGGATAAATACTTATCACAGTGTAATATCAAATCAATCTTGCAAAAATAGAAGCAAAAGTGAAGGAAAATTGCTGCTCTATAACTAAAGGAATAATGAGTACATAGACTGGAATACAACACTCTCAGTATGAGAGGAAGAATCTAATATCTTGAACTCTGATCTTTACTCTATTTTATCAAAACTGCTAGTGGAACTCCTGAAAAAGAACTATCTCTCTGCCATATATCCTGTGAAAATGATCTCCCAAAGAAAGCTAGAAAAAAAACTCCTAATAATAGATATCCAAGTCCATTTTTGAGCTCCTCAAAAAAGCCAAAAATAAAGCTCTCAAAATGTCGCCAAACTGTGAAAGCAAAGTGCCAAAAAGATCCTCTCAGGTGACCCCACCAAAAATCTGAGTTGCCTGCTCAGAAAACTCAATTTTTGTCTTCATCTGCCTCAAAATAAAACAAATCAAGGAAGGAATGTTTGATTTGCTTTACTAGTTTTAACTGCCTAAAAATAGTTTTAGTTTTAAAGCAATTTATAGATTATTGCTTTAAAACAAACTTTACAACGCTTGTAGTTTTATCCTATCCCCTAGTCGATCTAATTTTTGCAAAAAATAAATACACATGGCTTATGATTTTGCCAAATATTTACAATGCATATCTATTGATTTTTCTATAAAAAATCATAAAAAATATCATGGGCATTACATATTGTTTGCAAAAATAAAAGCTTGGTGGGCTTATCTCCATATGACTTGTCTTTGCATCACATAAGCATATTGACCTATCTCATATTCCAAAAATAAGGTTTGTAGACTATTCTAAGGGCATGAACTCCATCTCCAAGGGGTCTAAGGCACATGGCATATCATCAAGGTGCTCAAGCATGTTTGAGGCATCAAATGTTAGAGGGAACCATTGAGGCTCAACCTCACCTTAAGTCATGGGACTTAGGCATCACACTATGGACACTTAATACCATGAAGGCATTAGTTTGTGCCATAAAAAAGAAATGAATGTGATAAAATGTATTATTCAGGTTAGGGCTTCCAGAAACCCTAATGACAAAACACCTTTTCGCCCCCACTTTCTCGCATCATTTGACTTTTGTACTTGGTGGAATTGGGGCTCTGTTGTCGACATGAAACCCTAGGGTTTCATCTTGAAAATCTTCATCTTCTTGGTGTTTCCGGTCATGAACTCCATGGATTTTATACAGAAAAGAAAGGTAAACACTCTGTCTTGGCATATGTAACTTATATTCTCAATTTCCTTTCAATTTCTGAGATTGTATGACTTCTACAGTTGCAGCTTGTGTATTATCTCTAATAATTTTTTTTCCATTCTTCACTATCATTCTCTCCTCTGTACTTTGGCTGCCATGACTACATCTTTGAGCTTCATCTGGAGAAAAACAAAATGAGATGCAAAAAGGAGAAACCTTGACTGAACACTTCACAATGCAAGTCTTTATGAGCTCAAACTTTAAACAAATCTCTTGGTTGATTCACCATTTCCATGGCATTTTGTAGCTTTTATATTTAAAACTCACGGCCATATTCTCTATTTTCCTATAGATGAGCTTACTCAATAAAAATGAAATGGGTTTCCTGAACTATATTTGACCACAACTCAGTATGATAATAATCTCTATGCACTCTTTGTCTTCTCATGATTCGAGACCCCTTAATATGGTTCTGTATATATGAATGAAGGTTAAAAAACCCTCGGTATGCTATTCTCGAACTGGCTGTTGGTGATATATTGTTCCATGGTTCAAAAACCCTCATCTCTTGAGCTTACACATGGTACTTTGTGCTTGATCTATGTTTATTTCTCTTGAAGGGTCATGGCTAGTTGTATTCATTTGAGTATTATTTCTAAGTTTTACATATTTGAAAGTCTTCTTACCTCTCTGTATATCTTGTATTTTCTCTTGAAACCCTCGATGGGTTCAAGCAAAAGTTATTTCACCATCTCTTTTTGATAGACCTCGGCCACCATGGTTTCATAGTTTAGCATGTTTAAGTAAACTCATGTCATTCGAAAAACACATGCTCCAAATACTTTATTTATGTATGTGCATCAGTCATTTGAAAATAGATATGGCTCGATATGATGAAGAAACCCCCATATATGATAGTGTATAAGATCTTGTATGGCTCTATCAATGATGAAGAAAATATGACTTCTACCTATGCATGGCCTTTTATGCCTCAAACACATGTTTCTGTATTCATATTTTGCAAGGCCGCGACCTGTAGCTATGAGTTCAAAGAGCTTTCATTTCCATTCTTCATCAGTCATTCTTTGACAATGATGCTCACTTCTTACTGATGCTCTATGTTCCAACAACTGTGTAATGCATTTGGGATCTCCATTTTGATGTCAGACTCATTGTATTTGATGTCTACTATGACATACACATGCTATGATTGTTCTATTTTATTCATGAACTGCTGATAGCATATAAATATTCCTATAGCATCATATGATATTGAGATCATCTTCTTTATGTCATTACTTTGACTGCTCTATATACACTATAACAGCTGCACTCATTGATAGAATAGGAAGAACTGAAGCACATGTTAGTTTCTTTATAACCCCTGTAGCTATTTATTCTTTCTTGGATGGCCAATTGTCATGATGCTGCATTGTTTACTGTATCATTCAAAATGTATTGTTATACATTCTCTAAATAGTTCCATTTGAATGATTATGACTCCATACTCCAGTGTAATCATGGTCTACATACCAACAATTTGCTTCACTGAGATATAACAAATAATGTTACCTACAAACATTTGATTGGTGGAGATTTCTCACTTCACTGTCTATGCTCTTTACTGTGACTGTATATGATTTCTACATACTTTATATGGTTTTTTTTGCAACAAGACACATACACTTGGAAATTATATCATATGCCATTTTGAATGATAGCACTTTTCCTCTACTGTGGCAAGGATATACTTTGACACTGTCCATTTGATCTGTAATATATGATTTTTTCAGCTGTTCCATCTATGCATTTCCTATATATTTGACATGTATATATATCTGTTGCTCATGTTATCATGTGGCTAAAACAATCATAAGTCACTGAAAGATGCTATCCATCGGCAGCTATTTGACATACAATATTGGAAATGTACTTGATGTTCTTAATTTCTTTGCTGCATACAAATACCATGAAAGATACATAGATGAAATACCTATGAATCCCATTTTCTCAATGGTAGTTGAAGCAATGATGACAGCTATTTTTATGCATTAAATGCTATCCTAGAATGAGTTCAGTTTCATTTTATGATTCCATTTCATTCTTTGAACTGTAGTCATGAGTGTATCCTGGTCTTGACACCAATGCATCTGATTGCTTTCTACTCCTTTAGTTTGTCATTTCAATTTAGGCAATGTGGATAATGATCTTTCCTTTTCATTCCATCCCTTTTGAGATTAAGGGGAGGCAGCATGTGTTAGGGTTAGCCAACAGAAGATATCAATTAAATGCAAATAAAGATTAAACAAAGGAATGAAAATACACAGAAATAATAACAACGAGAGACAAGTTTTAACATGGTTCACCCAAACTCGGGCTACATCCACCAACAAAGACTCCAATATTATTATCCAGTAAATCAAACTAATTACAACCAGTAATCCTTGCAACTCAATACCACTGTAAAATGCTACAATACATCAACATAAACCCTAACCCTTAGTTGCTTTTATCAAGCCTTATGTCAGTTACAAAAGTGGGGTTTTTTTATGTCAGCTAATAGAAAAAATAACTCCCGATGCCTTTATAAAATAATAGGCAATTTTTGTAGGAGGGGCTCTGCCCCCCTGCACTCCCCCGTTAAATAATTTGGGGGGAAAACATGCTGATAAAAGTGGGGAAAATTTAACCTTTGAGTCTGATTAGGCTTCATATAACAACAACATGTTGGACTCAACCCTTGTGGGAGCCTCATTTTACACCACATGTTGTTATGTCTTCAATCAGCTACATGATTTATCCTGTACCTGCACATGAAACAAATAGATTAGAATAAAAACAATGAAGTTCCATGATTGTTTCTTTCTCAGTTCCTCTTGCATGTGAATGTTGTTCATTCATCAGTGTATTATAGGCAATGTGTTATGCCTCTTCTGATAGGACATAGAGATCTCATAACCAGAGCTCTAATAGGACTTTTCCACATTTTTGCAGGTTCTTGTCAAAGATCAGGAGCAGGAACAAGATGGCAACCTCAGAGATTGAAGACTGCAACAAGGCAATGATGGCAATGACATTCTCTCCTTATCTTTAGATGCATAGTATTTTCCCTATATTTGTATTTGTTCAGGTATTCCCACGACTTGTGTGGGAAATTTGATCTGTCATTATTTCTTTCAATGCAATGTTTATCCTTCTATGTATTTCAATTTGTAAATGAATAATCATTGTAGTGAATGAAATACTATCTCTCCTGTGAATGTTCTGCAATGCACTGATTGATCTGAACATCTTTTCTTCTCTTGAACAACTGAACTGCAATATTATTGAAACACAATCAACTATGCAAATAACTTATAATAGAAGAATGTTTTTTTTTTAAAAATGTGCCTGGTAAACTTTTTAATGTGACCGGTGACGTTGGTGCGACATGCCCTCCAGCTCCACACAACACTTTTGCCCGGAGCTATGAACCGGTGAGGCCACAACATGGGGGACCTCATCCCCAAGAAAGAACACTTCAAACCCACGAGCTCGTTGGCCTAGTGAAGGCGTAACGCCTTGCGAGCTCGTTGGCCCAGTGGGGGTTTGAACTCTGGTGGCTACCACTACAACCAAGCGACTTAACCACCGAACCATGCCCTTATCGGCTTATAATAGAAGAATGTTAACCTTCACTCTAAAAAGAATTTGTTGCACCAGCTCTACCATTTTGCGCTGTAAGTGAAAAATGGTAACATTTACTTTTAGTAGTGTCTTCTTTTTTTATAAATACACATGAATTTCTTTCTTTTTTTGCATCATTCTTCCACTCATCCAAATCTAAAAAAAAAAAGTGCATTTTAGCATTCTCTACTTAATTATATACACTTGAAAAAATTGATTATTTTTTTCTCAAAATTAGGGGAAGCACGCTTAATTTTATGATTTTTAGGATGTGTGTCCTTTGAAAATTAGTAAAAAATAATATATTCATTAAAAAATAGTAGGAACATGTCTCAACTACTACATGATCTTAAGTAACTTCCACTAAAGGGATTTACAAAATGCTTAATGAAACTAAAAAAATGGGGTGAAGCACATCTAACACTATGTTATATTTTAGTGATAAAAATAGGACCACTTTGTGTGCTCTTAGAGTTTCACCCTTTTAATCTTCACCATTTTAAAAAATAAGTAGCTTAGAAATTAAATTCTAAATACTAGTATTCTTATTCTTATCACATCTTCAAATTTTGAGTGTAGGCATCTAAATTACTCATTGAAGTTTGAGTTTTTTTTGTTTTAGGACAAAAGTGGCCACTTGAGACCCCCTTTATCCCCCCATTTCTCTCCACTTACCCATCTATATTTAGAGATCAATAACACACCATTGAATATAGTATGAAAGATTCTATGTATAGGTGGGATAATAATCAAGATATAGAGGTGAACTAATTTTGAAATATTAGAACCCTAGGATAAAAAGATAAGAATATCCCACTATCAAGATGACCTACAAGAGTTTCCCACTCTATGAGTATCCTAAGCACCCAAGTGTCAAGAGACTTGTAGGAGCATCTAAGTTGGATGTTGGTGTCTTGCATAGGTCACTAAAAGTTAAAATTTTCTAGGATTTCTTCTCTAATTTCTCCTATAACAAGTACATCCAATCATATCCATCTTTTAGTAAGTCCAAGTATGCATATTCTTAACTCTTCCCTATTGATATGCACCAAACAACTGAGAGGGGGGTGAATCAGTTGTCCCAAAAACTTAAACACTTTCTGCAATTAAACATTAACCACTTATCCATAATTATTATGATTTAACAATGAGTGCATGAAATCAGAAACTTAACCATAGATACAACATCAAACACAAGAGACACCAGATTTTACGTGGAAAACCCCAAGGTGGGGAAAAACCACGGAGAGGATTAGCTCTCAATATATATTGTAATCTTGAAATAATGATGTACAGGCTTGGTCACTCCATGGGCCTAAACATACTGGCTCACTGCAATGAAGAACAACTAGGTCTAGCAGGCTCACTGCCTCAACCCTAAACCTAGCAAGATTACAATAAGGGCTGCTAAACCCTAAGGGCTATTAAACCCTACTGGCGGCTTACTGCCAAACTCACTACCACAACCAACACCTTTCTATAATTATGACTGGAGTACAACAATTCCTCTGCTTTGCTCTTCCTCTGCTCTATTCTTCCTCTTCTTTCCTCTGCTTTGCCTTTTGGACCTTTCTTAATATCTTTTCATTTCTGCTCAAGGACACCTCTTCCATGACTCAACTACAAGTATTTATACACTTCATCAACCTTGGAATGATCAACAAGGTCAGCATCACAATCATTAACCATTGGAACAATCTCCAAGGTCAACATTACAAACATTTACAAAATAGGTCTTGACCTATTACAACATTATGCAAAGGAAATGAAATACAGATCATACCATGTCTTAACTGGGACTCAAACATGATCTTCCACACCACAACATGCTTCCACAATCTTCCAAAGATCTCCGCAATTACTGGGATTAACCAGGTCGGCCAAAACTCGTTACACATTACACTATCTGGAAACAATCTTCGAATACGATCTCAAATCCTTAATGCGGACCAATATCAAGATAGGAAAATGATTAGGAGACATCCACAAGCACGTTATAATCATCAAGAGAAACCACACAACCTTTAACCACTTTACCCATAGGAATCTTCTCACTAGAACAAATGAACTTCACTGTCTTCAACTATCATAAAAGAAAGATAGTTTACATACCACCAAACCACAAACCATTGCAATTGTAGGCACTTATCATCATCCCAAAATTCACTCTAGAATTGTAGAGCAAAATACTTTATTGTGAAGGAATGTGGAGCAGAATACTTTCTTCCTGTCCCAACTGAACTTACAGAAAAAGCAGGTTTCACTCTGGTGAACACAACTCACTCAAATCTTCATGTGGAGGACTTGGTGCAGAAGCACCCCTTCGAAATAAAGAACAAGTCTAATTATAGTATGTTTTTAATTTATGATGTAATAAGGTCCATTGGACCAATTCTTATGTTTTAAGTCAATCTAGGTTTATGTGCAAGTCAGTTAGAAGTTTGTTATGCTAGCTGTCCTCTCCCAGCCACTTGGAAGTCTCCCAGCTGCTGGGAATTGACTCTGTACTACTCGTGAGGAGTAGATATATATGACCTAGCTCAGTTTGTTTTACATATGTAGTGGCATAGGAGAAACAAACACATTGTTTTTTTGGAGATCAGACTGAGCATTGTGATATAGTGGGGCTGTGATATTTGTATGCATTTCTATTATTGAAATAAAGAAGATCCCGTTGTTTCATTTGTTTGATTTTTGATTTATCTATGTAGTCAATTTTGATTTTGTAGGCGAAATGGATTCATTCATCCATTCCACCGGTTGATTCTCTGAATTGGTGGAATGGGCATGTACAATAGTTTAGTTTTCTTTTTTGTTTTTATGTTTGTGCATTTCATGTTTTTGGGATCGATTTGTAGCATGCTATGATCTATCCTAGCATCCTCATGTGCTAGGGTTTGAAGGATAAAATCTAAGTTAAGATTGCCCAGGAAACAAATCAGCTCGACCTCAGCATTTTCTGTGCGAAATTTGTGAAGTTTCGTGGGTTTTGGTTGAAATGTACTTTTGACATATATACAGTGTTTGTATGCGACATACAGTCTGTGTGTATATCGCATTTGTATTTGTGCGTATATCGCTAAACAGATCAGGTGTTAAAACATGTTAAAAATGCATGTTTCGAAGGTACAAAGGTGAAATAGTTTGGATATACAATTTCTGTGTATATCACTTTTATTTGTTGGGGACAATTGATGTGTATATCACTTTTGCATCCAAGGGTCATTTCGTGTGTATCCATCATTCGCATATCAGGTTTGTATGTTGGGATATACAAGCAGCCGGAGGTACAAAGGAGAGAGAAACTCTTGATAGTCAACGGCGGAGTCAAAGATACATTCGCCAAGGTATATGGAGGATACATTTTCTATTTGCATGTTGAGTTTGTACATTTCAAATGTACATTAAGGATATACAAAGTCTATGTATATCACTAGGAGGATCGGATACAATTTCTGTATATCCCGCATATGTATGTTGTGTGTATCCTGCAGAAGCACTTTTGAGTTTGCATATTGGGAATGTACATTGTGAATGTACATCGGGCCGATACAAAGGATTTTATACAACCGAGTCAGCGCCAGTCAAAGGGGAGGTTGTATGTTTGCTTGTATCTAGCACTTGTATATTGGAAATATACATCGCGCTTATTCAGTGTCAGGTGATGCATTAGACGATCATTAGTGGAGGTGACAGGGACTGGTGATCACAGGTTAAGATTTGTAGGTATCAGTGTGACAATAGTCATCAGAGCAACGCAGTTTAGAGAACCCGATAGATGATGTCTTGCCGATAGGCACAGAAACGAATACTCATTGGTGTGAAATTGGGTATCGGGGTAAGATGTATTAGAGGTGCTGATAGTCATTGTTAGGCCGATAAGGTATGTCGGTGAGACAATTTGTTAGCTCTTGCCGATGAAATAAGGAATATCAAATTCCACCATTCCATTGAATGTTTCTAGCTGTGGCTCTACATCATAGTGGTATCAGAGCAAAGGAAGAATCTTTTGGAAGGCTTGAAGATAGAAAGATGTCGGATGAAGAAGGAACATCAAAGTTTCTGACAAGGATGACCAACGTTGAGTTGGCAGTTCTGGTAAAGAAGCAGATTGCAGAAAGCAAAGCTGTGAAGGCTCAGAATCAGGAATTGAAAGATGGGTTAGAGAAGTTGAGGGACAAAGTAGGTTCTGGTAAAGAAGAAGTTAGGGAGGAAGAGGAGATCCCTAAGTGGAACGAGGTAGATGTTCCTGCAGACCAGAGACCTTTGATTAATGCCCTCAAATCCATGGAGAGGAGAACCATGGATGTGAAGCTAGATTTGCCAGTGTTTACAGGTAAGATGGATCCTGATTCAGTGATGGAGTGGATAGACTCCTTAAACAATTTGTTTGAGATAGAGGAGATACCAGAACACCAGAGGGTAAAGATAGCCCAATCAAAGATGAAAGAGGCTACATTAACTTGGTGGAATTTCATCCAAGATGACAGAGTACAAGAAGGAAAGCGTAGAGTTGCTACATGGAAGAAGACGATGGCTTTAGTAAAAGAAGCCTATGTTCCATTGGATTACAACATCCAATTGCATAAGAGGAAGCAAAATTTGAAGTAGAAGGAGCTAGATGTCAGCTCATATACTGAACAATTCATGAAACTTTGTGTCAAGACAAAGGTAAAAGAGAGTGAGGAAGAAAGGGTAGCCAGATACCTTAATGGATTGAGGTTCAACATTCAGGAAGACTTGAATCTGCATAACCCAGATATATTTCAGAAATGTTTTCAGTTAGCATTGAAAGTGGAAGAGAAATTAAAGAGAAGACAAGAACAAAATAATAGAGGAAGAGGAAAACAACAAAGAGGTGGAAGAGGTCCTTTCAGAGGCAGAGGACATGGATTTGGATATCAGGGAGAATCTAGTCATGACAACAACAAGGGAGATAACAGTCAAAACCAGAGAGGAGGTTACAATCAACAAGAAAACTTTAGAGGTAGAAGACCACCATTCAGAGGAAGATCCCAGGGCAGAGGATCTATCAGATGTTATAACTACAATAAAGAAGGCCATATAGCCAGCAGATGTCCAGAAAAGGCAACAAGCTCAACAGGAGAAAGGAGAATGAATCTGATCCAAGAACCTGACAGTCAAAGTGCAACAAGCTCAAATGCTTTCCAAAGTGTGAATGCTCCTGACAATTATGGATATCCAGAGAGTGGAGAATCTCTGATGATGAGGAGAACAAAGACTACCATGAAGGTACCTGACAAAGAACCCCCACAAAGAAAGTATCTTTTCAGAACTACTTGCAAGGCAGGAGGAAAGGTATGTAGATTTCTAATTGATTCTGGTTCTACTGAGAATTTTGTATCTGATGAAATGGTAACAAAGCTTAAGCTTGGAAGATTGCCTCACCCATCCCCATATAAGGTCTCATGGCTTACCCAAGGTCAGCAAACAGTTGTAGAAGTGCAGGCTTGGGTAGAATTTCAGATTGGAGTATATAAAGACAAGTTGCTGTTTGACATCACTAAGATGGATGCTTGCCATCTCTTATTTGGAAGACCATGGTAGTATGATTTGCAGGCATGCCATGATGGTGTTAGGAACACCTATATAATCACCAAAAATGGTATGGTGATAGAGTTGATCCCACGGACAGAGAAGAAGGAGAAATCAAAAGGAAAGGAGGTGAAGGTAATGTTGATGGAAGGAAAACAGTTCATGAAAGAAGTAGTAGCAAAAGGTGCAGTTGCATATGCCCTAATTCCATGTCTGACAGTGGATAAAGAACAGCAGCAAGAAGTCAAGAAAAAGAAGAAGCAGAGGTTTATAGACCCAACTATCCAAGAGTTATTGGATAAGTATAAAGGCATCATCTCTGATGGAATGCCAAGATCCCTACCACTTGTAAGGGATATCAGCCATTGCATAGATCTAATCCTTGGATCTATACTTCCAAACAAAGCAGTATACAAGCTAACTCCAGAATAGAATGCAGAAGTAGCAAGACAAATTGAGGAATTATTAGACATAGGTCTGGTTGGTAAAAGTTTAAGCCCATGTGCAGTACCATCTATACTAGCACCAAAGAAAGAAGGCACTTGGAGGCTTTGCATAGACTCCAGGGCTATTAATAAGATCACAATCAGGTATAGGTTTCTAATACCTAGGATAGAGGATTTACTTGACTATATGGGAGGTGCTAAGTATTTTACAAAAATAGATCTGAAGAGTGGTTATCATCAGATCAGAATTAGGCCAGGAGATGAATGGAAAATAGCATTCAAAACCAATGAAGGGTTGTATGAGTGGAGAGTTATGCCTTTTGGTTTGTCTAATGCACCTAGTACTTTTATGAGATTGATGAATGAGGTTTTGAGAGAATTCATGGGAAAGTTTGTCATAGTATATCTAGATGACATTTTGATTTTCAGCAACACAAAGGAAGAACATCTCAGACATATAGATTTGGTTCTCAAGAGGTTACATGAAGAGCAGCTGATGATAAATTTGGACAAGTGTTTGTTCATGTAGGAGGAGATCACATATTTGGGTTTTGTCATTTCCCAAGGCAAGCTGCAAATGGATAAGGAGAAGGTAAGTGCCATATTGACTTGGCCAACTCCAAGGACTATGAATGATGTTAGAAGTTTCCATGGGTTAGCAACCTTCTATAGAAAGTTTATAAGAGGGTTTAGTCATATTTGTGTACCGATGCTTGATACTATAAAAGGAGGACAAAAGTGTAGATTGCTTGGACTAAGGAAGCAGGTGATTCCTTTGAAACATTGAAGAAGAAAGTGGCACAGCAGCTAGTCCTGGCACTTCCAGATTTTAACAAAATTTTTTAGGTAGAATGTGATGTAAGTCACATGGCAATTGGAGCAGTACTCAGCCAAGAAGGTAGGCCAATTACATTTTTTAGTGAGAAGCTTAATGATGCTAAAAAGAGGTATTCATCATATGATTTGGAAATGTATGCTTTAGTCCAGTCCCTCAAGAAGTGGAGGCATTACTGGATGCTGAAAGAATTCATAGTATTCACAGATAATCAGGCTCTGAGTTTCATAAACAGCCAGGAAAAACTAAACCACAGACATATGAAATGGGTAGAAACTTTGCAAGCTTTTACTTTCACATTGAAGCATAAGAAAGGAGTAAAAAATAAGGTAGCTGACGCCTTGAGCAGGAGAGCTCTAACAGTCAACCAGATCCAGTTGGAAAGTGTTGGCATTGATTCATTGAAGACCATGTATGATGATGATGAAGATTTTGGGGATAAATATCATGCTGAGTTCTCTAAATTTTTGATCCAGGATGGATTGCTATTCAAAGGTGGATAGTTGTGTATTCCAAGGTGTTCTATGAGGTTGAACATCATTAAAGAGAAACATTGTGGAGCTATGGCAGGACATTTTGGTTTGGATAAAACTCTTGATCTTGTTAGAAGACATTATTTTTGGCCTAAGTTATAATCAGATGTCAGAAAATTTGTAGAGACATGTGTGATATGTCAGAAAACAAAAGGAAGATCAACTAATGCAGGTTTATATCAGCCTTTACCCATTCCTTCCTGACCATGGGAAAGCATAAGTATGGATTTTGTGTTGGGTTTACATAGAACCAGAAAAGGATATGATAATGTTTTTGTGGTAGTGGACAGATTCAGCAAAATGGCACATTTCTTGCCATGCAAAACCACTGCTGATGCTTCATATATTGCAGATTTGTTTTTCAAAGAAATAGTAAGAATACATGGATTGCCATTGAGCATAGTGTCAGATAGGGATGTGAAGTTTATTGGTCATTTCTGGAGAAATCTTTGGAAGAAACTTGGAACAAATTTGTCTTTCTTATCCTCATATCATCCTCAAACGGATGGATAGACTAAAGCGGTAAATCGTTCCTTAGGGAATTTGCTCAGATGTTTGACAAGACAGCATGGAGACAAGTGGGATAATATCCTATCTCAGGCAGAATTTTCTTATAATGATACTGTCAACAGGAGTATAGGGAAATCACCTTTTCAGATAGTCTATGGTATACACCCAAGAGGTATTTTGGAGTTAAGAAACTTGCCGATAGGAGATTTTGTTAGTGCAGATGGAGAAGCTTTTGCAGAAGCCATAAAAGAGGTACATGATTAGGTCAAGGACCAACTCCAACAAACCACTTTGAAGTATAAGGAGTATGCTGATAAAAAGAAGCAAGATGTACAGTTTGATGTTGGAGATTTGGTATGGGTTCATTTGAAAAAGGAAAGACTTCCTAAAGGTAAATATACCAAACTCATGCAGAGGAAGATTGGACCATGTCAAATTTTGAGAAAGCATGGACAAAATGCGTATGAGATACAACTTCCTTCTAATCTTGGTTTATCACCTATATTAAATGTATGTGATTTAACTCCATACAAGCATAATCCAGATGAAGAATAGGAACTACTACAGGATACAGCAGCTGATGACATTCCAAAACATGAACCACCACAGTTGCAGAAGATTTTGGACACAAGAGTGATCAAGAGGACCAGGAACAAAGAATATCTGGAATATTTGGTGGCTTGGCAGGGAAAACCTGATTCAGAAGCAGTGTGGATGACTGACGAATAGATCAACCAACATGGTTCAGACCTACATACTCTCATCTCAAGTGGACTTGAGATTTCTTCTTCTGGGGAGTATTGTACAGGAGCACCCCTTCGAAATAAAGAACAAGTCTAATTATAGTATGTTTTTACTTTATGATGTAATAAGGTCCATTGGGCCAATTCTTATGTTTTAAGTCAATCTAGGTTTATGTGCAAGTCAGTTAGAAGTTTGTTATGCTAGCTGTCCTCTCCCAGCTGCTTGGAAGTCTCCCAGCTACTTAGAAATCTCCCAACCGCTGGGAATCGACTCTGTACTACTCGTGAGGAGTAGATATATATGACCTAACTCAGTTTTTTTTACATATGCAGTGGCATAGGAGAAACAAGCACATTGTTTTTTTAGAGATCAGACTGAGCATTGTGATACAGTGGGGCTGTGATATTTGTATGCATTTCTGTTATTGAAATAAAGAAGATCCCGTTGTTTCATTTGTCTAATTTTTGATTTATCTGTGTAGTCAATTTTGATTTTGTAGGTGAAATGGATTCATTCATCCATTCCACCAGTTGATTCTCTGAATCGGTGGAATGGGCATGTACAATAGTTTAGTTTTCTTTTCTATTTTTATGTTCGTGCATTTCATGTTTTTGGGATTGATTTGTAGCATGCTATGATCTATCCTAGCATCCTCATGTGCTAGGGTTTGTAGGATAAAATCTAAGTTAAGATTGCCCAGGAAACAAATCGGCTTGACCTCAGTGTTTTCTGTGCGAAATTTGTGAAGTTTCGCAGGTTTTGGTTGAAATGTACATTTGACGTATATAGTGTTTGTATGTGACATACAGTCTATGTGTATATCACATTTGTATCTATGCATATATCACTAAACAGATCGACTGTTAAAACATGTTAAAAATGCATGTTTCGAAGGTACAAAGGTGAAACAGTTCAGATATACAATTCCTGTGTATATCACTTTTGTTTGTTGGGGACAATTGATGTGTATATCGCTTTTGCATCCGAGGGTCATTTTGTGTGTATCCGTCATTCACATATCAGGTTTGTATGTTGGGATATACAAGCAGCTAGAGGTACAGAGGAGAGAAACTCTTGATAGTCAATGGCGGAGTCAAAGATACATTCGCTAAGGTATATGGAGGATACATTTTCTGTTTGCATGTTGAGTTTGTACATTTCAAATGTACATTAAGGATATACAAAGTCTGTGTATATCACTAGGAGGATCAGATATAATTTCTGTATATCTCACATATGTATGTTGTGTGTATCCCGCAGAAGCACTTTTGAGTTTGCATATTGGGAATGTACATTGTGAATGTACATCGGGCTGATACAAAGGATTTTATACAATCGAGTCAACGCCAGTCAAAGGGGAGGTTGTATGTTTGCTTGTACTTGTATATTGGAAATATACATCGCGCTTATTCAATGTCAGGTGATACATCAGACAACCGGTAGTGGAGGTGACAGGGACCGGCGATCATAGGTTAAGATTTGGAGGTATCGATGTGACAATAGTCATCAGAGCAATGCAGTTTGGAGAACCCGATAGATGATGTCTTGCCGATAGGCACAGAAATGAATACTCATCGGTGTGAAATTGGGTATTGGGGTGAGATGTATTAGAGGTGCCGATAGTCATTGTCAGGCTGATAAGGTATGTCGATGAGACAATTTGTTAGCTCTTGTCGATGAAATAAGGAATATCAAATTCCACCATTCCATTGAACATTTCTGGCTATGGCTCTGCATCAGGACTCAAACCTAGAATGTAGCATCCTTAGTCATACCTCTAATGTACTTCCAATCCGCAGACCATGATCTTCAAGAAGAAATAAATGCAAAGCAGTTTACCAGACTAGTCTTCAGCATACAACTCACTGTATGTACTGCACTTCTCTGTAACTCATTTGTTTCTTCCAGAGAGGCTAATTTTCTCAGTATCCTCAACATACAAGTCTTCTAAACAAGTAATAGAATGAGATATAGTTGACACCAATGACAACAAGGATATGTTGACATCAACGACAGCACTGATTAGGCACATACTTGCAACAATCTCCCCCTTTGTCATTGATTGCAACATATGAAGTGAAAAACTGCAACAACCATCAAGACAAGATTATCCCCCTTTCTCTTTACACACCCGCACTCTTTCTTTCTCCAAAATTCTCCCCCTTTCTCTTACACATTTGCACTCTAAGTTTTTTACATGACTTCTCTCCCCCTTTGACACCAATGGGAAAGGGCACATACTTACACTCTTCTGCTTTGATCTAATCTCTCTTCTGAACTCTCTGACTACTCCCCCTAAGAAGTAGCCCTAAAAAGCATCAATCCGGACCTTTGAGGACTGATGCACTATTGTGCATCTTAGTTTAGAGCAGGAGGGATGATAACCCCTAACATTTATCTGAGATACTCAAAAGTAACCTTAGGCAGAGGCTTGGTAAAAATGTTTGCAATCTGATCCTTGGTAGAAACATACTCCAACTTGACTTCATTCTCTATCACCTTTTCTCTCAGAAAATGATACCTGATGGATATGTGCTTTTTCCTTGAATGCATCACTGGATTCTTTGATATATTTATGGCACTTGTGTTATCACAAAATATTGCAATGGGATCTTCATACACAATTCTAATGTCCTTCAAAGTTTGCTTCATCCATAACACTTGAGTGCAACTGCATGCTACTGCAATGTATTCTTCTTCTATAGTAGACAGGGATATTGAATCTTGTTTCTTGCTTAACCAAGATACTAATCTTTTTCCCAAGAAGAATGCACCTCCATTTGTACTTTTTTTTTCATCCACATCTCTGGCCTAATCTACATTAGTATATGCATTGAGAGTAAAGTCATGGTCCTTAGGGTACCACAAACCATAATCTATTGTACCTTTTAAATATCTTAGAATTCTCTTGACTGTCATCACATGTAATTTCTTGAATTATGCCTAAAATCTTGTCACAAGACATACTGCATGCATTATGTCAGGTCTGGTTTGATTCAGATAAAGTAATCTTCCAATCATAGATCTATACCTTTTCTAGTCTGCCAAGGGTGAGTTATCATCTTTACTCAATTTACAACCAGTTATCATAGGTGTGCAAAGTGGTTTAGCATCTTCCATCCCAAATTTATTTAACAACTCTTTCACATATTTAGACTGAGAAATGAAGATACCTTTAACTGATTGACTTATTTGTAGACCTAAAAAGAAGTTCATCTCTCAAAACATAGACATTTCAAATTCACTTTGCATTTCTCCAACAAAGACTAAGCACATACCTTCATTGCCTCCAAAAATAATATCATCAACAAAAACTGCAACAATCAGGGTTTGTTCATCATTGATCTTGAAGTAGAGATTGCTATCTGTAGTACCTTTTCTAAACCCTATCTATATCAGATACATGTCCAACTGTGCATACCATACCATGGGAGCTTGTTTTAATCCATACAAAGCTTTCTTCAATCTGCATACCGTGTCACCCTGATCTGATGACTGAAATCCTTCCGGTTGTTCTATATAGACTTCCTCTTCCAACTCTCCATTTAAGAAAGCAGACTTCACATCCTTTTGATAAACCTTGAAATCTTTGTATGCTGCAAAAGCCAAGAACATCCTTATTGCTTCAAATCTTGCCACTAGAGAAAAAGTTTCTTCAAAGTCTATTCCTTCAACTTGAGTGTATCCTTTGCATACCAACCTTGCTTTGTTTCTTACCACTTCACCATTCTTATTCATCTTGTTTCTGAAGACCCACTTTGTACTAATCACATTCTTGTCTGTTGGTCTGGGAACAAGATCCCAGGTCTGATTCTTCTCTATCTACATCAATTTCTCTTCCATAGCCTTTATCCAATTCTCATCTTTGCAAGCCTCATCCACAGTTTTAGATTCAATCTTGGAAATCAAACAGAAATTTACTTGTTCTTCTGTATCATTTCTTTTGGTTAAGATCCCTTTTCTCTTATCTCCTATGATTTGATTCATAATGACTAATTCTTACATATCTGGGAGTTTTGGTAGCACTTATCAGGGCTTGTTCTTCTTCATCTGGACTGTCTTTATGTTGCACCACTTCTAAAATGTCTGGATCATTTGACTCATATTCACTTGATTCCAAAGACCTTTCCTTACATTCATCAACTTTAACATTTGCACTTTCAATGATCTTATTTAGCCTCTTAGTATAGTACTGGTAGGCCTTGCTCTTGGTGGAGTAACCAAGGAAGATTCCTTCATCACATCTAGCATCAAACTTGTCTAAATCTTCTTCTCTTTTGATATAACATTTGCTACCAAAAACTTTGAAATATTTCACAGTAGGAACTCTACCATGCCACAATTCATAAGGAGTCTTTGAACTATTACCTTTTACTTGAACTCTGTTTAGGATATATACATCAGTGTAAATTGCCTCTCTCCAGTATACTTCTAGAAGATGAGCTACCTTCATCATGGTTCTAGAAGCTTCTTGAATTGTTTTATTTTTCCTTTCAACAACTCTATTTTTTTGTGGAGTTATGGGCACAGATAGCTATCTCTTTATTCCATGTTCTTCACAAAAGAAATTGAATTCATTTGATGTGAACTCTCCTCCTCTATCAGACCTCAAGCATTTGATTTTCAAATCCATCTCATTTTCAACCATTGCCTTAAATACCTTGAATTTGTCTAGAGCTTCAACTTTCTCTTTCAAAAAGGTGACCCAAGTCATTCTAGAATAATCATCAATGAGCAACATGAAATACCTGTCTCCTTGCAAACTTCTTACTCTGGTAGGTCCACACAAATATGTATGTACTAGCTCAAGTAGTCCTCTAACTGATTGGTCCTTGCTTTTGAAACTTGTTCTTGTTTGTTTCCCAAATTGACACTCCTTGCAAATAGGATTAGTGGGCTTCAAAAGCTCAGGTAAATCTCTAACAACCTATGCAGTACTTATCTTCATAATATTATCAAAATTTATGTGACACAACCTTCTATGCCATAACCAACTCTCATCAGTCTGAGTCAACAAGCAATAGTTCTCATTTCCTTTCAAGTGATAGATATTACCTCTAGTCTTCTTACCAGTTGCAATCATTATTCCAGAGCTTTCCCTGATCTTGCATCCATTGTCCTTGAAGCTTAAATCATAGCCCTTGTCACACATTTGACCCACACTCAAAAGATTGTTCTTTAATCCTTTCATATACAAGACATCTTTAGTATTATGCTTGCCATCAAAAGAAATAGATCCTTTCCCACAAATCTTACCAGTTATATCATCTCCAAACCTAACCAGTCCACCATCGTATCTTTCCAAACTCACAAACTTACTTTTGTCACCAGTCATGTGGTGAGAGAAGCCACTATCAATAACCCATTCATCCTTGTCCTTAATGACCTGAGTAGCCAAAGTATTTTCCACTGGTTTTTCTTCCTTCACATAGCTAGTAGAATTAGTAGACATGGGATCTTCCTTAATAGCAATGAACAAGCATTCATTTATAGAGGAACTAGCATTATCTAGTTCACCATTATCTAATATTCCTTCATCATCATCAAAATCTTCAACATAATAACACTTCTTTTGGGTCCTAGGCCTATTCTCATATCTTCTTCTATTTCTTTCAATTCTTTCAAGACATTTGGAAGCAAAATGACCTACTTTACCATAGGAAAAACATTTGAAGGGTAATTTGCTTGTATACTTATCAGATCCTCTTTGGAGTTTATCCACGAAGTTGGTTTCAACTTCATCAAACTCATCATCAGATTCTACCATGTACTTTTCTAATCTAGAAGTACTTCCAAGAGTAGTGGCTTTGAAGGCCATCTCAACTTTTAGCAGAGCATCACCAAACTCTTTGATTTCAAAGGCAATAAGCTTACCAAGTAGCTGATCCCTGTCAACTATTTTTAATTGCATGAACTCTTCAATTGCGGCTACCTTGTGATAGTAGGACTTGGGCAGAGATCTGAGAATTTTCATAACTTCCTTTTCGTTGAGAGTTCTGCCTATGGCTTTTATTCCTATAACAAGTTCATCAACTCTTTGCATAAAGGCTGATATGATTTCATGATCATTCATCTTCAAACTTTTATATTTCACTTTCAAATTTGTAACTTGGCTTCCTTCACAGAATCATCTCCTTCATACAAATTTTTCAACTTTTCCCATACCTTATTTACAATTTCAAGATTCAAAACTTTTGTCAATATTGAGTTAGTTAATGAGCTTAGCAGAGCATCCTTTGCCTTGATATCTATCTCATATTCTTTGATTTCATCTTCAGTCATCGAACCATTTTGAGGTATGGTGTATTTTGTTTCTACAGCTTTTCATACTTTGTAACCAAGAGAAAGAAGATGGCTTTTCATCCGAGCCTTCCAAAGAACATAATTTGTTCCATCAAAATGCGATGCTTCCTTCTTGCAAGACATTTTGGATCTTCCTCAAGCTGTTAAACTTTCTTCAGAGGAACTTGGCTCTGATACCAATTGTTGATATGCACCAGACAACTGAGAGGGGGGTGAATTAGTTGTCCCAAAAACCTAAACACTTTCTGTAATTAAAAATTCATCACTTATCCACAATTATTATGATTTAACAATGAGTGCATAAAATCATAAACTTAACCATAGATACAACATCAAACACAAGAGACACCAGATATTACGTGGAAAACCCCAAGGTGGGAGAAAACCATGGAGAAGATTAGATCTCAATATATATTGCAATCTTGAAATAATGATGTTCAGGCTTGGTCACTCCACGGGCCTAAACATACTAGCTCATTGCCATGAAGAACAACTAGGTCTAGCAGGCTCACTACCTCAACCCTAAACCTAGCAAGATTACAATAAAGGCTACTAAACCCTGAGGGTTGTTAAACCCTACTGGTGGTTTACTGCCAAACTCACTGCCATGATCTACACCTTTCTATAATTATGACTGAAGTACAACAATTCCTCTGCTCTGCTCTTCCTCTACTCTGTTCTTCCTCTTCTTTCCTCTACCTCTTCTTTACTTTGCCTTTTGGACCTTTCTTAATATCTTTTCATTTCTGCTCAAGGAAAACTTTTCCATGACTCAACTACAAGTATTTATACACTTCATCAACCTTGGAATGATCATCAAGGTCAGCATCACAATCATTAACCATTAGAACAATCTCCAAGGTCGACATTACAAACAATTACAAAATAAGTCCTAACCTAAATTACAACATTATGTAAAGGAAATGAAATGTGGATCACGCCATGCCTTAGCTAGGACTCAAACATGATCTTCCATGCTACAACATTCTTCCACAATCTTCTAGATATCTTCACAATTACTGGGATTAACTTGGTCGGCCAAAACTGGTTACACGTTACACTATCTGGGAACCAACTTCGAATACTATCTCAAATCCTTAACGCGAACCAATATCAAGATAAGAACATAATTAGGAGACATCCACAAGCATGTTATAATCATCAAAAGTAGCCGTACAACCTTTAACCACTTTATCCATAAGAATCTTCTCACTAGAGCAAATGAACTTCACTGTCTTCAACTGTCATAAAATAAAGATATCTTGCGGACCACCAAACCATGAACCATTGCAACTGTAGACACTTATCATCATCCCAGACTTCCCTCTAGAACTACAGAGCAAAATACTTTATTGCCGAGGAATGCAAAGTAGAATACTTTCTTCCTATCCCAACTAAACTTACAAAAAAAGTAGGTTTCACTCTGGTGAACACAACTCACTCAGATCTTCATATGGAGGGCTCAAACCTGGCATGTAGCATCCTTAGTCATACCCCTAACTTACTTCCAATCTGCAAACCACGATCTTCAAGTAGAAATAAATGTGGAGTAGTTTACCAGACTGTTCTTCAACATACAACTCACTGTCTATACTGCACTTCTCTGTAACTCACTTGTTTCTTCTGGAGAGGCTAATTTTCTCAATATCCTTAAAATACAAGTCTTCTAAACAAGTAATAGAATGAGATACAGTTGACACCAATGACAACAAGGATATGTTGACATCAATAACAACACCGATTAGGCACATACTTGCAACATTCCCTTGTCATTTACTATTTTCCATTCCTATCTCTAACACTTAATCTATTTGAATATAAAATCTTATACTTAATTGTTTAGTGTTATATTTACTCAAGTAGATTAATGAAAAGAAAGATAATGTTTACCTAGGTTGTAGTATCTTTAATTTATGTAACACTATTAGCCCAGGGTTCATTTTGTTTTCTTTTAATTTCTTATGACTAGGCTTGGGAGGATCCCCATCTTCTTTGAATTGATCATGTCGAGGTGCTACAAGTTTATTTATTTTTTCATGAATACCCTCAAAACATGAATCATATTGTTATCAATAAGATCCTTAAAGTTAATCTTATGCTTTAGTGTATGAAACCTACTTATAGTATCTCTATGTATTTGATAATAATCACAAAAGGAATTAGCATTAAAATATTTGGGGACACTTGTAGAAATATCTATTAGTTTGGTATGAGGTAAGTTTGATAGTATTGACACTATGTGTAGTCCCATGTTGCCTCTAAGTGTAATATGTATATGGGACAAAATGAAAATCATGTGTAGTATGATGGTCCCCAATAGGGATAAATTTAAGGAACCCCCCCTAAAAAACCTATAAAATCCTGGCAAATCCTAGCTAAGTGTTATAATTTTCCTGGTGAATCTTTCCTTTTTTTGAAAAAAATATTAATTTTCCTAGCAAATTTATGTCCGTTATTAGAAATTTTTATAAAATTGTGGCAAATCCTAATGAATAATTGGTAAAAAAAATTAATTTCTTTGGAAAATTTCACTTGTATTAAAAAAATTGTTGGCGAATTATATAAATATTAAAAAATATAAAATAAATTATTTGGTGAATGCACTCTAGCAAGTTTTTGAAAAATCATATTGTGGCTAGCAAAAATATCAAATGCTAAATTATAATGATTAATTTACTTGGTGAATTTATAGATTAAAAAAATTTACATTTAGATCGATGGATATTGATAATTAGTATCACAGATCAATGACACCAGTTCTATTCTGGGCTATAGTTCTATTCTGGGCTACAGTTCTGACACACCCAAATTTCTACATAAAGTCTCTAGAATAGAGACAAGTCACAAGTGCCAATGAAGGAATGATTCAAATTAACAAAAAATAATAGATAATAATTTAATAAAAAAAAATTTAAAAGAATGACTAGACTTACAATTTACATCGATGTAATTATAATATTCTAATAATTTTTATCGTCAGATGATCGCTCTGATCGATGGCATAAGTTCTAATTTGGGAAAAAGTACTAAAACACCCATATTTCTACATAAAGTCTTTGGAATAGAGACAAGTGGACTGTGTTAGAAGTATTCCTGAAAATTTTGTCTCGTTGTATATCATGTGGCTCATCATGATTGCACCATGATGTTTCATGTACATTGCAAAATTAATTGGTGGGCCCATCTTCACAGTTGAGGGCTTGTGCTCTGCCAATACACAATAATCAATATAAATATATTATATATTTTATATATATCTCAACCATTGATCTAACAATATCTAATGGCTCCTAGTTGATTTCGGAGGCTTTTGTTGGCAATGTGTAGCCTTGGAGATCTACCTTCTAGAATTGAACTACAACCGTTCATCATTTGTTCATCAAATGGTAGAATAATTTACAATTGGACAATTTAAATATTTTAATTTTTTTAATTGTTGAAAAGTGGGATGACCTGACGGCTGACATTCTAGTGGTCATATCAGTTACCCAAGGTGATCTAGTGGATGTGAAATTTAAGATTTGTAAAGGGAGACAAGGTATTGTTTGATGCGAGATGTCAAGTCCATATGAGTAAGATGTCAAGTCCATACAAGTAATATGTCAAGTCCATACAAGGATTTTTTGAATTGGATGCCCAAACGCTCTCAGAGCATGATATGAAGTGACATTTTGGTGTCTCAAGAATCCTTTGCAGAGTTGGAAATATAGACTAATGGATAGCTAATGTTTTTTTAATTCCCAACAGTCATGGCTATAAAGGGATGAAGAAAGTTGCTTTCGACAATAAATTTCAACTTTTGGTTGTTCCTTGTTAGCTAATTTTGGGAATTGTTTAGTTAGAATGCAGTCTTTTTTTCTAGAGAAAGTAGTTAGAATGGTTACACACTTGGATTGTTATCCTTACCTTTAAGGATCTAGTTCTTGTAAGATGAGGAGAATCCGGTAAGATAACAACCAACTATTTGGACAATAAAGTGGAAGGATAATGGTGCTATTTGGAAACTTTCTTCTTTCAATGTGGTTGGAAAGTGCCTTGGCTCCGTAGACAAATGCGTCTAGCAGTGTTGTATGATAGATGGTCTTGCATCTATCTGATGGGTTATGGTTAGTGTTCTCTCCCAATCCAATCATGCATGTGTCTGGTAGCATAGTGATGGATTATGGATAGTGGTTCCTCCCAATCCATTGGTTCATGTGTCTGGAAGCCAACTTAGTATGATGATTGTTGTGGCTTTCGTTTAGATAGTCCAAACTCTAGAAGGCTTCTTCTTTTGCCATATTAGCCTTTCTTCTTAAATTCGAATGAAAGACACAACATTATTCCCAATTTTATCCACATATTCTTGTCACTCCAAGGGCCAGGCTCAAGAGTCAAGCAAAGGCTTCTTCTTCATTGTGTTGTAAGGAAAATATGAAAGAAATACACAATGTTCAATTCTTTGTCAACTAGAAATATTCATCCAGCGAGGGCTTCTTCTTTCACCATTTAAACCTTATTATAAAGAGATGTCATCTTTGTGTTGTGAGTGAGGAAAATATGAGGTAGAACATAGAACTCTATTGTCATTGGTGGCTTTTGTGGAAATTTTCTTTGTTGATTGGAAATTTTCTATAATAATTGTTTTTTGACTGAATAAAATGAGAGATGATTTTGATTCTAATTCTAATTTGTTAATTTCATTAATTACACACATTGATAATATTTATTCTAAAGGATTAAGTGAATAAGGGTTCAAACTTAATAACTTAATATGAGGGTTACTACATCTTGTTGGTTCAATATTAATATACATTTGTTATTGAAAAGTTCTTAATATTAATATACATTCTAGAAACTTTAAATTAGCAATGTAACTATAATATATTATATAATTATAGATTTCATATTACATAATATTATATTACTAAAAATTAAGTATATAAAATTATCCCCGTTTGATGAATGAGGATGGACGGTTGTAGTTGATTTCTGGAATGTAATATCCAAAGCAATAGACTTGTGAATTAAAACCTCTAGAATCAACCGAGAGCCATTAGATTGGATAGATCAATGGTTGAGAATTTATAATATGCTTTTAGTGCCACCACCTGCATTAATTGAAGTTACAAATGTGCATAAGTTATATTTCGAGCTGTAGTTCTGAATCACCTAGATTTGTACATAAAGTCTCCAGAATAGAGATAAGTGTCAACGAAGGAATTAGGATTCAAGAAATGATTTATTTTAAACTTATTTTTTACATATATTTTGAATTATACTTCCAAAATCAACCAATGGATCTAACCATAAATAATAAAAGTTCCAGAATTATGTTATTAACAAAAAAAATAGATAATAAGATAAAAAATTAAAATGTTGACAACAATTGTAATCTACATCAATAACCCATACTATGTTATTATATTAAACAAAAGAGTTTATAGTCTATAGAGTTCCAAGGATTTTTTGTTGAAATGTTGTCATTGATGTGAAAGGAATTTGTTGAAGTGTAAAGACGCAAAAGTTTCTAAGGTAGATAAGAGATAAAAAGAAACAATTTCGAAGTTATTGGCAAAATTGTCAGTCAACAAATTGTTCAAAATACGAACTAGTTTGCCAGTTTCAAAATTCTCTTATTTACCGACAGAGGAAAAAGGTAAGTGTTTTCAATGATGACTTCGAAAGATAGAAAATGTTGAAGACTCGGCAAAAGTTAAGTTTGTGAGTTATGAACTTCGCCAGTTCGCCAATTTGGCGATTCATTGACAAAGGTGTAGAAGAAGGAAGCTTAAAGATCAAAGCATTTGTTATTGGCAAAAATTTTGTTTTGTGAACAAGCTTGCAAGTTCACAAGTTCGGCATTTCACCGATTCACTGACTGGGTGACATAAGTCTTAAGAGTAAGTTTGTGGTTTGGTTCTTTCACTGACTAAGGAGAATTTGATGACAAAGTGTTAGAGGAGGAGTAAGTTCATGATTTTCTACTTTTTCCAATAAAGAGAAAAGTTGAAAAAGAGTTCATTGGGAGTTGTTTTGGTTCGTGAAAAGATTGTTTAGTCGACAACGAAGTTTTCCAACAGGCAACTTTACCGATAAGGGAGAAGGTGTTGAAGATAATTCTTAAAGGGGTAATTTCACAAAAGACATAATTCACTGATAAAGAAAGATGTTGAAGACGAAGGCTGAGTTCAAAGAAATAAACATTCGTCGATAAAGAAGACAAAGGGTAAGTTCTTAAAAAGTGATATTTGCCGATAAAGGGCCAAAGGTCAAAGTTCAAAAAAGATATATTTCACTAATAAAGCATCTTAAGGCCAAGGTTAGTGAAATTTTAATTTCGCCAATAAAGGAGTTTAAAGCCAAGGTTAGTGAAATAATAAAATCATCGATAGAGAAGGAAGATTGACTGATCAGGTTTAAAAGGTATAAATGACTATTTTAGGTGCGTTAACTGGATGTTTATTAACTAACAATGGATGCATTGTGATGATGGTGTAAACAACATAAAAACATATTTATTGCATGGTGATGATGATGGATAAAATTGCATAAAAGCTCAGTTGTTGCATGTGTAAAGATAAATATATAACTGTGACTGAGACTGGTTGTTTTTAATGATGAATAAATAGCAAAAAAGTGGATTTGTTGCATGCACAAAGCCACATGCAAAGTTATTTTTTTTGTACATGTAGATGTGTGAGAGTATAGACATACAAAAATAAACTGGACTGCGGACATGCAAATGAGTGAATATATATACAAGCAATTGTAATAGAATGATTGATGTAATGTGTGAGAAGAATTCAGTGTAGAGAGAGTCTGGGTGAGTAGAGTGAGAGGAGAAGACTGTATATGATTTGAATAGATGCATTTGAGTTTTGTGAAGAACCAAATGGTTCCATACTTGAATATGTAAAGATTCAGTGAGGTTGGTGCCTCTTGTGGACTGAGTTGGTGCTCAAATTTAGGGATCGTAGTCTTCTTAGAGTTGGTGTTCTTAAATTAGGGGTTTGGTGACTCCTTAGAGTTGGTGCTCTTAAACATTGTAATCAATAGTTTCATTTATGAGGCTGGATTAGGACAATAGATCATAACAACATTTTCTCACCATGGTTTTTCCCATATTGGGTTTTCCATGCATATCTGGTGTTCATGAGTGCATGCTTTCTTGTTTTTGATGTTAATGCACTAAAAGATAATTTGATCTACATTCTACAAGATTGAATATTGAAGTTTTAAGTTTTATTGATGTACTGATTCACCCACCCTCTCAATAGATTTCTTGTGTTCTAACAATTGGTATCAAAGCACCAGGTTCCTTGGAGAAGCATAACAACTAAAGGTTTATCTAGGAGATTGAACACATGGCTAGTCAAGAAGGATTTCACTCAAACAAAGCACCATTGTTTGATGGAAAAAATTATGTGTTATGGAGTATAAGGATGGAAACCTACCTAAATTCAATAGGGTTTGATGTATGGCAATCTATTAAGGATGTTATACCACTTTTGTAACTCCTCCAACTAACCAGGTGAGTAAGAAGGAATGTGAGAATAATGCTAAGTCTAAGAATGCAATTCTATGTGGTTTAGATAACTCTAAATTTCTGAAAGTTATGTAATGCAGGTCTGCCAAAGAAATCTAGAATAAGGTTCAGAGCATCTATGAAGGAGATACAAAGGTGAAACAAGCCGAGCTGTAAACCTTTAAACGAAGATTTGAAAACCTAAAAATGAGAGGAAGAAAAGATTGTTGATTACCTGCTCACTATTGATGAAATTGTGCATGCTATCAGAGGACTAGATGAAAAAGTTGAAGAGCAAGTGATTGTCAAAAAGGTACTTAGATCCTTACCTTCTAGGTATGATTCTAATGTCTTTGCTAGAGAAGAAGCAAAAGATCTTGATAAGATAATTGTTGATGAGCTACATGGTATTTTTACTACCTATGAAATGAGGACTGATGGTACTGAGATTTCAAAGAGAGAAGCTACATTTAAGGCATCAAAGAAGGCAAATAATGTAGAGCCTAAATATGAGACAGATGAAGAAGAGGCCAATTTTGCAATAAGATTGAAGAGATGATCCGAGAAGTATAAATGTAAGTTACCCTTTAAGTGTTTTAATTGTGGAAAGGTTGGTCACTTTGCTGCTAAATGTCCTTTTGAAGGGAAAGACAAAAGTGATGAATTTGATAGTAAGAAAAGTAACAAGAAATTCTATCCAAACAAGAAGAGTCTATAGATAAAAGATAACAATAACTCCTTTGAAGAAAGTGTCATTTCAGAAGACAACAATGCAGGTGTTTTTAGGCTGAAGAAAATGAATTCCTATTTATGACAGTCGAGACTATTGATAAAGATCATAATGATACTGAATTGGAAGACCCTAAGAATGAAGAAGGAGAAGTAGACTTGGTAGGAGAGCTAGTATGTGCTTTACAAGAGATTGAGAAACTTAGGAAGAAAAACTCCAAACTGAAGTTGCAACTTTAAGAAGATATGATGTCTAAGAAGCTTGTTGAATTAGAATAGTTGATTGTTGATTTGAAGACACAAGTGGAAGAAGCCAACATAATAGAAGAAGTTATAAAATCTGAATTGAAAGCAAATTCTAAAGAATGTCTAAAGTTGGAATATGAAGTTGTGACTCTGAGAAAAGAGTTAGAAAAGGCTAAGAATCAAATTAACCTGAGTATGAAGTTTGAAAAGAGAAATGGCATGCTTGATGAAATTATTAACAATCAAAGATTTCCAAAGAACATGGTTGCTTTCAGATTTGAAGAAGGTCAGCATTCAAAATCTAGTGATCCTCCTAAAAATACTGAAGAGAAGAAGCTGAAGAAGGAAGATGATGGCTTCACAAAAGTTAGAGATCTGAAAGAGAAGAGCTTTAGAGGACCTCCTTTTACAAAACACTCTGCTATGATTAGGTTTCCTCAATC
Organism: Cunninghamia lanceolata; assembly: GCA_027924645.1. Taxonomy (NCBI): domain Eukaryota; kingdom Viridiplantae; phylum Streptophyta; class Pinopsida; order Cupressales; family Cupressaceae; genus Cunninghamia; species Cunninghamia lanceolata. The sequence continues at coordinate 16,952,076 of BSBN01000726.1, read as the reverse complement.
CTTTTATGGCTATTGTTATTCATGTAATTAATATGGTCATAGGGTTGTTAGTTGTAGAATTGTTCCAAAGAGAAGAACTGATTTTACTAGCATAAATTCTTTTGCACCTCTAAGAGATTTTAGAGTAGTTAGTTACAAATGCAATAACTATGGTCATATTGCAAGATAATGTAGAACAAAATTTGTAAAATCTAACAAACTAGAAAGAAAGGAAAATGTTCCTCCTAAGAAGGATAATGTATTAGATTCTTTTGCGAATAAGGAAATAAAAACTAAGAGAGATTGGAAGGATGAGAAGGATAATCAAAAGAAATAAGAATCTCTGATAGTACATACAACATTTCATGCCAAGAGACAAAATCCATGGCTGATAGATAGTGGTTACTCTAGTCACATGACCAGAGATAAAAGTAACTTTATGAGTCTACAAGAATGGAATGGAGGTTTAGTCAAGTTTGGTGACAACACATCTAAGAAGATCTACAGTAAAGGAACATTAAGTATTGATGGAAAAGCCAAGACTCACAATGTCTATTATGTTGAAGGACTAAAGCACAATTTGCTTAGTGTAAGCCAGATGTGTGACAATGGATATAATCTGACATTTAATGCAAAAGGTTGTGAGATTAGGAAAGCAAGCTCTAATAAGTTGGTTGTTGAGGCAAGAAGAACAAAAAATAATCTTTACAATCTCAAGGAGATTCAAGGAAGAAGTTGTTTGATGGTATAGGTTGATGAAAGTTGGATGTGGCACAGAAGATTGGGACATATCAATTTTAACATTCTTGTGAAGGTAAGTTCATGAAATACAGTTAGGCACATGCCTAAAATCACCAAGCCAGCAAATACAATATGTAAGGAATGTCAGCATGGGAAACAGACAAGGTCTAGTTCCAAAACAAAAGAATACTCTACTTCAAGACTCTTGGAGTTAGTTCATATAGACCTAAGTGGTCCAACCAAGACACAAGGACTAAAAGGTGAGATATATTTCATCTTATTAGTTGATGATTTCTCAAGAATGAAATAGGTAACCTTTCTTAAGGATAAGTCAGAAGCCTTTGAGAGATTTAATAATTTTATATTTATAGTTGAGAAGGAGAGTGGTTTGACAATCAAATGCTTAAGATCATATGGAGGTGGATAATTCACCTCCAATGAGTTTGTGGAATACTATGAGAGACATGGCATAAAAAGACAATATTATGCACCTAGAACTCCACAACACAATGGAGTTGTGGAAAGGAAAAATAGAACTGTAAAAGAGATGGCAAGCACTATGCTAAATGAGGAAAATTTACCTAATGTTTACTAGAAAGATGTAGTACACACAACAACATATGTCTTAAATAGAATGTAGTTAAGGGTAAACACTGATAAGACACCTTATGAATTATGGTATGGCAGGCCTGCTTTTGTCAAATATTTCAAGGTGTTTGGTAGTAGATGTTACATCAGAAGAGATGAAGATGGCCTAGGAAGCTTTGATTCAAGATGTGATGAAGGCATATTTCTTGGATATTCTAGTAGATCGAAAGCATATAAGTGTTACAATAAGAGATTGTATTGAATTTCCTAATGTCAAGGTAGATGAGGATCAGTCGCATTTGACTCATAACAAGGATAACTGCTCAGAAGGATCAATTATAACAGAAGAAGAAGAAGATGCTAGTATTGAAGAAGAACCTGAAAAGTTAACCATTAAGGCACCTGCTATGTATGTGCAAAAAGATCATCTTGGCCAACAGCTAATAGGAGACAAGAATGAAGGAGTTCAAACTAGAAGAAAACTGGAAATGGCAAATGAAAAGGTAAATTTCTCATTACTATCTAAGATTGAACCTAAAACATTTACTGATGCTAGTGAGGATGAAGGATGGATCAATGCAATGGAAGATGAGCTCAATCAAATTGAGAAAAAATTAGACTTGGGAATTGGTTCCAAGACCTGTAGACAAGAATGTAATAGGCACAAAATAGGTATTTAAAAACAAGCTAAATGATGATGAAGTTGTGAAGAACAAGGCATGATTGGTTTGTAAAGGATATGCACATGTTGAAGGCATATATTTTGAAGAAACATTTGCACCTGTAGCAAGATTAGAAGCCATTAAGATGTTTTTGGCATTCTCTATTTATAAGAACTTCAAAGTTTACCAAATGGATGTTAAATTTGCATTCCTAAATGGGAACCTTAATTAAGAAGTTTGTATTGAGCAACCTGAAGGATTTCAGCTAAGATTATGTTTGCTAATTGAAAAAGGCATTGTACAGTCTGAAATAGGCCCCTAGGGCTTCATATTCTAAGTTGGATAGTTACCTCTAGCAACAAGGATTCAAAAAAGGATGTGTAGATAGCAACTTGCACTTCAAATTAGAAGGTGAGCACATGTTGATTGTTGTCGTATATGTTGATGACATCATTTTTGGTGGTAGTTGTTTAGGGTAAAATTTGGATTTGTTTAATGTTTTAGTGTTTAGATGTTTGAATCCTCCTTTCACCCTATACATTCAAGGATCTAGGGTCAAGTGGCAATTCACTATCATACCCTAGATCGCTATGAAATGTAGGGAAACTTGGATTAAGGAATTTAATTATCAAATTCTCTTCTCTTATGCTCAATTGACCATTAAGACCCTAATTATGCAAATACAGAAATAAACTGACGAATAATGGAAAAAGCTCTTATAGACAGAAGTAAAATATCAAATCACAGAATACCTATTTTCAGGGTTCTAAGGTGGAACAATCAGGGCCACAGGAGCGGGCATCCAAGTCCAAGGTATCAATTTCTTTGCAGGATCCTAACCTCCTTCCGACACTGATCAACATTGTAACTCTTGTTTCTAGAAATTTAGTTGCAGAGGACACTAGAGAGAGCACCCAAGTCCTGGAAATGCTCTAGTGTCCTACTTCTCTTCATATCTTGAATCCTTGATGCCTATTGATCCTTCCTGCAACTTCACTTTTCCCAAATGCAACACCTGTAACCTATAATCACAAGACTTTGGGAGGGGGTTGTGGTGTTTAGAGGCTTGCCTCAGTTAAGCCCCAGAGGAAACTTAAGTCTCTGAACATCGTTGTCACATAGAGAGTGCATGCCCTTGTGAGGTGGAGGCAAAAACCAAAGGAAATGATGATGAAAACACAATGTAATGTCACCTTGTAGTGAAGATATAATGGGAGGAAGATGCTCTTCATTCCATGATGAAATGGATGCTCAAATCTGCAAACACAAACACATAAACCACACAAGTTTTCTCTTGAAACACAATGAAATCCTTGAATCACCTTGAGAACACAATGTCTTGCAAGTAATCATCTAATAATTCTCTAGTTTACAAATGAATACCTAAACATGTTTTTATATGCAACTACAAACACTCCCACCAAGATTTTCATAATTCAAACTTACCGTGTCGGCAAAGGACCCAAATAATAGTCATAAACTGACACTTGGAAATTGGGGCTGCCCCAAAATAGAGCAGGACTACGGCACAGGCACCCAAGTCCTCCCCCCTATTTTGGGTAGGGTACAACTCAAGGGGTCCTCCTAGGTCCCATTTGTCATGTTACATAGGGCTCATTCCATCGGGATGCCAAATTATGAAGTAAGATGTCCTAAATGCATGAAAAAGACCTGGGAGCTAAACCTTATGAGGGAAAAGCCCCCAAGGGGACATTTTATGACATTACATTTAGCCCCCACTTTAATGTATGTATAAATGCAAGGCCAATACATGCATTAAAGTAAAGTCACAAACACAACAAACACATCAAGCATAGAGAAGACACGCCAATCACATAGAAAATAGTAATAGGCATGCAAAACATGGAGAAGATAGTTACAGTCACGCAAAACACAGAGAAGACAATCAATGCATAGAAGACACATTAATGAATAGAAGACAGGCATGATTTCTTTTCTTTTCTTTGTGTCATATATATGAAATGCAGATGCAAGTACTGGAAAGTAAGTAAACCTCCCATAATACATGATAAACTCATCATGCAACTCTTTGTATAAATGGGGCAACACACGTGCAAGACACGCAAAACCTCCCAAAATGCAGGAGGCACAACCCTATGGTGCTAGTCTTTATTCTGCATATGGGGCAACAAACACGCCAAACAAAGAAAGCATGCCAAAACACACACACTTGAAGACATAGAGAAAACACGGCATACAAGTGATGGTGTGTTCCCTATTTCTAGGCTCATCACCATCTCAAGCACATTATAGGCACACACCAACGATTGGGCTTCACCACAACAATCGTCGAAGACATGCTTAAGGGTTGAGTTAGTCACAAAACTACTCCCTGCCTCCACAGAGGACTTATGAAAATGACAGGATGATGCAATCTACTCTGAGAAATACACCATCCCCGCCTCCGCAGAGGGCTTAAGAAAAAGGATATGCTCGATATCCCACCAAGGTAGAGGGCTTACATGATTGATTGATTGATTGCAAACAAACTCAGGATGCATGATGCACTCTTTGTGTAGGTCTTTGCATCTGAGGACAAACACATTGCTAACATCTATAACAGATAGCTTACATTATATATGTCCCCACCTTAAGGTGGTTGATATTAGTTATCGATATCAAGCACATTAAGGTAGGAATAAAACACATAAGGGAACACCAACTTTCATAAAGCCCATGCCCCTCGGAGGTGACATGTACTTTACGATCACCAAATGTTCCCACAAACACATCCCTGCAAGAAACATGTTAGTGTCTGCAAAATCATGATAAACAAGAACATCAATGCATATGATTAACCACACAAAGAGCCAAGGTTATAAAACATATTCAGAGTTCGAGGATAACCATAAGGCTATATCACGAAGCTCTCTGAATCGAGTACCACCAAGGACAGATTAAAAGACAAACAAAGGTGCACAGAACAATAGTATTGTGAAGGTTTGTAAATGCAATAGAAACATCAAATTCACTATGCAGAAAGCATGAGTGCTTCCATTAGCCAAGCGTCGGATAAAATATACAACCCTATCGTCATATTAGGAACTAAGTCCAATTTTTGATTGCTCTTGAAAGGGACACTGGGTCTGCATTAGTATAAATGTTTTTCGTCATCCGCTCGCTAGATGGAAACACTAGAGGAAGGGAAATAATAAATAAGAGAGGAGAAATAAGTGCCTTAGGGATAGCCACATAAGAGGGTGCCCCCAGTGTCACCAACCGTGATGCTATGTCCATAAGACAGAACACACAACGATGAAATCAGAGAGAGGCAATTTAGAAGAATGATGATACAAATAGAAGAAGGTCACAACAGGGGTGGTCTCCTAGTATCCCAGACCTTATTGGAGAATCTGAAGTCATCCCAGGAGGCCTAAACAACACATAACACATCACAAGGGAAAGCACATCATTAGAGAGATAAAGGGTTAGAGATACTTACCTGTAAGTTTTTCGTTCTAGAAGTCATCAACAATTAAATCATTCTCTTTCCAATTGCAAACATAAGGTACCATTTCCAAGTCTTTGTAATTCTTCTTTTGTTCATTCTTGAATGCTTCTTGGTTTGACTCAATGTTAGGTGGAATATTTTCTTGTTGAAGTTCATTAGTACCCATATTCACTATCCTCTTAGGTGGTGGGTGAAGCAAATTATTTTGAGTGATCTCAACATCCATCCTTGAAGGATTTAATGTGAGAGACTTCTCCTCATCCACTAGTGCTACATCCTTAGTGAAGCCCAAATGATTTGAATATTCAAACAAAGGAGGGAGATTAAAGATCTTCTCTTCCTTAGTGAAATCCAAGATATGTGAACAATCAACTAAAGGAACAAGGTTGGTAGGATGATCCATAGAGGTTTCATGCATTATGATAGAGGTTTTGTTGTTGTTAGATGAAAGCTTATTGTCTACCCATGGAATGTTCTTTCTTGAAGGGAGTTCTTCATTCACTAATGCTGCCTCTTGGCTGGAGAGAGCATTGGAACGGCAAAGTGGTAATGGCTCTTCATTTGCTAATGCTTCTTCTTGGCCAGAGTGAGCATTAAAATGAAGACTTGGTGGTATGATGTTAAGAGATGTGTCAATGAAATCATCCTCTTGTATCAAAGTGTCCTCATGGGGAGGAACAAACTTAAGAGAGGGATCATAATGTAAACCGAAGTTATGATCACATGTTTTAGCAATAGGTACCATAGGTGAATGTTCCAAAAAGTCATCTAAGGCTTCATCCAACATCTTGATGTCATCACTAGTATATATATTATTGATCATGAATTTAGTGAGATCATCCAATATCCAAGGGTATATTACCATGAAGTTTGTGAAGCTATCAAAATCAGATATATAATAAAGGATTTCATATGTAGAGCACATAGAGAGATCAACATCATGAATATGTGTTATTTGTTCAAAAACTTGAGGATGTTTATTAGTGAATTTAGAGAAATGATCAATGTCTACGATGTATGCAAACAACTCTTCTAAAGAAGTAGCCATGCTATATGTCTTCAAATCAATGCAAAATCAGATTTTGAAATCTTTTCAAAATTGATGCAAAAGACAAGTGCCAAGTTATATGCAACAATGACCTAAATGTTTGATTTTTTGTACTTTTTCCAATGCAAATAAGTGAAACAAGTGGTGTTGTAAGGATTTTGATCAGGGGCAGCAAGTTGTATGTCTGATATCAGTCCTAAACAGCAATATGATCCTTCTCAACACACTCTTGATGCAAATCCAAGATAATGCCAAGTCAAACTATAGTGAAAATATGTCGAAATAGACACTTTTTTCACCAAAACTTAATGTAAAAGAGCATAACAAAGGGTGTTGTGAGGAAATTGATGATGGACAGAAAATTATATCAGTAATAACAGCCACTTAATGTCAAAATTTCCAACACAACACACTTTTAGTGCCACTTAAGGTAAGACCCTAGTGAAAATATAGCAAAAATAAGCTATTTCTCACAGTTTTTCAATTCCAAGACCTAGCAAAAGGGGTGTTGTAATGAATTTCAGGAGGTGAAGAAAATAAAAGTAATTATATCAGTCACCTTAATCTATAAAATTGATCACAACACGCTTGGAGTGCAAACTAGGTCAAACCCTAGGGCAAAAATAGTCAAAGTGTGTAGTTTTTTCACCGAATTTTCAATACAAGATCCCGTTAAAAGGGTGTTGTGAAGATTTTTAGGAGGGGAATCAAATGATTACCCTAATAAAATATAATTAATGCAAAAATAATTTTCACAACATGCCTATGGTGCAAGTTTATAGAGTTGATAAGGCCAATTTTAGTGAAAATCATTATTTTTGAGGCCCTAGGTTTGAGATCTTGGGATAAAATGCTATGTGAATGTTTTGAAGTCTGATTTATGATAGAAATGAATTAATCTCAGATCTAAAAATGATTTTCAATCTCTAATATGCAAAATGCCAATGCAAATCTAATGAAAATGCATGAAAATTGCTAGATTTTTGTTGAAATTTTCTATGCAAAAATGCAAATATTTTAAATCTAAATGCAAATTTACATTAAAATACAAGACTATAGAAAAATGTTAATTTGAATGAGCCTCTAAAATTAGTAGAAAAATCTGAAAGAAGATTTTGCCTACTAACCCTAGATTTTGGAATTACTAGGTTTAATAAAAATTGTCAAAATTTCTACAAAAGCCTAGCAAATTAATGATGAAAATGCAATGAAAATTTTTGAATTTTTCTATTTTTTTGTAGTTTATATCAGATCTGATGCAAAAATAATGAATTAGGAAAATTTAGAAAGAATTGAAGCAATTTATTAAGCTAAACAATGCAATTTTTTTGAATTTTTCTTAATGCAATAAAATGAATGACTATATGAATGAATGAAATCAATACAAATCTAAAGACACACACTCATAAAGTAGAAATTTAAGTCCAAAAACACGGGTTCACCAAAATGTTTAGGGTAAAATTTGGATTCGTTTAATATTTTAGTGTTTAGATGTTTGAATCCTCCTTTCACCCTATACATTCAAGGATCTAGGGTTGAGTGGAAATTCACTATCATACCCTAGATCACTGTGAGATGTAGGGAAACTTGGATTAAGGAATTTAATTATTAATTTCTCTTATTTTATGCTCGATTGACCATTAAAAACCTAATTATACAAATACAACAATAAACTGATGAATAACAGAAAAAGCTCTTGTAGACGGAAGTAAAATATCAAATCACAGAATACCTATTTTCAAGGTTCCGAGGTGGAACAATCGAGGACACAGGAGCGGGTACCCAAGTCCAAGGTATCAGTTTCTTTGCAGGATCCTGACTCCTTCCGACATTGATCAACACTGTAACTCCTGTTTCTGGAAATTCATTTGTGGAGGACACTAGAGCGAGCACCCAAGTCCTGGAAATGCTCCAGTGTCCTGCTTCTCTTTAGATCCTGAATCCTTGATGTCTGTTGATCCTTCCTGCAACTTCACTTTTTCCAAATATGACACATGTGACCTACAATCACAAGACTTTGGGAGGGCGTTGTGGTGTTTAGAGGCTTGCCTCAGTCAAGCCCTAGAGCACACTTAAGTCTTCAAACACCATTGTCAGATAGAGAGTGCATGCCCTTGTGAGGCAGAGGCAAAAACCAAAGGAAATGATGATGAAAACACATTGTAATGTCACCTTGTAGTGAAGACATCATGGGAGGAAGATGTTCTTCATTCCATGATGAAATGGATGCTCAAACACAAACACATAAACCATACAAGTCTACTCTTGCAACACAATGAAAAACTTGAATCACCTTGAGAACACAATGGCTTGCTAGTAATCATCTAATAATGCTCTAGTTTACAAATGAATGCCTAAACATTCTTTTATATGCAACTACAAACACTCCCGCCAAGATTTTCATAATTCAAACTTACCGTGTCGGCAAAGGACCCAAATAATGGTCATAAATTGACACCCAGAAATTGGGGCTGCCCCAAAATAGGGCAGGACTAGGGCACGGGTGCCCAAGTCCTCCCCCCTATTTTGGGTAGAGTATAGCTCAAGGGGCCCTCCTAGGTCCCATTTGTCATGTTACCTAGGGCTCATTCCATCAGGATGCCAAATTATGAAGTAAGATGTCTTAAATGCATGCAAAAGACCCAAGAGCTAAACCTTATGAGGTAAAAGCCCCCAAGGGGACATTTTCTAATGTTACAGTAGTTATGACAGGATGTGTAAGGAATTTGCTGATTTGATGCAGAAAGAGTTTGAAATGTCCATGCTTGAAGAACTTTCTTTCTTTCTTGGTTTACAAATATCACAATTAGTATATTTATATCCCAAACCAAGTATGCAAAGGAAATGCTCAAGAAGTTCAAGATGGAAGATTGTAATCCTGTTAGTATCCCCATGGTGACATGAAGCAAGTTGAGTAAGAATGATGAATCACCTGATATAGATCAAATGATGTATAGATCTATGATAGGTAGCTTACTGTACCTAACTACATCCAGACTAGATATCATGCAAGCAATATGCATGGTGTCTAGATTTCAAACTACTCCTAAGGAATCTCATGTTCAAGCTATGAAGAGAATCTTTAGATACCTGAAAGGTACTGTGGATTATGGATTATGGTACCCTCGAAATAATGATTTTATTTTGACAACATATACAAATGTTGATTGGGTAGAAAGTATAGATGCCAGGAGAACCATCAGTAGTGGAGATTTCTTCCTTAGTCATAGGTTAATATCATGGCTCAGCAAGAAGCAAGATTCAATCACATTGTCCGTTGTTGAGGCAGAATATGTAGTTTTTGTTTCATGTTGCACACAAGTTTTATGGATGAAGCAAACTCTCAATGACATAAAGGTAGAATTTAATGATCATATTTCCATTCTTTGTGATAATACAAGTGCAATCAATATCTCAAAGAATCTTGTGCTGCACTCAAGAACAAAGCACATCTCCATTAAATATAATTTCTTGAGGGAAAAGGTTACAAATCAGGAAGTAAAGTTGGAGTATGTCCCCACACAAGATCATATTGTGGACATTTTCACAAAGCCACTTCCCAAGGATACTTTTGAATATCTTAAGTGGAAGCTAGGAGTTATTTCTCCTTCTTCTCACATGTAGAAGTGTAGATGTAACATCTATCTAGGGAGAGCAGCTCAAGGCATATCTTTCATCCCTATTTGGATAGTGACTACCTCTCAGGGGGAGCAGGTAGATAGATTGCAGTGTAGATGATCACAGGTTGATGTGACATGGTGAGAAGAAGCATTACTAATAGGGGGATCCTATCTTTATAGTAGTAGGTTGTTGTTAGAAATGAGGTTGATTACCTTCCTTTGCCATTGATGACAAAGGGGGAGAGTAAGAGTAAGGGGGAGCAAATACAAAAGAGCTAGAGCAACATTAATGCAAAAAAAATAGAGCAACACTAAGCATAGATTATGCATAAGTGTTGACATCAATGACAAAGGAGGAGATTGTTGAAATGTTGCCATTGATGTTTTAAGATGAGGTAAATGTAAAAGACTAAAAACATGAAACAAACAAAGTAAAATACCTTGCAAAGATCTTACACTCCTCACTCCTTGATAAGGTTGAGAAAACTAGCACCTAATAGCTCCTAGCTCTACCCAAACTAAGCTTTGAAATATGAAGTGCTCTCTATATGGCTACACAACTTAGCTAAGATGAATTGGAGAAATTTTAGCATAATAAGATTACTCTAAAATTAGATGATCAAAATGGCTTGTCGAGGCTTGTATTTATAGGCAACTTGGAGGGGATTTTGATCCAACAGTGGAGATTGATTGTTGAGATCAATCAATGAGATTGGATGTGAGATGGAGGGCTAGGATTTGATCATAAAAAATTGGAGGGTGGAGAATAAAATGAATCTTTTATTCATTTTGGGGAAGGCTTTTCATTTAATGTGATTTTGATGTGTGAGGAAATTAAAAATTAATTTCCTTGGGAGGAGGTGGAATTAAAAATTCCACTTTATGTGGGAATGTGAAGGTCATGTGACACATGCACATTTTTGGGACCTTACATTTGTAAGCTAAAATGGTGGAAGATGTTTTAGCATGAAAATGACAAAAATGAGTTGGAGGGGTTATGTATATTTTGAAATTTTTTATTTGTGGGTGTGGGAGAAGGTGTTAAGCATGATTTGACCAATTTAATCAGGGCGATTAACTTAGTTAATGTGGCTGAAAAAAATTAGTGAGTGGGCTAATCAGGGTTTAGGATTAATTAAATAATGATTTGTTTAATTAATCTAGGTCTAGGGGTCATGTAGGCTAGGGTAGCTAATTAAATAATAGTTATTTAATCAACTAGGCTAGGTGTAGGCTAATTAGTAGAGTAGATTAATTAGATAAACATAATTTAACTAATTAATTGGGTTTAGGAAAGTGGATGATTTAACCAAATAAATATTTGACATATTTATTTAATTAATTGGGATGATGTTAGTAAGGTGTAAATGCTGAATTAATTAAATTAATTCAATTTCAGGGGTTAATTGATGAAGGATGAATGAATGCTTCAGGGGTTGGATAGGTTAATTAATTAATTAAAAATTTAATAAATTAATCAGATGGAAAATTAGTGATGTGGATGATGTCAATGGGTGGTCAAAGGGTTAAGACATTTTTAGGTGTCTACAATATCAAAGGAATTTGTTGAAGTGTAAAGACACAAAAGTTTCTATGGCATATAAGAGATAAGAGGAAACAGTTTCTAAGTTATTGAAAAAATTGTTAGTTGGCAAACTATTCAAAATGCGAATTGGTTCTCCAGTTTTAGAATTCTCCAATTTGTTGATAGAGGAAAAAGGTAAGTGTTTTCGATGATGACTTGGAAAAATAGAAAAAGTTGAAGACTCGGCAAAAGTTAAGTTCATGAGTTATGAAGTTTTCCGGTTTGCTAATTTGGTGATTCACCAACAAATTTGTGCAAGAAGGAAGCTTGAAGATCAAAGCATTCGTAATCAGAAAAACTTTTGTTTTGTGAACAAGTTTGCAAGTTCACAAGTTTGACATTTTGCCGACTGGGCAACATAAGGCTTAAGAGTAAGTTTGTGGTTTAGTTCTTTCACCAACTAAGGAGAAGCTAATGACAAAGTGTTAGAGGAAGAGTAAGCTCATGGTTTTCTACTTTTGCCGATAAAGAGAAAAGTTGACAAAGACTTCATCAGGAGTTGTTTTGGTTTGTGAAAAGTTTGTTTAGCTGATAGCAAATTTTGTTGATAGGCAACTTTATCGATAAGGGAGAAGGCATTGGAGATAAGTCTTAAAGAGATAAGTTTGCAAAAGACATAATTTGCCAATAAAGAGAGACGCTAAAGATGAAGGCTGAGTTTGAAAAAATGAATATTCACCAATAAAGAAGACAAAGGGTAAGTTCTTAAACAGTGATATTCGTCGATAAAGGGCTAAAGGTCAAAGTTCAAAAAAGATATATTTCACCAATAAAGCAACTTAAGGCCAAGGTTAGTGAAATGTTAATTTTTCTGATAAAGGAGTCTAAATCCAAGGTTAGTGAAATAATAAAATCACCGATAGAGAAGTAAGATCAACGAATCAGGTTTAAAAGGTATAAACATCTATTTTTAGGTGCGTTAACTGGATGTTTATTAACTAACAATGGATGCATGGCAATGATGGTGTAAACAACATAAAAATAGATTTGTTGCATGGTGATGATGATGGATAAAATCTCATAAAAGCTAAGTTGTTGCATGTGTAAAGATAAATATAGAACCATGACTATGACTATGGTGGTTTTTAACAATGGATAAATAGAAGAAAAGTGGATTTGTTGCATGCACAAAGCCACATGCAAAGTGATTTTTTCTGTACATGTAGATGCATGAGAGTATAGAAATATAAAAATAAACTAGAGTGTGGACATGTAAATGAGCGAATATATATAAGCAATTGTAATAGAATGATTGATGTAATGTGTGTGAAGAATTTAGTGCAAAGAGAGTTTAGGTGAGTAGAGTGAGAGGAGAAGACGGTAAATGATTTGAATAGATGCATTTGGTTTGTGAAGAACCAAATGGATACATACTTGAATATGTAAATATTCAATGAGGTTGGTGCCTCCTGTGGACTGAGTTGGTGCTCAGATCAAGGGATTATAGTTTCCTTAGAGTTGGTGCTCTTAAATTAGGGGTTTGGTGACTCCTTAGAGTTGGTGTTCTTAAACATTGTAATCAATGGTTTCATTTGTGAGGCTGGATTAGAATAGTAGATCCAAGCAACATTTTCTCACCATGGTTTTTCCCATATTAGGTTTTCCATGTATATCTGGTGTTCATGTATGCATGCTTTGTTGTTGTTGATGTTAATGCATTGAAAGTTAATTTGATCTACATTCTACAGGCTTGAAGTTCTAAGTTTTATTGATCTACTAATTCACCCCCCTCTCATTAGATTGCTTGTGTTCTAACAATTGGTATCAGAGTACCAGGTTCCTTGGAGAAGCATAATAGCTAAAGATTGATCTGGGAGATTGAATACATGGTTGGTCAAGAAAAATCTCACACAAACAAAGCACCATTGTTTGATGGAACAAATTATGCATTCTAGAGTATAAGGATGGAAATCTACCTAACTTTAATAGGGTTTGATGTATGGCAATCTATTAAGGATGGTTATACTACTCCTGCAACTCCTCCAACAGACCAGGTGGGTAAGAAGGAATGTGAGAATAATGCTAAGGCTAATAATGTAATTCTATGTGGTTTAGCTAACTTTGAATTTGTGAACATTATGCAATGCAAGTCTACCAAAGAAATCTAGAATAAGCTTCAAAGAATCTATGAAAGAGATACAAAGGTGAATTAAGCCAAGATACAAACCTTTAAAGGAAGATTTGAAAGCCTAAAAATGAGAGAGGAAGAAAAGATTGTTGATTACTTGCTCAGAGTTGATGAAATTGTGAATGCTATGAGAGGATTAGATGAAAAAGTAGAAGATCCAGTGATTTTAAAAAAGGTACTTAGATCCTTACCTTCTAAGTATGATTCTAAAGTCTCTACTATAGAGGAAGCAAATGATCTTGATAAGATAACTGTTGATGAGCTACATGGTATTTTTACTGCCTATGAAATGAGGACTGGTGGTACTAAGATTTCAAAGAGAGAAGTTACATTTAAGGCATCAAAGAAAGAAAATAATGTAGAGCCTAAATATGAGATAGACGAAGAAGAGGCCAATTTTGTATGAAGATTGAAGTGAGGATCTTGGAGGTATAAAGGTAAGCACCCTTTGTGTTTTAATTGTGGAAAGATTGGTCACTTTGTTGCTAAATGTCCTTTTGAAGGGAAAGACAAAAGTGATGAATTTGATAGTAAGAAAAGTAACAAGCAATTCTATCCAAAGAAGAAGAATTTTCAAAAGAACAAGAAGAGTCTATATATAAAATATGACAATAACTCTAAAGAAAGTGCCATTTTAGAAGATAACAATGAAGGTGTTTCTAAGGCCAAAGAAAATGAGTTCATGTTTATGACAGTGGAGAATACTAATAAAGATTAGAACAATACTGAATTGGAAGACCTTGAGAATGAAGAAGGAGAAGTAGACTTAGAAGGAGAGATGGTATGTGCTTTACAAGAGAACAAGAAACTTAGGAAGAAAAAATCCAAACTGAAGCTGCAACTTCAAGAAGATATGATTTCTAAAAAGCTTGTTGAATCAGAAGAGTTGATTGGTGATCTAAAGACACAAGTGGAAGAAGTAAATATAATAGAAGAAGTTACAAAATCTAAAGAATGTCTGAAGTTGGAATCCAAAGTTGTGACTCTAAGAAAAGAGTTAGAAAAGGCTAAGAATCAAATTAACCTAAGTATGAAGTTTGAAAATATTAATGGCATGCTTGATGAAATGATTAACAATCATAGATTTCCAAAGAACATGGTTGGTTTAGGATTTGAAGTAGGTCAGCATTCAAAATCTAGTGATCCTCCTAAAAGGACTGAAGAGAAGAAGTAGACATCGAAGGAAGATGATGGCTTCACAAAAGTTAGAGATTTGAAAGAGAAGAGATTTAGAGGACCCCCTTTTGCAAAGCACTCTTCTATGATTAGGTTTCCTCAATCCTTTTATGGCTATTTTTATTCATGTAATCAATATGGTCATAGGGTTGTTAGTTGTAGAATTGTTAGTAGGAGAAGAACTAATTTTACTAGCATAAATTCTTTTGCACCTCTAAGAGATTTTAGAGTAGTTTGTTACAAATGCAATAACTATGGTCATATTGCAAGATAAAGTAGAACAAAATTTGTAAAATCTAACAAATTGGAAAGAAAGGAGAATGTTCCTCCTAAGAGGGATAATGTATCAAATTCTTTTGTGAATAAGGAGATAAAAAATAAGAGAGATTGGAAGGAGAAGAAGGATGATCAGAAGAAATAAGAATCTCTAATAGTACATACAACATTTCATGCTTAGAGACAGAATCTGTGGGTGATAGACAATGGCTACTCCAGTCACATGACCGGAGATAACAATAACTTTATGAGTCTTCAAGAATGGAATGGAGGTTTAGTCAAGTTTGGTGACAATACATCTAAGATGATCTGTGGTAAAGAAACATTGAGTATTGATAGAAAATCCAAGACTCACAATGTCTATTATGTTGAAGGACTAAAGCACAATTTGCTTAGTGTAAGCCAGATGTGTGACAATGGATATAATCTGGCATTTAATGCAAAAGGCTATGAGATTAGGAAAGCAAGCTTTGGTAAGTTGGTTGCTGAGGCAAGTAGAACAAAAAATAATCTTTACAATATCAAGGAGATTCAAGGAAGAAGTTGTTTGATGAGACAGGGTAATGAAAGTTGGTTGTGGCATAAAAGATTGGGACATATCAATTTTGACATTCTTGTGAAGGTAAGTTCAAAAAATGTAGTTAGGCACATGCCTAAAGTCTCTAACCCACCAAATACAATATGTAAGGAGTGTCAACATGAGAAACATACAAGGTCTAGTTTCAAAACAAAAGAATACTCTACTTCAAGACTCTTGGAGTTAGTTCATATAGACTTCGGTGGTCCAACCAAGACACAAGGACTAAAAGGTGAGAGATATTTCATGTTATTAGTTGATGATTTCTCAAGAATGACATGGGTAACCTTTCTTAAGGATAAGTTAGAAGCCTTTGAAATATTTAAGACTTTTAGATCTATTGTTGAGAAGGAGGGTGATCTAGCAATC
Organism: Cunninghamia lanceolata; assembly: GCA_027924645.1. Classification (NCBI taxonomy): domain Eukaryota; kingdom Viridiplantae; phylum Streptophyta; class Pinopsida; order Cupressales; family Cupressaceae; genus Cunninghamia; species Cunninghamia lanceolata. The sequence continues at coordinate 16,935,855 of BSBN01000726.1, read as the reverse complement.
AAATGCTTAAGATCAGATAGGGGTGGAGAATTCACCTCCAATGAGTTTGTGGAATACTATGAGACATGGCATAAAAAGAAAATATTCTACACCTAGAACTCCACAGTAAAATAGAGTTGTGGAAAGGAAAAACAAAACTATAAAAGAGAATTATTATTTCTGTGTATTTTCATTCCTTTGTTTAATCTTTATTTGCATTTAATTGATATCTTCTGTCAACTAACCCTAACAATTTGGAAGTCGGATCCAAGTAGGAGTAAATGCAAATGATTCAGAATTTAGATTAAATTTTGGGTGCTAGGGTTTGAGCATAAGTAGATGATCATTGCAACTCCACTTGTAATCACAAAGAACAATCTTCCTATCCTGGATATTATCAAAGACAACAATGAAAAAACCTCGGCTACAAGGGTAGATTTGGAGATCTGCTTTTAGAATTGGACCCTAGGTATCGATGATCCACTTGTGCAGCACACCAAGGCTTGGCTAGAACTTGACAAATCACCCAATTAAGCCCTTCTCAGCAAATAATTTTTCATTTTCTTTGACTTCCCTTCCAAGCACATTTCCAAACTCGACGATTGGATTGTCCGCTGCATTTTGTAGGGGTTTGACTAGCGAAACTGGGTCTTTAGCATTTATAGAATTGGGGCAAAATGAGTCCTTTACATAATTTGCACCTACGATTGCCTTGGGCTATGGGCCTAATCTTTCCTGAATGCCCTGTTTTTGTTTTCCCTACACCTCAAAACCTTTCTCTACCCAAATTCTCTCCTTCCCCCACCATGGAATCTTTGTGGCCATCCTCTGCGCAATGTTCTTCCTCTCACCATATTCACATGGATTTGGCCGCCCTGCGCCATGAGAAAAAAAGGTGAGGTCTCTGAAAGCATGTCCATCAAAACCCTTGTCTGTTGTGTGGCAATTCTCCTCCAGCACTGCAAAAGAATTTGAAACCCTATCCGCTGGAAACTTCGGCAGTGAGCTCATTTTTGGAAGCTTTATTAGTTTTGAATATATTATTCTCTCTATTATATTATATATAATTATTATTAATATAATATAATTATTATTATTAGTGTTTATTTAATATAATATATAATAATAATTTGTCTTATCTTGTGAGGATTTGTCTCATCGTAGCCTTGTTTTAAGCCAGAAATTTAAAGTTGCGATGGTACGATAAGGCACCATGTGTCCCTTTGGTTGTAGTAGGAATTACATGGTCCCACCAAAGGTACTTTCCTGAGATGTGGCATTTTATCATTTGTTGTGAATATTCTGATGACGACATCAAAGGCAATTATGTTTGATGATGCTACATGTCAAGATCTTGTTGTGTCATGAATAGTATTATTAATTTATTGGAAAAAAGAATAAATCTAACATGAATATTTGTTTAAAAGAAAAGCATATATATGTTTATTATGAATTATGAAATTTATAATTGGCAATATAATATTTGAGTTGTTTTGGATCAACACTAGAACAAAATGCATTTAAGCAAAAAGTATATTTAAGATAAATATGCTAACCAAGTTACACTAATTTAAATCATGACTATAACCCTAACTGTACATGGAACCATAACCATAAGTATAACCATAATTTGGTAAATAAATAAAACATTAAATGTAACGAGATTTATAAAGTATAAACATAACCATAACCCTAATTAGATTAAAACCTTATTCTAATCAAGATCAGACCTTGGTCCTTGAATCAACAATCATTACATGCCAAGGCCATATCGCAACTTCAAACGAAGGACCAATACTTTGAAGCTCTGCAGTGTGCTAGACCATCATATCTTTATTAATCAAGCACCTTAAAACACCACCATCGATCTTACTACCTTGGAATATATAATATATAATATAATTATTATATATTATTAATATAATATATATATAATAATTATATTATATTATATTATATTATATTATTATAATATGATATATATAATATAATAATATAATAATTATATTATAATAAATATAATTATTATAAATTATATTATATGTTCAAATGAAGACATTAAGATCAGCGGTGATGTTTTAATTTGGTTGGTTGAAGGAGATCCAATAGTGTATCACATCACATAGGCTCAAAGAGTTTTATGTTGGGGAAAGCCTGTGATGGAGTCTTGGTGTGCAATATCTATTGATCTGAAGCCATGAGTTGACTGACGGTCAACATTCAAAGGAATTGACCATTTGCGAGCACTGACAAGCGAGTACTATGCTCTGTACCAGTAGTAGCACTAGCACATTTGAACAATTAATGAGGAGCTAAATAAAGGATTAAATGGGATTTTCTACAAGCGCAGATCATTCTGTATTTTTGAGAGAAGAGCTTGTGACATTGAGGCAAGTAGCGATAGTGCACCTGCTAAATTTGCTGCCCCATTTTCAACCTATAATTTATTGCAGCTTGGGTACGTATTATTTAATAATTTTCCCTCTCTATAATGTTATGAATTCCTAGGTTTTTAGGAGTAGAAGTGTTAGCATGTATCCTACTATCCCTTGACTGATATAAACCTATTTGGTGACTAGTTAAACACTATTTTTGTGTGAATTGCCCTCCTATTCTCAAAAATGAGTCATAGGTCATCCCATGGTGGGAAAATTAAGCAAGATTTATCCCAAGACATTGAATTAATCAGCTCCTGAGTTCATCCAGAAAATATAAGCATGCCTAGGGCATGGGGGAATTGACTTAAAGGTTTTATGATTTCTATGGATACATCATGGATGTGATTTTACTAGTAGGGGGTGGGAATTGTTTGAATTTGTTTATTACCGCCGCTCCCAAGATAGGCCTATTTCAAACATTTAGTGGTTGGATTTAGCAAGTTGGTCGTCCCCAATGTTTTTGTCAATGTTGACCTAGTCCAAGCAGTTTGTACAAACTATGACCCCAACACTCAAATCCTATCAAACCATGAGGGGAAAAACTATTTTCTTGTGCAAAGCATTGATTTTAGAGGTATTTAATTTGGATCCCTCAACAAATTATGAAATTAAGTTTGAATAATTGAAGAAAGAATACAACAGAAATAGGTAGGGGTACAAGACATATCTTCTACCCTTTCACAAGCCAAGGAGCTTGGGGAAACATGTGAAGCTTGGTTACCATGAGATAGAACCTTATAGAGCTGACATGTTTGAGGATTATTGTGTAAAGACATACTATACCCTATGTCAAGTGGTTGGGTTGGATTTTAGCCCTCTGATATTGATTCCCCTATTAATAATGATCGTGGACATCCAAGATAAATTTTAGAATAGGAAGTCTGACTATGCCACCTATTTGGCTAAGGAAATTCATAAGGATTTAGTGGCATATAAACAATCCAATGAAGCCCCTACATTTAAGAGATATTCCCTGTTGTGCCACATATTACTACAATATTTTAAGAAGCATTGGGGTGGAGAATTGCAAATTTAATGTTAGACAAAGGATAATGATCCCATGCTTGTTTAGGAAGAGTTCATTTGTGGGACTCATATTGTAACAATGTAAATTATTTCATTTTTTAAGAACAGTTTGTACAGAGGTTCCTGGGATTGCTAGGGCATGAGAAGGCAAGACTTTCAAAGGAAATCATGGATTTCCTAAGGTCACTTGAGAGAAGGCCTGATGGTATTTTTGATTACAACTGGGGTGATTGGTTTTTATATCTAGAGGGGACTTTGATCAAGGTATATGAAGCAAATGTTAAGCCTCATCTCTTGCCCAAGAAAGTGCCTAACAAAATTGCATTTCTAGAAACTATGTGGCAAATTAACGAGTTAGACAAAACTCATATTAGGCTGAGTAAGAAGAGATCTTTCCTTCATATAAAGATTGCATTTCTTGGTTTTGTGGTTACTGTCAAGGAAGGCTGAGATGTATGATTGCCAAAGCTGCAGGAATACAGATTGAAAGTTGTTGACCAAAGGAATTATGACCCCGGGCATTTCATTGATAGAACAAGGAAGCAAAGGCAGAGGTCAAGGTTTGAACATTGTTTCTATGATAAAGAGCATTTGATCATAAATTGTCTTTGTTACAATGAAGTGAAGTAGAGAAGAGACAATTGGCTTCTTATTGTCTTGGGAGAAAGACAAAGGAAGCTTAAAAACTCTAAGTACCTTGGAGATTTTAGGGAAATATATAATCCTATCCTTAGGATGTAGAAAATTCTTGAGCATGCATAAGAGCTCAAACTTGTAGTCAAGAAGAAATTTGCTAAACCATGTAGTCTTTTGAGAAACAACATCCACAAGAGGAAGTTGAAGAGTTAGCTTGTCGACAAGTCAAGGAACTGGCAGAAGAAGCATTGAGGGAGTTGCCTGCCCCTAAACAACTTATTGCAAATCAACCTTTGGTTGATTGTTCTTTAATTGAAGAGGTTGGGAACAATGGGGAGAACCAGATTAATGTTGATGAGATTCAGTACATTTTTAAGTTCCCCCGTAGAAATGAAATCCAAATGCCTTCTCCAACTAGGACTCTGATAAGTCTAGCAGAGTGTAATACAGTGGTGCAGGATGTTAGAACTTTAGCTTGTAGAGAATTCTTGTTTGATGATTAATTTGTTAAATCAAAGGAATTCAAAGCTCTACTAATAAAGAGGAAGTCATAGCTGTATTTACAAAAGTTAAATGAAGAGTAAGGCAAGGTTGGGGAGGAAGAAAAGATGGAAGTAGCCTAGAGAATCTTGAAGGAGATAGACATGGATGTTAGTGTTATCACCCCTAAAGAAGGAAGGAGATTGGTAAAAGAAATTAGATTTCTGCTTCTACCAAGATGGCACTTGCTATGGATACCATCAGAAGGCCGGACCACATCATTGATGAGGTGATGACAGAGAAGCAAGCTAAAGAACTATTTGGGCCAGGTTTCAATATCAATTATGAAGCCTTAGCAATTTGGGCAATGGCTCCAAATAACAATAAGCCTTAAGTGGAAAAGGATTTAAGTGAGCTCATTGGGAAATTAATTGTGAGAAGGTTTTATGATACTTCTACCCCCAAGTTACATCTTTGGTGGTAAATACAACTAAATTCAGTGAGGTTGCAACAAAAAAACTACAAGAAAATTTTGGTAAGAAGGAGGACTATGTAAGGTTGTTGCATGATTAGAATAAACTCAAGACACTCAATCCTCTTGTAGGAATTGAAATTTGACTGCTAACCTCTGCATCTAGTCTTGTGAGCTCATTTGTACATGAAGGAGATTCTATTATTGTTGAATTACAAGAGAAATTAAGGAGAAGCAACAATTTGATTGACAAACTTAAGGAAGACAATAGAAATGAGCAAATTATTTTGATAAGCAATTTCTTGAGCCACCAAATGAGTAAAGTACTACACAAAGTTGAAGATGCTTGAATTTGCTAAAACAATTTAAAAGGGGCTCTTGATAGCCACATTAGCAACAAGTCATCTCTATCTTAAGTATGTGGACTCCTAAGATACCAGTGGTCAATCACATCTACAACAGTGCTAGCTTGGATCCTGATGTGATAAATGGAGTGAGAGGTATGCATGAAGTCATCGATTTACTAAATGAGAAATTTTCTTTTCAAATTAAACTCGATGTGGTATTAAGGGATAAATTGAATACTTTCAAATCCCTTGAGAAATGTTTTATGCCACCAGTACTTGCAAGTGATGGCACCGAAAAATCACTATCTGACTGGAAAGTAGAATTTAATAATATTATTCTTGCTTCAATTAAATCAATCGCTACTATAGGTAAGATTGATCATGTACATTACAATGCTGAAATGGAAAAATTGCTTGAATTGGAATTTGGCCTCCACAATTTCATAAAGGAAAGAAAAGTGATACTAGATGCCAGGTATGCAACCCAAATCAACAAAGTAAAAAAGGTTTTAAAGTACAATTGGTCGTCAAAAGAAGAATATGTTGCCTGGGTGTAGAGGTACATTGTGTAATTAGAGGTTTATGGCCTGTTTTCTCAAAGAAGAAAAATATCATATAGAAGTTCGGTGTGATGTATTTTCTATGACTGAATATAACAACATAATGCAAGTTTTTTGTAGCTCATCTACAATTCATTTTGTAAAATTTCATTTGAGAATTAATAATTGAGAATTTCGTATTTCTCTCATGGCGCATTTATTTTTATACAGTATGTATTATTGTTGTGTATTAGTTTATGATCAAGGAATGGAATAATTCTTATAAATAGAATAGTAAATTGTAATGTTACTTACAAATGAATGGATAACTAAGTACTAGATGCATATTGTTTTTCATTATAATTTATTAGGTCAATGTTAAATTGTTAATGTTGGGACAAATTCACACAAACTTTGCATGTTTTTCATATAAACTCAAAACAGAGAGTTACATGATGTTGACAGACACATATCAAATTCACAAACTTCTATTCATATGAAAAACATCAAAACTACATACATCTCATTTGGTTTTCCAACACTTGTTCCAACTGAGTGCATCCCTTTTATAGAATTAAGGGTGTCTCTTACAAACATTCCCCTGGAATTTTTACACCAACTAAATCTTGTTTCACATAATGACCAAGAGTGGGCACTTTAGTTGTTTGCAGCGACACTTCATTAAAATAACCTTCAAATATTGGCCTTCAACAATGCATCTGAGCTATTATGGGGAAATCCCATCAATTGTTTTGAAGGTGCTACTCTTCCTACATACCAAGTTAAGCTACTGGACATTGGTCATTAGAAACTAAAAATTTCCACCAACTCAGACTCAGCAACAACAAACCCTAAAACAAATTAAGTAGCAACATTCATACCTTAGAAGATTCCTGTTATGCAGACATGGGGCTATGTGAATGAGAAATCTACTACAAGGAAAGACAAACTTTCTCTAAAAAGCCTAGGACGCCCTTACACAACTTGGCATGGATGAAAGCAAATAGGAATCTCTTTACCAATTCCATTCATTCCCAGAGAAAGTGTTATGCATTCTTTCATTTCCTTTGAAGGCCCACGACTGTAACCAAGAATATACTGATAATCTTTTTTTAAAAATGGGTATTACCATGGCCATGATCAGGAGAAAAGACAAGCTCCAATCCATTAAAGGAGAAAAAAATTGATATGCTACATGATAGCACTTGTTTCCTTTATAGAATTATTAAAAGGCAACTAGATACTCAAGACTTGTTGTTTCCCAAACACTGTACTTATCATCCCTTATGAGACCTGAAGACTCACACACTTGATCTTATCTAGTCACTCTTAGAAAAATTTAACACAACCATTTGAAAGAAGAAATGGAGGATGAACACAAGTCATCACCAATCACGTACGTCATATATTTTGCATAAGACGAGTGTACTATACTTGTATTAACTTATTAATTTTGTGCCATTACTATTATTATATGAGTCATCAAAGTGGGCCCGAATTCATATAAAGGGAACTTCCATGCAATGTTTCACCATTCAATGAATGTTTCGACAGATGGTTGTAGTTGAATTCCAGAACAAAATTTTTGGAGCACTAGACTTGCAAACTCAAACCTCCAGAATCAATCTAGATCCATTAGATTTACAAAGATCAATGGTTGAGATTATACAATATGTTTTCAATTCCACTGCTCGACGTACATGTTATGTTAAATTTTTAATTCAGGTTGCAGACTTGCAGGCCATCCTTAAATTTCATTTAAAGTGGGAGTACAAACTTGTACTAAAGAATAGAATATAATAAATTTTAAAAATTAACTTCCACAAGAATAGAATGGAATTTATAAGAAGATATGTAACATGTTTCACTCGCTTTACTTCATAGTTGGCACTTGGAAATTGTTTGAGAATAAGAAGAAAATTAAGAAGTTAAAAAATTTAATCATAGTATTGCATAGAGGCAATTGAAGTTGCAACTACTAAGTGAGATTATGGAGGCAAGATCCTAGAGGGTCAAGGAGATTACAGTGCACTAGGGAGAGTCATATTTTCAAATTTTGAGCATGTGTATCATTTGAAATATAAAAGTTCTACATTCCTTCAAATTCAAATTAATTTATAAGCCTTCAGTTTAAAATTTTTGAATCTTGGGGTTTAGGGTTGAGGGTTTACAGACATGTTTACCACCACTACCACACCATTGATTAGGAAAGGCAAAGTAATGCACAAAATAAACTATGTTGGACTACTAAAAACCCTAGGTTTCACTGATGAATACCATGATATTTATGATCCTAAAATCTTTGGTAAGCTTACCTTAGAACTTAGATTTTCATGTGAGAGTAAGGCTAGAATGTAAATGCAAGCTAACCCAGAAAATAAATTACCAATTAATAGTGTCACTGCACCATGGGTGGTTGGACTGGGATGCCTGATGCTCCCTAAGGTTTTCCCTTACCCAGAATTTGTCATGATTTGTGCCTAGAATTATGATGAAAAAAGAAAAGCAATTTTTAATAAAGATATCTAGAATGAAATGTTAACCATTACTGCAACATAAATTAGTAGACTATTGGAGTTTACAGCTGGAGATTTTGGAAACATCTACATTGACCAGAAAAGTTAGCTAGTGATTATGAAGCATCCCCTCTAAATTCTAAAGTTTCTTATCTCAGAAGAATAACAATAGATGGTTCCATAACCAAAGATAATTAGAAGCCTCCTTATCAAATTAAAATTTCTAAACCATGGGTTTAGGATACTATTTCCATGATAGCATTTTGACTTGGATTGGATAGTAATAGTAAAGTGGATGCAAGCCTCCGTGAAATGGTATACAATATCTATTATGTTATTCCTCTTGTTAAATACAGATTTGTAGAGCACATTGCATACTCTATGCAGAAATAATTTTAATGATTAAAGGAGGTTCCACTTCGAGTTCTAACATTAAGACCTTTAGGTTCACAACCTACTTGTGCCATTTATTTCTAGTGCAATTTAGCAGAATAGTTGTGGCCAACAAGCTTTAGATTTAGCCCTTCATAAATGATGGGGAAAAAGGAGCACTTCCACTACATGGTTGGACCCATAAGATAAGGATGCCTGATTCTCAAAGGAACTACAATGATTTTGTGGACTACTTTTTGGCTCCACTATATTATACAATTACAAGTACTCCAATGCCTAGATTGCCTAAGTCTTGTAGAGATTCCATTCAACTAGGAAAAAAAATACATTTAGCTAACTGGTACTTCATGGAAAAATATACTATGCTTAGATTTTATGGATCAGGAGTAGAGCCCCACAAACTTCCAATACATGTGACAGAGAGGGTTTTGCATTGGAATACATATAGTAGATGGATAGTACAGATCAACTATACTTTTTTAGTTAGCAAAAGAAGAGCATATTTCCTTTCTTACCTTTCTCATGTGGAGGCTTGACATTCGAGAGAACTGTGGTACACCAAATTTTACAAATTTAAAAATTTGATGTTGACTCTCATTGTATTATGACCCATGTGACTATAACTACAAAAATCACGTGTAGCCTCCACAAAGATCCCTATGATGATTTTAATCCTTGTCACATACATGTAAGCATGAAATAATGTCCTCTAAGAAGCAAACTTCTTGATGATGTGTCTTCTTTCTTGTCTTGTGTTGTTTCATCTTTGCCATTTTCTCTCTCCCTATCGTCAATGCTTTTTGAACACCTTTTCAATTCTTGTTTCCTATGCTTGTGACTTAGTCCCTAAGCCTTGTATTCATCTATTTGTTGTAATTGACCTTTCCCATCCATTCTTTCTTCCTCACCCATCCAACTCACCTTCCAACTGGTTACCAAACTTTTTAGGGCTTGAGTGATTGACGAGATACCCAAACAAAAATGGTCTGAAAGTATAAATTCATGACATTTTCAAGAAACCCTAATAGTACCATTTTGTATCCCTCAAAAAATCATGCACTTTCAAAAAAAACACCCAAAAAGGAGTTCGTATGTGCCTGAATGAGCTCCCAAAAGTTTTATGACCAATTTAGAAAAACTATTCCAGGGCTGGCCCCTGGGTGATTTGGACTGATAAAAGGGGTGACCACATCATTTTCATCATTTTCACATGTTTTTGGAGCCTTATGGCTTCCTTATCCCTCTAAAATCAATCTCCAACTGTCAATTTTCACCTAGAGCCTTAAACAACAGGATCTCCCCTCAAAAAGCAGGATCTCCCCCTGGGCGACCCAGGATCTCCCAGGGGTGACCCTACTAGAAAAAGGGGAGACCCTATCACATTTCTAGCCATGGAAAAACTCAAGTTTCTCACTCAAAAAGCTCTATTTTCACCAGTTTTTCTTCTAGTTTCTATGATTTTTGATGCCTAATATGGAGTTGACTATTTCATGCACCCACACATGCATAATTAACTCCATTTGATCTAAAATTAACAACTCAATCAATCTCATGCATCCTTCCAACTCCAATCCTTCTTCAGTGATAAGCTATTATTGATTTATCACTCCTTAGTTAGCTGAGTTCACTCGGTAATCAACCTAGTTCACTCCCTAATCAATCCTTGTTAACTCATCAATCAATTGAGTTAAATTCTCAATCAATTCTACCTTTCATGACCTCTTCTAACCTATAAATACCCCTCACCTCTTCATTATTTTCCAAGTTGAGCAAGTTAGAGAATACTTTTCTCATCTTCACAAGATTTTTCACAGGCCTTTGAGCCTCTTTCTTCATTTCTTTCTTTAGTTTTCCAAAGCTTCAAAGCTTTCATTATTGCATAGCTTCAAAGCTCTTCCAAGGAGGCAAATTCATTGTGCACATAGCTCTTACCAATTTTTACTCTCCAAATTAGCATTCTAATGCTCTCATACGACGAAGGTGCCTTTTATTTTATTCATTGTTCAATCAAGCATCACTACGCTACTTCATCCAACTCCATTGTGCTCATCAAAAGCTCACACTGAGCTCTTTCAAGCTTCAACAAGCTTCTTTTTCTTCTTTGTGTCATCTTGTCATCAAGAGGTCTTCCTATTGCTTCAAGAGGATTTGAGGTTGCCAACATCAAGGATTTCTGAGGGTAGTGGAGTCACACAAATCTTCATTCTTTCAGGTTCCTCTATCACTTTATTCAATTCATAGTAATTAAAAAATCAAAATTTCTCTTGGGAATAGTAAATCTTTGCTTTTTCCTTGATAGATTAGATCTTGCATGTTAGAATAATTATTTTCAAATTCCTAGATCTAGACTATTTGTAGACACAATTTCCCTTCATAGATTAGATTATTTCAAAACAACCAAAAACCCAAAAACATAGATTAAAATTGCATTAGGAAAAGTCATATTAGCTTGCATTTCATATTTCAATTATTAGAAAAGTATCTTTATTTCCATAAAATACTAAAAAGGCACAAAAACACGTTTGCATATCATTTAGCTTTGCATGCATATAGAAACCCTAGAAAAGATAGACAAACTTGAAAACCTTCGATACCATCAAGAGGTAAACCAAGATAAACGATTCAATCAAATCCTTGATCACATCACAAGGTAAACACAAGTCAAAGCACAACCAAACCCTAGATCAACTAAACCCTAGGTCAAAACCCTAAGTCTAGTTATGGTTGGTCATCACACATTTACCTCTATCTTGGCTCACGAATGTGCCTGGGAGTGAGAGGAGAGTGGATACGGCTATCCTCAACAAGATTGAGGAAATCAATCCACAACAACAGCAGGAGACATTTACTTTACCACAACAAGATCCATTTGTCCTCTTATTAATAGAAGAACCAAGGCAACTCCAAATACAACGAGAACTCATTCAACAAATTGAGAGACAAGAGGACATAAATGAAGGAAACCACTTACCCATATAGAGGTGGAATAGAAGAAACCCCAACAGGAGAAGAGAAACTAGTGACCCTTCGGGTCATAGGGTTATCTCAACATCAACTACCATTGAATGAAATGTTCAACTTAGCACACAACAACAAAGGCCATAGAGCTTGTTGACCCCTCTCCATGAAGTCTAGCTCTCTAATAAGCTAGACCCCCACTATGTCTCACCTCCTCTCAATTGGCTACTTCCACGAGAGTGAGAGTGACATGGCAGATCACCTCGTGGCAAGGAGGGAAGGGTCTGTGTGCATGCTGAAATCTGAATTGACAGCCCCAGGCAATTGGAGTCATGATTTTAAGCATACATATTTTGGTGAACCCGACATGAAATTGCAAATCCTTCTAGGATGAGTAGTTTTGCATTATGACTTCAAATATTCATTCATCACCAATGTCATCAGCTTCACCACATATTTTGGTGAACTCGACATGAAATGCAGAATCTTTTGGTTTTGTAGTTTGTATTCCCATTTCAAACGCTTCAAAAATGTTTAGCAAAATCTTCAAAACATTTTCACACTACTGTTCATAGCCGCTTCAACTTCTATCACCTATGCCATTATCCATTCCATTTGTTCTGTGGTGTCTATGGTACCCCCAAACATGACAGAACCTAATTTGAACCAAGGGAATATTCCCTCAAGAGAACCAAAAACTCCTTCCTTCGATAGGTATGTGCCGCCGCATCTTGATGTACACATTACCAATTTCTATGACTACAAAGATTCAGATTATGGATAGGATCAAAGAGAATCCAAGCATTCTCTGTCTTTCAACAACCTAGGTTGGGAAAACAATCCAGCCATACCAAATGCACCACACAAAGCTAGAAGGATAAGGTTAGAAATACATCAACCTGATCAACCTTCCACAAGCACATCAAGTACTCATCTTGATGAGGAAGTCAAATGATTAGAAAAAAATCTGTAAGAAGACAAAGATGCTCAAGAGGCATTAAGGATTGCCTTACGAGAAGAGAAAAGAGAAAATTCTACATGAGAAGAAGCATACCACCATGAAAATACTCGAAGAGAAAATCCTAGAAATAAAAAAATACCTAGAGTTGCCACGCATGTAGACTTAATCGCAACTCTAGTGCAAAGGATTAGAATCTTGGAAGTAGAGCATGTTGCTCTTGAAAGAAGACAAAAGTCTCATGAACAAGACCAGGGGGCATCTCAAAATCCCCCTTACCTCAACTACTATTCATGAAATGCCAGTAATTGAAAGGAAGCTAGGTGTGCGGAAAACGCTTCCTACACTAATCTAATGAGGAGAGGGCTATGCAAATTCAAATTTATCCTAACTATTACAGCAATGTTAAACCATTAACATGAGATATTATAGCAATACACAAGAACCAGAAAGAAGATAGAAGAAGAGAGACAAAGATTTACGGTGGGGAAAACCCTTATCGAGTGAAAAACCCCACTCAGAAACCTGCACAATGTATTAACAAATCTGAAAGTTGTTTACAATACACTTGCAATGCAAGCTTCAAAGGTCTTTGACACTCATGTCTGGAGTCAATCTAGCAGCATAACAGTACCTGTAAACCTATGATTTAAACTCCATCTCCAAGCACCTGTTTAAATAGGAAATACAAGGCAATATTGGACCTTTCTTGGAATGGGTGTCCAACATGGCTTCATGGACCAAAACCCACACCCAAGGACACTTGGTCAACATTTTAGAATGTTCTTGACACTTGTCCACAGCTTCCATCCCAAAGAGATCACCTATTTCCAAAATGGGCTATGACAGATGCTCTTACGACACTTACGACCATCATAGAATCTGTCATAGCAGTTACAACTTACAACTGTAAGAGAATCTGTCATACACATGCTATAAATAGCATATTCTCTTACAACATGTCATATTCCACCTTGGGGCACCCAAATATGCCTTATTCAAAGATGCTTCATGACACATGTCATCTCTTGTCTTTTAACCTTCTATTTCCAACTCTTACATGTCATAGATTCGTCATAGGAATCTGTCATAACCGTTTCAGTCAAACATTCCCTTACACAACATGGAAGATGCTGACGGATGGCAAAATGCTCCTACCACAAAGTGGGATGCCTATCTCCTCATATGAGGACAAAAGTACAAGTTGTCATATTCCATGTAGGATCGACACATCACTGTGCCACATCCCACAATATGACAATATGGAATTTACAAGTATTTACAACATAGGCAATTAAATAATAAATGCAAACATTACATATGTAAGGAATTACCAAGGTTGAGACACCTTAATTCCCAACATTCTCCCAAAGAGCCAATAGAAAAATAAGATTTAACTGCTATAGGCTAAGAGGCCCATAGACTCTGAACACCATCTGAACTTCTCTATGCTCACTGGTTTCATCAATGCATCAGCAACATTCCTCAAAGTATCTACCTTCTCCAAATTTACCTTTCCATCATCAACCATGTCTCGCATGAAGTGAAACTAAACATCAATGTGCTTGGTTCTAGCATGAAATGTTGGATTCTTTGCAAGGCAAATCGCACTTTGACTGTCACAACTAATCGTTATCTGACCTGCATCAACACCAATATTTGAACACAATCTCTTAAGCCAAATGGCTTCCTTACAAGCATGAGTTTCTACCATATACTTAGCTTCTATCATGGACAAAGAAACAACAAGTTGTCGCTTACTCATCCAACTAATAGCACCACCAAACAGTGTATACACATAAGCACTGGTGGATCTCCTGCTGTCAATGTCACTTGCCCAATCTGAATCCACAAATCCACGAATATCAATAGAATGCAGAGGTACTAAAACATTACCATGATAGCGAATGGAATGCTTAGAAGTACCCCTCAAATATCTAAACACTCGCTTCACTACATCTCAATGAACCCATCCAGAAATCAACTAAGGACTCCCACTGTTTGGGCAATGTCTAGTCTTGTGCAGACCATAGCACACATTAAACTGCCAACAACACTAGCATAAGGTACTCTACTCATGTCCTCCACCTCACTAGGAGATTTTGGACAATCTTCAATAGACAACTTTGTCCCCAATGAGATGGGAACACACAATGGTCTACAATCTACCATGTTGAATCTGTCCAACACGGTCTTCACATACTTACTCTGGCTTAACCAAAGTTTTCTATTGGTTCTGTCTCTTTTGATTTCCATTCCTAGAATGTACCTGGCTGCCCCTAAATCTTTCATTTCAAACTGAGCTGACAACTGAGATTTAAAATCAGAAATCATATTCTTACCCTTCCCAACGAGAAACATATCATCAACATACAATACAACAATGAGAATACGATCACCATCAAATTTATAATACACACAGTGATTTGATTTCGATCTCACAAATCCAATTGACAACACAAAGGCATCAAACATCAAGTACCATCTCCTACAGGATTGCTTCAAACCATAGAAAGACTTTTTAAGTTTGCAAACCAAATTTTCTTTACCTTTCACCATGTAACGCTCTGGCTGTGACATGTAGATTTCTTCCTCCAAGTCACCGTGAAGGAAAGTTGTCTTCACATCCATCTGTTCTACCTCCAAGTCATAAGATGCTGCCAGAGACAACAAGAATCGAATGGATGTCATCTTTGCAATGGGAGAGAAGATCTCACCATAATCTATACCCTCCACTTGTGAATACCCCTTCGCAACCAATCTAGCCTTATACTTCTCAATATTGCCATCTGCACCAATTTTCTTCTTGAATACCCATTTGCATCTAATGGGTTTTCATCCAGGAGACAAAGGCACCAAGTCCCAAGTTTGATTCTTTTCCAAAGAAGCCATTTCTTCCTCCATGGCCTCCTTCCAGGAACCTACATCTTTCATATCCAAAGCCTCTGACATAGTTCTAGGTTCATCACTATTAGTGATTAAAGCATAAGCACAACTAGAATCAAGCAATGTAAAACCAAACCTTTCAGGTTGCTTTCTTATCCATGTAGACCTCCTCAAAGGCTGACATTGAGGTTCAGCTTCTTCATCTGAGCTTTCAAAGCTGCCAGAGCTCTCCTCATCATCAGGCCCAACATTGTCTTTCTATTCAGTCTTCCCAGGGGTAGGAGGAAAATTAACAACATCCTCTTTCTTGACTATTTCTTCTGGCTATAAAATAGTGGAAGAAGGTGTAAGCTCTCTAAAGATGACACTTCTGCTATACAACACTTTTTCAGCCACGGGGTCCCAAAGCTTGTATCATTTCACACCGACACCATAGCCAATGAAGATACACTTAACAGCCTTATTTTCCAACTTTGACTGCTTCTCCCTAGGCACATGTGCATATGCCTCACAACCAAAAACATGAAGATGTCTTATTGAAGGATTTCTACCAGACCACACCTCCATGGGTGTCTTTCCAACAAGAGCTGATGTAGGAGATCTATTTACCAGATAGCAAGCAGTGGCAATAGCTTCAACCCAAAACTTTTGTTCTAGACTAGCTCCACTAAGCATACTCCTAGCGTTCTCCATCAGTGTCCTGTTCATCCTCTCTGCAACTCCATTTTGCTGCGGGGTGTATGGAGTTGACTTATGTCTTTCAATCCCAAGTTCTTTGCAATACTTATCAAATTTTGTAGAATAGAACTCACCACTATTGTCAGTTCTCAAACATTTAATCTTTTTAACGGTCTGATTTTCAGCAAAGGCTTTAAACTCCTTAAACTTGCTATAAACTTTAGATTTTCTTCTAAGAAAATAAATCCATGTCCTTCTATTGTAATCATCTATAAAAGATACAAAGTATACAGATTTTGATAATGAAGGAACATTAACAGGACCAAACACATCAGAATGAATAAGGTCCAACACACTAGAACACTGATGAGAACTCAAGTAAAACTAAACACGGTTTTGTCTTCCATAAATGCAATGTTCACAAAAGTTGAACTCAAGATTACAATCATCTAACCCCTTAATGAGGTTCTGATTTTTTAGGGTACTCAAACCCTTCCCACCAATGTGGCCAAATCTCTTATGCCATAACATTGTCTTTTCAGCAGGAAGTTTAACTTCCAATGCACGATTACAACCATCAAGACAAGAAACAACATATTTCTTCACTGCTCATTCATATGGTGGGGATGAAGTGATTGTTGCCCTCTTCCTTGAGTCAAAAGAACTATTGCCTTGTTAAATGCATGCCTCTAGTTGAAATAGAGTACCTCTCCTAGTACCCTTAGCAAGCACCATAGCTCCTCTAGTCATCTTGCATCCTTCTTTTGAAAAGACAACCTGCACACCTGCATCATTCAACATACTTACAGAAAGCAGGTTCCGTGCTAAGCCTGGGATGTGCATAACCCCAGAGATCCCCCTCACTCGACCATTAGGGAATTAGATAGAGACTCTTCCACAACCAACAATCTTTAGATGAGAGTCGTCACCCAGATACACCTTTCCACCATCGAACTCCTCATACTTAGTGAACCAGTCTCGATGCAAGATCATGTGGAATGATGCACCAAAGTCGATTAGCCACACATCATCAGATGCATGGGTTGCCAGGGCTACGATGAAAGCATCACCGTCATCTTGTGACTTGTCAGAATCTGAATTAGGAGCTTTCTTCTTCTTCTTCTTCTCATCTTTGCATTCCTTTTGAAAATGCCCATTTTTACCATAGTTCCAACAAAGAGCCTTGGACTTTCTAGGAGATTTGGATCTACCCTTCTCAACTTTCTTGTCCTTCTTCTTCCCTTTCTCTTTGGGTCTTCCACGAACTGCAAGGGCCTCTTTGGCTGCCTCAGAAGACTTTCTTTGCATCTCTTCAAACAATAGCGAAGAAACCACTTCTTCCATTTTGAATGTGGATGTGGTGCTTCCAATTTCCATGACAAGATGATCCCATGAGTCTGGCAGAGAACAAAGCAGGGTCATACACTGATCCTCCTCCTCCATCTTTACACCAATAGATGTCAATTGTGCAACCAACATGTTAAAAGCATTCATATGTTCAACAATGGATCCTCCGTCCTCCATTTGAAAGGAATACAACTTCTTTCTCAAGAAAAGTTTATTGACTAGGGATTTGGCTTGATACACATCCCCCAACTTCTTCCAAAGTAGTTTTGTAGTAGTCTCCTCATGGACATTTAACAACACAGAATCAACAAGACTAAGTCTTATGAGACCCTTAGCCTTCTGATCCTTGAGATCCCACTCATCTTGTGACATTGCAGTTGGTTTAGTTCCATTAACACTTTCCCAAAGGTCTCGGTCAACAAGCATGTCTTCCATCTTGAGCTTCCACAACTTGAAATTACTGCCATTGAACTTCTCCACTTCAAATCTTCCAGATGTGCCTGCCATCTCCTTGCTACAATAAGATACAAAATGCTCTGCACAGACTCCCACTCAACCTAAGATTAGCTCAAAAAACCCCTACCCAACAACTAGGACCAAAGGTGATCAAGCTCTGATACTAACTGAAAGGAAGCTAGGTGTGCGGAAAATGCTTCCTACACTAATCTAATGAGGAGAGGGCTATGCAAATTCAAATTTATCCTAACTATTACAGCAATGTTAAACCATTAACATGAGATATTGCAGCAAAACACAAGAACTAGAAAGTAGATAGAAGAAGAGAGACAAAGATTTATGGTGGGGAAAACCCTTATCAGGTGAAAAACCCCACACTCAGAAACCTACACAATGTATTAACAAATCTGAAAGTTGTTTACAATAAACTTGCAATGCAAGCTTCAAAGTTCTTTGACACTCATGTCTGGAGTCAATCCGGCAGCATAATAGTACCTGTAAACCTGTGATTCAAACTCCATTTCCAAGCACCTGTTTAAATAGGAAATACAAGGCAATATTGGACCTTTCTTGGAATGGGCATCCAACATGGCTTCATGGACCAAAACCCACACCCAAGGACACTTGGTCAACATTGTAGAATGTTCCTGACACTTGTCCACAACTCCCATCCCAAATAGGTCACCTATTTCCAAAATGGGCTATGACAGATGCTCTTCCGACACTTACGACCGTCATAGAATCTGTCATAGTGGTTACAACTTACAGATGTAAGAGAATCTATCATACACATGCTATAAATAACATATTCTCTTACAACATGTCACATTCCACCTTGGGGTGCCCAAATATGCCTTATTCAAAGATGCTTCATGACACATGTCATCTCCTATCTTTTAACCTTCTATTTCTGAATCTTACATTCCATAGATTCATCATAGGAATCCGTCATAACTGTTTTGGTAAAAAATTCCCTTACACAACATGGAAGATGCCGACACATGGAAAAATGCTCCTACCACAAAGTGGGATGCCTATCTCCTCATGTGAGGACAAAATTACAAGTTGTCATATTCCATGTAGGATTGACACATCACCATGCCACATCCCACAATATGACAATATGGAATTTACAAGTATTTACAACATAGGCAATTAAATAATAAATGCAAACATTACAAATGTAAGGAATTACCAAGGTTGAGACACCTTAATTCCCAACAGTAATGATACATGTCTGAAGGGGAATCCTCTTGTTCAAAACAATCAAACAAATCTGACAATGGGTTATCAAAACCCACCTACAGTGTTATTTCTATCAACCCCGCAATCTCAAAGTGTCTTTCTCAGGACATATCTTGAGTATTTGAAAGAATCTTTGGATCAAAACATAAGAAGCATGCAACTACCTCGGCCATTACCAGATCTCCTGAAGTTCAAGGGAGAAGGAGATCTGAACTCCCACATTAAAGCCTACACCAGGCGATAAGGGAACTCCTCCCTTGGGATGGGGTTGTAGCAAAAATCCTTCCAAAAACTCTTGAAGGCATAGCTCTAGATTGGTACTATCACTTATTGAAAGCTTTAATTCACTCATTTAGACAACTAATTGGAGAGTTTGTCATGGCATTCGACATGAACAAACTCGTTAAAATAGGGATTAGAGAATTGCTCACAATAAAATAGGAGCCAAATGAATCTATATCTCACTTTGTCACTTGATGGAGGAAAGTCCTTTACTCTTCGACTAGTGCTTCGAACATGGATCACTGAGAACTATGCCACCTCTTCTTGCATGCCTTTAACAAGGACATAAGAGAAGACATTCAAAAACTGCCATACAAATCCTATGAGGAAGAATTAGAAAGTGCTTTGAGGATTGACCAAGCCACCATTAACAATGGTAGAAAGGTCAATAGGTCAAATGGAAAGTTGATGAAGGAAGACATAAGAAACAATGCCTCTATCATTAAGATCCTTAAAAACAATAAGAGTGCAACCACAGATTGGCTGACAGATCAATCCCCAATCAAGAAAGTAAGAGATGACTACAATGGGAGAGATTACTATCCTCCTAACGTAAATGCCATAGACTGACCTAGGAACAATGACCCTAGGGACAACTACCAAAATTGGAACCGCAATGGAAATGGGAACGGAAATGATGGAATATATGAAAGACCCCCATACGAATTCAATCACTTTTGTTCTTTTCATAGAACAAGGGGGCACAATACAGAATCTTGTAGAGAATATAACAGATTCATAGTAAGGCTACTAGAAGACCAACAATATTTGTTCATAGAGATGTTCTTGAACCCACAAGAGGTCACACTAGATAACAAGGACACAAGACAAAATCAAGCTGCAATAGCCCTACAAAACATAAATATGAGAATTTATCATGACCTATTTCCCACACATAAAGACACCAAAACAACAAACCAAAACAAAACAACTCAAGGTAGTAACCCTAAAATCCCACTACAACTAGGACAAAAAGGAGAAGCTAGGATGATGGGATTAGTCGAGATTATGCACAATGAAGGGGAAGAGGAAGACCATGGAAATGAAAATGAAGAAATAGAAGCATATGAAGGTATCATCTCAGTAGTGGAACCTATACCAGCTTTGACCATACCTTATGAGCTCATAGAAGATTTAAAGAAGACATATGCTCACATTTTATTCATTGACTTGCTTAGGAACTCCCCTTCACATCGCTTAGTGTTACTAAAAGCAATAGGTCTAAAATATCTCAACCAAATTATGCCACCACCTAGTGAACAAATTAATCATGTGGACTATGACATCAGTCCAAATTCAGAGCTCAAAGATCCAAGGTTCTTCTTTGACTTACAACAGATGCCTTTCGAGGTAGAATTAACCAAAAAAGGAGACCATGCCCTATATCTTCAAGTATGGATCTATGATACTTGCATCAAGCGGACCTTAATCAATGATGGGGCAGCCGTTAACATAGTTCCTTTCTCCCTATTAGAGAGGATGGGCTATGGGCACACTAATATCACTACTTCACGAGATACTCTAAGCGGATATGACAATCTAAAGGCTACCACCATAGGTAAGATTACCCTTCCAGTGATCTTGAGACCTAAAACCATTCCTACCACATTCTACATCATAGACAAAGACACAAGATATAATTTGATTCTTGGAAGACTGTGGATAGACAGAATGAAATTTGTGCCATCCACATTATTTTAGGAAGCTCGATTCTTACATTTAGGGAAAGTTTATGTTGCAAAGGGAGATCCAGAACCCTTCAGCATGTTGAAATCATACACACCAAACAAACGTATAGGTATCCCCATAGACTATGAACTCCCTACTAACAAATTGACCATCCCTAATCCTACACCTCAGTCAATATGCATCAAACGAATGGAAATCTTAGAAAATACCATAAACACCATAGAGATCAAAACTTTAGAGAATGAGGCATTGCCAAAGCAAAAGGAAATGGTTCCCAAAGAAAAGACAATTGAGATCATGGAATGGGTAGAGCAGGATGGACCACTCCAATTCCCCCTATAGGTACTCATGATCAACATCCAAGAAGCTTACAAACTCTTCATGTGCATAGGAGAAAAACCACACAGAACTAAAGGACCAGTGTTTGAGACAACCACGTTAGATTTGAAAAATGTAGACCTACACGCTTTCTCAGATGCTGAGGAAGACATAACAGAAAGTTACACTCCAATGTCACCATTAAGTGAATTGCATGTCCCTAAGACACCAGAAGAAATGGAATATTATGAGCCTCTCACACCAATAGAGGATTCATATCAACCATTGACACCCATGGAGGAGGCATATTCTATTGATAATGAATCAACTAATGCCATAGGAATGCTACCTAGGATGTTCATGGTGTCTCAACTGCAAGAAAAGCCAACCACCTCTACCTTAGTTCAATCAAACAAAATTGGCAAGTGGGAAGCACCTCTAGTACAAATTGAGATGGTTGAAAGACTTCCCAATGAAGATGAAGAAAGTGAAGGTAATTTTCATAGAGAATGGAAGATGAGAGTATTAGTCGGCATTGATGACCCTATCATTTTTGAACTGCCAAAGAATTACATCAAATATGCCATGGACTTAAGGCCAGAATCAAATGGGAGGACAAGTATAAGCTTTGTCCCTCCTGATGAGCAAAGGAAGTCACAAAGTCCCCTTGAGTTGTTTCAATTTTTGCAAAGAATCCAAGAGAGACTAGATGTGAAAATCTACATGCAAGAATAGTTTGACCTGTTAGCAAAATTATTAAATTGTGATGGAGTCCTATATTGGACCCCTTCTCATCAATAAGCCTTTCGAGACTTACTTCATCTCACAATGCCAAGAGAAACCACAATTTGGTAGCAATAGAATCAAATGACAAACCCTACAGAATAGGAGAACTGGTCCTGAGAAGAGGTAGCATGAAGAATAAGAAAAGAAGATGAAAAAGATTTTTTTCAAAAGACTAGAAAGGTCCTTACATGGTCAAAGAAGATGTCAAAAATGGTGCCTATCTCTTGTGCACAATGGAGGAAGAGGAATTTGGTAAAATAGTCAATGCCTTTCACCTCAAGAAATATTATGTCTAAAAAACAAAAAAATCATAAAACATAAAAATAAAAATAAATTATAAAAAAAATCAAAAATGTCAAAAACAATTTGTTTCTTGCATTTTTGTATCATTCTATTCATCTTGCATTATAATCAGTGACTTTCTCTTGTACTATTTTCTTTTCATTAAGGAGTCTAATGTTGCCTAGATATACGTCATCCTTTCAAGACCTAGAGATTCGCCATTTTCACAATCGCCATTATCCCCTTTTTATTCCTAGTGATTCTAATCAAAGCCTAGCTCTTAGCTTTACATTGATCCTAGTCTTAATGAGTCAAGATGTTAGGTCTAAACAAATTCAGTATTCAAACCTACAGTGTTCAAAGGAAGCTTACAAGTAGACTTTCCTAATTCTTCCCTATTAGTAGAGAAGTCCAACCAAATTACAAAAACTTTAAGTGGTGCTTAGCCTCTTATCTTTCCTGGCCAAAAACATCAGGAGGATTAAAACTCTGAAGGAAGCAATCTAAAATTTGAGTGAATAAAGAAATGAGTGATCAAAATAAGAGTGTCAAAAAGTGAGAATTGAGATATCAAAGTATCACAAATCAAGAGTTCCAAAAGCATGTATTTCTTGAAAAGTCAAAAAACCAAAAAAATGAGAAAAATCAAGTGAGGAAAATACAAAAAAAGTGAAAAAGAAAAAAAAGAGAGTTACAAAAAAGGAGTGAAAGAGAGAAGATTGTTGAATGTCCGTACTCTTCGGTGGAGATCAGTCTAAGCTTGAAGCCTCAAGGGTGACATTCTAATAGAGAAGATAAAAAAGAAAGGTACAAAGTACACACACACACACACACACTAGTTGAGCAAAGCTAAGAGTCTAGTAGTATCTAGGATCATCTTCTATCTAGGGACCCTTGCTCTTTCCTATTTATCCTTTACCCCAGGTCTATCTTTCTTGCCATCTATGATCTAAGTCTAGCGAACACCAATAAAATTTGTCACTTATCTAAGTTGAAAGCTTGTCAAATTGCCTTATCTAGATAAGGATCAGTGTTTAGCCTTTAGCGAAGACAAAATCAGAACCACTCCATTTTCATTACCACTCCCCATTTGATTTCCAAATCCTATCTCACAGCCTTGAATGGGTCTCTTATATTAGAACAACTCACAATCCCCTAGATTGAAAATCATATTAAAGAGCAGTCATATTGTTTGTTCCACAATGCATTCATATCAAAATTAGAAAAAGAGTCTCAAAGCAATAAAGTCAATGTCATAACTCATGGCATTCCATAGAAGTAAAACTTTTATTTCAGCATTGCTTGTCTTCTTGCATCTGCACATTGTCACCTGCATTCATATATATAAATAACAAATTGCATCATCCATATGTGATCTTAGGTATGCATTCTTGTAAGAAAAATAAGAGCTCTAGCCAACCATATGCACAAAAGGGAAAGTGAAGTACAAGATGTCAGCTAAAGCTATGTATAGATCTCATCCAATCAGGGCTTGTCACAATAAGTGTAAAACAATGTCTGAGCATAAGTTACTCCTCCAACAAGTCAAAAGAACAATACTGTGTAATCAAGTACATGAGTCTCCCTATGCAAGCGGGCTAGGGTAGAAATATCTTAAATGTAGGTCCCCCAAAGACCTCAAGGAGTATCAAATCAAACCTTCACAAAATCTCCACAAAAACCATAAAAATTAGAAAAATAAAAAAAAAAAACCTAAAAAAAAGTTTGTAAAACATCAAAATCCTTAAAAATCAAATATGTTCTTCAAAATCTATAGTAAAGGGAGAACTTGTTCTACTCTCTAGCTTAGCATGTCTTCTATTCCCTTTATGCATTCTTAGATTAGTTTTTGCTTTTATGCATCGCTTGTGCATCATTTTTCATGCATTCATTCCTACAGGTCTCACCAACAAAGACAAACAACTAGTTGAACTCAAACAATCCATGGTAAGTTCATCATTTCAGTTTTCATTACTCATTTTGATATATTCAGATGCCAGACTAATACTAGTTATTGTAGGTACAATTACAGAAAATCGACAACAGGTAAGGCCTAGTTCAGGAACGGTACCTACCTTTCATGTAGACTACCATTCCTGAGGGGGCAAATATGCAAGCACAAAAATCATGCACAGCCTCCACGAGGATCCATATGATGATTTTAATCCTTGTCACATACATGTAAGTGTGAAATAATGTCCTCTAACCAGCAAACCTCTTGATGACGTGTATTCTTTCTTGTCTTGTGTTGTCTCCTCTTTGTTGTTTTCTCTCTCTCCCTGTCGTCGACACTTTTTTGACACCTTTTTTATTCTTGTTTCCAGTCCTTGTGACTTAGTCCCTAAGACTTGTGTTCATATATTTGTTTTAATTGACCTTTCCCATCCATATTTCTTCCTCACCCATCCAACTCACCTTCCAATTGATTACCGAACTTTTTAGAGCTTGAGAGATTGACGAGATACCCTAAGAAAAATGGTCTGAAAACATAAATTAATGACATTTTCAAGAAAAACTAATAGTCCATTGCATGTCCCTAAAAAAATCATGCACTTTCAAAAAAAATGACACCCAAAAAGGAGTCTGTATGTGCCCAAACGAACTCCTAGAAGTTCTATGACCAATTTAGAAAAATTGTTCCAAGGTCGCCCTTGGGCGACCCAGGGTCTCCCCTTGGGTTATTTGGACTAATAAAAGGGGTGAACACATCATTTGCATCATTTTCACTTCTGTTTGGAGCCTTATGGCTTCCTTATCCCTCCAAAATTAATCTCCAACTGTCAATTTTCACCTAGAGCCTTAAACAACAAGATCTCCCTTCAAAAAGCAGGATCTCCCCCCGAGTGACCCAGGATCTCCAAGGGGTGACCTAGGTTCACCCAAGGGCGACCCTATTGCATTTCCAGTCATGGAAATACTTGAGTTTCTCACTAAAAAAACTCTATTTTCGCCTGTTTTTCTTCCAATTCGCATGATTTTTTATGCCTAATATGGAGTTGACTATTTCATGCACCCACACATGCATAATTAACTCCATTTGACCTAAAATTAACAACTCAATCACTCTCATGCTTCCTTCCAACTCCAATCCTTCTTTAGTGATAAGCTATTATTGATTTATCACTCCTTAGTTAGCTAAGTTCGCTGGGTAATCAACCTAGTTCACTCCCTAATGAATCCTTGTTAACTCATTAATCAATTGAGTTAACTTCTCAATCAATTCCACCTTTCATGACCTCTTCCAACCTATAAATACCCCTCACCTCTTCATTATTTTCCAAGTTGAGCAATTTGGAGAATACTCTTCTCATCTTTACAAGCTTTTTCAAGCTTCTTCACAGGCCTTTGAGCCTCTTTTATCATTTCTTTCTTTAGTTTTCCAAAGCTTCAAAGCTCTTCCAAGGAGGAAAATTCATTGTGCACACAACTCTTGTCAGTTTTTTCTCTCCAAATCAACATTCTAATGCTCTCACAGGATGAAGGTGCCTTTTATTTTATTCATTGTTTAATCAAGCATCGTACACTGCTTCAACTAACACCATTGTGCTCATCAAAAGCTCACATTGAGCTCTTTCAAGCTTCAACAAGCTTCTTTCCTTCTTTGTGTTGTCTTTTCGTTAAGAGGTCTTCCCACTGCTTCAAGAGGATTTGAGGTTGCCAACATCAAGGATTTCTGAGGGTAGTGGAGTCACACAAATCTTCATTCTTTCAGGTTCCTCTATTGCTTTATTCAATTCATAGTAATTAAAAAATCAAAATTGCTCTTAGGAATAGTAAATCTTTGCTTTTTCCTTGATAGATTAGATCTTGCATGTTAGAATAATTGTTTTCA
This sequence comes from Cunninghamia lanceolata, assembly GCA_027924645.1. NCBI lineage: Eukaryota > Viridiplantae > Streptophyta > Pinopsida > Cupressales > Cupressaceae > Cunninghamia > Cunninghamia lanceolata. The sequence continues at coordinate 16,909,312 of BSBN01000726.1, read as the reverse complement.
AATTCCTAGATCTAGACTATTTGCAGAAGCAATTTCCCTTCATAGATTAGACTATTTCAAAACAACCAAAAACCCAAAAACATAGATTAAAATTGCATTATGAAATGTCATATTAGCTTGCATTTCATATTTCAATTATTGGAATAGACTTTATTTCCATAAAATACTAAAAAAGAAAAAAAACACATTTGCATATCATTTAGCTTTCCATGCATATAGTTCAACCCTAGAAAAGATAGACAAACTTGCAAACCCTCGATACCATCACGAGGTAAACCACAATAAATGATTCAATCAAACCCTTGATCACATCACAAGGTAAACACAAGTCAAAGCACAACCAAACCCTAGGTCAAAACCCTAAATCTAGTTAAGGTTGGTCATCACACATTTACCTCTATCTTGGCTCACGAATGTGCTTGGGAGTGAGAGGAGAGTGGATGAGGTCTATCCTCAACAAGATTGAGGAAATCAATCCACAACAATAGTAGGAGACATTTACTTTACCATAACAAGATCCATTTGTCCTCTTATTAATAGAAGAACAAAGACAACTCCAAATATAAAGAGAACCCATTCAACGAATTGAGAGACAAGAGGACATAAATGAAATAAACCACTTACCCACACAGAGGTGGAATAGAAGAAACCCCAAGAGGAGAAGAGAAACTAGTGACCCTTTGGGTCATAAGGTTATCGCAACAACAACTACCATTGAATGAAATGTTCAACTTAGAACACAACAACAAAGGCTACAGAACTTGTCGACCCCTCTCTGCAAATTCCAGCTCTCCAATGAGCTAGACCCCCACCGTGTCTCACCTCCTCTTGACTAGCTACTTCCATGAGAGTGAGAGTGACATGGTGGATCACCCCGTGGCAAGGAGGGAAGGGTCCATGTGCTTGTCGAAATCCAACCCAATAGCCCTAGGCAACCGGAGTCCTAATTTTGAGCGTATAGTAATGTGATTAAAGCAAGGATTCTAGCCAATAAGAACATTGGAAGTAGAATTCAACACCAAAGTAAACCCCTTCTAGAAATATTGAAAAATAAGAATTCTTTGGATGAGGTGAAAAAGTAACGGAGGAAACTGCTAATGAGAAAGGTATTTCTTTTCAACAATTATCAAAAGAAATAATGGCATTGTAGCCACAAAGAGTAGAACAGTTGTCAATCAAGAGTTATAACAATTTTTATAAAAGAGTCAATCAACCATCTAATTTAAAAAGAATACCAGAGTCTCTCAGAATAGCTTGTACAAAGGACATGTGGACACAATAAAAAATAAATGTCTTTTGGTCAATGAGGAAGGATCTAGGTGATCCAAAAACTACTACAAATTTTGAGGAGATCCCATAAGATGAAGAGTTTAGAAAATTGTGGAATATAGAGCATCCCTCTAAAGCACCTAATCATAAATTTGATGATGATACTAATAGGAAAAATCAACCCTTGGATCCCACTAAAGTCTATGCATACAAACCTAATTTAAGTGATACCATAAAAGATACATATACTTCAGGGGCAGCCATAATTGAAAAACTGGGTTATGAAGGTGGTGGTTTGGAGACTAATGAACAAGGAAGCCCTTGGGTGGTAAAACAGGTAGACACTAGAAAACTTTGTGATTTTTGAGGCATTGGAGTTTTAGCTAATAAGAAAGCCCAAAAGCATACAAGGACAAATAATACAGTTGAATTTTTTGCAACTTCAAATGAAAATCCTAAAAATCCGAGTTAGATACAATCACAAGTACAACCAGTACCAAGAGGGTTTTCAAAACTTCAAGATACTCATTTTATTGGTAAAGGAGATTGTTTAGAATCTTGTGCTATAGGTGGCGATTGTATGGGTAGTAGTGGTCAAGTGCTACAACAACAAACTACTCAGAAGAGGCCACTAGTAGAAGATACTATACAGAAACTCAGTGAACAAGTCATTGTGAAGAGGCAAAAGATTATGATAGGTCCAAGTCCAACTTCCTCCATTTCCACCTCAATGGAATTATTTTCAGAAGGCACCCCTCCTATTGTTAGTGTTCAATTGGGATAGGAATGGCTAATCCTTAGCCTAAAAAATTACTCCTTTGCCAATATTCAAGCATTCAATTGTGTCAGCAGTCGCAGGTTTTGATTACAAAGCTAAGTTTAACAAGAAAGAAGAAAAATCTAAAAGACACAAGAAGCAAGTGCTAGAGAGTACATATGTTGCAACTTTTGAGCTTGCAAGAACTAGGGTATTGCCTACATATGACCTAGATACATAAACCATGGAGTACATGTTTGTTGTGCCCAAATTTCAAAATAAACTGAAGAATTAGTTGCAACACTCTGACTATGAGGTGAGCACTGTCTAAATGGATTTTTCTGGAATGAAGAATGCTGACAAAATTAATGTATCAAAAAGGAACAATGATGTGGTGTACACATCATTACTAAAGTGAGAGAGAGATAGAAATAGGTTGCATAATCAAATAGAAAAGTTATAGCCATACCTAACAAATGACAAAGCAAAGAGGAAAGTAGTAGATAACAAGAGCAGTGAATTAGAGAAAAGGATAAAAAAATCTGCCTCTACATCTACAAGCAAAAAGGATGACTAGACAAGTGGAATTGAAGCAAAGGTTAGATGAAGTCATAAATAATTATGATAATGAAAGAGCCAATTTAGAAAAATTATAATGAAAGCTGATGGAAGACAAGGCCTTAGCAAAGATATTACAAGGCAAACTAGACAAATAGACACAAAAGACAACATGGTGGGAACAAAAAATGGAGGAAGAGAGGAAAACCATTGAACAACTACAACTACAGATGAGGAATGCAGAAAATGAAATAAGGTCTTCCCAAAATAGAGTATCTGAATTTTATATAAAAATAATAAGGCATATAAAACAAAATTTTTGGGAGCAGATAATGCAAAGGATTGATGATTTTTCTTTATTATTTGAATTGATTGATGGTCTGATAATGTGAAGTTCAAACGATACATTCAAGATGACAAAAAGGTGACTTCAAGTTAGAAAACTACAAAGCAAATTATGCAAGCAAAGTATAGAAGCAATGATAATGAATTGACATCCAAAGGAATTGACAACTAGATTGAAGCCTCAATACAAACAACATCTATCATTTAGAAGAGTACAAATCTAGGTGAAGCATAAGAAATTAAGGATCAGATTGAAAAAAAAATTATGAAAGCTATATAAAAAGGTAGAATACTTGAAAGAGCTTGGTTTGTCATGGGATTTTGACAATATAGAGCGATACATTAGAAAGGGTACTATCAAAAAGATGGAGGATAAAATGAAGTTGGATTTGGATGAGTTACCTGGTCCTCAAAAGCTAGATGAGGCAAACTTTTAGAATTCCATCAAATCAATGATAAGCTTGAATGCAACTTTGATTCATACATTAAAGGTACCAATAAATTATGAATTGTTAACAAATCTACAAGTCAGATACTATGAGTTACAATAGATTACACTTCCAACAGATGAATAGTGGAGCATGCTACACAAGCTGATAGAATGATTTGTTAATTTGACAATACTTTTATGTACATTGTATTCCTTCATCTGAAAACTCTCTCATCCTCCACTGACCCCAATATCATAGTTTCACATAAATCAACAAGTTTGAAATATTCTGATATTGAATCATGCAATATCTCACTCTGACTTAAGATTTCCCAAAGCTTTGTTATCGATCCATCTATGCGAGGACTTTCCATGAGTTTGAATTGTTCCATCATTGATGTTGCAAAACAGGTTGATTTCCTTGTAAGCTTAGATTTATTTATAATTCCTTCTATTTGTTGTCCATTAAATGATAAGGATGATGTAGTTTGTTTTTGTCTTTTTTGATATGAATGAGATGCAATGTAAACATGTATGGATACAAAACACATGTGAATGGAAATATAATACATCTCTCTACTTTCTACTACCATGTATGCCATGAGTTATGACATGAATTTTTTTTTTTTAATAATATGCATATGGAACTAACAAATGCTATTTTCTCTTTAGTAGGATTTTTGACCTAGGGGATTGTAAGTTGACCTAGAATAGGATGACCTAATAGACTTTCAAGATGGAATTTTATTAGAGAATCAAGTGGGAAAGGAAAGGAGATGGAACAATTTATAAACTTAGCTTTGCAAAAGGCTAAACATTGACTTTTATCTAGAAAAAACACTTTGACATGTTTTCAACTTAGACAAGCAACAAATTTTATCAATGACTTCTAGACTTAGATCAAAGATGGCCAAAAATATATACCTAGGCTAAAGGAAAGGCTCCAAAACAAAATATGGCCCTAAAAGATAGATAGAATCTTGGATTTGTCTAGCTAGTGTGTGTGTGTGTGCTTTGTACATCTCTTTTTTATTTTCTCTAAGAGATGCCACCCTCATAGCTTCGAGCTTAGATTTATCTCCACCTAAGCTTATAGACATCAACAATCCTCTATTTTCATTTTTATTCTATTCTATTTCTCTCTCTCTCTCTCTCTCTCAACTTTTTTTGTAGTGACTTTTCCTGATTCTCTTATTTTTTGCACTCTTCTTTTTTTTATCTTCTCTTTTTCTTTTAACTCTTTTCTAATTCTCTTGAACTCTACTTTTTTTGTTCTTCTCTTTTTGCTTTTGACATTGATTTCTTTGCAAAGTTTTGATCCCCCTAACATTTTTGTCCAAGAAAGATAAGGGGTTGAGCACCACCAAGAGCTTTTAATACCCCATTAGACTTCCCTCTCACTAAGGTTTATAATCTTCTATTAGGTATTGTAAGTTTGAGTACTTGCTACACTTAGACTTGACAACATGATTCATTAAGACTGGGATAAGTATAAAGCTAAGACCTTGACTTTATTTTGAATTTGTTGGAATGTAAAGGGTAATGATGGATGGTGACAATGATTTTGACAATATTTTGAGGCCCAAAAGGGGAAACTTATACTAGACAACCTTAGACTCCTTGCTGAGACAAACATCATATAAGAGAATATCATGAACAAAGTGCATGGTGAATAGAATGAGAATGCATGGTTTTAATTTTCAATAATTTTGTAAATTTTTAAATTCTCATGATTTTTATGCTTTGTGATTTTTATGAAGTTTTTAGATATTAAACTCTTCACCTTCCATAGTGCACAAGATGCAAGCATCATTTGTCATTGTTCCTAGATGGTGAAGTGTCTTTTGACCCATCTATGTTTTGATTATTTGTTAAGGATTTGTTATTTATATCGTGGTTTACCAACCTTCCATTAACATCATAATCCCTTCTTCCACTATCAATACAAGCTTGGACAATTCTAAAGGCACTTTCAAGCACTTCATTGTATGATTTATAAGGGAGTTTTTTGACTCCTCGTATGTCCTTGTTGAGAGCATGTAAGAAGAGATCACATAGTTCCATATGACACATGTTTGGTGTACTAGTTGAAGAGTAGAAGAATTGCCTCCATTGTGTGACCAAATGTGTGACTGACTTGTTGGTTTTTTGTTTGATTAATTTTTTATAAGCAATCACAAATTAATTGATGAGTTGCCTAAAAGAGTGCATCGATACTTCTAGAAGTTGATAGTACCAATCTAGAGCAATACCCTCCATATTCTTTATAAAAATCATGACTACTACCCCATCCCAAGGAAGGAGTTCTTGCACTACTTTGATGTAGGCCTTGATGTGAGTTGAGGTCACCCTCTCCTTTGAATTATGGAAGCTCAAGGAGAGCATGTGGTAGTATGACATGATGAATGTTGTAGTGAAGAGGCTCCTTTAAAGGCTCAAGGTATGTTCCTAAGAAGGGGTTATGTGTATAGGGTCTTGTTCCTCCAAATATTAGCCCTTCAAGTGGAGCTTGTTATGCTTGTTGAAAGGGTATACTAGATTGTTGATATTCGAAGAGAGTTAGATAACTATATGGTGTCATGTCTATGTTTTGAAAATTGGGTGGGATTGTTTGTGGTTTATTTTGAATCATAATAATCCCACCTATTTGATTGAAAATTTCCATTTTGAATGATGAGGGAAAAGGAGGCATGAATGTTTCAAGGTGTGCACCCTTGTTCTCCTTGTGTTGTGTAGCGTGGTGCTTGGGTTCATGACAAGGTTTAACCGCCTCCCGTTGATTCATTAACTCTGGTGGTTGTATCGGGCATTAATAGGTCAATCTTTTGGTGCAATGGAAACCATCTTTCTAACAATTGGTATTAGAGCCTAGGTCACAGGTTCAAACCCCTTGCTTGCATTGGGGGGATTGTTGCAAGGTGTGCACCCTTGGTCTCCTTGTGTTGTACAACGTAGCGCTTGGGTTTGTGACAAGGCTTAACCGCCTCTCGTGGATTCATTAACTCTAGAGGTTGTATTGGGCATTAATAGGTCAATCTTTTGGTGCAACGGAAACCATCTTTCTAACAATGAATGCTTCATTACTCATGTGAGAATGGAAGTTTAGATGGGGGAGTTTTGGGTTGCCCCCTAATTTTATCTTTTTGGCAATACTTGACGTTTTGTGCGTATTTCAATATGATAACCTATGTGGAGGGATTCTCATGCCTCCCAAGATGATTTTAAGTTCTTCTCTAGACTACTCATCTTGTTGTCCATTTGGGTAGTTGTTTCCCTATGGTTTGTTATGGGTCGGTCTTGTTGATGGATCTCAAATCGAACACTCAATTGACATGTTTTGATTTGGTCGAGTTGAATGACTATGCCTTCATATGTGGGGTTGTTAAAACCTAAGAAGTCGCAAGGATCTTGTTGGATGCCCTTTGAATTTGAGACTTTAGAGTCTAATTGATTTGAGATTTATCACACCCCATTTTATGAACAATTATAACATGTTATTTAAACTATCTCACTATTTTATGAAACAAGACTGCAAAAGGAAATGAATTATTTATGTTTATCATAACTAGAATTTAAATATATTTTGTGATGCCATGTTTTGTAAACATGAGAATGCAATTTGTATTGTTAATATCAAAGTGATATTTGGATAATGATTTGTTTATGGTATTTTATTTTAATTGGATTATTAAGATAATTCATGTGTAAATAAACAAGATTTAGACTAACTACATTTTATCTATTGTGAGGTGGATGCAGTAGTATAGTGTACCTTCCCAAAATTGAGGGAGAGAATCACCGGGGAGAAAAATGTGTATTAGGAATAGATTCTTATGGAACCATGACCTTATGAGAACTACACACACTCACACTGAATGCAATTTATAATTTATTCTGAATGATAGTAAAAGTTTTATCATATTAGATTGATTTGTCCTTTTGTATTTCCTTGTGAGTGAAATGTTTTCATGGTTGCTAACGTTAGTTTCATGGATATATTGTTTGGTCAAAAATGTATTATTTTTAGAACTATCTATATTAATAATAATATCATCGCTATTAATATTAGAAGTTGTTAATAGAGATGTTATTATTAATTGATAAATGTTGATAGTAATGTTTATTATTATTAATGCATAATAATAATAAATGATAGTATCATCTATGAACTTATGTTTTTGTTATTAAAGTCATTAACATTAACATTGATAATATTAATTAGATATTATTATTATTATCATTACTAATAACAATAATGATAATATTATTCTTTTATATAGTATAGAACTCTTGATTTTTCAGTAGATGAATGGCATCTCAAAGAGTTAAATCCATGTAGTGGAGTTGCATTGAAAGTTTTTAATAGTGTCAGCTTATGAGTTAGAGATGGCTGCAACTCCAACCACCAGAAATAGAGGAGTGAATGCTCATAACTCCAAATCGAGTAAAGTAGAAGAAAACTCTCAAAGATGCTTTATTTGAGCTTGATCTTTGCTCCTTCGATACCTATTTTGGGGAGATTTTGGGGGTTAAGAGAGTATGATATTATTTTGGGGAGGTATTTTTTAGGTATTGAAGAGGAAGATCTTTTGCAGTAGCATAGAAAACATTGGGAAAAGGAATTGGTATGGCATTTTTGGTGGCTTTCAAGCTCTATAATTTTTCATTTGGATTTTACTTGCTAAAATGGTATGTTCCTCATTGAGTTTTATGCATACAGTTGAAAATAGTTTTCTTATTATTATGAATCCTCTTTGTTGGTCTAAGTAAGTTTTTTGGAAAAGATATTTCCTTTGTTTAAAAAGAGAAAGACCTTCATTTTTGCATTAGGGAAAATGTAGAATGAATATTAGGAAAGATGAATTTTTCCTGTTAAAATGTATGTCCATTTTTGCAGTCAGTGTAGTAAACCACTTGCAAAGCATATACATGTTCCTTTCTAGTTATGGGGATTGCATTTTGAATGGTTTTGTAAACCAGGAACTTGGAGACCATTTGGACTATTACTCATTTATACTTCACATAGTTTATCTTGGAAAAGAAACTATGATTAAATAGATTAAATCAATGAATGAAGTTTTTTTTGTTTGTGGAAAATGTATTGGGTTTCATTGAGAACCAAAAGGGTAATATTTAGAATACCTTATTTAGTTGAAATGCCTATCTTAGATATAAACCATTGGGAAGCTTGATGAACTTGACATTATTCTATTTTTCAAGTGTAGAAAAACTTAGTTATAAATTAGATGGTTGTTCTACCTAGCTCTTTATACAGCCTGTGTTATATTGAACTACTGGGTGAAAATAGAGAGATACCTCTATTAGCCTTTCTTTTTTAATATGTACATACATAGGTATGTATGCACATACTTATGCATGTATAGGCATGTGGGTTAGATTGTGAGCACCTCATAAGGGCTCATTAGTATTTAAATCCATTGTGATTATTATTATAAATAGAACATTGTTGTTAAAACTCGAAGGGTTCTAAGGTCCGTTCCTGTCAGTTTATATGTAAATATGCTTGATCTTGCTAATGTATGACCATGATCAGCCTATGTTCTAGTCAATATCCAAAGGGGAATCAAATTGTTAAGTTTTGAGTAATCACACTATCATATTAGATCTCTTTTAAAAAGTCTACCCAAATGGGAATCCAACCTTGAGATTTAGAGATCACTAATTTATGACTATGATTCTTTCTATGAATGATTTTTAAATGAAGAAGATTTATGTTTTGATGTTAATATTAGTAATGAGTATTTTGTTTATACAGTTATAGATATATGTGTGAATGTATATAAGGTTATATACATTTATAGATACATGTATAAATGTAGTCAAAAGACAGTGGACTTCGATTTAAAGAAGAGATTACATACATTTTTGATAGAAAATTATCCTTGCCCATATTTTAGGCTGATAGCTTGGACTCATGTATTTCAGTTGGAATATATATATATTGGTTGTTAAGTACCAATAGTTTGATAAAAAAGAGTTGTCAAATCAGTTTCAAGTTTAAAACAAATAATTTAGAGAATGATTCTCATATTTTGAATGAATGGAACATATTTATGTTAACTAATAACTATAGATATTATCTTCATCTTTATCTTCTTTTCTCATGAAGGGTCAGGTTTTTGTAGATTAGAGGAATACTAGGGAAGCAAAAGGTTCATGTTTGGGAAGAAAATCACTTCAGTAATGCTCTCCCTCATGTAGATCAAATTGCCAAAATGTTGAGTTGACAGAGTTAGAAAAGTTACATTGTAATTTTGTTATAGTTAGATAGAAGTTTGAAAGAAAAAAATTATCAATCATCTAGTATTAAGATGTAATCAGATAGGTATCTGAGAGATTCTAATGATTATTCATTTATGAATTTGTAAATTTGGAATTAAAAATGTATTCTTCCAAAAAAAGTAAAGTTGTTCTTATTAAATCTTTTAATTGATTCACTATAATTAATGGTTATGGTATTCCATTGTTATTATTACTTTATTTTAAAAAATACTAATAGTTTTTAGATTAAAAACATTCAATGAACCAGTGGGTTCATTACACATGCTATCAAAGCAAAGTTTCAAATGCTCAGGCCTATGTGTGCCTACTTTGCAAGACACTAACAAAATAAATTAGTGTTTATAACCTAAATTATGTTGTTTCATAAACGCAAAAATGGGAAAACCTAAAGCAAAGAATAGTACCATGAAATCTCTAGATAAAGGTAGAACCAAGAAGCCTTTATTGTTTAAAACTATTAATCCTGAGGCAACATCATCTTACAAAGATGAGGTGATGCCCTCAGATTCTAAAATCTTAGTAGACACCTTGGAGTGGATTAAACTAGAAAGGGATAAGCATCAAAAACTAGTTATTCAAGTTGAAGGAAAACTTAAGAAACCTTTGGTAGTTCACAACATGCCTTTTGGGTGTGGTCGCATGCCATTGCTCATTCATGGAGCAATGGATGAGTACCTTCGAGTACATCTACCCACCAAATCTATTATTGTAAAATCTGATGAAGATGAGGATCCTGAGAAGATTCCATTGTTTGATAATGAATAGGGGAAACTTTTTTTATATCCATTTTGGATTGATATTAAATAAGTAAATATATAAGTCTAGTTATGAATAAAAAAATATTTCATCTTTTGTTTCATCAAAAATATCAACCATGTGTTTATAAATTTGAATTTCCTTAACCTAAGGATGTATATGATTTCCATAGTGTAGTCTTTTCCACATATTAAGTGTTAAACTAATCAAACCATAACTTGCTTGGCACAAAATAGTGAGAACAAGAATACATACTGAAGGCATTAAGGGAGGCTCGGACCAAGCTAGAAATGATCATGTTGCAAAGTTGGATCATATCCTGGATACAATTAACGAAACCAAGGAGCAGTTAGGAGTTCTCAAATAAGAGGTGAGAGGACAAGATCATGAAGATTCTGAAGAGAAGAATCAAGAGAATAGTGAAAATTAGGGTCAAGAGCAAAGAACTCACAATGGAAATGAGGAATCTGGAGGTACCCAAGGAAACCAAGAGAGGAGAAGGCCAATTGTAACAAGGACATAGTTGATGGATGAATTAGTTAAGAAGATGAAGAAGATCACTCCTGTTATGCCCTGCATACCTACCCCACCTTTTTTTTCCAGTTGGGGACCCCCTTTTTGTTTTTCCTTTTTCTTTGTTTTCTTTTGTCTCTTGCTTTCCCTTTTCTAAGTCTTAAGTTTTCACTTAGGTATTTTTTTTGCCCCAAAACAAGTGTTTTGAGTGTTTTTTTGAATTTTCTAGGAGTTCTCTAACCCTTGAAATCTCGGGCCTCAGGCCTAGTCCTAAATTCTTCTCTTTTTCTAGAATGTCCGATTGGGACCTTGAGCCTCAATCGAATTTTCATACTTTTAGACTTTGGTCCAAAAGTCTATTTTTCCCTCATGTCTTTGCCCCCAACCTACCACATTTATTGTGATATAAGAAATTAACTTTGTAGGTATTTAACCCCTCATTCATTGTTTTCTCATCATTTTTCATGTGCATCTTGGCAATTTTTAACTTCTTGAGCTCTGGTGAACTAGTATTTCATTAGAAAATTGTGAATTTAAAGATAAATTGATCGATCGAGTTAGGAATTTCAGATTGGAGGTCGATGTTATCATGTTTTCCTATGTGTTCTTCATCCTCTAGTTTTCATTCCTCCGGGTTAGGGTTTTAAATCCCCTTTCCTTGTTTTTTTGTTTCTCTATTTTCCTTTGTTGTTGTTGGTGTGTTTTAGTTAGACTTAGATTTATTTAATTTGTTTTGATTAAATTAGGTTTAATTTTTGAAATTCTATAAACAAATCCTTTTAGGACCTCAAGTCTCGAAAGGATATTCTAACTTAGTAGAAAAGGCCCTAAACTTTTTTTAATATCACCCCCATTAACCTACAAAAATTTTTAAGTAGGGAAATCCATTCGGTACTTTAGGTCCTGAAAGGATTTCGAGTCCTAACATTAAGAACCAAAAGTCCCATATCCACCCAGAGCCTCACTCCATGTGGCTAGTTCAAAACTTAGAGAAATTTGTCAAAAAGAAAATATCCAATTGAGACTGTGGGTCTCAACAGGATCTTAAGGCCCTAAGACCCTGGGACCAAAAGACCAAAATCTGCCCAAATTCCCACTCCCTACAGCTGCCTTAAGAGACTTAGAAATTTTCCCATAAGGAAAATACTCAATTGGGACTTCGAGTCGTAGGAGGATTTTCAGATGTTAAACTATGCAACCCAAAATGTAAAGTTCCCTTGAAGCCTTGCTTCCTAAAACATTAGTTGTTGAAACAAAAAGTTTGATTAGGACCCTAGGTCCGGAAGGGAATTTTGGGTCCTAAACCCTTGTTCACACATGCTCCCGTACCCTGTAGAAATGCTTGACTTAAAAGAAATAAAAGTAAGGTCTGAATGGGACTTCGGGTGCCAGTTACACTTTAGGCTCTTAATCAAAATGTCCAAAATGTGTTTAGAGCCCCACGCCCTACACAGACTCTACTTTTAAAAAAAGGAATTTCCTTTGGGACGTTGGGTCCCAAAGGGACTTTTGGCCCTGAACTCAAAAGTTCCAAAACCTAGAAGAACTGTACACCCCGCTTCGAAACTTATAGTTCTCTATAGAGAGTTTGATCAGGACTCCGGGTCTTGAGAGGGTTTTTAGACCCAAAGCCAAAAGACATAAAAAGACTAAAAATCAATATTCTCCCATGAACCTGATGCCCAATAAGAAAGCGCTAAGGTCCTAGTAGGACCACAGACCCCGAGGGCACATTTGGACTTGGTTCAAAAGTCTGAAATGGACCCACAAACCTAAAATTTGTCAAAACACTCAAAATAATTAGAATTCTATGTAGTTTAGATTTTCTTTGGTTTCTACTCCCTCCTATGCCTCTTTCAAGTACAAATAAATGTCAAACCTCAAAGCAACTACTCAATCAAGTGAAGAAGTGATCTCAGATTCTTATAAATCCATAGAAGACGTTGCCCAAGATATTGTTTCTACTGGGACTATAGAGACAGGGAAGAAGAAGAATCAAAATATCAAGAACGGACCACCTGTTACTATGAAGTACAAATTTCAAGGCATCCCCAAAGTGTCTAACTTCAAGACTGAACTAGATATCATCACAGACATAGACTTGGGACACATTAACTTGATACAGTTTAATTCAGATACCCTTTCACCAGATGCTACACCTCATTCTAGGAGGATAGCTACATCCAACATAGCTCATCTGGTAGGATTCCGTCAAGTTGTTCAATGTCTAGAGCTAATTCTAACACTTTCTCATCATTATGATTCAAACACTAGGAGATGTGTAGATGCAAATGGAAACCTGGAGTTGAATATTAGACCTCCTATGATCAGGGAAGCTTTTAACCTTCCTATGTATGGACAGGTTAGCCCTTTAACCATTACAGATTCTACAAAATAATATAACATAGATGTGAATGGATATAAGAAACATCTGGATAAGCATTGGTTATCCACCAAGAAGTCTATTACTAAGATCCCATGGAGACTCACCAAAGCAAATTTTAAATGGGAGGTTGGTGATTTGATAATCCTCCTCAATAAGGCATTTGGCATGGAAGAATCCAAGAATTATGAGACCTAGATGTTCTAATTTATTTACATCATTATTAAAGGAGAGATACACCTAGAGTGGGGTGCAATGGTTTTAGATTACATTCATGAACAAATAGTGTTGGTCATCAATACTAAAAGGTTTTACATGACATCTTACATGATGTACCTGGCAGCCAGAGTTGGTGATTTCCCTAGATTGACCATAGTGGGAGTCAGAGGAGAAGGACCAAGATAAATGAAGTTTTTGGATTTCTTCCCTCAATTGGAAATAAAAGAAGGTGAAAAACACCTTAAAAGGGTTAATGATGCATTCTTGTATGCAATAATCCTCCAACTGATAGGAGATATAGGATGATGTCAGATAAGGCTATGGAGTTGGTGATAGGATGGGGAGAATGGTTCATTCAATTCCATAAACCCACATATATTAGGGTTGTAGGATTCAAGAGAGCTCCCTTTTTGTTGCCCGGGCATTACAGTGATAGGCTCATTTTGATTGATTTCTCTTGACAAATAAGTGAAGTACATCTGAAATTGTCTAGGAAACATAAATCTAGGGTCAAGTGTCCATTTGAGTTGGGTTTTTATGAGTGGATATGTATACAGGTGGCCAAGATAGAGGTAGAGGAACTTGATGCCCTAAATTTGAAACTATATGAGGCAAGGGAGAATTTTGACCCTGCAAGCTAACTTAAGAAATTATTTCCCACAATGGGGTTTGAGAACACACATTCTCTTGAGGACTTCTAGGCTAATTACAAGGATTATTTTGAAATAAGGAAGAGAAAGTACACAAGGCTCAATTCCTTTTAGCTCAAAGAATTTGGATTAAGAAATAATATACCTGTTGAATTTTTAAATGATGGAATTATCTTGGATGTAATCTATCACTTGACACTATAGACACTAAGATCTTGGACTTGATTGATTGGTCCCATAAGGAAGACCTCTCCTTGAGGGAGCTCATTACAGAGGTGTTGCAACACAACAATCAATGGTTGAATATAAGACTACAGAATTTTAGGCCATCTCCGACAGAAGGTAAAGGTAAAAGAAAGAAAGAGACCTCTTCATCGAAGATATAAACTTATAAGAAGTAGAAGAAGAAGAGTAACAGGGTCACCCTTAGTTTTCAATCCTATAATGTATTAGAAAGGCCCAAAGGCCACACCAAAGAAGATGAGTGGATTTGTTGAAATAACTTCCCCTAAGCAATTAGTATCTATGATTGGAGAAGCTTGGAAACAAGCTACTATTACAAAGAAAGCTATAGATGCTAGAGTTGTTGCTAGATTGGGTGCTATTCCACAAGCACAAATCATTCCACCAAGGCCAGCTTTAGGAAAAACTCTTGGAGAGGGAGCTGAGACCACATGTGAATGGGATTAAACAGAAACAAGTTCCCATGTGAAAGAAGCAAAGGTACGGACAAATGAGCCTCCTACAATGAATGTTCCTATTGATATATCTGAGGGTAAAGGAGAAGATATGTGTTATGCCCACTTTTATCGAGTGGCCACGACACGAGAAAACCCATGTCGTGCCCACATTGCGCATGTGGTCATAACATGAACTACCAAAAATTTCCCCCCTGACCCTAATTCCCCATCGCACGAGGCGGGGAACATAGACAAGGCGTGGATGAAACATCCAAGATGCCTTGTTAGGTGTGTCAACCTAGGGAAAAAAAAAATTAAGTGACTAAACAACAACAATGCAAGAAGAATTAATTCAAATAGTCATTTAACTAAAAGTAGGTTATTGCATTCATAAGCAAATGAGATACCATTTCGACCTTTCAAACATACAAGAGCCTTAGGAGGATATCTAGACAAAATGCTTGAATCCAATTTTAAAACATAACATAACATCATAATGGAAGTACAAGGATTCCATCACCCATAATAATTAAATTATACTTAATTATTGTCATAACCAAAAGAATTGATTTCCTTTACTACAAGAGTGTTTATACATCTGAATATAATACAATACTATTACAAGGTGGAGTTATTCTCCCCATACATGGTATAGTTGTGCTACAAGATTAAATTATGAAGATTAATAAGTTACACTAGAAATATACAATAGTGACACAAGTACAACCAGCGTGCTCCAATGGCATGGTGAATCTATATTCTAAGATGCAATTTTTTTTCTTGCCAACTTGACATCTCCTCAATCACATATTTCATTACACTAATCCACTTTCTAATAATAGAACAATAGTTTGAGGTGAAAGATATAACACATAGTATCTTGCAAGATCAACTAGTCTACACACAACCATCTTCTATATCAAGAATTAACTAAGCGAGCTAGGAATAAACAACTAGGGTAATAATCTACTGGGTCAAACTGCAAGACATGCATTTCGTAGGTTTAATGGTTGACCAAAAATTGATACAATGCTTTCCTAGATCTTTCACAATGAAATTCTAGAAATGTCAATATAGATGCATAAGAGCCTAATACCAAAAGTATAGAGAATGAAATCTCTGCACCCATATTATTTATTTTGGTATGTACAACCCTAGGGTTTAGGGCAGATTTGGACAGTAGCATCCAGGCTATGTTTGTCATATTTGAAGTCCTTGTTTGGGTGTAATTTTCAGTTATTATACTTAGATTTGTAACTGCAGAGATAACTTCAAAAAATTAGATTTATATGTTACATCGGATGTCCTATCTCGTCTTTTACATGGTGGATTTCATGTTCGTTATGAATATCAATTGGTAGCATCATTTGGTATGTTTATTTGTCATGTTTGGGCACTTGCATGCTTGCTGTGATGAATTGTTTGAAATCAGAAAATAGAAATCAGAAATCAGAATTAAAGTTTGAGCAGAAAATAAAATCAGAATTTTAGGGTAGATCCCAATGGGATTTCATTTTTTGTTATGAATATCAATTGGTAGCATCATTTGGTATGTGTATTTGTCATGTTTGGGTACTTGCATGCTCGCTGTGGTGAATTGTTTGAAATCAGAAAATAAAAATCAGAAATCAGAATTAAGGTTTGAGCAGAAAATAAAATCAGAATTTTAGGATAGATCCCAATGGGGATATTACATCAAGTTGAATCTGATTTAATGAATTATGTAGTAACTATCCCCACTAGTTTTTGGTAAACAATTACATACTCCATTACTTTGTTCTTTGATTTCCAGAAACCTAAAATGCAATTGTAGGGACTGTTTTTCCATATTTATGCATCTGGGGCAGCAACTTATACAATCAAGTTGAAATATTTTTTTTTTTTCCACAAGACAGACACAAGTTATGTTAAATTGTTAATGCTTTTAGATTTCTCTGGGTACAATTGTATTGAATCTTTTTCTTCCAATGTTTCGAGACTACCTTCTACAACCTTCCTCAGGGGTATTTTGGATCAATGATATCAAGAGGCATGACAGTTCACAGTGCAAGCAAAGCTCCACACAATATAAACTACAGAGATCATGCTCTATATGGCATCACTCATCTTTTTTTTTGTTGGGAAAATAATCACAAGTATCCCGAAACACATTTTAGCTACCTTAGCTCCATAGTCAACATACGATTGATTTCTAAACATTATCTTTCTATACAGCTACAATGTTGTATTGATGCATGACATTCACTAGAACTAGTATAGCATAACTACCCAAAACTACCCTAGGGTTTTTTACAAATACTGTAATTAGATTATCTATTATCTAATTCTGGAATTTATATTGCAACAAGTTGAAAACAGTAATGTAATTTCTGAAATTTCTTAGCAACAACAATGATATTAATTAAACTCCGAGACTAAAATGGCTATAAACCAATCCCAAATAGTTGAAAAGAAATATATGATCGTCGAAGCTATTTTCATACATAAATCACTCACAAGATTTCGCATCCTGCTGGAATATAGACTCAAATCAGAACTGAGTACTGTCTAAATGTTGCAATTAGGAATTAGAAGTCATAGGAAGTTGCACAATAGAAACAAATTCTCAGAATATTGCACTCATAAAATGTATGACAACATTAAAGATAAACTGAATTCAATAAACTTATCTAGCATTAATATTGCAAGTACAATGCACAAAAATGATATCACAATAGCCTTAAACAATCAATTGCAAATTGTGGCCAACAAGTACGGCCTTGTACATACCCAAAGTAAGAGGCGATTACTTCACAATTTGGTATGGCTGGTATTAAGAGCTGTATGACACACAAAATCATTCAATAACAACTACGACCAACATAGATAACTATTCGATTAGCTTATGAATAAGTATGACTCACTATAAGAATTCCAAAATTGCCACGTCCCACCTACAAGATGCACAACCAGAAAACACAAGCTCTACTCTTCTAGCTGGATTAGTTGGGCACTTAGGACTAACGTTGGTTATGATTTTAAAATCTAGATCTGATGTCTGGTAGCAACTATCCTTCATTTTGTCAACTTATCCTAGTTTTTTTGTTTTGTTTTGTTTTTTTTTTTTTTTTTTTGTTTTTTGGGCTTACATAGCCTATCACAGTATCACTCATGAGGATAAAAAACAACACAGTGCAATTGCTTAAAAGCATAGTATAAAGCTGAATTTCCCATCACCAGTTGAAAACTGTATAATTCCTCAAGCCCTAACTTACATTTCATGCTCATCAAATCATTAACTTCTATAGTAGAACCAAAGTTGAAAAGAAACAAACAAACAAGCAGTTGCCTCTGTTCCAGTTCACATTCTATAAACAAAATCAAAATACCAAAATTCTTTCCACACCCAAAAAGATGAATAAATTCCAATACCACCAACAAACCACTGAAGCAAAAAAAAAATATTAAACTTTTTTTAAGACACTATGAACTTAACGATGCGTAAATGGACATTCAGAAAGGATTGACAAAAGGGGGATTTATGTTAGATGTTGCAGCTCAAATGCCATGACAAGCATGTATGCAAATAGTGGAGTAGAGACAAGGCATGCGCATTGTTTCACAGAGTGCCTAGAAGATATGTGATCTCATGACATGCAATGATTGCAAGAGTTGCACAAAATGGATTTGTTTAAAAGGATTTTAAACAAAATACTATCAGGCAAGTGTGATTGGCGGATATAAGGTCAAACCCCAAGACCCTGACAACATTATGCCTGCTTGCACCAGAATGGCAACTTTCAGACACGGTAAGGGCGTAAGCCAAGGCGTGAATAATAGAGCAATTTCATCAGATATTGCCATTGGAAAATACCATGGTAGACATGCATGCAAAAATTTGGAAGCAAAGAGGAGGCACATTAACTGTTAATCAGAGTGTCTCAAATGATGCCATCTCATGGAAAGGAAAGAATGCAGGATAAGCATGAAAAGGACAGCGCAATATTTTATCACCAAGTATTATGGAGAAAGATGAATGAACTGTGCAACAACATAAAAAATCATAAAGCCCACCAAAGAAACATGACACAGTATTTTTCATGAGTGGAAAACCCTATTAGGGGTGAAAAACCACTCGGTAAGATGCCTTACTGGCTTAATCGAAAGGTTCACTGTTTATAATGCCTCAAACTACATTCCCATAAATAATACAAAAAATGCTTTTTATAAATCTTTCACAGAACACTATATCTCCAACAGATCTCCAAACTGCATAAATAACAGAAAATAAACCAAAGTCACCTAGGGATTATAGTCACCATGGTCCCTGAAATTTGCTGCTGTCTCCCCAAGCCGTGGGATCCCCTCCGCCCCCAAAATATGAATTGTCCAAACAATGCTACCCTCCCAAACAAGCTGCCCATACCCTAGTATCTCTTGGCTAGGGTTTTTTTTTTGCCGCCTCCATCACAATGTTCTCCTCCCACTCCAAACTTCCCTTCCAAAGGATGGATCCCCCCCCCAAATAAATACCAACCACACCTTAAATATGTCACAACCTCCAAAAAAAAGATTACAGAAACTGACCAAGGTTAAATAGGGTTAAGATTAAAACATATATATGTATATAAAAATAAATTTCCTTATACTAAGATATGACATAGTATTTAAGGACAGCAATGAATATAAATACTATCGTAAAAAGGGATTGGGCCCGTTAAGCTATGTTTTTCCTCTGTTTTTCCTCTTTAAAACAAATGAGCATCATAAATATAGAATTAAACTAACATTAAAATTACTAATATTTGACTATTTTATTATATCCCAAACTACCTTTTTACTTCCTAAAAAGTAATTCAAGAAATCATAATTAAACTCTAGTTCACATTTATTTCATTTAGCATGAATATATATATATATAAAATTCATAATATATATAAATCTATAAGGGCCACCATATACGAAGGGGAGATTTTAGAAACAAAGCCAAATTCTAAATAGGATCAGATTTATAAAATATATATAGTTTTTATAAACAAATTAAGCATACTAAGATAATCCATAGTATTCTAAGGGCACCAAAGAATAGATAATATTATAAAAGAACTGCTTGTCAAGCAAGGTACTCTATCCACCTGTTACTAAAAGAGCACAACCAAAATTAATGAGAACACTCATCTCATAACTGAATGAAAATTACTATTAGATTAAACTAATCAAGCATGATTAACTTTTAACTCCATAAGCCTTTCAAAATAACCTCACACTAAAAGCCAACAACCCTACTCAGAACTAGATACATGAAAATGACATCACAACAAAAGCAAGGAGGTTTCCTGCAAACGCACCACGGACAACCATAGAGAAAACCAATGAAGTGAACAAGAAAACAAGGCCACTAAACATCATGCAAAGAGCACATACATTTTATAGGGTTACTCACAACAATAGGGATCAAACTCGTGAAGGATACTGGTTGAAGGAAAAAGGAAAACACAAGTACAACCTTTGACTCATAACCCAATAGAAAGGTTAGGTGACTGACATACCACAAGAGAACAAGGTAGATATCCCGATCACTGGCTAGGTAAGGTGGAATAGTCAAATGGTTAATGATTCGATGTCTCCTCCTCCACATCCACCCATTGGTCAGTACCTGTATAATAACAATCCTGCACATTCAAGACAACACATCAAATCCAACAATAGAGACCATAGCCGAAGAACATATAATGGCCAATGAGAAAGCATGATCTAACTAAATACATGTCCATCACCCAATTATATCATAAAATAATCAATTTATTTTATCATTTTATCTAGAACTATATAAATGACAAGGTGCATACCTATTAGATAGGGGCAGACCTTACAATATGGCTCAAGAAGATGATGTTCAAGAGGAAATCACTGAAGAGGATTCTCAACAAGAAGATGCAAAGCACCAAGAAGAGGAGACTGTTGCAGATGAGGAAGATATTGAGCATCAAGAATAGTAGCAAGTCACCTAGAGTGATCAGGTGGATATGCCTATGAATCAGGAAGAGATTATCCTTGAGCCAAAAGAGGAAGTATTGAAGGGAGATTATCACCCTAGAGAAAATTCAACCCATATTTCTTTTGATGATGTGGATAAGGCACAACAACACATGGAAGAGCAAGTCTTGATTATTGAAGAACAACATGAACTGATTAGAACTATTGAACAAGAGAAACATGCTGAAATGACAAGGTCCACTAAGGGAGAAGGGAAATTTGAGGAGGAAGAGAAAGTTGATGAGGAAGAGAGGATTGAAGAGGAAGAAAAGATAGAAGAAGTGAAAGGCAATGATGAGCAGCAACAGGATGGACAAATGTTACAAAATCAGCCTCCACCTCCTACAATCCCCTCATGGTTAAATCTGAACTTGCAAAAGAGGCAACAAATAGTTGTTAAACCCTTGAGCCTATAAGACAAGATGATATAAGTAGACAAGAAGAAATCAAGGAAGAAGCCTAGAACCTTATCTTCTGTCAAAGTCAATGAGCATGGAGAAAGGATTGTAGAAATCGTAACTCCTGTAGCAGACAAAGATGACAGGGAACTATTGGTAGAGGATTATCAAATTACAAGGGTAAACTTGGGTAGGCAAACCTGAGATGAACAAATAAACTCTTTAGATTCAGTAGTTGATTTAGTGAAGGTAAGAATGCAAAAGGATAAACAGGCCAAGGATAAGCTAAAAATGCAACTAAGTCAAATGAAGACATTTGTCAAAGACTTGCTCACCCCAGTCACTCAAAAACAAATGATTATAGATGTGTCATTTTTTATGTCTAAACAAGAGGTGGACACCTTGCAGGTCATGAAGAAGAAATCAAATGAGGTAGACATATGGGTGGCCAAATTTATGAATGAAGCTCTTTAGTATTCTTGATCAAAATTACCCTTTCTATAGGCGAGCATGTGAGATATAACATAATTTAACTTCTTTAATAGTAGAGGCTAGTGAGAAAAAGTAAAAATTAGAGAAAATTATGATGTTGGTAAAAGAAATAAGGAGACTAAATAGAGAAGAGTTGTTGAATTCCAACATTTTGCAACATGAAGATCTAGATTTTCTAGAACATTGTATAAGAATCTCCCAATATAAGATTGATCAACTTATTGAATATACTCCTAGTTTACTAGCCATACAAAGGGAAATTTTTGAGTTCATGGCAATTTTTGAAGTCTTCATTAATGCAGTGGTTGGCCTAGAGGTTTCTCTACCTGATAAACGTTGAATTGATACAAAGGAATTTTGCAAGTATGTGCCTAATCGATGTTGTCATTGATGTCAACATATCTTTGTTATCATTGGTGTCAACTATGTTCTATTCTATTACTTGTTTAGAAGCTTTGTATGTTGAGGATATTGAGAAAATTGGCCTCTCCGAAAGAAACAAGTGAGTTATAGTGAAGTGCAGTATAGAAAATGAGTTGTATGCTAAAGAATAGTCTGGTAGATTAATCCGCATTTCTTGCTGCTTAAAGATCTTCATCTGTGGATTATAAGTTACTTAAAGGGATGTCTAAAGATGCTAAATCCTAAGTTTGAGCCTCCGGTGTGAAGAATTGAGAGAGTTCCATTCACCAGAGTAAAACCTACTTTTTCTAATTATTCTCTGGTGACAGGGAGAAAGTGTTTTGCTCCGCATTCCTCCACAATAAAGTATTTTTCTCTATGGTTCTAGAGGGAAGTCTGGGATGATGATGAGTGCCTTTCATTGCAATGGTTCATGATTTAGTGGTTTACAAGCTATCTTTCTTTTATGATAGTTGAAGACAGTGAAGTTCATGTGTTCTGGTGTGAAGATTCCTATTGTTAAAGTGGTTAAGGTTTGTGCAGTTGCTCCTGGTGATTATGATGTACTTGTGGATGCCTCCTTATCATGTTCCTATCTTGACATTGGTCCACGTTAAGGAATTAAGAGCATGTTTGAAGATTGTTCCCAGATAACGTAGTGTGTAACCAGTGTTATCCGACTTGGTTAATTCCAGTAATTGCGGAGATCCCTTGAAGATTATGGAAGTGTGTTGTGGCATGGAAGATCATGATTGAGTTCTAGCTAAGACATGGCATGATCCGCATACATTTATACTACAGTTCCTTAGAATAATTTGTATTAGGTCAAGACCTATTTTGTAAAGGTTTGTAATACCGACCTTGGAGATTGTTCCAATGGTTGATGATTGTAATGCTGACCTTGCTAATCATTCCAAGGTTGATGAAGTGTATAAATACTTGTAATTGAGTCATGGAAAAGATGTCCTTGTGTGAAAATGGGAAGATAAGGAAAAGGGTAGGTAGATAAGGCAGAGCAGGGTAGAGCAGAGGAACTATTGTACTTCAATGTATTAATCTCAAACATGAAGAAGATGGTGATTTTGTTGGCAAGAGACACTGCTTCACATGACAAGTGTTGTCATTGATGGAAACTAAGACTATTCCACTCATCTGTATAACATAATGTGTTCATACCAGAAGTCTGAATCAGAATTTATCTAAGTCCAGGTAGGCAGAAACAAAGCATGTGACAGGGTCCGGTATCTTGGTCCGGATCTCTCCAATGGAAAATCTAAGTATGCTACGGATTTGAAGAAGTCATAATGATTATCAGGGAAATCTAAATCCAAAATTTTATCCTTCGGTGACAAAGGGAGTAAAAGTTATGAGCATCTGAATACTGGGTCATAATATGATAGAATAGTTCAGTGAAGAATAGGACCACTTGTGTTAGATCCTTATGCAGATAAGTTGCATATGGGATATAATGTTAGTGGCCAACATGAATGGTGATCTTTAAGTGTTATTTCTGGTATGCATCTTCATTGGCGCATGGATTCAGTTGACAGAATAGAGTACTTGTATTGTTAGTTAAGTTCTTCATAAGGCCAACAGAAAAGTGATTGAATTTGGATATATATATAGCCAATGGATCCGAATGTTGGAGGTTGTGTTGAATATGAAGTAAATGCAAAAAAGAGTAGAGAAAGGGTGTGAAAGAGAAGGAATCTAAGATTCGGATTATGGTAGAGCAGTAAAAAGGGTAGACTAAGATGAAGTGTATCAAGTTAGTATTTTGTGCTTAAACCAGAACTGAATCTTTACATTGGTAGATGCTAACTATCAGTTCAAACACATTGTAAACTTCTTCCTATAGCCAGTGAGCCTATTGTAGGTAGTGAGCCTTTCCTTGAGTAGTGAGCTCTGGGCAGTGAGCCCGAATCCATGTGCATTCTCCATTGTAATACTTTTAATAGAGTATAATCTTTGTGGGTTAACCCCCACTATGGTTTTTCCCTTAACCAGGTTGCCATGTCAAAAATCTTGGTTTCAAATGTGTTATTTCTACTTCTGCTCATGTGTTGTTGATTCTTGCTTTTCATGATATCATTATTAATCTATTGATGAAGTAGTAAAAAGGAATTAACTACTACAAGTTTCAAAGTTTTAAGACAACTGATTCACCCCCCCCTCAATTGTCACCTCTAATTCCAACAATTGGTATCAGAGCAAGGTTCCTTTGAAAAAGTTTAATAGCTTGAGGAAGATCTAGGAAGGCAGTAAAATTGATGAATATAACCTCCAAGGGCAACTTAATCTCGCTCTAGAAGATCTTAAGCAGTCCAGAGAAGAAGTCCAAGAGCTGCAAGAGAACCTCAAAAATGCTAAAGATTTCATTGAGATCTTAAAAGAAAAATTGAGCAAATCCAATGAGAAGAGGAAGGAACAACCTCTTCAACTGGGAAATCATTATGAGAACAACAACAAGGATGAGGCTCTAAAAGAGAAGACAAAGGAATGTAAGAAGTTAACCAAAGAGGTTGTTGTCCTAAAACATGAGATGGAATCTGGGGTGATGAGGCTTATGAAAGAAATTGAAGATAGAAAGAAAACTGAAGAAGACTTGAACCAAAATCTAAAAGAAAGAACTGAAGAATGCTGCAGATTGGACGGAATCGTTGGCCTCCTAGAGTCTAATCTACAAGAAAGCAAAGACGATGAGAGAGAACTTGAAAGGCAAATTGTCATTCTCAGACATGACCTAGAAGTTGCAAATGAATACAAGGAGAAGTTCAAGATAAGCTGAGCTAAACTTGAAGGATTGCTTGAAGGATAGAAAAAGGTTGATGACAAGCATGGTCTTGGATATGAGAAAGGTGAAAGCTCTGGATCCGGACAAATAAGTTTTCAACCAAGGAATGGGAGAAATAAACCTAGAAGACATCCAGTAAGATAGCCTAATACTCAAAGATATCCATCATTTAATGGAAATTGTTTTAATTGCAATAAATTTGGTCATAGAGCTACTCAGTGTAGAAACAGAGTAAATCAAAATGGTCCATCCTTCTCCGGTCAATGCTTCAAGTGTAAGAAGTATGGTCATAGATCAAATGAATGCAGAAGTATGATAATGAATAACTCTAGAGAAAATGGCAACTCTTTCAATGGTTACTACTTTACTTACAATGGATATGGACACATGGCTAATCAGTGCAGATCAAGAGGAAATCAAGCATATAAGAAAAGAAATGTTGTTTGGTTTAATTGTAATAGATCTGGTCATATTGCAAGATTCTGCAGAAGTAAGAATAATGAAAGAAGAGGTCCGGCAAATAGAAAACTGGATGAGTAGAGACAAGACAAAGGCAAAAGAAAAATTGATGTGAATGAGATCCAAAATGAAATGAGCAAGACATGGGTTAAGAAAATAATTGAGAACAATAGTAATGAGTCTGCACCGAAATTCGGTGTTGATAATTCCTTCGAGAATTGAATTTGGAGCTCTGGCTCAAGGGGAACTACATTGAAAATTAAATTCCCCCAGCTAGCAAGTGGGTGCCTGGATCTGGCACAATGAGAGAAGATATTTGAATTATTTCAGAACTTTTGGAAGTATTTTCAGAAGAAAAGATGTTGATATGGAAATTTACAGAGTGATTCATGAAGAACTGTTCAAGAAACTGAGTAACTAGATGAAGTTAGGGCAAAGCATTTATTACAAAGGCAAATTAGATTTTATGAAGTAGAAAAAGGGTGTTCACTCCTCATTTGAAGCACTTTTCACTCGAAGAAAGAAAGAAGAATAGTGTCTGAGCTAAGATTACAAGGAATTAAAGTGTGACTGACGAATTTATCCAACAACTCTAATCTCATGAAAAAGGTATTTATTTGTGAAGCTTTGAACTTATAATCTTTTTACAATGGCTACTCCTTTGGTCGTTGACATTACTGAAAGGCCTTAACCCAAATTTAAGAAACATCCACACAAATCTATAGAAGTCGACCCATTAGGTGCATTTTCAAGTGTTCCATATGGTGTGCTGCATACTAAAGATATTAGGATTTATATTCATGCGAACATAAATGAATTTGGGGATTCAAGGTATGTAGATTTGTTTGAGTGTTATCTCAGGGATGAAAATCATGACCTTAAACCAGAGTACAAGGCACTACTTGATAAACATTTTATTCAGATTATAGGGTTTCCAACATTCGATGAAGATGAGTGGGTCCAGTATGTTTTGAGTCGAATGCATGATGAATTCATATGGTTGTTAAAACCATTCAAAATTACCAAGGATGTTATCAGAATTGTGACTGGGTTAAACTCAACCAGTGGATTACCCATGTTGAAATCTGTGAAAAGCCAAACTGTTATCGATGCAACCAGTGCAAAGTTTGACAAGAGGGCAATGACCATAAATGACATTATAGAACTGGATGTGAAGTTTTCTTCCATGGTGATTGGCTACAAGATCTATCACTCTAGCAGAGAGAATTTAGTCTCCAGAACTGTCATATATGCAGCATATCAAATGTTGAAGAAGAATGTAGATTATGCCCTATGTAAGCTATTACAGAACCAATTGATTGAAAACCTAAACAAAATCAAGAAAGATAAGAAAAACACTTTTAAATATGGTACATTGGTTCGATGCTTGTTTTTCTACTATATGAATGAAATACCTAGAGTAAAGAGTGTTCACTGGACTAATGATGAGCTAGTTGCCATTCAAATCAGAGATCATCTTCATAGCATTGGTGATTATAAAGCTCAAAAAACTGCAATCTGGGGATACTTCAAGAATTTTCAGAGTATGATGCATTTAAGGGAAATAATCCCTAAATCAATTGTTGAGATGTTTTATGGTTGACACTAATCAGTGCCTAATGGAAGCAGTGGAACCCAGAACTATTTGGATCATGCCCATGGGGTATGAAGTAGATGGAAAAATCTTGAATATTATGCTTAACATCTTCTAAGCAAACCAAAAGATACAAAATTTGAAAGATTTGGGACATATGAGGAGCTAAGTTTAAAACTACATACTAAGCTTAGAGAACCTGAAACCAACAAAAAAGTAAGAAAAGAAGTTGAGCAGTTGGCTGAGAATCTAGGTCTCACAAAGGAAGCCATGAGGCAATTCTGGGAGAGAACTGAAAAGGCTAAGAAGGAGAAGCAGGATAAGAAACAAGGAAGTGCTCTAGTAGGATTCTCCTCTACATCAAGGATTACTAGAAGCTCTATTGCTGCCCTTGTTCCTCTAAAACCTACCAATCCTGAAATACTGGAAGGCAAATCATTCGGAAAAGAAGGAAAAAGAGTGAAAACAAAGGCCACAAGAACTTATAAGAGCACAAAAATTGATGAAGAAAGAAAAGATTCTGATGTTGACGTAAAGGAGTTGAAAGCATCTAGAACAAAGGTTGCCAAAGTGACTAAGGAGAAGCCTTCTAAAAGCAAAAAGACAAATAAAAGGCAGAAGACAAATACATGTGTTGAGAAGCCCACAATCCTCGTGGAAGATATAATAAAATCAGTCACTGCGGATGGAAATTTGAAACCCATGACTGAATTTTATGATGAATACAGTGACACAGATAAGAGGGTGTTGGAGGAAGCAATTGTTAGATATCTAAATATTTATAATAAGGCCCTGATTGAAATAACTTATGAGATCCCTCAAATTTTTGCAAACATTTTGAAGTTGAGGAAAGAAAATGCAAAAAGTAAGGATATGGAGCTTAGAGAGCATGCATTGATAAAACTATGCCCTTAGATCACTCAAGTTCAAATGAGTATGATATTCAAAGAAGTGAAGGATGAATTCAGGAGCAAGAAGAGAATGAACAAACTAATGCTTGGAGAATTGGACCAAATAGTTAAAGAAACACAGGAAATACTTCTGAGTGCATTGAAGAGACACAATCTTCCATTTGTTGAGGAGGAGATTGATGATAAGATTGATTCATCAATCTCGAATATTGAAAAGATGGAAACTAATGAGAAACAAACCAAGGTTGATGACTCCTATGTTCCGAAAGAGGAACAAATAAACAAAGAAGATACAGAGATGGTAGATCAAATTGATGATGCAGGAGATACTCCAACTTCTCTTGATCAAATCAGAAAAGATCATAATGTTGAGAATACTGCTGCTACACAGGATCCTCAGGAATAGATTGCAGATAGTGTGGTCAAAGGGAAGAATCTGGCTACAAATAACATAGAGAAAGGTAAAGCAGAGGAAGAGAAAGAAGAAGGTAAGGAAGATAAGACAGAAGAAGATAGTGCAAATGTTGATGCATCTAAACAAATTAGTCCTGATACTAGCATTGACAAATCTCAAGGAAAGGAAAGTGGTTTAGGAATTGTGACAAGAGACACTGTAGATGCAGTAAAAGGTCTCCTGAGTAAAGAAATGCTTGAGTTTGATGAACCAGAACTATTTCAAGGACCGATCAATCTAGATGCTCTCTCTTAGATTCAAGTAATGAAGATAACATCCTTCACACAAGCCAAGGCAAGAGAAAAGATGTTGAAATCTCACATTGAGGATGGTGAGCTGCTAGGCCTTGCAACCGGAGTATTGGAGAAGATAATGGCAACCCTCTAGAAGAATCCATCTGACTCTCCCTCCGGTCATTTGAAGAATCTTGTAAATTATGTAAGTACACATTTTGAGTCTTTTGAGAAGTCTATAGAGACCAAAGTCAGAAATGAATTTTTGGATAAGAAATTTAGTGAAATAAAGAACCTACTAAGGAATGATAGGATGATACTTGGTATCAGTATAAAGAGTATCCAAAATGGTCTAAGTGATGGAGGTGATATATACAAATTTTGTCTAGCTTGGCCCAAAGTCAGTAAGGATCTTGAGAAGAAGATAAAGGGGCAAGAACAAAAATTATCAAATCTATCTCAAAAGTTTGATCCTCTAACAGTTTCTCCTACAAGTCAGGAATGCCAAGTAATCAGCTTGATCGATGAAATAGACAAGCTTGTTAAAGAAAAAGGGAATATTGTCAAGAGAATGTGTGAGCTTCAGGGATTAATTGCCCCCAAGTTAGAAAAAATGTTTAATGCATTATTAGAAGCTCAAACTGCAGTTCAGACAAGTGATCCTCTAGATCTGACAAAGGCAGAAGCATATGTATTTCTTCTAAGTGGACACATCTCAATTTTGGATGGTATGAAAAGAAGTTGGGCCTTTGAACTTGAGCAATTGAAAAATAGTTTTGCAAATATTTTCAAGATCACATAAATATAACTTAATGATTTGATGTACATTTGTGGCACTATATTTTTGATAATTTTGGCTTGCAGACCCCATCCTTTGCCATTGATGTCAAAGGGGGAGTGAAGAACAGTGAAAAATGAGGAATCCAACAAAGGGGAGCTCTGGAATCAGTGGAGAGCATAAGAGTATAGAGTTAAGGGGGAGTAACACTTAGTCATTGGAGTAACACTTAGTCATTTTTCACTAAGTGTTGCCATCAATGCCAAAGGGGGAGATTGTTGGCAATAGACACTACTTCACATGACAGGTGTTGTCATTGATGGCAACTAAGACTATTTCACTCATCTGCATAACATAAGGTGTTCATAACGAAAGTCAGAATTAGAATTTATCTAAGTCTGGGTAACCAGAAATAGAGCATGTGACACGGTCCGGTATCTTGGTCTAGATCTCTCCGGTGGAAAATTTGAGTATGCTGCAAATCTGAAGAAGTCATAAGGATTGTCAGGGCAATCTAAATCCAAAATTTTATCCTTCGGTGACAAAGGGAGTAAAAGTTATGAGCATCTGAGTACTGGGTTATAATATGACAGAATAGTTTAGTAAAGAACAGGATGACTTGTGTTAGATCCTTATACAGATCTGATAGAAGTGTTTTTGTAAGTTGCATATGGGATATAATGTTAGTGGCTGACATGAATAGTGACCTTCAAATGTTATTTCTGGTACACATCTTCATTGGCGCATGGATTCAGCTGACATAATAGAATACTTGTATTGTTAGTTAAGTTCTTCATAAGGCTGACATAAAAGTGATTGAATTTGGATATATATATAGCTGATGGATCTGAATGTTGGAGAGTGTGTTAAATATGAAGTAAATGTGAAAAAGAGCAGAGAAAGGGTGTGAAACAGAAAGAATCTAAGATCCAGATTATGGTAGAATAGTAAAAAGTACAGAACAAGATGAAGTGTATCAAGTCGATATTCTGTGCTTAAACCGGAATTGAATCTTTGTATTGGTAGATGCTAACTATCAGTTCAAACACATTGTAAACTTCTTCCCATAGGCAGTGAGCCTTTCCTTGAGTAGTGAGCTTTGGACAGTGAGCCTGAATGCATGTGCATTCTCCATTGTAATACTTTTAACAGAGTATAATCTTTGTGGGTTAACCCCTACTGTGGTTTTTCCCTTAACTGGGTTTCCACGTCAAAAATCTTGGTGTCAAATGTGTTATTTCTACTTCTGCTCATGTGTTGTTGATTCTTTCTTTTCTGATAACATTATTAATCTATTAATGAAGTAGTAAAAAGGAATTAACTGCTACAAGTTTCAAAGTTTTAAGACAACTGATTCAGCCCCCCTCTCAGTCGTCACCTTTAATTCCAACAGATTTTTGGTAGTGAGCCGCTGGTAGGGTTTAATAGCCCTCAGGGTTTAATAGCTCTTATTGTAATCTTTCTAGGTTTAGGGTTGAGGCAGTGAGCTTGCTAAACCTAGTTGTACTTCATGGAAGTGAGCCAGTATGTTCTAGGCCCGTGGAGTGACCAAGTCTGAACATCATTTTTCAAAGATTGCAATATATTTTGAGAGCTATTCCTCTTCGTGGTTTTTCCCCACCTTGGGGTTTTCCATGTAAAAAGTTTGGTGTCTCTTGTGTTTAATGATGCATCTATGTTCAAGTTTCTAATTTCATGCATTCATTGTTTAATCATAATAAGTGTGGACTAGTGATTAATGTTTAAGTGCATAAGTGTTTTAGTTTTTTGGACAACTGATTCACCCCTCTTCTCAGTTGTCTAATGCATTTCAACAATTAGTTTCAGAGCCAAGTTCCTCTGAAGAAAGTCTAATAGCTTGAGGAAGATCCAAAATGTCTTATAATAAGGAAGTGCCACATTTTGATGAGACGAATTATGCTCTTTGGAAGGCACGAATGAAAAGTCATCTTCTTTGTTTTGGTTACAAAGTATGGAAAGCTACAGAAACAAAATACACCTTGCCTCAAAATGGTTTGATGACTGAAAATGAAATCAAAGAATATGAAGTGGATGTTAAAGCAAAAGATGCTATGTTAAGTTCATTGAATGAATCAGTATTGACAAAAGTTGTGGATCTTGAAATTACAAATGAGGTATGGGAAAAGCTGGAAAATCTGTATGAGGGAGATGATTTTATGAAGGAGGCCAAGCTACAAAGTCTGAAAGTGAAATATGAAAGTTTGAAGATGAATGAAGATGAAAACATAATAGCCTTTATGCAAAGAGTTGATGAAGTTGTCACCAAAATAAAAGCTATGGAGGGAACTCTCAGTGATAAGGAAGTTGTGATGAAAATTCTTAGATCACTACCAAAGTCCTACAGTCACAAGGTAGTTGCAATTGAAGAATTTATGCAAGTAAAAGCTATTGATAGAGATTAGTTTCTTGGTAAGCTTACTACCTTTGAGATGAGAGAGTTTGGTGATGCCCTACCACAAGTCGAGACTACCTTCAAAGCCAGTACATCTAGGAAATCCTCTAGATTAGAAAAGTACAAGGTAGTTCATCTGATGATGAGTTTGATGAAATTGAAGCCAACTTTGTGGATAGACTGTAAAGAGGATCTGGTAAGTTCAAAGGTAAATTACCTTTTAAATGTTTTTCCTGTGGTAAAGTAGGCCACTTTGCTTCCAGATGTCCTAAAAGAATTGAAAGAAATAGAAAAAGATATGAGAACAGGCCTAGGATCCAAAAGAAATGTTATTATGTTGAAGATTTTGATGACGATGAAGGAGTATCAGATAATGGTGAACCAGATAATGTTAGTACTTCTGGTAATGAATGCTTGTTTATTGCTAATAAGGAAGAAGTTGTGTCTACTAATCCTGCTAGCTGTGTGAAGGAAGAAAAACCAGTGGAAAGTGATTTGGCTACTTAGGTTGTTGAAGACAAAGATGAATGGGTTATTGATAGTGGTTGCTCTCACCACATGACTGGTGACAAAAGTAAGTTTGTGAGTTTGGAAAGATATGATGGTGGACTGGTTAGGTTTGGAGATGATACAGCTAGTAAGATTTGTGGAAAAGGATCTATTTATTTTGATGGAAAGCATAATACTAAAGATGTCTTGTAAGTGAAAGGATTAAAGCACAATCTTTTGAGTGTGGGCCAGATGTGTGACAAAGGTTATGACTTAAGCTTCAAGGACAATGGATGCAAGATCAAGGAAAGCTCTAGAATAGTCATTGCAACTGGTAAGAAGACCAGAAGTAATATCTATCACTTGAAAGGAACTAATAATTATTGTTTGTTGGCTCAAGTTGATGAAAGTTGGCTATGGCATAGAAGGCTGTGTCACATCAATTTTGATAACATTATGAAGATACGTACTGCACAGGCTATTAGAGATTTGCCTAAGATTGTGAAGCCTACTAATCCTATTTGCAAGGAGTGTTAATTTGGGAAACAAACAAGAACAAGTTTCAAAAGTAAGGACCAATCAGTTGATGGACTACTGGACCTAGTGCATATAGATTTGTTTGTTTTTACCAGAGTAAGAAGTTTGTAAGGAGATAGGTATTTCATGTTGCTTATTGATGATTATTCTAGAATGACTTGGGTTACCTTTTTGAAAGAAAAATCAGAAGCTATAGATAAGTTCAAGGCATTATGGTTGAATGAGATGGATTTGAAGATCAAATGTTTAAGGTCTGATAGACGAGGAGAGTTCACATCGAATGAATTCAATTTCTTTTGAGAAGAACATGGGATAAAGAGATAGTTGTCTGCACCTAGAACTCCACAACAAAATGGAATCGTTGAAAGGAAAAATAGAACAGTTCAAGAAGCTTCTAGAACCATAATGAAGGAAGCTGATCTTCTAGAAGTATATTGGAGAGAGGCAATTCACACTGCTATATATATCCTAAATAGAGTCCAAGTCAAAGGTAATAGTTCTAAGACCCCTTATGAATTGTGGCATGGTAAAGTTCCTACTGTGAAATATCTCAAAGTTTTTGGTAGCAAATGTTATATCAAAAAAGAAGAAGATCTAGGCAAGTTTGATTCTAGGTGTGATAAAGGAATCTTCCTTGGTTACTCCACCAAGAGCAAGGCCTACCGGTGTTATAATAAGAGGCTAAATAAGATCATTGAGAGTGCAAATGTCAAAGTTGATGAAAGCAGGGAGGTCTCTAGAATCAAGTGGATATGAATCAGATAAACTAGATGCTTCATAAGTGGTGCAGCATGAAGATAGCTCAGATGAAGAGGAACAAGCTCCAGAAAGTTCTACCAAGACACCAAGGTATGTAAAACTTAATCATTCCGAAGATCAAATCATAGGAGATAAGAGCAAAGGAATCCTGACCAAAAGAAGAGCTGCAGAAGAACAAGTAAATTTCTATTTGATTTCCAAGATTGAACCTAAGACTGTGAATGAATTTTGCAATGATGAGAATTGGGTAAAGGCTATGAAAGAAGAATTGATGTAGATAGAGAAGAATCAGACTTGGGATCTTGTTTCCAGACTAGTAAATAAAAATGTAATTGGTACCAAGTGGGTTTTTTAGAAACAAGATGAATGAGAATGGTGAAGTAGTAAGAAACAAAGCAAGGTTGGTATGCAAAGGATACTCTCAAGTTGAAGGAATAGATTTTGAGGAAGCATTTGCACCAGTGGCAAGGATTGAAGCTATAAGAATGTTTTTGGCATTTGTAGCCTACAAAGTTTTAAGGTATATCAGATGGATGTAAAGTTTGCATTCTTGAATGGAGAGTTGGAAGAAGAAGTCTATATTGAACAACTGGAACGATTCTAGTCATCACATCAGGGTGACATGGTATGCATATTGAAGAAGGCATTGTTTGGGTTAAAACAAGCCCCCAAGGCCTAGTATACTAGGTTCAATAAGTATTTGATACAGTTGGGTACCACTGAAAACAATCTCTATTTCAAGATCAATAATGAACAAATCCTAATTGTTGCAGTCTTTGTTGATGACATTATCTTTGGATGCAATGAAGGTATGTGTACAATTTTTGTTGGAGAAATGCAAAGTGAATTTGAAATGTCTATGTTTGGTGAGATGAATTTCTTTTTAGGTCTACAAATAAATCAATCAGATAAAGGTATTTTCATTTCTCAGTCTAAGTATGTGAAAGAGTTGTTAAAGAAGTTTGGGATGGAAGACTCTAAACCGGGAAATACTCCCATGATAATCGGTTGTAAGTTGAGCAAAAATGATGATTCACCTATGGTAGATTAGAAAAGGTACAGATCTATGATTAGAGGATTATTTTATCTGACTCAAACCAGACCTGATATAATGCATGTAGTTTGTCTTGTGGCAAGATTTCAAGAAGAGCCTGAGGACTCACATGTGATGGCAGTCAAGAGAATTCTGAGATATTTGAAAGGCACAATGGATTATGGTTTGTGGTACCCAAAGGACAATGATTTCACTCTCAGTGCATACACTGATGTAGATTGGGCTAGAGATGTAGATGAAAAAAAAAGTACAAATGGAGGTGCATTCTATTTGGGAAAAAAGTTGGTATCTTGGATAAGTAAGAAATAAGACTCAATATCTCTATCCACTGCAGAAGCAAAATATATTGTAGCAGCATGTAGTTGTACTCAAGTGTTGTGGATGAAGTAGATATTGAAGGACATCGGAGTTGTGTATGAAGATCCAATTGAAATCTTTTGTGACAATACAAGTGCCATGAACATATCAAAGAATCCAATAATGCATTCAAGGACAAAGGACATATCCATAAGATATCACATTCTGAGGGAAAAAGTGACAGAGAATAAAGTCAAGTTGGATAATGTATCTACAAAAGACTAGATTGCAGACATTTTCACCAAAGCTCTGCCTAAGGATACTTTTGAGTATCTCAGAGAAAAGTTAGGGGTTATTACCCCTCCTACTCTAAACTAAGATGCACAAGAGTGCATTAGTCCAGTGGTGCTTAGAGTTCCTTCTTTAGATCTAGATTGATGCTTTTAGGGCTACTTCTCAGGGGGAGTAGTCAGAGAATTTAGAAGAGAAATTGAATCAGAGCAGAAGAGTGCAAGTATGTGCCCTCTTCCATTGATGTCAAAGGGGGAGAGAAATCATGTGAAAAAATTAGAAGGAAAGAGTGCAGATGTGTAAAGAGATAGGGGGAGAATCTTGTCTTAATGGTTGTTGCAGTTTTACATATCATATGTAGCCATCAATGACAAAGGGGGAGATTGTTGCAAGTATGTGGCTAATCAGTGTTGTCATTGATGTCAACATATCTTTGTTGTCATTGGTGTCAACTATGTCCTATTCTATTACTTGTTTAGAAGCATTGTATGTTGAGGATATTGAGAAAATTGGCCTCTCCAAAAGAAACAAGTGAGTTACAATGAAGTGCAGTACAAACAATGAGTTATATGCTAAAGAACAGTCTGGTAGATTGCTCTGCATTTCTTGTTGCTTAAAGATCTTGGTCTATGGATTAGAATTTATTTAAAGGGATGTCTGAAGATGCTAAATCTTGAGTTTGAGCCTTCAGTGTGAAGAATTGAGAGAGTTGCATTCACTTGAGTAAAACCTGATTTTTTTTATTATTCTCTGGTGATAGGGAGAAAGTGTTTTGCTTTGCATTCCTCGATAATAAAGTATTTTTCTCTGTAGTTCTAGAGAGAATTCTATGATGATGATAAGTGCCTATAGTTGCAATGGTTCATGATTTGGTGGTCTGCAAGCTATCTTTCTTTTATGATAGTTGAAGACAATGAAGTTCATGTGTTCTAGTGTGAAGATTCCTATTGTTAAAGTGGTTAAGTTTTGTGTGGTTTCTCTTGATGATTATGACATACTTGTGGATGCCTCCTGATCATGTCCCTATCTTAACATTGGTCTACATTAAGGAATTAAGATCGTGTTTGAAGATTGTTCCCAGATATAACGTAACATGTAACCAATCTTAGCTGACTTGGTTAATTCCAGTAATTACAGAGATCCCTTGAAGATTATGGAAGCATGTTGTGGCATGGAAGATCGTGTTTGAGTCCCAACTAAGGCATGGTATGATCCACATACTACAATTCCTTAGAATAATTTGTATTAGGTCAAGACCTATTTTGTAAATGTTTGTAATACTGACCTTGGAGTTTGTTCCAATGGTTGACGATTGTAATGCTAACCTTGATGATCATTCCAAGGTTGATGAAGTGTATAAATACTTGTAATTGAGTCGTGGAAAAGATGTCCTTGTGTGAAAATGGGAAGATAAGGAAAAGGGTGAGCAGATAAGGTAGAGCAGAGCAGAGGAAGTATTGTACTTCAATGTATTAATCTTAGACATGAAGAAGATGGTGATTTTTGGTAGTGAGCCACCAGTAGGATTTAACAGTCCTCAGGGTTTAATAGCCCTCAAGGTTTAACAACCCTTATTGTAATCTTTCTAGGTTTAGGGTTGAGGCAATGAGCCTACTAAACTTAGTTGTACTTCATGGCAGTGAGCCAATATGTTCTAGTCCCGTGGAGTGACCAAGCTTGAACATCATTTTTCAAAGATTGCAATATATTTTGAGAGCTAATCCTCTCCGTACCTTGTGGTTTTCCACATAAAAAAATTAGTGTCTCTTGTGTTTAATGTTGCATCTGTGTTCAAGTTTCTGATTTCATGCATTCATTGTTTAATCATAATAAGTGTGGACTAGTGATTAATGTTTAAGTGCAGAAGTGTTTAAGTTTTTGGGACAACTAATTCACCCCCTTCCTCTCAGTTGTCTGACACA
The DNA here is from genome assembly GCA_027924645.1 of Cunninghamia lanceolata. Lineage (NCBI taxonomy): Eukaryota > Viridiplantae > Streptophyta > Pinopsida > Cupressales > Cupressaceae > Cunninghamia > Cunninghamia lanceolata. The sequence goes on along the minus strand of BSBN01000726.1, from coordinate 16,872,157 downwards.
TTTCAACAAGGAAAAGGTAAAAGAAGCATTCATGACTAAAATGCAGAACTTGTTGGCTACCCCTTCAGGGTTAAATGAAGACATTTTGGATGAATTTGTGAAGGTAAAGGGTCATTTCAAATTTGCAATGGTTGACCTTGGGAAGTTAAAAAAGAAATGTGAACAGGTCTCCAGTAAGTTTGATGTATTCAAGTTTAGAATTGATTGGTTGGATGGGCCTGATGGGGATAGACTTGAGCTACTTATATCAAATTTTACAGAGCATGCACTAGTACAAAAAGAGTAATATATTACTAAAAAACTACTAAAAACTACTTATAAATGACCAAACATGGTCACGTGACCATTAGTAGTTTATTGCCAGTCATTTATAACACGACCAAGTTGATGACTAAACTATTTTTAGTCATTTATTGGTTGTTTTGATTGATCAATTTGGTAGTATACTTAATCAATGATTTAGTCATTGATTGTTGTAATCTAGTCACTTATTTAGTCATTTTTTATTCACTGCTATATTTGGTCATTAATTTAGTCATTGATTGTTGTTAACTAGTCATTTATTTAGTCATTTTATTCACTGATTTCTGTCCATTGGTAGTGTATTTAGTCATTAATTTTAATCATCATTTTGATCAATTTGGTAGTATATTTAGTCATTTTTATTCACTGGTTTAATTTTGGTCATATATTTAGTCATATTTATTCACTGTTCATTGATTTCTATCAATTGGTAGTATATTTAGTCAATTTAATTATTAATTGATGTCAATTAGTAGTATATTTAGTCATTTTGAAGCTTGCACAATGAAATAGCTTTAAGAAGGTAAAAACAACTTGTTTTATTGATAAAAAATGCTTACAAACAACATACAAATCTAAAAATAAGTTACAATGCTTTCTCTTTGCTAAAAAACCTTCATGGTTACAATACATAGCTCAAAGAATGAGCAAGAAACTAATTTTCTGAGTATCACTAAGCATAGAAGCACAAAGACATTCATATATGTCTTCTAAACAAATCCATGACTATCCCATATTGAAGCTCACTGTCGTACTTCAAGATCACACTGTCATCTCTGTAGAGATCTTGTCTCATCCACCCAACTTGCTTTACTTCATAAGCTACCACTGTGAATTGTTACCTGTAGAAATAAAGTATCCTTATCTCTGATGATTATGCCTCTGATGACTCATATTTGGTAGGATGTCTCAATTGTCATGGACTATTATTCAACAATATTGCCTTATGACTAGGCTATGTATTGTCCTAATCAAACTTGTGGCTTCTTGAAATGCATTGTCCAATCACTTGTCAACCTACTGTCATGCATTTTCCTTTATAAAATAACAATGCCTCATGACTGCCACTACCTAGGTCATTATTTTGGCATGCTTTCACTTGTATTCTGCCTCTCATCAATGTAGAACACTGCCCCTCTATTTAATTTCTTGACTACCTTTGACATCACTGTATCTTTTCCAAATTCCTTGAAAATAGTTCATCACTACTACTATTACCTAAGTATGCACTCTATGTCATCTACCAGACTGTTACAAGTTCACACAGTCCATCATTAGTCATGTCACTTATCACATCACTATCATGAACAACTGTCATATCATATCATCACCTCTAATATAGAAATCAACATCCATCCAAAATGATTGTAGGATATGCACAAATTGAACTTTTTGAGAAGACTTTAGAAACTTTCAAGCAAATGCAATTGGCAGGTGTAAAGCCAAACTCCACAACCTTTGCCAGCATCCTCCCTCCCTGTGCCAAAGTGAGAGCTTTGGAACAGGGTATGGACATCCATCAAAGCATGAAGGATAGAGGAATTTTGTCAGATGTTGTAGTTGCAACTACCCTGGTAGACATGTATGCAAAATGTGGAATCATAGACAAGGCACATGAACTATTTGATAGAATGCCTCAAAAAAAGTGTGGTCTCATGGACTACATAGAGAGAGCTTAAAGAGAGCCTCCTGATCGACTGCAATATAAAGGAGGAAAGAAAAATGAAGAGAGGTGTAAGTAATGCAGTCTTGCAGGATGAACCTACTTAGAAATTCAGGGAAGACATCTATTGGGTATTTCATTTGGTGTGATTGCTCCCCCATAGCCCTACAAGGAGCTAGGGCATGAGGGCACGGGATGGCGGGCTCTTCCCGCATCCTGGTGAAGGAACTTTTGTGTGTGCGTAGGGATGCGGGAAGAGTAAAAATGTGGTCTCATGGACTGCATATAGAGAGAGCTTAGAAAGATCTTTTAATCACTTAGAGAGAGCTCATATGATTGAGAAGGTGGCACAAAACTTTCATGGTATGTACAATGATTTGAATGGTAGTGTGTTCATATTGTTAGCCTCCTAATCGACTGCAATATAAAGGATGAAAGAAGAATGAAGAGAGGTGTAAGTAATGCAGCCATGCAGGATGAACCTACTTAGAAATTCAGGGAAGACATCTATTGGGTATTTCATTTGGTGTGATTGTTGCCTCACCTACTTATCTCTATGCAGTCTAGGCTCCCCTGTAGCCCCACAAGGAGCCAGGGCATGAGGGTGCAGGATGGTGAGCTCTCCCTGCATCCCCATGAAGGAACTTTTGTGTGTGCAAGGGATACAGGGAGAGAAATTATTGATGCATATGCACAGAATGGATTTGTTGGAAAGACTTTACAAACTTTCAAGCAAATTCAATTGGTAGGTGTAAAGCCAAATTCCATAACCTTTGCCAGAATCCTTCCTATCTACGCCAAAATGGGAGCATTGGAACAAGGTATGGACATCCATCAAAAAGTAATGGATAGAGGAATTTTGTCAGATGTTGTAGTTTCAACTACCCTGGTGGACATGTATGCAAAATGTGGAAGCACTAACAATGCATGTGAACTATTTAGAAGAATGCCTCAAAGAGATGTCATCTCATGGAATGCAATGATTGCGAGATATGCGCAAAATGGATTTTTTGACAAGGCTTTAGAAACTTTCAAGAAAATGCAATTAGTAGGTGTAAAGCCTAATTCAACAACCTTTGCCAGTATCCTCCTTGCCTATGCCAAAATGGGAGTTTTGGAACAGGGTATGGACATCCATCATAACATAATGGAAGGGGGATTTTTGGTAGATATTATAGTTGGAAATGCTTTGGTAGACATGTATACAAAACGTGGAAGTATAGATAAGGCATGTGAACTATTTGATGGAATGGTTCAAAGAGATGTCATCTCTTGGAATGTAATGATTGCAGGATATGCACAAAATGGATTTTTCAAAAAGGCTTTAGAAAATTTCAAGCAAATGAAATTAGTAGGTGTAAACTCAAATTCAACAACCTTTGCCAGCATCCTTCCTGTGATATCATGGATACCCACTCTCCCGCAAGCACTTCAAGTCATGTTTGCGGTGATGTGGGACTTTCCTACATCACCACAGGCATGACTTTAAGTGCTTGCAGGAGAGCGGGTCATGTGGGGGTATCTAATTCCTGAGATAAACAAAGAAGCAAGCCAATTTTCCATAATATGTTTGTGCAAAGCCATATTTTTGGGAAAGCCCTGCATCACCCGCTCTCCCGCAAGCACTTTAAGTCATGCCTGCGGTGATGCAGGAAATCCCTGCATCACCGCAAGCATGACTTGAAGTGCTTGTGGGAGAGTGGGTATCCATGATATCACATTTCTTTGAGGCATTTTTTGAAACAGTTCACTTGCCTTGTCCATGCTTCCACATTTTGATGTATGTCTAGTAGGGCAGTTGTAACTACAACATATGACAAAAAATAAGGATTACCGAGTCTGATACACTTACTTGGGACTGTGCATTCTCAGTGTATCTTATTCTTGTGCCTGTGAGGTGGAAGTTTTGATTATCCAAGTGATGGGTTCAAAATTTTCACAATCATGATACGATGGTCATTGTGAGAGAACTGTCATAGTACAGTAAAATGCCAAACAAAGATGATGAAACAATAGTGATCAATTTGATTAAGGCAGTGACTTCACAAATCTTGAAGGGATAGTCCTAGTATCTTTGTTTTAAAGGTCAGTGATTTCAATGTTGGAAGACAGTGCTACAGATTCTTCCATGCCATCAACTTCAGGAAACAACACAATTGGCTGAAGGAACTTCTCATTTTACACAATGCAGTTCTCCAAGCTCATTAGAAGCTGCACATAAATATAACAAATTGAAATATGAACCTAAGAATGAATGCATATGAGATTATTCTTTATGTCCAAGTGGGACTCTTAGTCCTTAAGACATTATCAATACAGTGGTATGTTTTCAAGGGTAATACTTTCAACCTACAGGGACCTTGCATTGTGACATGAATGGAGGAAGTTGTCTTGTAGTCCAGGGTGGTGATCTTTAGGAGTTTTGTGTCAACAGTGATTTCAATAAGCTATGTTTCATATGCCCTATATGGTTGTTAAATGCTAAGGCGTGAATGGAAATTTCTTCAAGTGCTATGCAAGGCCATTGAAATCAAAGATCTGTCCTCTAAGTCATTTACACGTGGTGATTGAGAACACAGCGAGTAAGAAGTAAAAGAGCACTGGATCATAGCACTACAAAATGGTCATGAGTTATGCAATGAACTTTACGATTCTTTTGATCACAAAGGAGATCTAGATAATAACCAACATACTGATGTGCACAGAGAATGTTCATGGAGGAGTGCAAACTTCCTTACAAAGCAATTACCACAGTAGAGTTTGAGGTGAATTGCACCTACTATTTTTGTTGATATGGATATGTTCTAACCTGTAGTTAATTGTTGTAGCATTACATATAGGCTAGATATTTGTTCATATACCATTGTTTCTAATTCAAAATTGCTATACCTTATTCTAAGAGAAAATCACAGGGGGAGTCTATACATAAGACACCATTGTTTCAAGTTCAAAATTGTTGGCTCTTTCACAATTGTTTGCTTCATTTATTTGATCTAAGATAGCCTATTGTATAGAATATGCTCTCAAAATCACAGTAAAATCCTTTATTTTGGGAAGACTGTTCAGAATCTTCCCATCATAACAATGAACAAAAGCATCAGTCACTAACCTAAACTTTGCAAGAGTTTCATCAAATTCTACTTTTCCACTCTCTTTTCCATTCTAAATTTTATTCCCAATTTCATCCATGAAGAACTTCCTCAACTTGTAGATCCTGTTGTTAGCCATAACTTTACCAGTTGTCTAGGATAGATTCAAGTTTTTACCCAAGCAACAATTGACAAATTTGGCCTTACTAGATATAATGTGTTGAAAATCTCTTTGAATTTATTCTAGAAAAGAGTTCCTGAGAGTATAATGTGTAGTTTTGAATTAACCTTTTTGCATGAATTCCATTGTATCTGGTAAGGCCGAATTTTGTCAATTGCTACTTTTTGTCAAAATTCATCCTTACTAGATACAATGGAATTCATGCAAAAAGGTTAATTCAAAATTGTGCATTATACTCTTAGGAACTCTTTTCCAGAATAACTTCAAAAAGCTTTTCAACACATTGTATCTGGTAAGGCCGAATTTTGTCAATTGTTGCTTGGGTAAAAACTCAAAGATATCCTCGACACCTAGTAAAGTTATGGCTAATAGCAGGATCTATAGGCAAAGGAAGTTCTTCATGGATTAAATTGGGAATAAAATTCAGAATGGAAAAGAGAGTGGAAAAGTAGAATTTGATGAAACTCTTGCAAAGTTTAGGTTAATGATTGATGCTTTTGTTCATTGTTATGACGGGAAGATTCTCAACAATATTCTCAAAATAAAGGATTTTACTATGATTTTGAGAGCATCTTCTATACAACAAGTTGTCTTAGATCAAATAAATGAAGCAAACAATTGTGAAAGAGCCAACAATTTTGAATTTGAAACAATGGTGTCTTATGTATAGACTCCCCCTATGATTTGCTCCAAGAATAAGGTATAGCAATTTTGAATTAGAAACAATGGTATATGAACAACTATTTAGCCTATTTGTTAGGCTACAACAATTAAATATAGGTTAGAACATATCCATATCAGCATAAAATAGTAGGTGCAATTCACCTCAAACTTTGTTGTGGTAATTGCTTTGTAAGGAAGTTTGCACTCCATGAACATTCTCTATGCACATAGCCAAACATTTAAAGTTCTTAACCAAAGCTCCAAAAATGAGTATCTTGTCATTGCATGACTCCTACTTTTGCTCTAAGTATGATAGTACCTGAGCTTCTAGTGTTTCTAGACGAAACCTATAGCGAAAAAGTGTAGTCTCCATCTGAAGGAACCATCTTCGGAGCTCTTCCATGAAATGAGGGTTGAAAACATTAGAAGAAAAGAAATACCATAATTCTAAAGTAACAATTTGTATCAAGACAAATGTAAGAAAGTATAATTAAAAAGACAAATCCTTACAATTGGACCTCAAATTGGACCAAGTAGATTTATGATTTTATCTTTAGAATGTAGGAACTTTCTTTGTCGAAGCTTCATGACCTCAAATTGGATCTCAAATTGGACCAGTAGATTTATGATTTTATCCTTAGAATGTAGGAACTTTCTTTGTTTGATATTCATGACCTCAAATCAGATCCAAAATTGGACCAACAGATTTATGATTTTCTCTATCCACCGACGTTTGTATTCCTATACTCAGGTTCTGCTTCCGAGAAAAAACACCTGAAAGTGTTTTAGACCAGCTCAAGGTACTATCCAACCTGGTTATGTCACTAATAGCAATCCAAGTTTGCCTAAACCGTCCATACCTGAATATTGCATCACAATCTATTCTTCCTACACATAAAAATGCCACATATTAACCCCTTCTAAATAAAACATTTGATCATCATAAAACCATAATTAATAAATCATTTCAATTTCAGAAAGAATCCGATGTCATTTACTATCAAAACAAAAGCTGTATAAATCACAAAAAATCCATGAAGCCTCCTAAATGTATCTTAAAGCAAGTTTACAGGATGGGTTTCAACATAAGAAGCTTTCTACTATAGCTCTCAATGAATGTATTAAAAGTAGAAAACAAAATTCTTCACACTCGAAGTAATGTAGTCAAACATTTATTCCAAAAGTATGTTAGCGGGAGTTAACTAAAAACAAAATGATTTTTTTCTTGGTTTCTTTTATCAATATGCCATGTGGAAATGGAATAATCACTAAGAAACCCTAACAATAAAAAATGAAGTAAAGGTTCAAGAAAGGAAATTCCAATGTACTATTGTGTAATGGTGATGAAGGCACTTATATGAGCATGACCTACATACAAATCCCTGCCATTGAATTGCCATCCATCCAAAGAGAAAATAAGAAATGTGAGGATTTGAGCAATATAAGTCCAAGGGGTTATGCTGTAATGATAATGGAATCACCATAAGAGCACAACCAAGGAACAAATTCTTGTGACTGTAATTATGTGATCCATAACTCTATTGGTCATGTGGCACAATTGTGTTATAACAAATACAGGATGTATTCATGTGTGACCCAAGTTTAATGTGGCTATGTTGTGATAGAAATGGAGGCACTCATATGAGCACAATTCATGAACAAATTAATCACTGTCATCACAATTAGGTGTTAATCATCATTGGGTGCATTCAAGTTGACTCAAGGTTAACAGGTTACAATGTAATGATATCATGATCCAAGAGTGATTACCTCTTGCTGCAATAAAGAGCCTATAACTCTGGTTGATATGCAGAGTGGTTGTGTTATATCAATTATGTAGTGCATTCAAGCACAACCCATGTTTAATGGACTGTTCTAGAGAGTGATCAAGATTTTCTAAACCTTATGAATGTTACTTAAAAGTGTACAACTTAAACTACAGACCAAGTTTGTTACATACTTGAATGCGATCTTGGGTTACCACAAACTATAATAATGTGATCTGCTAATAACCATTATGGGAAGTATTAAAGCAAGACCCATGCTATATAGGATACATTTCCTTGATCAAGTTTACATACCTTAATGATCAAACACAAGCTTCCCACACACTCTAGGATACAATCCAAGATCATACCACACCTTGTCAAGACAACTAATTTTCTGAACCAAGATTTAAGGTTGTTTTTTAATACAAACAAAAGCATTGGTAAGAGCATGACTAGGGTACAAACCCTAGGCCTCCATAGAAACATAAACCATAAATCTAGTGGATTAGTGAGGTTGCAATACCAGAAAGATTGAGACATTGTAGCCAATAACAAGCACACTATGTAGCTCAGTGACATTTGTAAATGCAATCTATGGTAAGAAGAATGGCAGTCACTTGAGGTGTGACAGTCAAAAAGAGGCTGAGCAGTGACAAGATAATAAAGCTCAAACCTTGCATAGTAAAATGGAGATTTTAATAGTGAGTTTCCTTACCCCCTTACTAACCTTAAGGGTTTTTCAAATGCTATTGACATTGTTAGACAAGGCAAATGCAATCAGGGAATGACTGTCCAAATGAAGTAATAGTGGTAATCACAGGTTTAATGTTTCTTATTAGCCATTGTATAATGGAGTTAGTGGATTGCATGTTTGAGTAGTGTTTTGAGACTCATCAAAAATGGGAGAATAGTGAATAATACCTTGTGGACTATGAAGTGGTGACAATAAGGTTGAAGGATCTTAAGACCCACAATACCATGAAACAATGAGTCCCCTGTAGTAAGTAGGCAGTCTATAGGGCATGGTTTGATTTTATAGAAGGATGCTCATGAAAAGAATGTTCAAGTGACAATGAGTGAGTTGTTTGAGATTGTAGTTGAGGGTGCAATATCCAATCTTAAAGGTAGTTAGAAAAGTAATAAATATGTTAGAAAATCAAACCCTACACAGTAAACAATTAACAATGTTATCTTGCATGATGCCTTGAGTTTGAAGACAAAAATCTCATTGTATCTTGATGGTCAATCACTAGCAACCATGATTTTAAAACATGCTATTGTGCTTATGGAGGCAACATTTTAAGCAAGGTAGTGAGTGGTGGTTTGGAACAATGGTAGGTATGAAGGACTTGCTTTATATGCATACTATGCAATCTAGCTTAAGATAATGTTCTTAGAAGAGATTGAAGGTGGATTATGGAACTCAAGGGTTACCATGATTAAGATTGAAGCAAATACTGAGCTCTATTTAAAAGCCACTATCATGAAGATATTAAATATGTCACATGCAAAACCCTAGTAGCTGGAGTAATGAATACAGTGCCAAAGAGGACAATGAGCTAAGGCAGATTTAGGAGATCTCCACATTATCTAATCATAGGCAAATACATCATTTATTTATTTTTTTAAATTAAAAGAAATCATTCTAAACCCTATATAGGATACATTCTAAACCCTATATAGGATAAATTGATACTTCAAAAGCATCTGAATTAGGAATTTGAGATTATGCAAATATATGTCAATTAAATACCTGGATTACAAACAGTAGCATGAATAATGTAACCCTTGTTGAGTAGAGCAGGAATGAGATAAGTAGAAATGAATCCTATGCCTCCTATCACGCACATCTTCTTACCATTCTCTGTCATTCTTTACTAAAACACTTCTCCATTTTGGTGGGCTACACCTAAAAATAAGGTTTGGACGAAGGTTTTAGAGTATGTTTATTAAAATGAAAACTCCATTTTGGCAGACTATGCCTGAAAATAAGATTTTGACGAAAGTTTTAGATTATGTTTATTAAATTTTTAGAGTATTTTGGCCGTCTATTTGTTTTTGATTCCTTAAATGATTCATTCAAATGGATTGTGATAAATAAATGACTAACTATTTAGTCATTTTTATTTGTGTGACTAAATAATTTTTTAGTCAATGACCAAATTAGTCATTTATTTACTCATTTATAGATGAGTTACAAAAAATTAGTAGAATTTAGTCATTTTTAGTTGTTGTGACTAAATTTTTAGTCACTTAGTCATTTATTTTCTAAAATTCTACTAGTGATAAGTGTGGCCAATCTTATGGGAGGGCGTTTACTTCTAGTTAGTCTTATTTTTTATTATAATAAATATTCTTTGTAAAGATTCTTTATTCAAATTCTTTGTAATAAGGGATTCACTATTTTATAAAGTGGACCCTACCAAACATTCAAAAGTTCCTCTTTTCTAGGGTGCTAGGATTTTGCATGATGTTTGGGGTTGAAAATTCAAAGTGGGATATGCATGCAGATATGTAATGCTTTAACTGATGTTGTTTTCTTAATTGCATGTTTTTGTGAAGATTAAAAATAAGGACAAAGCGCTATATGTGCTTTAAAGCAGCTTTCCTTTTGTTTTTTAAAGCAGTTTGCTTTTTGGGGCTCCTATATAAGTGAAGGACCTATTTTGTGAAAAGGGTCCACTAGTTGAAGAATTAGGCTATGGGTCCATACTTAGTATTTTTCAAGTTTTCAGCAAATTAGATTTTACAACATTCTATTTTATATCTTGTACTCAAATTTGAAGAAATTAATACAAGATGATTGTCAATTCATATGGATTCATCTCCATGCATCCGGAGTAGTGCTTTAAACTTCCATCTTTACTTCCATGTTTGTTTGAGAAATTCTAAATCTGGGCTTAAATTCTAAATTCTATTTTTTATTTGTGTGTGAAATACAGTGATCAAAAAATGTAATTCATGTTATCATTTTGAAATCCTTTGAATCTTGCACTAGTGGTATGAATAATTGAGTTTATAACTAATCTTAATACTACAATTAGTGAATTTATTAGATAGATTTGTTGATATAAAGGTAGAAATATAAGTGTTGCACCAATCGTTTCTCGCATCTATTATAATCTTTTGAGATTCCTTTAAAACAAAATTAAAATATAAATCAATTCTGATCTAGTTTGAACAATAATAGGAAAACCAAGGCCCCTTGTTAAACTATCTACATTTACCTTGTGCTCATGCAGCAAAGTTGTGACCCAACTCCCTAGACCTTGGGGACAGTTGATCCCTTTTGGATCAGTTGTCCTTTTAGGAGAGGCAGGTTGAATCTCATCTTGCTTGTGTTGCATGTGTCTTGAAAGGACCATCAATAGAACTAGTGCTAGAAGGAGGGCATTTGAATTCAATTCATTAGAACTTCAAGCTAGAGTGCATAAATTTCTTTTCTCCTGAAAGATTTAGGAGAATTCTAAGATCTTCACCTGAAAAAGGAGATTTCTTTGAGCTAGTGTTTCATACTAAAGAAAGAAGTATAAGAGGAAGACATAATAATCAATTAGTTGCCTCTTCATCAAATTAGCAACCCATAGCTAACCCTGTCATACCACCTATCTTACCTCAACCAATGGCTTTCATTCCTACAGATAATTCACCTTTAGGGACTGTGCTAGGAGGAATTTATGAGTTGCCCGGGAACCTAGAAAAGGTTTGTGTAAAATACATTTATGGAGAAAGTAAGACCATAGAAGAACACATACAAGCTTTTAAAGATGTTGCAATTAGATCATAGATATCCCATCAAGACATAGTATGTAGGTTGTTTCCTTATTCTCTAGGAGATTTCACATATAGCTAGTATCTGAGCCAACCATCAAACTCAATATCTTCATGGGGGAAATAGAAACAACCTTTATCATTTAGTTCAAAACATATGTAGATCCAGCTATCTTGTACCATCAATTTTCCACATGTAAAAAGGAACCAAATGAGCCCTTGACAATATTTAATACTAGGTTTCAAAGGTTGTACAAGAGATTATGTGCACCATACATAGTTGCAGAGGATGCAATCATTCAAGTCTATTTAAAAGCAATTGACCCTCTGACCAGTTTGTTCCTGAGAAGGACTCAAACCTGAACAGACATAGACACCTTGGCTAAAACATACAAGTTGGCCATTGAATTACTACACCAGATTGATCCTTCCCCACGAGGGATTAATGGATCTATGCCTTTTTTGAGATATCTAGGAGGACCAAATAAGCTACCTGCAATAAATAATGATTTGGCTAGTAGCATGCCCTTGGTAAACCTAATATGTCTAGCCATGCATTAGCAACAAATTAGGCATATGGAACACTTGCAATAAATTGGCCTAGTTTAGACTAGAACAACCATCAAATGCATGTCACAAATAGTGGAAACTCATTTTTTGAGAAACCTACCATGACTCGGGTAGCTCAAAACAACATTTAGGCTAATGCACGAGTGAGTCAATTAGGAACAAACTAGACTATGCATTTGACATCTAAAATAGAAGCACTGAAAAAGTCATTATCCAAAGTCACAAATGAGCTCACTCAATTTAGATTAAATCCCACACAAGCCCAAAATTAGAACAACTTCCATAACTAAGGTAACTTCCAAAACTAGAAGAGGAACTACAACTAGAGACCATTTAATAGGAAATGGAATACAAGACCTAATAATGAGGGAGTTAAAAACATAGGCAATGGACCAAATGAGGGAAACCAAGGGGCTGCTAATACATCCAATATAGTAAACATGGTTGAGTTAAACCATATGGCTAATTGGTGTAGGTTGCATGATACAGTAGACCATTCTAAACTAGATTGCCCCAAATGGAAAAGATGGCTAGGATTGCACATGCAGACTTACAAAATTACTACAACGTAGTCCAAGAAAATAATAGCAGCATAAATACAACCATGGTCCTAGATACTTATGTCTTCCCATTTGAAGAGGATAACAAACCTTCTAATGAGACTTATGATGTCTAGACCTTTCATCCATGAAAGAACAATTACTTCCTAAGGAATAAGGCCAAAGGTCCTTTTACTGTTGCAAACAAGGTAGATAACTGAGAGGGGGGGTGAATCAGTTATCTCTAATAACTTTACTTTATTTTTCCTTTTATAATTTGTACAACATCAAAACACATAAGCATATATATATAATCATGAGAGAAGAAATGAAATCAACACACATAACACTAGGATTTTAATGTGGAAAACCCTATTAAGGGAAAAACCATGGGGTGACTAACCCAAGATTGTACTCTCTGTTAAAAGAATAAGAAGTACAAAATGGCACTTGCCAATTAGGGCTCACTACCTGAGCACACTACTCACAAGAGACACACTGCCTACAAGAGACTCACTATCTATAAAGGTCATAGAGGGTAACCAGGTGTTTGAACTGATCAGAGGCATCCACATATGCTGAGGTTCAGTTCCAGTTAGGCTCAATATACTGATCTAATGCACTTCATTCTTCTTCTACTTTAGTGCTTTTGTTCTGTCATATACCAAACTTGTATTGCTGCTTCCACACTTATTTCTACCTTTCCTTGCACATTATACACTTTCACACACACCTTCATACCAAAATCCATTTGGTATATATATCCGCACCAAGGATTTCAACATCTTTCTAGTCAGCAACTAGAATACTCAAGATATTTACAAAACACTGATCTGTCAGCTAATTCCATGCTTAATATGTGATGCATATCAAAAACATAGACATAGAAGTCATCAATCATGTCGGCCAACCATGTATGATCCCTCACTTAGCTTGATCAATATCAATTACTCATCCGGATTGAAGTCTGATATTCTGTCGGTCAGTTCTTCCTCTGTTTGCTCTGTCTGTCTGGAACCCAACACTCATATGCTCATATCTTTTCCATGATTCATCACTGCAGGCTCAATCTTTGGAATATAGTAGTCATGATACTCCTCTTGACTTTTCCAAGTCCGCAACTTGCTGAATTATACCATCTGAGGGATCTGGACCTGATTGTCAGACCTTGTTGCATGCTCTATTCTTGTTCACCAGACTAGAAAACTCTTCAATCTAACTTCCGGTATAGGCATACTATGTGCTACAGATGTGTGGGATAGACTTTGTTACCATCAATGACAACAATCATGAAGCCACACAATTTCTGTTACCAACAATCTCCCCCATTGGCATTGATGGCAACACTTAGTGAAAAATGACTAAGTGTCATAGCAAACTCCCCCTTGGCTGATGCTCTATCTTATGTACTATTTTACCGGAGCTCCCCCTTACCTGGATTCTACATTTTTCACTACTCCTCACTCCTCCTTTGACATCAATGGAAAAGGGTGGAATCCGCACACCAAAATTTGCAAAAATTAACCTATACATAGCCGCATAAGTATATATACATGTTATACTTACATATACTTAAGTATATCCGCAAAAGTAGTCTTCAACTGTACAAATTCTATTACCCAACTTTGCTTCATCCTATCCAAAATTGAGATGTGACCACTCAACAAAAATGCATAAGCTTCTACCCTTCTTAAGTCTGCCAGATCATTGGTTCGAGCTGTGGTCTGAGCATCAGTTAAGGCCTCATGCATTGCCTCTAACTTAGTGATAATTATCCCTCTAAGTTCACTCATCCTACTTATTATATTCTTCTTCTCCTTTTCAAGCCTCTTTATTTCATTTATAATGGCAATAGCCTGGCACTCTTGATTCATTATGGATGTGGTGAGGGGATCAAAATTTTGAGATAAACTTGACAGTTTACCTTCTTGTTCTTTCACCTTCTTTTCAATATCCTCTGTCACTTTAGACCAAGATACACAAAATTTGTACATTTATCCACCATCTTTAAGAGCATTTTCTAGGCTCTTTATTCCAATATATAGGGTCCTTCTATCATTAGCTACGAGTCCCTGTACTTCAGTGAATCTCTTTCCCAAAAATGCTTTCCAGACTTTCTCTTCTACTGATTTCTCTAAAGAATCAAAATGGGTGCTAACAGAGTTAACCAGAGATTTCAAATTACCAGATGGAGAGGCTGAAGGATCCTTTTGAAATGATGGCATGATCTTCTCCAACACACAGGATGCAATCTCTATTAGCTCACAGTCTTCCATGTGAGACTTCAGAAGTTTTTCTTTTGCTTTATCTTGAGCAAAAGATGCTACCTTCATTGTCTGGACCAGAGAGAGGGAATCAAAATTTAGTGGTCCTTTGAATAATTTTGGTTCATCTATCTCTATCATTTCTTTGTTCAAGAAGCTCTTTACTGCCTCTGCAGTGTCTCTTGCCAGAGACTGAGTCTTCTTCTTTTTGCAACCTCAAAACTATCATCAAGGATCTTCTCTATTTGTTCTTCTTCTCTTCCCTTTACCTCCTCTTCTTGACTCAATTTCTCCTTCTCTCTTCCTTCTCCTTCAGTACCTGAGTCTGCAAGGGGATCCGAAGGAGAGATGTTAACTTCTTCATGGACTTCCTCTTCCAGAATAGAGGAATCTAAGTCCTTAGACTTCTCCTCATCTATCTCTTTTGACTCTTCTATATTTTTCTCAGTAGATTCTTCTTTTGATGCACTTAATCCTTTGACATCCATGGTAGAAGGTTCTTCATCTAATTCCTCTATAACATGAAGACTGAATCTTTTGAAAGCATTCTAGAGGATGTCTTCTGTTTCTCTTGCTATCTGATCAGTCTCTCTAACATAAGTTTGTTCATTCTTGCTTTTCTCCAGAACTCATCCTTACAGTCCTTAAAGATCATGTTCATTTGTTTTGGAGTAATGGAAGGATAGAGCTGAATTGCAATCTCTTCTCGGATCTCTAAATCCTTTGCCTTGGCATTCTCTTTTCTAAGTTCAAGTACTTTCTCTAGACTTTTGGGAATTAATGAAATGATTTCAATGAATGCTTTATTATAGATATTCAGGTACCTGACTGTAGCTTCTTCCAAAATTCTTTTGTTAGTATCACTGTATTCATCATAAAATTCTGTGACTGGTTGCAAGTTCCCATCAACAGTGACTACCTTGATGATATCATCAATAGAAAGAATGGGCCTCTTAACAAATTCTTCCCCTTCTTCTTCTTTGTTTTTACCAGCAGAGGATTCTTTGGATGTTTTCTTCTTCTTCATTTTCTTGACTTCCTCATCAGACTCTATTTCTTCATCATCCTTTTGTCTTATATAAGACCTTGTGGCTTTTGTTTTCGTTCTCTTTTCTCCCTTTCCAGATGTCTTGGCTTCCAGTTTTGAGGCTCTTGAGCTCTTAGGTGCAGAAATCTTGGAGGATCTAGTCTGAGAAGAGGCTTACACCAGAACACTTTTTTTCTGCTTCTTGTTTCTCTTTCTCATCTTTTTCTATTTTCTCTCTGTTTGCATCAATTGCCTCTTTTGATATGCCAAATCTTTTGGCAATTTCCTTTACTTTCCTTCTAACTTTTCTTTTTATTTTCAGTTGTCTCAGTTCAACATGAATCTTTACACTTAATTCTTCAAAGGTTCCAAACCTTTCTACCTTAGGGTCCTTAGGCTGACTCAACAAGTGTTGGACATGCAGCTCCAAGATTTTCTCATCAACCTCATATCCCATTGGCATAATCCAAATTGTTCTGGGCTCAATTGCCTCCATTAGGCATTGATTAGTGTCTACCATGAAGCATACTGTATCCTTATATTTTTCAACTATTATTTGAGGAATTCTTTCTCTGGCCTACATCATACTTTGGAAGTTCTTAAAGTATCCCCAAAGTGTTGTGCTTTGAGCCTTAGCATCAACAAGTCCATACATATAGTCTCTAATTTTTATGACAATCGATCTGTCATTTTGCCATACCCAACCACTTGATCTGGGTAGCTCATTCATATAGTAAAAGAACAGACACAATATTAAGCCACCATACTTGAATGAGTTCTTCTTATCCTTCTTGATCTTCTACAAGTTTTCTAACAGTTGGTTCAGAAGAAGATCACATAGATCATAATCAGCATTTTCCCTTAGCATCTGATGTTGTATAAATTGCAGTTCCGGACACAGAATTCTCCCTACTGGAATGATAGATTTTATAACCAATTATCATAGAGGCAAATTTGATATCTAGATCTGTGATATCTTCTATTGTCATTTCTCTTTTGTCAAACTTAGATCTGGTAGCTTCACTTACTGTCTGGTTCTTAACAGATTTGAGTGCAGGCAACCCACTGGATGAGTGCAATCCAGTTACTTCCCTAATGACATCTTTTGTTATCTTGAAGGGCTTCATAAAGCACATGAAATTGTCATGTATTCTGCTAAGAACACACCAGACCCATTCATCTTCTGCAAAACAGGGAAAGTGGATGCAATGTCTAA
This sequence comes from Cunninghamia lanceolata, assembly GCA_027924645.1. NCBI lineage: Eukaryota > Viridiplantae > Streptophyta > Pinopsida > Cupressales > Cupressaceae > Cunninghamia > Cunninghamia lanceolata. The sequence continues at coordinate 16,855,102 of BSBN01000726.1, read as the reverse complement.
AATGCTTATCCCGTAGGGCCTTGTATTGAGGTTTGAGTTCAAAGGTTTCATCTATTAATTGTTTATGGTAGATATCTATCAGCTTAGATTCTCCAAATTCCTCAATATTTGCGTGCATGTACACCCTAACATCTTCTACATGTAGAATCCCATGCTTAATGCTAGAAAAAGTGTCTAAGGGATCAACTTCTAGGGATTTGTAGGGGTGTTTCTTGAACTTTGGGAATGGCGTATCAATTATCTTAACAACCATTGGAGTAGCCATCTTTGCAAAAGATTCAGAGAGAGATATTCAGAAATGGAAATACCTTTTTACGCTTTTAGGGTTCACAATAAGAGCTAGAACAGGTCGCTGGTTGAATCAAATTCTGCGGTTGATCTTTGAGAAAGTTGTAAAAGCTTGATACAGAGCTCTTCCTTTCTTCTTCTCAAATGCAAATGTGTAAATGATGAGTAAAAGAACCCTTTTATCTCTACACAAACCCTAATTTCCTTTTGCAATAAATGCGCAACTTAAGTCATTTGGTTGCCTTGTTCTGAGAGAGATCTTTCTAAATCACTGAGATGCACTTGAAATCATTTTCAGTGATAATTGACAATGTATCTTCTTTCCTCCAATCATGCCATGAATCCGCAGATCAAGATATCTCAATTTTGAATGATACTGGATCTATCTATGAAGATCTTGCTTTACCGGATGGCTGTCAAACCGGATCAATCTTGGCTGAATACACTCTTCAAACCTCCTTGGGGATCTTTCATATTTTTACTGAGGGTTATTTAGATATTTCTCTGAGAACCCTTTAATCCGCAACATTCCATGTGCTAAATTTAGGCACCAATTGTCTAACTGGGGGAATTTATTTTCCTTTGTGACTCCCCCTGAGCCAGAGCTCATCTATTTAGTTTCTAGAAGGAATATCAGCACCAGATTCTGGTGCGGATCCATCCCTAACATTTTCTGTACTCTTCTTCACCCAAATCTTGTTCATCTTCCTTTGAATTTCATCTGCATTCACTTTGCCTTTTCCTTTATCTTGATTACGATGCACCGGACCCCTTTTATCCTAATTCTTACTTCTGCAGAACCTGGCAATATGACCGGATCTATTGCAACTGTAACAAACAACATTTCTTTGCATATTTGACTGATATCCTCTTGATCTACATTGATTAGCCATATGTCCCATTCTATTGCATGCAAATCATCTACCATTTAATGGATTGTTTATTTGCATATTTTTGTATTCATGAGATTTGTGACCACACCTTTTGCAGTTGAAACACTATCCAGAGAAGGATGAATTAGTCTGATTCATTCTTCTTTTGTACTGAGTTACTTTATGACCGAAGTTGTTGCAACTGTAGCAGTATCCATTGAAAGATGGATATCTTTGAGCTTTTGGTTGCCTTACTGGAGGTCTTCTAGGTTTGTTTCTTGGATTTCCTGATCCAGAGTTCTTCTGACTGGATCCAGAGATTTCATCTTTCTCAAATCCCAAGCCACACTTGTCATCTACCCTCTTTTGGCTTTCAAGAAGAACTTCAAGTTGAGATGAGCTTATCTTGAATTTCTTTGTATTCATTTGTTGTTTGAAGATCTTGTTTAAGAGTGTCTATCTAATTCTCAAGTTGTTCTTCATTATCTCTAGCTTCTTCAAGATCAAATTCCAGATGCCTGATTATTCTATCCATTTTGTGGTAGTCCTCTGACTTCTCCTTGAGAGATTGTTTTAGATTATCTTCAATTTTTCTTTTCTCTTCAATTTCTTGGGTGAATCTCATAACCCCTAATTCCATTTCATGCCTTACCATAATAACCTCTTTTGATAGCTTCTCACATAACTTGTTTTTCTCATTCAGATCTTCATTAGTATCATTGGCTTCACTTTGACTTGCTAATTTTTGAAGTAGTTCATTTCTCTTTTTCATAGAGATAATCAGTTTTTCTTTTAGCTCATTTATGAAATCATTAGCTTGTTTGAGTCTTTCTCTCAAGTTATTGACTTCAGAGTGAGATTGCACAAGATCATCTAGGGCAAACTAAATTTATTCCTTCATACCATACATATCCATTGAGATTCCTAGATCTTCCTCAAGCTATTAGGCTCTGTTTAGAGGAACTTGCTCTGATACCAATTGTTGGAAACAAGGTAGATAACTGAGAGGGGGGGTGAATCAATTATCTCTAATAACTTTACTTTATTTTTCCTTTTATAATTTGTTAGCATCAAAACACATAAGCATATATATATATATATAATCATGAGAGCAGAAATGAAATCAACACACATAACACTAGGATTTTAACGTGGAAAACATTGTTAAGGGAAAAACCATGGGGTGACTAACCTAAGATTGTATTCTTTGTTAAAAGAATAAGAAGTACAAAATGGCACTTGCCAATTAGGGCTCACTACCCGAGCACACTGCTCACAAGAGGCACACTACCTACAAGAGACTCACAGTCTACAAAGTTTATAGAGGGTAACCAGGTGTTTGAACTGATGAGAGACATCCACATATGCTGAGGTTCAGTTTCGGTTAGGCTCAATATACTGATCTAATGAACTTCACTCTTCCTCTGCTTTAGTGCTACTATTCTGTCACATACCGGACCTGTATTGTTGCTTCCACACTTATTTCTACCTTTCCTCACACACTATACACTTTCACACACACCTTCATACCAAAATCCATTTGGTATATATATCTGCACCAAGGATTTCAACATCTTTCTAGTCAGAAACCAGAAACTCAAGATATTTATAAAACGTTGATTTGTTAGCTGATTCCATGCTTAATATGTGATGAGTATCAAAAACATAGACATAGAAGTCATCAATCATGTTGGCCAACCATGTATGATCCCTCACTTATCTTGATCAACATCAATTACTCATCTGGATTGAAGTCTGATATTTTGCCAGTCAGTTCTTCCTCTATTTGCTCTGCCTATCTGGAACCCAACACTCAGATGCTCATATCTTTTCCATGATTCATCATTGGAGGCTCAATCTCTAGAATATAGTAGTCATGATACTCCTCTTGACTTGTCCAAGTCCACAACTTGCTAAGTTATACCATCTGAGAGATCCGGACCTAATTGTTGGACCTTTTTGCATGCTATGTTCTTGTTCACCGGACCAGAACACTCTTCAATCTAACTTTGGGTATAGGCATACTATGTGTTGCGGATGTGTGGGATAGACTTTGTTTCCATCAATGACAACAATCATGAAGCCACATAGTGTCTCTTGCCAACATTTACGACATGCATACCACCCAGCAATCGACCTACACCACCTAATCCCAAAGCTAGTAACAACCACTGCCACCTAAAGCTCAAACACTAGAACAACCAAGGTCAAATCATGTGATACTTATGAAATCTCATGCATCTATAGATATGAAGTATGATATAACAGAAGATCTCAAGAAGATGAAGTCCAAAAAGTCAATTTTTGACATTCTTCAAAATTGTCCCAATCAGAGGGAAGCTTTAATAAAATTTCTAGACAAACCAAATGTACCTAAAGAAAAAACAAAGGTAGTATCTACTACTGATGCCTACACAACAATGTACAGAGGAAAATTAGACTCTCCTCCATTTTTTCTCAGCATAAGAATATTTGCAAAGAATTTGCATAATTACCTAGTGGATTCAAGAGCATCTGGTAATATGATGCCTTATTCAATATGTAAAAATTTGGGAATGACACCAACCCCCACCTAGAAGAAGGTGATACAACTGGACAAAACAAAAGTCAGTGTAATAGGAGAGCTTAAGGATGTTCATATCTAATTAGCCTCTGACCCTAGGATCTAATAACATATTGATATTCAAGTGGTCGATATTCCTGAAGCATATGGAATGTTGTTGAGTAAAGACTGGTCTAAAAGCTTGAATGGATATTTTGCAACTGATTTTTCCCATCTGTGGCTTACCTAGAGAGGAAATTAGAATCAGATTAGAATTGAAAGTGAACCCAGGTTGAAACATATGATAACAAAATATAATCATCACAATGAGGTGCCCTATACTAAAGTTGAACCAAGTGTTTACAGGATAGACAAAATTCTAACCCCATTGTATTCTCTCAAGACACCATGGATAATAGGGAAACTAGTGGTCTGGATTTACACTCCAAGTGTGAATAGTTTGCATAGAAACTAGAAATAGATTAGATTATTATAGGGGATGGTATTTGTATCATTGATTTATTACTCTTGAACTGGTGTCAAATTCACCATTGCGATCATTCAAAATTACTTGGGCAATCTGTATCGTTGTTTTGAAGAAGTATATTCATAGAGAATCACATCAAAAATCTTTACAAGTAAATGACAATGTCTTTGACAAGGGTCATTGTGTCTTGGCATTTAATCATATTTATTTGTCAAATCTAGGGATGTGTCCATGGCAATCTGCAATAGGAACTAGAAAATAATAGTCCTTAACTACTACTAAAATTAAACTTCCCTATTGAATCAAATTCATACTTCTAATTGTTTGTTGTGAAGGAAACCTAATCTAAGAATTGAAATAGTACATTGCTTGAAATGACTATCTGATTACAAAAGCTGAAATAGTTATTAAAACATAAACAAAAATGAATTGACAAGAATATGATTTATTCTATGAAAATAGGAAAAACTAAATTAAGGAATCAATACATAAGAAAGAAATAAGCAATACTAGCCTTCCTTCTATTAGTGGGAGTGGGCCCTTGCTCCACACCTTTAGAACTGAAGGCTAAACAGAGATTTCAGAACACAAAAAGATAAAAGAAATCCAATATTTCAAAATAGAGTATATTTTAAAAGAGTGTTTATTTCTGCAAATATCTGAACTATGTAAAGACCAACTAAAAAACTATATCTTATTATGTTATCTCCTTCAATCTATATTAGTTTGTTGTTGATATCATATCTTCGGAGTTTACTATCTTTACTCTCAGTTCATCTTGAGATACAAAAGATCTTTTATTCTAAAACTAAACATGAAACTACCTTTATAAAAGTATACCCATGCAAAACTTAAAGAGACTTAAGTGACATTAGAGGTGTCCTTAAATCTAGAGTTTGACTTTTAATAAAATAGGTTGTGGAGGCCCTGATAAAAAGGGAATTAACTTTAAAATAGTGAACTACTAGAAGTCCCTATCTCATGCAAAATCAAATGGCAATTATACTTTATCCCTTCTGAACCATTGTAGTTATCTCCTCAAAAACCCTAGCCTTGATGTGCAGAACTCTATAGCTCTACAGCAGCTATAGAGATTTTGGCAGTAAAATAGCTCTAGAGATTCTGTGTAACTTCAGAGGCTCTGTGTAGTTACCAACAACTTTGGAGATCACTATGTTGGTTCCCAAATCTGCACACATCAAACTCTAAAGACTTGCCACTTCTTATGATCAAGTTCAATGGAGACCTGGCCAACAGAGTGGGAGATTTACAAACAAGGTGGGAAATTTGCCCACACTTATCTCCCCTACACTTTAGGCTCTACCAAACCTAGGGGGTATTCCCTTACAACAACATCAGATGTATTCTTTATTACACCAGGTAGATAGTGTTCCCATATATGCAAATCAAGATGTGTAAGATGAAAACCAAATTGGCAATGTTCTTGATTTATCTTCACAACTGAAATCGGAGAACACAAAAAACCTAATATAAAACAAAACATAAAAAATGAAATGTTTTAAAGGATTTGATTTCAAAATGCTAGGTTTCCTGGACCTTTGGGCAAATCATCTCCAGATCAGTGCTTTATCAAGGCAACAGAGTCAAGACTAGACAATGTAGATGTTTCCTTATGATAATAGATACTCATATCCAGTGGATTGAAACAATAAGATTATTGCCTCATAGTAACCTATCTAAGAGAGAGAATCATCTATGACCATATACTTCACTAATCCCTTGTTATTACACACTTTTCCCCATATATGATCTAAAGCAAATTTAATCTACTCCTTGAATAGATGCAGAAAATCAGACATGCAACATAGCAAGTGTACAATGAAGAACTTAGAAACCCTTAGCAACTTTGTTCAAAAGAAAAATGTTAATACCTAAGGAGACAATCATAAATAATTCACACAAAATGTGTTATTCATATAACTCAACCTGGAAAGAAAGTCATCATTCAGAAATTTATTCATCTACAAGCTGAATCTGCCTATGCAGCCTAGTCAAGTCACCTGTTCTTGCAGAGATCAACTCCCCCAAATGTGTGGATAGTTTGTGTCCAGAGTCCAGAATCCCCTCCCTCCTAACTACTAATTCTCTCTTTTTTCTCCTTTTACAGAGAAGAACAACATGCTCTTTTATAGATGCAAGAGCATAAAACTTGTTACAGGAGTTAATTACAAACTTGTGTTGCAAGCCACCACCACAGGGATGGGGAAAATAAATTCAAATTACATGTGAAAGAGGAAAAAGATAAAATATAAACTATCTTGGAGATACGTTATCCCAATGATGAAGTTGCCCTTTCACATGATTGGGTCTTATCTTGAAAATAGCCTCCTTGAATGAATTTAAATCGTTGAAGAAAACCCAGAAACTACTATACCGCTTTGGAAATCGCAAAAAACAAGTCATCTGATTGGTCAACTGTATGATTGGCATCTTTATCTTCATTTTCCCACTCATGTTTCCTTTTAATGTTTACCCATTTTTCCTTCATTCCTGCGCATCCTCTTTTATTGGGTGAAAAAACCCATTTATTGGCCTTTATTTTTCACTTAACAATAAAAAAATCTCATCCCAAGGCGGTGACCAATCCAATTGGCAAGCAATAAATGTGTTCTACCATACATTCTAACCTTCAGAGCCTTTCAATTTTACCTCTGTAATATTCAGCATTTCATCAAATAGTTGCCCTGCAACCATTCTCTCTGTGCACTCTACTTAAACCATTTTAAACTCCACTTGTGCAAGGTGCTTTCTTTCACATTGAACAACATTGTTTGCAACAGCAAAATGGCTTCAAAAACCCTTTGTTACCGGTGGCAAAGATATCAAAAATTTTAGAGGGGTGTTTTTAGTTGTGCTAGGTCGTTTTTATGGTTGCAGGCTCCCGAAAAATGGCCAAAACAACATTGAAAAGGTTCCCAACATATGAAAATAAGTCCTAGCATCATTTGGAAGGTGGAAAACATCATTTGCAGCACATACACAACCTTAGAAATCTACCCTAGAGCCAGAAACGTAAAGACTCTCCATCCAACGATGTCTCTATTTGAATCTAGCCAGAAAGATCCCAGAAAAACTCTCCATGGAGATGAAAACATGCCTATCTGCATTCCAAACTGCTCTTCAATCAAAATTTGCCCTAGAAATGGCCAAAGCGCACTAGCGCACCCATTTGGGAGAGGGGCAAAGCACACTGTGCACTTGTGCGCTTTGCCTCATTTTGCCTTTATTCTTCAAAATGCAAGGTATAAACATTATTATATAATGTTTATTTCATAATATTAATCACTTAAAACATTAGATTATATTGCTAATAAAACCTTTTTTTTAAATGCACTTTTCAACTTTAGAAAATTGGCAAATAATCAATTTCTCTTCCCGGGCAAATGACACATCTTCACTGTGGGCACATGGGACATCCAGAGGCCGTGAAAATTTGCGTAGGGCCATAATTTATTGTTTAAAACATATCCATCTCCTCAAAATTCACATCGCCAGAAGATTTTTGGGACCTCCTTTGTAAACTAGCCTGTCAGACATGTTCGCCGCAATCAAAACACATTAAAACATTGTATGGACTCCATTTTTTATGAAAATTAAACTGGAGATGTTTTAGACCAAAACAAGAAATGGGTTGTCTTTAGAATTATGAGATTTGTAACTTTCTGGAACACCAAATCTAGCCCGGTCGCAGTCAGAAAAGCATTAAATAGCCCATCAGAACTCATCCAGAAAGTGTGAAACTGAACATGTGCACTACCATATGTACCAAAAAACTTTCTACCATACAAATTTGGAAGATGACCTCTGAGTTGCAAAATTTTAATCAGCGAAAATGGGCTACGGGGTAGATTGAGCAGTATGCTAACCTAACCTTTGTCAACACATTGAGAGGAGATAGGCACTTCAAACTTGCAAAATTTGAAGGTTCCATCACACTATATGGCTTGTTAGGACATAGCTCCCAAGGTCTTTGTGATTAGAAACCATTCATGTCCTTCCACTCCAGCTCTGGAGATCCTCCAACCATCCTAGAAAACATTGGAGTGTTGTGTAGTATATCTTATGCTCAACTCCAGAGATAGTTAGGAACATATCTGAAGTTTCAAAAAAAAACCTTCTTCGCCTGATAGATAGATAATTGTGATAAAAAGAAGACATTTCTACATAATTGTGTTAGTTGAAATCCAAAACATGGGTCTTCTTATCACAACGATAACTTCAACATTTCATCTTTTATTAACACAATTAAACAAGATTTCACAGCTTTTGTAGTGCAATCAGCAGAACAGGTGGTGCATGAAAATGGGAAAAAGAGAACAAAAAGGTGTGTTTGGATGAGTGCTACCTATGACTCATCATCCCCCTCGAGCTTGAGGATTTTCATGTCCTCCTGCACTACTCACAGCCTAGATTTATTGAGCTTGTACAACCTATCTAAGATGTTGTATTCATGTTCATAGGTTGTCCAAGTTTTGTGTTAGTATTAGCATTCCCTCTGAATTGGTCAATCTACTTTAGCCATTCTTGAAACCTTGTATCATCTAGTTGTTCAACCTACATGGATAGGGGTTCAATGATTAAGGGTGGCCTGAAGTGTCCTATCCATTCTTGATTGTACATATATATCATTTTGACTATAGCTCTTGTCTTCCTTAATAACCATTTAAGGTTAGCTAGGGATATTATGTCCGTTAGTTCCTAATCCTGGGTTAAGGTATTCCACCTTTTCTTGAAAATTTCCATAATCTAGTCAATTGAGGTGTACATGAATAGACCAAATTCTATAACACATTCTTGTAGGTGCTACTGGTATAGGGGAAAATTTTTGGCTTTGCTGGAATAGATGGATAATCTAAAATGAATTTCAAAAGCCTTTGTGTTTAGGAAGTCTCTTTGGAGGAATAGACTTATTCCTACCACTTTATCTATATATGCTTCCATTCTCTCATGCCATATTTGGTGGTTTTTCATTAATGACATGAATGCCCTCAAGTGACATTCCCCTACAAAAAGATTGATAAATAATGTGCATTCTTCAATAAAGAAATTATGCAAAAATAATTCACAGAGGAAGTTATTTTCTTCATCACTACTCTGCATATACACTTTAAGGAAATCATTCCCATCTTTTATGGTTTCAGTGAGGTCAGAGAGAACTGATGAGAGCGTCCTCTAAAGGATCCATTCTTGTAAAATACTGCATAATTACCATTGGGTAGCCTACATGATAGAATTTATGATGAGTGACTACTACTGTCATTACTTTTTCTTCTAGGGTCTTCACTTTGTCAGTCATCATAGTGATTGACCTTTGTAACTACATCATGATAGTTATACCTGACAGTTCTTAACACCTTCTTTCCCAATTTAATAATGCTTTAGGAAAATTCAACTAGAATGTCCTCAAAGAGATGTCAGTTTGTGTGCCTTGATCACTTGTAGGTACTGAAACAACCAATTCTTTAATCAATTTTGTTGTTGGCCTTTATCAACTCCCAAGCTTGATTGTGCAGTTTCTCAATTAGGAACTTGTTCTTTAATCCAAACGGCATGTCAACCCAACAAAACGTTTCCCCAAGGAGTTACAAAGTTGTTTTATATTGATTCTAAGGATTGATGAATATTTGATTATAACCAGAGAAACCATCCATAAAGGAAAGTAATTCATGGCCAAAAGTGGAATCGACAATCATATTGATATTAGGAAGAGGAAAGTCATCTTTCAAATATGCTTTATTCAAATCTAAAAAATCATTACACATTACAATATGATTGTCAGATTTAGCAACAGCCACAATATTCAAAATCCAAGGTGAGTAGTCAATAGGGCAAATATAGCCTACTTGTAAAAGCTTCTCTGGTGCAGGAGCACCAAGATATCTATAACTTGTTTGATCTTCAAGTTGTTTTGTTTTTTCAATAAGGTCCTTGAGACCATCTCCATGATATAATAAGGCTTGAATGCCATGATTGTAAGGACTTTGTCCAAAGAAATCTATCATCATATTATTAAGGCAGTCTTCATGATTGTAAGCCTTTGATTAAGGCATATAGGACAGTCATATATCTTAAGTTGTAAGCCTTTGTGGCAAGTGTCAAAGGGTGGTAAGATTGTTAAAGTCTTGATGACATTGTCAAAGGTGTTGACAAGGCACAAGCAAGACATAAACCATCAGTGTCTTTTGTAATTAGTTAAAATGTTAAAACAGGACAGTTGCTGTCCTAAAACAAAGTAGTTTTGGAGAGGAAGTTTGATGGTTATGCAAGTTCCTCAACTTCCTATAACTACTCTAAAGGGATGTAGAAGGCTTTTTTAAGCCATACCAATGATCATTGTACATGGAGGAGAAGTTAGAAGCAATAAAAACATCATTATCTGCTGTCCACTTGTTATTTTCTGAGTTTTCTATGTTTCCTGTAGAAACAGTCCGTACACCTCTGTAGTACGGCCTTGTCATGAGTTCCAAACTGTTGGAAGTTGAAGTGTATTGACTTACCTATCATTCAAAGGTGATTGGAGATCATGACTTTGGATAGAAGACAATTAGGATACACTTTACTTTAGACTGTTTTCTGAATTTTCTGTTTTCATAAAAGAGAAGTGCTGCAACAGTCCGTACTATTACATTGTACGGCACTGTCATGGAAGTTTGGTTGTTTGGAATTGAAGCATGTTGAAGTGACTATTAATTAGTATTGGTTTGAGCTCTTGACTTTGAAGATAAAACTACATACAACCCTTTGATGTTGGACTGTCCTCCACTAGAATTCTGAAATTTCTGGAAAACTCATCTCTACAGGCCGTACATTGGAAAGGTACAGATTTCTCATAATCTCATCATGTTTTGATCAAGTAGTATATAGAGTTATCTTGCACTCAAATGCAGTTTGGTGTCTTGAAATCACTTCATAGGGGAGATATAAGGTTTTGGTTTGAAACAGTCCATTTCACATCTAAACAAGGATTTTGGTTGCAATCTATGAGTTCTCTTCCATTCCACTGATGTAAGACCCCCATAGATCAGTGGAATGGATTTTTGTAGTGTTGTTTCAATGCATTTTGTTAAGATTTTTGGTAGAGAAGATGATTTGTTGTTGTGTCATTGAAGAACCTAACAAAACCATGTGTTAGGTGTAGTTTTAAGAGCACATTGAAGGAACCAAAGGTGTGTTTTTGGGAACAGCAGTTAGTAGAGGTCTAAAACCCACAAATTCCTTTGTTTTAGCATGTATTCCAAGTGTCCAAACTTTTGTTTGAGTTCTGGGCTTGCATTCTTTGGTAGTCTCTTTGTAAATTTGGCCTAATTGGCGCACTCGGTCACTGACAGGGGTTATTGGTTGAAATAGTCCTTCCAAAACAACCTATGCCAAGTTTGGGATATGTGATAGAAGGCCATAATGGGTATCTAATGAGTGTCTAAGATTTGGGTTTGGAGGTCTGAGTCAAAAGTTATTAAGTCTATTGTCTTTTTGAAGAGCTACGAGCCATTTTGAGTGGTTTGTGAAGGAAGTACCAACCCGAAGTCCAATCTACCTTGGCCAATGGATGGAATGGGTCCCCTGACATCCCAAACCAACATTTCTATGATGATACTGAAGTTCCTTTCTGCTGTTCCCACTTTTGCATAAAGATCTCTATTTTTGGGCTAATAAGTGTAGTTGAACCTTGTCAAGTTTGTCCTCCTTCTCCTATCTAGTTGCCTCTACATCATTCTCTATGTCAGCTTTGACCAACAATCTGACCTTAGGATTCATCTTACTTATCTTCCATTTTACCAATTTAGCATTAGGATGAATGACAATATTATGTGTTACCACCTGAGGATTGATGTCAGGCATATCAAAGTATGTCCAAGCAAAGAGATCATGATATTCATGTAAGAGAGATCTGATTTCTTGTTTTTCTTCAATATCTAGACAATTTCCAATAGGGATGACTTTTTCAAGAACATCCTTATCCATCAAAACATCGACAGTTTTCCCATTAATGAGAGTAGTGTGGTCTTGAATGTCGGGAGGATGAAGGGATTCTGTAGTTGACTCATGAGATGCCAAGGTATCATCAGATAAATAAGCGTCCTTCCCAAAATATGCTTCTTCTTGTAAACAATAAGGAAGGCCATGATCATGATGGTAATGAGGCAAGTGATCATAAGCTCTTAAGAATTCAGCAAAAGATTCATCTGTTGAAAAAGTATCCAAAAGAATATCTTGAAAGTTTGAATTTGTACCAATTAATTTTAGATATACCCATTTAAGTGAAGATGATGAAATTATGTTTACATTTAGATTATGACGATGAGTGGCTTTGGTGGTCTCTAAAGGATGGTATCCAAGTCCAAATGAAGAGTAATGCAGATTAGCCTCCAAAGGGACTTTAATACCTTGCTCCCTTAAAATACCACAACCATTACCATTGTATCCATATTGAGAGAGAATTTGAAAACCTCAACCATAAATAGATGCCATTTCTGAAGAAGGAGGCAACCCATAGGTCTCATATTCAATAGTATAAGAATAAGTGATTGTTGAATGTACAAGACAACTGAGAGGGGGGTGAATCATTTGTAGCTTAAAATTTCAAAACCATCACACACATTTAGATCCGCATAGATTCAATTAACCCTTAGATCGTTATGATGATTAAGCATGAAAAGAAAATAATAGAAACTAAATCAAACCAACATCAAACACAACAAAACACCAGATTTATGTGAAAAACCCAAGAAGGGAAAAACCATAGTGAGGATTAGCTCACAATATAAAGTAGTATCAACACTAAATTACAAAAGGCTCACTGCCAAAGGGGCTCATTGCTCAGAGGGCTCACTGTCAAAGGGGCTCACTGCCCAGAAGAAAAGGCTCACTGCCAAAGGTCTCATTGCCCAAAAGGAAAGAGATAGAAGAGGTGGCTCACTTCTAGAGTTGAATTGTTATAATTGCATCTAACATACACAAGGAGTACATTTTTTATGAAGCTCAAAATATAGAACCAATATTCACCACAATACCAACATCACCTCCGCAGCATCACTGAAGAATAGTAGACACTTTTTGCTCACTGCATCCATTAATCTAACACATGAAGGCTTTTACTACACCACACATTCAACCACACTGTTACTCACATCAAATCCATCACGCTTACACAAAATCATGATCCCTTAACACTCATTTATATTATCACCAACCTTGAGAACATTCTCGAAGGTCGATAAATCACCTTAACCCAAAAAATTTAAATTAGGTCTAGACCTAAACATTCCCAGGGTGGAAAGGAATAAAGATGGACCATAACACATCTTAGCTCAGACCTAAATTCATCCAAGCATGCCACCACATTCTTTCACAATCACTGAAGCACCTCCACAATTAGTGTAAACACTCAAGGTTGGCCAAACTTGTGTTAACATAATGAACTTTTAAGTGCACAATTCCTCAAACCCAACGACATCTTGCAGACCACATGTAAGGTGTGAATACAATCTAGAGTATTCCATGAACATCCTAAAATCCTACAAATTCCTCCACAACTTTCACCTACTGCACAATCTTATCCTGTTTATCCAGCATGCTTAACTATCTTTGTCATACACTATATCTCTAGAAATAAAATTCTGGAGCACCAAACCATGAACAACTTCAAAAGAAGAAAGATATAAACCTTATAAGCACAATTACAGACCCACAAGACCTAAAACTTATTTGTAGAGAAATGAGGAGAAAAGACATTTCTCCCAGACACCTCTGCAACACTCAAAAATGCAGTCTTCATCCTGGTGAACACAACTTCTTCTACACAATGAACTAGAGCACAAAATTTGGAATATAACATCTTTGAACATCCCTGAACAACATATCCAAGCTGTAAAGATAGAACTTCAACATAGAAGAAATGCAGAGCGAAACCAAAATACTACTCAGTTAAGCCAAATAGTCTCTTCAACATACTGTTTCCTTTATTAATCAAATTTTCTCAAAAGCACTTGGAAACCAAGTAGCAAAAACAGATTATTAACATCTTCAACTCCTCTTCAAGGCAACCAAATCAACTTTAGCAAAGCAACTCAACCAAATAGCTCATACCATTGCAACAACCTCATCTCAGAGACAATATCCACTCAACACTAACTACTCATACTCTTGCACCACAAGAACTCACACAAATGACATAGTTGACACTAATGATAACACATGTTGACATCAATGACAACACCGATTACACATACTTGCAACAATGTTATCATCATTACTTTTTAAAGAAATTTTAGGTGATATAGGAGTAGAAATTGAATCCAGCTTAGAATTTTTTGGCTTTGATGGCAAGACTTTATGCTCCCCTACAAAGGTAGGTGTAAATTCTAACAAACCCCAATCATCGCCAAAGAATGTATTCTAAGGTGATTCAAATTCTTCTACAATAACCTACATAGGAGAGGGAGAATAATTAAATTTAGAAAGAGAAGTGAGAGTAAAGTGCTTAAAATATTGTCTATTTTTAGCCTCTGTTTGTAAACAACTTTTCGGAGTCAAACCAACTTTAATTGTATGGAGTTGATTGTTATAAACAAACTTAACTGATCAATGAAGGGTAGATGAGACTGCCCCCATGGCATGAAATCCAAGGTATACCAAGAAGAAGATTAAATGAAAGAGTTCATTAGGCATGACATCGATAAGGGTGGGCAGTGTCACAGGACCAACCTTAAGAGGTAAGGTAATAGTGCCCAATGATTGTCTACCAACATTATCAAAGCCACAAATGTTGAGTTTATCTGGTTTAATGAGAGAGGTATCAACATTGATTTTATGTAACAACTCTATACCAAAAACATAAGACCTAATCCCCCATCAATCATGGTATGTCTAACTCTCATATTATGAATGAAGATAAACATCATAAGAGGCTCATTTTGGTTTTGAACTTATATGGGAGGTAATTCATGTGGTTGAGATATGATACCTAATTTTGTCACATACATACAATCTAATAGAGCTGCTACATCATTTGGTTGAACAAGCAGGTGGAACAATCTGTTGGAAACAAGGCAAATAACTGAGAGGAGGGGGGGCAAATCAGTTATCTCTATTATCTTAACTTTTTCTTCTTTTATAATTTGTGCAGCATCAAAACATACAAGAATATATAATCATGAGAACATGAATAAAGTCAACACACATAACACAAGGATTTTTACGTGGAAAACCCTGTTAAGGGAAAAACTATGAGGTGACTAACCCAAGATTGTATTCTCTGTTAAAAGAATAAGAAGTACAAAATGGCACTTGCCAATTAGGGCTCACTGCCCGAGCACACTGCTCACGAGAGGCACACTGCCTACAAGAGACTCACTGTCTATAGAATTTATAGAAGGTAACCAGGTGTTTGAACTGATGAGAGGCATCCACAAATGCTGAAGTTCAATTCTGGTTAGGTTTAATATACTGATCTAATGCACTTCATTCTTCTTCTATTCTAGTGTTTTTGCTCTGTCACATACCAGACTTGTATTGTTGCTTCCACACTTATCTCTGCCTTTCCTCGCACCTTATTTCATCTCATCTATACACACACACCCCTTCATACTAGAATCCATATGGTATAAATATCCGCACCAAGGATTTCAACAACTTTCTAGTTGGCAACCATAATACTCAAGATATTTACAAGATACTGATCTCCTAGTTGAATCCATACTTGATTTGTGATGCATATCAAAAACATAGACATAGAAGTCATCAATTATGTCAGCCAACATTGTATGATCCCTCAAATAGCTTGATCAACATTAAATACTCATCCGGATGTATGAGGCCGACTATTTTACCTCCCATATTTTGATCATTGTGCTATTCAGTAGTGACTATGTTTCATTATGCAGACTTGATGTTGTATC
The DNA here is from genome assembly GCA_027924645.1 of Cunninghamia lanceolata. Classification (NCBI taxonomy): domain Eukaryota; kingdom Viridiplantae; phylum Streptophyta; class Pinopsida; order Cupressales; family Cupressaceae; genus Cunninghamia; species Cunninghamia lanceolata. The sequence continues at coordinate 16,838,995 of BSBN01000726.1, read as the reverse complement.
TCACTGATTTGATATATGTGATTTGATTCAGTCATATTGGATGATATGTTGTGGTTTGATGTATGGGACATATATATTAGATGTTATTTTGTTATGAGATTCTAGTTGTTTATGTTTGGATTAATTGACATATGATTTGATAATGCAGTTTGATTTGGAGTTATGCAATGATGTTTATTTCAATTGCGTGAAGTTAATTTCAGTTGCTTCGGCTATCACTTTTCATGACAGAACTAACACTTGATCGAGATGTGCAGGTTTCACTTCCCTAGCCATGGGAAATCAGAGGTAGGATTCACACCATGTTATTCCCTGTTAAGCTGATCCATTCCCAAGAGGGATAAGGATCACATGTGTAATTGAATGATGATTTATTGTGCTCGGTTTAATTTTAATTAATTTTAGCCTTAGTACCCTTTCTTTTTCTTATTTTTTGATTAATATTAAGTGTTGTAATACTTTACTTGATTTTTGCCACTTGGTATTTTTATTAATTTTTTTTTGGGCCATTTATATGTCAATTTTTGACCCCTTTCATGAACCCTAGGGTCCCAAAAGTTACCCTAGGTGGTCAACCATGAGTCTAGGGTCAACTTGGACCACCTAACCCTAGTTTTGACTCACCTTAGGTCACCCTAAACCATGGTTGAGTCAAAGTGACGAATTTGGAAAGAGGGAAGATGAGGGATGGGCCTTGCCTTGGGAAGAACCCATCTCCCATCCCTATGTTTTGGGAAGCATTCCCAAGGAAGACTAGGGAGGTCTCCAAGAGTCCTCCCAAACTCCCAAGTGAGTGGGAGCTCCACTCAAGGCCATTGTCTTCTTGAGGTGGGAGTGGGAATCCAACTCACCACTTGTCCTCCTCCCACTTGTGTGGAAGCACAAGTGGATGAGGTGGAGATGGAGGTGGAGTGAGAGGAGGACATTTGTCATCCTCTTACCTTCTCACTCTTACAAGTGGTTTTGGAGGAGGGAGGAGATGGCGACAAATATCACCTTCTCATTCCCTCCAGGCCAAGTTGGTGGCCTATAATAGCTCCTCTTGTAGAGGAGTGGGGGTTCTTCCTTTCTAGTCTTTTTCCCTTGCATTTTGGAGACTTCTTGCAATTTTAAATTTTCCTTGTTAGTTTGGAGGAGTTAGAGAAGGTTGGAGAAAATTCTAAAGTTGGAAGGCTTGGGAAGGCTTGGAGCTCTTCACCAATTCCACTTCCATTGTCAAGGCCTTGAAGGTAGGCCTCTTAACTGGTTTCTTGCTTTGCTTATGTGATGTTCCATGTTTGTTTTTTTTTTGTTTTCTGGTTGTAAGTTTGTTGCATTGTGATGCTTTGCATTTGATGTGGGTTGGGTGTTATGGTGAGAGCACCTCCAATGGAGGTAATGCTCAACTTGTATGGGTAGGGGAGAGGAACAATCCTTGGGGGCTCTCCCATAGTATGTGATTATGCCTTGAGGGCTTATTACCAGTTGAGGAGGAGATATCTGAATGGCAAGAGTGCCATGTAAATTAGTTTGTGATTCTTGTGAATTGTGTTGTTCTGAGATTTTGGCTTGAAGCCAGGTGTTGAGATTTTCTTTACTTTCAGGAGCCCTTTTAAGTTGAGAGGTCTATTCCCTACCCTCACCTAACTCATCTTTATGAGTATAGTTATATGTTAGACCTATGGGGTTGTCCGATTTTGTGTTAATGTGAATGATTTATTGTGGATTGATACACCTGTGTGAAATCCCCTACCTCCCTAGCTCGGGGGTGACCCACTTGCAGGTCTATGGTAGGGAGGAGAGCTTTCCTTTCATAGTGGCTGGTTTCTATTGTCTTGTGGTTGTGTTGCTTGCAGGTTATTGAGTGGTGAGATGAAGTAGTTATGGAGCCCATCCTTGTGAGACCTTGTAGTGATATTTTGGTTGTTGAAGCCATGGCCATTGTGGCTTCATAATGTTATATTTGAAAAGGGATTGTATGGTTATCCTTGCCAAGAGTTGGCTGTATATGATTTCCAATGTAGAATTTCTACTAATGAAGTTAAAACTAGTCCATTTCCTTATTATGAAATTAGTTGTTGATGTTGACAAAATGGTTAAATTTTATCTATTGCAATGTTGAGTGGGAAGGTTGGACTTTAAATAAATTTAAGGCATGTGAGGTTATGACATTTGAATGGGAAGAATTTTGTAATTAAAATTCCATACTCTTATATTGATATGAATAAATGCAAGAATAATCTGACCTTCCTTTATTACAGTATATGCTACTATGACAAATTGAACATTCAGAGACTTGGCAACTTTTTTTTTTAAGTTAAACAGAAAGAATTTGTGCTTTATAAATAAGATCTACAAACCATTCAAATGTTGTTGATTTCTCAATTTTGTGAATAAAGATTGTTTTCAAAAGGGAAATATGGGAGTTGTTATTTGTGTATTTGTTATTAATTGTCAAAAAAAAATACAAAAGATGTGATTTGCTATCTAGGTCAATGTAGATGAAAGGAAGAGAAAACTAAGGATTATATCTGATGTGGTTGGAGTTTCCTTTGCAATAGTTGTTGCTGATGGAACACAAGCTAGAATAGAATGTATTCCTACTTTATATAGCTGTTCAAAGAAAAGAATGTAATTCTCTACAACTAGATGGCTCCAGACTAATACTTGGAATTCTACTCAAAAGAAAATGATAAGATAATACATTGTGTTATGAAGAAGTTATTGGTATCTCTTTTAAACATTCATATAAACATATAGGATCATGTAAATATGTACATTTAAGTATGTGTATATGCATCTACACCATTGGACCTGGATCTTATCTGTTGTTGTGTCTTAGTCCTGTGTATACACAGAGTGTAGCCATGTGTTTTAAAAGAAAAGAAATATGTAAGATCTGTACCTATCTATATAAGTGTAGATACACAAGAAAGGTACATTACTTCTGCTAATATTAAGCAAATTGAGTCAATGATTTGAGCATATATATATATACTTTTCCTTTATATATATATATATATATTTATATTTATATATATATATATATAAATTTATAATATATAAAAATAACTGGCAGTACAAAATGCATAATGGTCGCTGCAGGGTTGTGACTCATGGCCGATCTAAAGAGAGAACTGCAGATATACAACAAAGTATATTAAAAAAAAAAAATTACATCTTGGTGGACGACGGCCGTGGCCGCCGCCCACCCCTCTATTGTTAGTGTGGATGTGGGGAGGGGGCTAAGCCCTCACCCACACCCAAGGTTATGGGTGGGGGCTCGACCCCCTCCCCATACTCGTTAACCTCCACTGCTCCCCCTTCGCGGCCTTACCCCGCGCTCTCTTTTTTTTTGCTCACTACCGCCCCTTTCACAGAACCGCCGCCGGTAACCACGCTGCCTCTGTCGCTGGTAGCCATGCAACCTCCACCACTTCATCCCACTCTCAACACCATGCACACTTCGGCTCAGGGCCCGGCCACCGTTCGGCCACCGCCCACCTTCTACGTCACAACTTCCCCATGGCCGCCGCTGCCGTCGCCCTTCCCCACCTACACTTGAGACCTAAAACAACAAGGATAAAATTAGGTTTTGATGGGTATACAAAGAATTTGAATGTTATCTCTACCAAATGAATATATAAAAGCATACCATATTTCTTTAACAATTGCTCCATTTTATTATATATTTGTATATAAAATATTCAAATTAATGAATTTCTACATATTTATATGAAAATAGATATATAAATAAATACTAACAATGACGTATATAATTACATAGACTTAGATGTAAGTTTGTTTGCTAATAAATGGATGAACACTATATATATATATGAATTATATATATGTAAATATATACAATATTATATATATATATATAGGTATATAAATAATGTTGTTTGCTTATAAATTGGTAATTTCTCTTGGATAATAAATACATATAATTGGTAAATTCTCCTTTGTAGTGGTTAGATAATTATTCATATTTTCTTCGTCGCTAATTATGTAGAAAAGGAAGCCATTTTAGAGCAAATTTAAGGAGGGGTTAAAATTTCCTTTCAACATCTTAAAACAACAATTAAATTTTATAAGGGTGGAAATGTGTTTTCGAGCCGAAGATTAAAAATTGAGAATCCGGGTTGAATCATTTTCAAAAAAAATTATAGATTTAAGCGAGAGCATTAATCCTAATGGGGTATATTTACCTTATGTTATTAAACTATGCCCTCCCTTGCTTCTGTTTAAGCAGTTGCCCAACTAAACCTATAGGAAGAGAAAACGTCCAACCAAGTTTTAAGGAGACAAATTATTCTTTCAACTCTGGAATCAATTCCGATGTTAAAACCCAGTAAACGACACCAAGCATCGATAATGAATTCTGATCTTAGAGAGTTTAACCAAAACAAGGATAACCACGTTGCCAAGTAAGCACTAGTATGAGGAATTTTTGCATCCTCGTCGTTAATGCGTTATGCTGTCGAATTCTTGCTGGATCCCTAGAGTTTAATTTATGTCTTGTTTATTTAATTCTCTAACCAACCTTCCACTTCAATTGCGTTCCATCCATATTTCAACTTAGTCATGTGCCATCTGGCCGTCATAATCGACCATCTGTCGATTCAAGTTTAATTAGGGTTCGTGTAGGCAAATCTATCATTGCCTAGGAAAACTTAGGGTTCAGGGATATTCAATCTAACCCTAGAAGTGACACCTTACTTGTCGCATACTCCCTTGTCGGCCTTCACCTTCAGCGAATATGTTGTCACGTTTATGTCTCAGGCGTATTGCCACCGAGCACGAAAGAGCGTGCGAGGTGGTTCTTAGGGTTAGGGAGAAAAAATTTTTGTGGCCTGTGTCATGACCACATGGCGAATGTGGTCAAGACACGGGCATTTGTGTGTCGTGTCTGCACGGGAAATGCGGGCATGACATTTGGTATTAGAGCCAAGTTTTTTAAAACACTAGGCTTGTTTTAGGTACATTACTATTTCTGCAACTATGATTGACTTGTGGCTACCTCATTTTGTAGGATGCCTCCCAAACCAGTTCGGCGAGAACAGACCCACCGCACTCCACCCACAGAGGTACGCACTGATTCATCAGCTATGGGACCGGGTCAGCTAGATCCATAGGGTCAGCTAGATCCACAGGGCCAGCCAGATCCATAGGTTTAGCCACTCCTACAGCCAAAGCTAGTTCCTTAGGTACCACAGGCACCCCCGGCCCCACCAGATATTGGACCACAGATTTTATAGGCCTTGCAGGCAATTTTAGATAGGCTTCCACCGACAGTAGCAGAGCCACGTGTTGAGCCCCGCGAGGATTTGCGAGAGGAGCCCCGCGTAGAGCCGCGAGGGGCACCACGTGAGGAGCCTTACGTCGAGCTACCAGAGACATAGGAGGTTGGTTCGGCCAATAGGGCCCATAGCAGGAGCCCCCCACATTGAGCTAGACAGGACGAGACAATGCGTGTAGAGCACTTGGGTCACAGGCCTTATGAGTATCATGCAGATGAGCCTATCTGGGGGCATAGAGATAGAGGAGATCCCATCAGGGACATGCTAAGGTTGAACCCTCCTACATTCATCGGGACCACAAAGGGAGCTGAGGCAGAGGCCTAGCTGATCAGTTTAGACAGGTGCTTCGTGTTGCGTCCTTACGAGGGCAACACGAAGGCCCATGTGGCAGTTCACTTGTTGTGAGACGCAACAGCTACCTGGTGGTGCATTGAGGAGTGCAAGCGCCACCTTTCTTTAGACACTCTCTCATGGGAGACCTTCATTGAGTGCTTCAATGCACGCTATTTATCAGACCACTACAGGCAGCATCATCTAGATGAGTTCCATGACCTTCAGCAGAGGGGACTTTCAGTGGCTTAGTATGAGGCTAGGTTTACAGAGCTATCTAGATATGTGAAGTATCTCCATGACAAGAAACTCCTGTGCATAAGTTTATCAGAGGGCTTAATCACAGTATAGCAGGGCCTGTTCAGATGGCAGACCCCTAGACTTTGAGTGATGCTGCTGAGAAGGCATACATCACTGAGGAGATTCAGGGATGAGGGCAGACTTCTTGCCCTTAGTTTCAGGATTGAGGACAGGAGCAGCATCAATAGAATTTTCGTAGACCATCGCAGCCACCCCACAGAGGAGGATTCAGTTCAGCATCGTTACCTCCTAGGCCTGCACAGTAGCAGTAGAGAGTTAGGACATAGCAGAGGTCACAGGGGGGACATAATAGGGGTTGGTAGCAGTAGGGCCCGCGCAGAGATCAAAGGCAGCAGGGACCACATGCGGGACCTGCAAGGTCACAACAGTCTTATAGGGGCTCATAGGGGTCTACTGGTAGATCAGGATAGCAGCAGTCAGGTAGGACCCAGACTGTACAAATACAGGTTAGGGGCCCTTGTTATGTTTGTGGTAGAGCAAGACACCTAGCTAGAGAGTGTCCACAGGGTTATTCAGCAGGGGGACAGCCTCATGCAGGAGGTTCCGAGCAGACAGTGGGTGATGTGGGTAGATCCCACCGTATGTTTACAGTGGTAGATAACTGCCAGGCAGATTTTTAGGCGTCAGTGATTAAGACATCAGGTATGATTGGGGGTAACCCCATTTCTATTCTTTTTGACTTTGGTTCTACTAATTCATTTATATCTCCATCGTTAGTGGAGCGTTGCAGGCTGGTGGCCTCTAGGCAGGGTGATAGGTGGGTAGTTGAGTTGGCTTCAGGAGCCAAACTGGCAGTAGATACCTTAGTCCACGATTGTGAGATTGCTTTGGGATCCTTCACTATAGTGTGCGACCTTAGAGTCATGACATTAGGATCCTATGATGTGGTGTTGGGTATGGATTGGCTTGCGGCTCATCGAGCCAAACTAGATTGTCGCCAAAAGGTGATCAACTGTTTGGATGATCACGGCACATCAGTTGAGATTTTGGGCATGCAGAAGCCCACCGCAGTGCGCATGATATCCGCTCAACAGCTTAAGCGCTGCATGCGGAAGGGATGTCAGATGTGTTGGCAAGAGACACTATATGGATTCATGGTTGTTGTCATTGATGGCAACAAAGGTCATCCCACATATCCGCAAGTCATGGTGTGTCTCTACCGGAAGTCAGAATGAAGACTATTGTGGTTCGGTGAACAAGAACAGAGCATATGGCAAGGTCCGACAGACTAGTCCGGATCTCTCAAAGGAAGTATCTTAGTACAATGCGGATTTGGGGAAGTCAAGAGGACTACCTTGAGTCGTATATTGCAAGGATTTAGCCTCCGGTGATGGACAAGGAAAAAGATATGAATAGTTGAGTACCAGACTCCTGAGTGACAGTGAGAACAGAGGAAGAACTGACTGACAGAACATCAGATTGTTTTCCGAATGTGTTACTTTTGATGGTAAAGGTTGTGAAGGCATGAATCATGTTTGGCCGACATGATTAATGATATCTACAAGTATATGCTTGATCCGCATTACTTGATGTGCAAGGATTCAGCCGACAGAACAGAGTTTGTGAGAAAATAGACTATTTTGGATGCCGACTAGAAAGGTGATGAAATTACTTGTGCGGATATATATGCACGATGGATTTAGTTGTGAGAGTTGTAGTAGCAATGATGATATATGTGAATAAGTGCAGAGTAGAGCAGAAGTAGTAGGAAAGATCTGGTATGTGAAAGGAAAGTAGAATAAAGAGAAGAGGAAAGATGAAGTGCAGCAGATCAGTGTACTGAGCCTAACTAGAATTGAACTCCAGCATATGTGGATGCTTTCAATCAGTTCAAGTATTGTATAACATTCTTTTGTAGACAGTGTGTCTCCTTATAGGCAGTGTGCCTCTTTGTGAGCAGTGTGCTCGAGCAGTGAGCCCTAATTGGCAAGTGCCATTTTGTAATTCCTTATTCTTCTAACAGAGAATAATCTTTGGGTTAATCACCCCGTGGTTTTCTCCCTTAATAGGGTTTCCACGTCAAAAATACTGTGTCATGTGTTTCTCATTTCATGGTAATGTTTGTTTGTTTGATTCAATGTTGCATTGATTAATAAGAAAGTTCAAAAGAAGAAATAATTAGGATAACTAATTCACCCCCCCTCTCAGTTATCAACAATTGGTATCAGAGGTAAGTTCCTCCTAATAGAGCCTAACAGCTTGAGGAAGATCTGGGAGTTCAAATGGATGCATATGGTTTAAGGGAGCAACTCAAGACTGCCCTTGAGGATCTTGAACAGTCAAACTCTAAAGTCAATGAATTAAAGGAAAGACTCAAACAGGCTGATGAATTCATGAGAGAACTAAAGGACAAATTAAGTCTCTCTATGAAAAAGAGAAAGGAGCTGCTCCAACAATTGGTAAGACAAAGTGAAGAAAGTAATACAAATGAAGAATTGACTAAGAAAACCAAGTTATGTGAAAAGTTATCAAAAGAAGTCATTATGGTAAGACATGAAATGGAATCAAGAGTTATAAAGTTTACTCAAGAGATTGAAGAGAAAAGAAAAGCTGAAGACAATCTAAGACAATCTCTTAAAGAGAAATCAGAAGATTGCCACCAGATGGACAGGATTATCAGACATCTTGAATCCGATCTTCAAGATGCCAAAGATAATGAAGAAAAACTTGAGGATCAAATTGTCTCTCTCAAAAGAGATCTTCAAACATCAAATGAATATAAAGAGAAATTCAAGATAAGTTCTGCTCAACTTGAAGTTCTTCTTGGAAGTCAAAAGAGGGCAGATGACAAGTATGGTTTGGGATATGAGAAAGGAGAAAGCTCCAGATCTGGTCAAAAGAATTTTGGATCAGAAAATCCAAGGAATAGGCCTAGAAGACCTCTGGTAAGACAGCCCAATGCTTAAAGATATCCATCCTTCAATGGATACTGCCACAGCTGCAATCACTTTGGTCACAAAGCTAATCAGTGCAGAAAGAGAATAAATCAGACTAATTCATCCTTCTCCGGATAGTGCTTTAACTGCAAAAGGTATGGACACAAGTCTTATGAATGCAGAAATATGTAAATAAACAAATCATTCAATGGTAGATGCTTTGCATGCAATAGAGTAGGTCATATGGCTAATCAATGCAGATCAAGAGGTTATTAGTCAAATATGCAAGGAAATGTTATTTGCCAAATCTGTAATAGGTCCGGTCATAATGCAAAAGTCTGCAGAAGCAAGAATCAGGACAAAAGAGGTCCGGTGTATAATCAGAATCAAGACAAGGGTAAACAAAAGATGAATGCGGATGAAGTTAGGAATCAGATGAACAAGATTTGGGTGAAGAAAAGTTTAGAGAATGTAGAGGTTGGATCCGCACCAGACTCTGGTGCTGATATTCCTTCCAGAAATTAAAAGGTGAGCTCTGGCTCAGGGGGAGACTCAAAGAAAATCCTGTTCCCCCAGCCAATCAAGTGGTGTCGGATGTGGCACAGGATGCAGAGTAAAGGGTTTGTAGATATAAGTCTTGAGATGATCCAGATAAGATTTCAGAGGTCCGCATGAAGATGTGAAGAAGTTGTGATCGATCAAGTAAGACCTGTTCCAGGAGATGCTCTAGAATGACAGAGGATTACAAAAAGGTTCGGAGAGATCCGGAAGTGCATTGTCTTATTTTGTGGATTGGATAGAGTGTTTGGGGTGTCCTTGTGATGTGTCATCTTGATTTGTTCATGGCTGGAAGATCCGCATGATGTTCATAAATCAGGACTGATCTAGTTCTTCAAGTCATTCGAATAAGGCAAACCAGAATAATTTAGGTCGAGCATTTATTGCAATCAGATATTAGGGTTTGCGGAGCAATATAAGGGATTTCTCATAAATCACTTATTCATTCTGCACTCAAGAAGAAGTGAAAAGTGGAACTCTGCAAACAAAATTCATCAAGTTCACCAAAGATCTCTTGCAGAAGTCATTACATACAGAAATCAATCCAACCACTCCGTGTAACCGAAGGCGCATAAGGTATTTTCTATTTTCAATATCTCACTACAAATCTTTGAAAAATGGCTACTTCGAATATAGTTAAGATATCTGATAGACCTCGCCCCACATTCAAGAAACATCCATACAAATCTTTGGAGGTAGATCCCCTAGGAGCCTTCTCTAGTGTTCTGCATGGTGTATTGCATACTGAGGACATTAGGGTTTACATTCATGCAAATTTTGAAGACTTTGGAGAATCAAAATTGATGGATATCTATCACAAACAGTTGATAGATGAATCCTTTGAGATTAAGCCTCAGTACAAAGCCATCCGGGATAAGCACTTTGCACAGTGCATTCATTTCCCTTGTTTTGAAGAAGATGAATGGGTCCGGTATGTACTAAGTAGAGTGCATGACAATTTCCTTTGGTTAAACAAGCCTTTCAAGATCACCAAAGATGCAATTAGGGCTGTAACCGGTCTGCACTCATCCGGTGGATTACCTATTCTTAAGTCTATCAAAAATCAAATAGTTAGTGATGCATCCAGATCTAAATTTGACAAGAGAGCTATGACAATTGAAGACATCACTGAACCGGATGTCAAATTTGCATCTATGATAATTGGTTACAAGATCTATCACTCCAGTAGGGAAAATTTAGTACCAGGAACTGCAATTTACACAGCCTATCAAATGCTAAAGGAGAATGCAGACTATGACTTTTGTGAGCTTCTTCTAAACCAACTTTTGGAAAATCTGCAGAAGATCAAGAAGGACAAGAAAAACTCCTTCAAGTATGGTAGTTTGATCCTTTGTTTATTCTTTTATTACATGAATGAGCTTCCCGGATCTAGTGGATGGATATGGCAGAATGACAGACCAGTTGCCATCCAAATCAGAGATTATTTGCGTGGACTTGGGGATGCTAAAGCAAGAAAAATAGCCTTGTGGGGATATTTCAAGAACTTAAAACAGCCTTGTGGGGATATTTCAAGAACTTTCAGAGCATGATGCATGCAAGAGAAAGAATTCCCCAGTCTCTTGTTGAAAAATACAAAGACACAGTATGCTTTATGGTAGAAACAGATCAGTACCTAATGGAGGTAGTAGAACCAAGAACTGTGTGGATCATGCCCATGGGGTATGAGGTGGATGAACAAATTGTGGAGCTGCATGTTCAACACAGGCTAAGTCAGCCTAAAGATCCAAAGGCAGAAAGGTTTGGAACATTTGAGGAACTGAGTATAAAAATCCATGTTGAACTCAGAGAACCAGAGATCAAGAGGAAGGTTAGAAAAGAAGTAGAACATATAGCACAAGGCCTTGGGATCTCCATGGAGGCACTTGATGCTCACCAGAAGAAGAAGGAAGGGGATGAAAAAGAGAAGAAGAGGGCAGAAAAGAAAAGTGAAGAAAGTGTTTCAGTAGAAACCTCCACCCAGACTAGATCATCAAAAAGATCTGCACCCCCCATAGCCAAAAGCTCAAAACCGGAAGTCCAGGCATCCGGCAAAAGATCCAAGACGAAAGCCATAAGGGCTTATGAGAGTCAAAGAGATGAAGAGGAAACTGAATCAGAGGAGGGAGTAAAGGAAATAAAGAAGCAGAAGAAGAAAGGATCTGGTAAACCCTCCACAGGCCAAGACAAGGAAGAAATGGCAGAGAAATTTGTTGAAAAGCCCACCCTGTCTCTAGATAGTGTAATCAAATCAGTCATTGTGGATGGGAACCTTCAACCAGTGGCTGAATTCTATGATGACTACAATGAGGCTGACCAAAAGATCCTGCAGGAAGCTACAATCAGGTATCTGGACATTTACAATAAAGCCTTTATTGAGATTATCTCCAAAATTCCTAAGAGTCTAGAGAAGGAATTAGAAATAAGAAAGAACAATGCCCATGCAAAAGATCTTGAGATCCGGGAGCAAATAGCTATTTAGCTATATCCTCAAATTGATCCCAAGACAATGAACATAATATTCAAAGACTGCAAAGATGAGTTCAGAAGCAAAGCAAGGATGAATAAACTCATGCTTGGTGAGACTGACAAAGTGGCCATGGATACAAAAGAGATCCTCCAGAAGGCATTCAAAAGGTTTAATCTTCCTATTGTAGAGGACTTAGGTGCAGAAACAGCTGTGGACTTGGAATCCTCTGCTCCGGAAGAAGTGGCCCTTGAACAGACTAATATCTCTCCTCTGGTTTCCCCTACAGTCTCTGGATCCAAAGAAGAAGAGAAACTACAAGAGAAAGAAGCAGTGGTAAAAGAAAAAGAAGCTGACAGTACCAAGGGTGCAAAGAAAGAGAAGACTCCAACAGAGAAAACCACAACTAATAGTGGTAAGAATGTGGAGAAAGAGAAAATTCCAAAGGACAGCTCCAAGACTGCATAAGAGAAGAAACATCTGTCTCCGGCAAGAGACACTGCACAAACTGTCCAAAAATTTCTGAGCAAAGAAGCAATAGAGATTGATGAACCGGAGCTTCTACAAGGTCCATTCAACTTCGATTCCCTCTCTCTAGTATAGACAATGAAGATAGCTTCATTTGCAAATGCTAAGGCAAATGAAAAACTCCTAAAGTCTCATATGGAAGACTATGAGTTGATAGAGGCTGCTTCCAGAGTGCTTGAAAAGATTATGCCATCAGTCCAAAAAGATCCGACAGCCTCCTCTTCCGGTAATCTCAAAACCTTAGTCAGCAGTGTTGGTACACATTTTGATTCTCTAGAAAAATCAGCTAAAGAAAAGGTCCGGAAGGAGTTTTTGGATAAGAGATTTTTAGAAGTACTAGGATTAATCTCTAATGATAGGAGAAATATGAGTATTGGAATAAAGAGCTTAGAAAATGCTCTTAAGGATGGCGGTGACATTTACAAATTTTGTATCTCCTGGTCAAAAGCAACAGTAGAAATTGAAAAGAAAATAAAAGAGGAACAGGACAAACTACTGAGTTTGTCTCAAAGTTTTGATCCTCTCTCTTCCTCCATAGTAAATCAAGAATGTCAAACTATTGCAATCACAAATGCAATAAAGAACTTTGAAAAGGAAAGGAAGAATATAATTAACCAGATGGGAGAACTTAGAAGGATTATTATCCCTAAGTTAGAGACCATGCATGAGGCCATAAGTGATGCCAAGACTACCGCCCAAACCACTGATCCAATAGATCTTAAGAGGGCAGAAGCTTTTGCATTTTTGTTGAGTGGTCACATTTCAATTTTGGATAGAATGAAGCAAAGTTGGGCTACAGAACTCATCCAATTGAAGACATCCTTTGCAGACATTCTTCAGTTTTTGTGAATATGTAATATACAGCCAAGTATAGTAAAATTTTTGAAATTTTTTGTGTGCGGACCCTACCCTTTGCCATTGATGTCAAAGGGGAAGTGAGGAGCAGTGAAAAATGAGGAATCCAACTAAGGGGGAGTTCTGAAAAATGTATATAAAGATAGAGCATCAGCCAAGGGGGAGCATAGTGTAAACAATTAGTCATTTTTCACTAAGTGTTGCCATCAATGCCAAAGGGGGAGATTGTTGGCAAGAGACACTATATGGATTCATGGTTGTTATCATTGATGGCAACAAAGGTCATCCCACATATCCGCAAGTCATGGTGTGTCTCTACCGGAAGTCAGAATGAAGACTATTGTGGTCCGGTGCACAAGAACAGAGCATATGGCAAGGTCTGACAGACTGGTCCAGATCTCTCAGAGGAAGTATCTTAGTGTAGTGCGGATTTGGGGAAGTCAAGAGGACTACCTTGAGTCATATATTCCAAGGATTTAGCCTCCGGTGATGGACAAGGAAAAAGATATGAATAGTTGAGTACCGGACTCCTGAGTGACAGTGAGAATAGAGGAAGAACTGACTGACAGAACATCAGATTGTTTTCCAGATGTGTTACTTTTGATGGTAAAGGTTGTGAAGGCATGAATCATGTTTGGCCGACATGATTAATGATATCTACAAGTTTATGCTTGATCCACATTACTTGATGTGCAAGGATTCAGCCGACAGAATAGAGTTTGTGAGAAAATAGACTGTTCCAGATGTCGACTAGAAAGGTGATGAAATTACTTGTGCGGATATATATGCACGATGGATTTAGTTGTGAGAGTTGTAGTAGCGATGATGATATATGTGAATAAGTGTAGAGCAGAGCAGAAGTAGTAGGAAAGATCCGATATGTGAAAGGAAAGTAGAATAAAGAGAAGAGGAAAGATGAAGTGCAGCAGATCAGTGTACTAAGCCTAACCGGAACTGAACTCCAGCATATGTGGATGCTTCCAATCAGTTCAAGTATTGTATAACATTCTTTTGTAGACAATGTATCTCCTTGTAGGTAGTGTGCCTCTTTGTGAGTAGTGTGCTCGGGCAGTGAGCCCTAATTGGCAAGTGCCATTTTATAATTCCTTATTCTTCTAATAGAGAATAATCTTTGGGTTAATCACCCCATGGTTTTCTCCCTTAATAGGGTTCCACATCAAAAATACTGTGTCATGTGTTTCTCATTTCATGGTAATGTTTGTTTGTTTGATTCAATGCTGCATTGATTAATAAGAAAGTTCAAAAGAAGAAATAATTAGGATAACTGATTCACCCCCCCCTCAGTTATCAACAAAATGTTCGCCATCATAGTGAGCGATAGATCAGATGACGAGCCAGAGGCATCTTTGGATGATCATCCCATCCTTAGAGAGTTTGCCGATGTTTTCCTAGCAGAGTTACCGAGGATGCCTCCCCAATGAGAGGTAGACTTTCACATAGACTTAGTGCCAGGTGCCGAGCCAGTGTCTCGCGTACCCTATAGGATGACCACACATGAGCTCACTGAGCTCAAGCTATAGTTGGAGGATTTGCTTGAGAAGGGGCATATCCGACCGAGTGTTTCACCTTGGGGCGCTCCTGTCATCTTCGTGAAGAAGAAGGATGGGTCTCTTCATTTGTGTATGGACTACAGGTAGTTGAATAAGGTGACGGTGAAGAACCGTTATCCTCTGCCCAGGATTGATGATCTTTTTGACCAGATGCAGGGAGCCAGGGTGTTCTCTAAGATAAACTTGAAGTCCGGGTATCATCAATTACGTATCGCAGAGGCAAATATCCATAAGACCACCTTCCGGACTCGTTATGGGTACTATGAGTTCACAGTGGTTCCCTTCAGCTTGACGAACGCCCCTGCAGTATTCATGAGTCTCATGAATGGGGTATTACGTACCTATCTAGATCAGTTCGTGATCATCTTCCTCAATGACATTTTGATCTACTCATGGACTGAGGAGGAGCATGAGGAGCACCTTTGTCATGTTCTATAGTGTTTGCGAGAGTAGAGGCTTTTTGGGAATTTGGTGAAGTGTGCATTTTTCAGGATAGAGGTTCAGTATCTAGGGCATATCCTTTCCGGCGATGGAATCTCAGTAGATCCATCGAAGATCAGGGCTATCAGGGATTGGCCATTACCCACTAGTGTGACAGAGGTCAGAAGTTTCATGGGGTTAGTTGGTTATTACCGTCATTTTGTTGAGGGTTTTTCTCAGATTGCGCACCCCATCACTTCCCTCTAGTAGAAAGGGAAGAGCTTTCTTTGGACTGAGCAGTGAGAGAGGGCCTTCGAGGTCCTCAAGGAGCGTCTCACCAGTGCTCCTCTTTTAGCAGTTCTTGATCCTGCAGCAGATTTCATGGTTTGCATGGATGCATCACTTGAAGGATTGGGAGTTGTCCTTATGCAGGGTGGTAGAGTGATTGCGTATGAGTCACGGAAGCTCAAGACTCATGAGCTGAACTACCCCACGCATGACTTGGAGTTAGTAGTAGTGGTTCATGCTCTAGTCCATTGGAGACATTTCTTTTTGGGTCATCGCTTTGAGCTCCATTCTGATTATCACAGCCTCCAGAATATCTTTACACAGCCAAATCTGAACACCCGTCAGCGGCGTTGGATGGAGTTCCTATGCGAGTATGACTTTAATGTCCACTACATCAAAGGGAAGGAGAATGTGGTTGCTGACGCATTGAGCCGGAGGCGCCATGAGCTCTTGACCTTGACTTTGTGTGTGGACCTGAGGGATCGCATTATTTAGCTTTTGCCAGAGGATTAGTGGTATCTAGAGGTGCAGTAGGAGATCAGTTCATAGAGGGCCTTTGTGGGCAAGTTTGCAGGGTTTACACTTGACATAGATGGTTTACTTCATCATCGACAGTGCATCTATGTACCCCGCACAGGTGACTTGCGTACTGTAGTGCTATCAGAGGCTCATAGAGCACCATATGCAGCACATCCAGGGGTGAAGAAGATGCATGTCGATCTACGACAGCTGTACTATTGGGCGGGTATGAGACGAGATATAGCAGAGTTTGTTGCTCGATGCCTTGAGTGCCAGAGGGTCAAGGCCGAGCATCAGCATCCAGTGGGTCTCCTATACCCTCATGATATACCTGAGTGGAAATGGGACACCATTTCCATGGATTTTGTTGTTGGTCTTCCTATGTCTTCACGTCGCCATGATGCCATCATGGTGATAGTTGACCAGTTGACCAAGGTGGCTCATTTTTCTCCTGTGCACACGACGTACAATGCGACAGCTGTGGCGAGGGTATTCTTGGATGACATTGTGAGACTATATGGGGTACCCTATCACATCATCTCAAACAGAGATCCAGCGTTCACTTTAGCATTTTGGAGAGCCTTACAGCAGGCATTAGGCACACAGCTTAATTTTAGCTCCGCTTATCATCCCGAGACAGATGGACAGATAGAGCGGGTGAATCAGGTATTGGAGGACATGCTTTAGATGTATGTTATGGACCATCAGTCTAGATGGGAGGAGTATCTGAATCTAGTTGAGTTTGCCTACAATAATGGGCATCACAACTCATTAGGTATGCCTCCCTTTTAGGCTTTATATGGTAGACCATGCAGGACACCATTGAGTTGGGATCAGATTGAGGATAGAGTCACCATTGGTCTAGAACTAGTTCAGGATATGGAGCAGCAGGTCACAGTGATTAGACAGAGGTTGCAGGAGGCACAGGATAGGCAGAAGAAGTATGCTGATGCTAAGAGGATAGATCAGAGCTTCTCAGTGGGAGACAGGGTATTCCTTAGAGTGCGGCCACACAAGAGTCCAATCCGTTATGAAAAGGGCTCTAAGCTCGCACCACGGTTCGTTGGACCTTTTGAGATTTTGGAGTGGATAGGACCAGTTGCCTATCATTTAGCCTTGCCACCTAGCCTATCACGTATCCACGATATCTTTCATGTTTCTATTTTGAGATGATATATATCTGATGTATCTCACGTACTGGACTGGAGTGCTTTATAGGTAGAGGCAAGTGGGCAGTTGGTGCTGGAGCCAATTCGCATATTGGCTAGTCGGACGCTGGGCCTTCGAGGTCGAGAGCTGGACTAGGTTAGGGTCCAGTGGGATCGATATGACAAGGTCACGGTGACTTGGGAGGATGCAGCTAGTTTGAGGGCACTCTATCCTCACCTTTTTGATGACTTCCAGGAGGAAGTTTAGTCTTAGGGGGGGAGGATGTGAGGCTGACTATTTTACCTCCCATATTTTGATCATTGTACTATTCAGTAGTGACTATGTTTCATTATGTAGACTTGATGTTGTATCTCACTAATTTGATATATGTGATTTGATTCGGTCATATTGGATGATATGTTGTGGTTCGACATATGGGACATATATATTAGATGTTATTTTGTTATCAGATTCTAGTTGTTTATGTTTGGATTAATTGACATACGATTTGATAATGCAGTTTGATTTGGAGTTATGCAGTGATGTTTATTTCAATTGCGTGAAGTTAATTTCAGTTGCTTCAGCTATCATTTTTCATGACAAAACTAACACTTGATCGAGATGTGCAGGTTTCACTTCCCTAGCCATGGGAAATCGGAGGTAGGATTCACACCATGTTATTCCCTGTTAAGCCGATCTGTTCCCAAGAGAGATAAGGATCACGTGTGTAATTGAATGATGATTTATTGTGCTCGGTTTAATTTTAATTAATTTTAGCCTTAGTACCCTTTCTTTTTCTTATTTTTTGATTAATATTAAGTGTTGTAATACTTTACTTGATTTTTGCCACTTGGTATTTTTATTAATTTTTTTTGGGCCATTTATATGTCGATTTTTTACCCCTTTCATGAACCCTAGGGTCCCAAAAGTTACCCTAGGTGGTCAACCATGAGTCTAGGGTCAACTTGGACCACCTAACCCTAGTTTTGACTCACCTTAGGTCACCCTAAACCATGGTTGAGTCAAAGTGACGAATTTGGAAAGAGGGAAGATGAGGGATGGGCCTTGCCTTGGGAAGAACCCATCTCCCATCACTATGTTTTGGAAAGCATTCCCAAGGAAGACTAGGGAGGTCTCCAAGAGTCCTCCCAAACTCCCAAGTGAGTGGGAGCACCACTCAAGGCCATTGTCTTCTTGAGGTGGGAGTGGGAATCCAACTCACCACTTGTTCCCCTCCCACTTGTGTGGAAGCACAAGTGGATGAGGTGGAGATGGAGGTGGAGTGAGAGGAGGACATTTGTCATCCACTTACCTTCTCACTCTTACAAGTGGTTTTGGAGGAGGGAGGAGATGGTGACAAATGTCACCTTCTCATTCCCTCAAGGCCAAGTTGGTGGCCTATAATAGCTCCTCTTGTAGAGGAGTGGGGGTTCTTCTTTTCTAGTCTTTTTCCCTTGCATTTTGGAGACTTCTTGCAATTTTAAATTTTCCTTGTTAGTTTGGAGGAGTTAGAGAAGGTTGGAGAAAATTCTAAAGTTGGAAGGCTTGGGAAGGCTTGGAGCTCTTCACCAATTCCACTTCCATTGTCAAGGCCTTGAAGGTAAGCCTCTTAACTGGTTTCTTGCTTTGCTTATGTGATGTTCCATGTTTTTTTTTTTTTGTTTTCTGGTTGTAAGTTTGTTGCATTGTGATGCTTTGCATTTGATGTGGGTTGGGTGTTATGGTGAGAGCACCTCCAATGGAGGTAATGCTCAACTTGTATGGGTAGGGGAGAGGAACAATCCTTGGGGGCTCTCCCATAGTATGTGATTATGCCTTGAGGGCTTATTACCAGTTGAGGAGGAGATATCTGAATGGCAGGAGTGCCATGTAAATTAGTTTGTGATTCTT
The DNA here is from genome assembly GCA_027924645.1 of Cunninghamia lanceolata. Lineage (NCBI taxonomy): Eukaryota > Viridiplantae > Streptophyta > Pinopsida > Cupressales > Cupressaceae > Cunninghamia > Cunninghamia lanceolata. The sequence continues at coordinate 16,819,944 of BSBN01000726.1, read as the reverse complement.
GTGAATTGTGTTGTTCTGAGATTTTGGCTTGAGGCCAGGTGTTGAGATTTTCTTTACTTTCAGGAGACCTTTTAAATTGAGAGGTCTATTCCCTACCCTCACCTAACTCATCTTTATGAGTATAGTTATGTGTTAGACCTATGGGGTTGTCTAATTTTGTGTTAATGTGAATGATTTGTTGTGGATTGATACACCTGTGTGAAATCCCCTACCTCCCTAGCTCGAGGGTGACCACTTGCAGGTCTATGGTAGGGAGGAGAGCTTTCCTTTCATAGTGGTTGGTTTCTATTGTCTTGTGGTTGTGTTGCTTCCAGGTTATTGAGTGGTGAGATGAAGTAGTTATGGAGCCCATCCTTGTGAGACCTTGTAGTGATATTTCGACTGTTGAAGCCATGGCCATTGTGGCTTCATAATGTTATATTTGAAAAGGGATTGTATGGTTATCCTTGCCAAGAGTTGGCTGTATATGATTTCTAATGTAGAATTTCTGCTAATGAAGTTAAAACTAGTCCATTTCCTTATTATGAAATTGGTTGTTGATGTTGACAAAATGGTTAAATTTTATCTATTGCAATGTTGAGTGGGAAGGTTGGACTTTAAATAAATTTAAGGCATGTGAGGTTATGACATTTGAATGGGAAGAATTTTGTAATTAAAATTCCATACTCTTATATTGATATGAATAAATGCAAGCATAATCTGACCTTCCCTTATTATAGTATATGCTACTATGACAAATTGAACATTTAGAGACTTGGCAACTTTTTTTTAAAGTTAAACAGAAAGAATTTGTGCTTTATAAATAAGATCTACAAACCATTCAAATGTTGTTGATTTCTCAATTTTGTGAATAAAGATTGTTTTCAAAAGGGAAATATGGGAGTTGTTATTTGTGTATTTGTTATTAATTGTCAAAAAAAATACAAAAGATGTCATTTGTTCTCTAGGTCAATGTAGATGAAAGGAAGAGAAAACTGAGGATTATATCTGATGTGCTTGGAGTTTCCTTTGTAATAGTTGTTGCTGATGGAACACAAGCTAGAATAGAATGTATTCCTACTTTATATAGTTGTTCAAAGAAAAGAATGTAATTCTGTACAACTAGATGGCTCCAGACTAATACTTGGAATTCTGCTTAGAAGAAAATGATAAGATAATACATTGTGTTATGAAGAAGTTATTGGTATCTCTTTTAAACATTCATATAAACATATAGGATCATGTAAATATGTACATTTAAGTATGTGTATATGCATCTACACCATTGGACCTGGATCTTATCTGCTGTTGTGTGTTAGTCCTGTGTATACACAAAGTGTAGCCATGTGTTTTAAAAGAAAAGAAATATGTAAGATCTGTACCTATCTATATAAGTGTAGACACACAGGAAAGGTACATTACTTCTGCTAATATTAAGCAAACTGGGTCAATGATTTGAGCATATATATATACTTTTCCTTTATATAAATATATATATATATATATTTATAATATATAAAAATAACTGGCAGTACAAAATGCATAATGGTCGCTACGGGGTTGTGACTCATGGGCGATCTAAAGAGAGAACCGTAGATATACAACAAAGTATATAAATAAATAAATAAAAATTGCATCTTGGTGGACGGTGGCCATGGTCGCCGCCCACCCCTCTGTTGTTAGTGTGGATGTGGGGAGGGGGCTGAGCCCCCACCCACACCCAAGGGTATGGGTGGGGGCTCAACCCCCTCCCCATACTCGTTAACCTCCACTGCTCCCCCTTCGCGGCCTTACCCCGCACTCTCTTTTTTTTGCTCACTGCCACCCCTTTCACAGAACCGCCGCCGCTAACCACGCTGCCTCCGACGCCGGTAGCCACGCAACCTCCGCCACTTCATCCCACTCTCAACACCACGCACACTTCGGCTCAAGACCTGGCCACCGTTCGGCCACCACCCACCTTCTACGTCACAACTTCCCCATGGCCGCCGCCGCAGTCGCTCTTCCGCTCCTGCACTTGAGACCTAAAACAACAAAGATAAAATTAGGTTTTGATGGGTATACAAAGAATTTGAATGTTATCTCTACCAAATGAATATATAAAAGCATACCATATTTCTTTAACAATTGCTCCATTTTATTATATATTTGTATATAAAATATTCAAATTAATGAATTTCTACATATTTATTTATATGAAAATAGATATATAAATAAATACTAACAATGACGTATATAATTACATAGACTTAGATGTAAGTTTGTTTGCTAATAAATGGATGAACACTATATATATATGAATTATATATATGTAAATATATACAATATTATTTATATATATATATATATAGATATATAAATAATGTTGTTTGCTTATAAATTGGTAATTTCTCTTGGATAATAAATACATATAATTGGTAAATTCTCCTTTGTAGTGGTTAGATAATTATTCATATTTTCTTTGTCGCTAATTATGTAGAAAAGGAAGCCATTTTAGAGCAAATTTAAGTAGGGGTTAAAATTTCCTTTCAACATCTTAAAACAACAATTAAATTTTATAAGGGTGAAAATGTATTTTCGAGCCGAAGATTAAAAATTGAGAATCTGGGTTGAATCGTTTTCAAAAAAATTTATAGATTTAAGTGAGAGCATTAATCCTAACGGGGTCTGTTTACCTTATGTTATTAAACTATGCCCTCCCTTGCTTCTGTATAAGCGGTTGCCCAACTAAACCTATAGGAAGAGAAAACGTCCAACCGAGTTTTAAGGAGACAAATTATTCTTTCAACTCTGGAATCAATTCTGATCTTAAAACCCAGTAAACGACACCAAGCGTCGATAATGAATTCTGATCTTAGAGAGTTTAACCAAAACAAGGGTAACCATGTTACCAAGTAAGCGCTAGTATGAGGAATTTTTGCATCCTCGTCGTTAATGCGTTATGCTGTCAAATTCTTGCTGGATCCCTAGAGTTTAATTTATGTCTTTTTTATTTAATTCTGTAACCAACCTTCCACTTCAATTATGTTCCATCCATATTTCAACTTAGTCACGTGCCATCTGGCCGTCATAATCGACCATCTGTTGATTCAAGTTTAATTAGGGTTCATGCAGGCAAATCCATCATCGCCTAGGAAAACTTAGGGTTCGGGTATATTCAGTCTAACCCTAGAAGTGAAACCTTACTTGTCGCATACTCCCTTGTCAGCCTTCACCTTCATCAAATATGTTGTCACGTTTATGTCTCAGGTGTATTGCCACCAAGCACGAAAGCGCCTGCGAGGTGGTTCTTAGGGTTAGGGAGAAAAAATTTTCGTGGCCCATGTCGTGACCACATGGTGAATGTGGTCGAGACATGGGCGTTTGTGTGTTGTGTTTGCACGAGAAATGCGAGCATGACAGGATGGAAGTCTGATACTCTATCGGTCAGTTCTTCCTTAGTTTGCTTTGCCTGTCTAGAACCCAACACTCAGATGCTCATATCTTTTCAATGTTTTGTCACTGGAGGCTCAATCTCTACAATATAGTAGTCATGATACTCCTCTTGACTTGTCCAAATCTGTAACTTGCTAAGTTACATCATCTGAGAGATTCCGACCTGATTTTCAGACCTTGTTGCATGCTCTGTTCTTGTTCATTGGACCAAAACAATCTTCAATCTAACTTTTGGTATAGGCATACTATGAGCTATGGATGTGTGGGATAGAATTTGTTGCCATCAATGACAACACTCATGAAGCCACATAGTGTCTCTTGCCAACAATCTCCCCCTTTGGCATTGATGGCAACACTTAGTGAAAAATGACTAAGTGTCATAGCAAACTCCCCCTTGACTGATGCTCTGTCTTATGCACTATTTTACCGGAGCTCCCCCTTAGCTGGATTCTACATTTTTCAGTACTCCTCACTCCCCCTTTGACATCAATGGCAAAGGGTGGAATCCGCACACCCAAATTTGCAAAAATTGACCTATACATAGCCACATAAGTATGTATATACATGTTATACTTACATATACTTGAGTATATCCGCAAAAGTGGCCTTCAACTGTACATACTCTGTGGCCCAACTCTACTTCATCCTGTCCAAAATGGAGATGTGACCACTCAACAAAAATGCATATGCTTCTGCTCTTCTTAAGTCTATCAGATCACTGGTCTGGGCTGTGGTCTGAGCATCTGTTAAGGTCTCATGCATTGCCTCTAACTTAGGGATAATTATCCCTTTGAGTTCACTCATCTTGTTTATTATATTCTTCTTTTCTTTGACCAACCTCTTTATTTCATTTATAATGACAATAGCCTGGCATTCTTGATTCATTATGGATGTAATGAGGGGATCAAAATTCTGAGATAAACTTGGCAGTTTACCTTCTTGTTCTTTCACCTTCTTTTCAATATCCTCTGTCACTTTAGACCAAGATAGACAAAGTTTGTACATGTCCCCACCATATTTAAGAGCATTTTCAAGGCTCTTTATCCCAATATCTGAGTCCCTCCTATCATTAGCAATGAGTCCATGTACTTCAGTGAATCTTTTTCCCAAAAACTTTTTTTAGACCTTTTCTTCTGCTGATTTCTCTAAAGAATCAAAATGAGTGCTGACAAAGTTTACCAGAGATTTCAAGTTACCAGATGGAGAGGTTGAAGGATCCTTTTGAAAGGATGACATGATCTTCTCCAGCATCCTGGATCTAATCTCTAACAACTCACAATCTTCCATGTGAGATTTCAAAAGTTTTTCTTTTGCTTTAGCTTTGGCAAAAGATGTTATTTTCATTGTCTAGACCGGAGAGAGGGAATCAAAATTTAGTGGTCCTTGGAATAGTTCCAGTTCATCTATCTCCATCATCTCTTTATTCAAGAAATTCTTCACTACCTCTGCAATGTCTCTTTCCAGAGACTGAGTCTTCTTTTATTTTGGAATCTCAGAACTGTCATCAGAGATCTTCTCTATTTGTTCTTCTTCTCTTCCCTTTACCTCCTCTTCTTGACTCAATTTCTCCTCTTTTCTTCCTTCACCTTGAATTCCTAGATTTGGAGTGTCAGCAGTGGGATCCAGAGGAGAGATGTTGACTGCTTCATGAACTTCCTCTTCCGAAACAAAGGAATCCAAGTCCTTAGACTTCTCTTCATCTACCTCTTTTGACCCTTCTACATTTTTGTCAGAAGATTCTTCATTTGATGCATTTAATCCTTCAACATCCATGGTAGAAGGTTCTTCATCTATTTCCTCTATAATAGGAAGATTGAATCTTTTGAAGGCATTCCAGAGGATGTCTTCTATTTCTCTTGCTACTTGATCAGTTTCTCCAAGCATAAGTTTGTTCATTCTTGCTTTGCTCTGGAACTCATCCTTACAGTCCTTAAAGATCATGTCCATTTGCTTTGGAGTAGTAGAAGGATAGAGTTGAATTACAATCTATTCTTGGATCTTTGAGTCTTTTGCCTTTGCATTCTCTTTTCTAAGTTCTAGTACCTTCTCTAGACTTTTAGGAATTAATGAAATAATTTCAATGAATGCTTTATTATAAATATTCAGGTACATGACTGTAGCAGCTTCCAAGATCCTCTTGTCAGTATCACTATATTCATCATAAAATTCTATTACTGGTTGTAGATTCCCATCCACAGTGATTGCCTTGATGATATCATCAATGGAAAGAGTAGGCTTTTCAAAAAATTCTTCTGCTTTTTCTTCTTTGTTTTCACCTACAGAGGATTCCCTGGATGTTTTCTTCTTTTTCTTCATTTTCTTAACTTCCTCATCAGACTCTATTTCTTCATCATCCTTGTGACTTGTGTAAGACCTTGTGGCTTTTGTTTTCATTCTCTTTTCTCCTTTTCCAGATGTCTTGACTTCTGGTTTGGTGGCTCTTGAGCTCTTAGGAATGGCAGGTGCAGAGCTCTTGGAGGATCTAGTCCAGGAGGAGGCTTGTACCAGAACACTTCCTTTTTCTGCTTCTTGTTTCTCTTTCTCAACTCTTTCTATTTTCTCTCTGTTTGCATCAACTGCCTCTTTTGATATGCCATATCTTTTGGCAATTTCCTCTACTTCCCTTCTAACTTTCCTTTTTATCTCCAGTTATCTTAGCTCAACATGTATCTTTACACTTAATTCTTGAAAGGTTCCAAACCTTTCCGCCTCAAGGTCCTTTGGCTGGCTCAACAGGTGTTGAACGTGTAGCTCCAAGATTTTCTCATCTACTTCGTAACCCATTGGCATTATCCACATTATTCTGGGCTCAATTGCCTCCATTAGGCATTGCTCAGTGTCAACCATGAAGCACACTGTATCCTTGTATTTTTTAACTATGGATTGAGGAATTCTTTCTCTAGCCTGCATCATGCTCTGAAAGTTCTTGAAATAACCCCAGAGAGCTATGTTTTGGGCTTGAGCATCACCAAGTCCATACATATAGTCTTTGATCTGTATGGCAACCAATCTCTCATTTTGCCATACCCAACCACTTGATCTAGGCAGCTCATTCATATAGTAAAAGAATAGACATAGTATTAGATAGTCGTATTTGAAGGAATTCTTCTTATCCTTTTTGATCTTTTGCAAGTTATCTAATAGTTGATTCAGGAGAAGGTTGCATAGATCATAATCTACATTTTCCCTTAACATCTGATATACTATATATATTGCAATTCCAGACATAGAGTTCTCCCTGCTAAAATGATAGATCTTATATCCAATTATCATTAAAGCAAACTTGACATCCGGATTTGTGATGTCATTAATTGTCATTGCTCTTTTGTCAAACTTAGATCTGATAACTTCAGTAACTGTCTGGTTCTTGACATATTTGAGTGTTGGTAACCCACCGAATGAGTGCAGTCCAGTTACTACCCTAATGGTATCTTTTGTTATCTTGAAGGGCTTCATTAACCACATGAAATTGTCATGTATTCTGCTAAGAACATACCAGACCCAATCATCTTTTGCAAAATAGGGAAAGTGGATGCAATGTCCAAAGTGCTTATCTCAAAGGGCCTTGTATTGAGGTTTGAGTTCAAAACTTTCATCTATTAACTATTTATGATAGATGTCCATCAACTTAGATTCTCCAAATTCCTCAATATTGGCGTGGATGTAAACCCTAACATCTTCTACATGCAATACCCCATGCAGAATGCTAGAAAAAGTGCCTAATGGATCAACTTCTAGGGATTTATAGGGGTGTTTCTTGAATTTTGGGCACGGCCTATCAATGATCTTAACAACCATTGGAGTAGCCATTTTGCAAAAGATTCAGAGAGAGATTTTCAGAATGGAAGTACCTTTTTACTCTTCAGGGTTAAAAAAAAAGAGCCGAAACAAATCGCTAGTTGAATTGGATTTTGTAGTTGATCTTTGAGAGAGTTGTAGACACTTTGATGCAGAGCTCTTCTTTTCTTCTTCTCAAAAGCAAATGTATGAATAATAAGTGAATGAACCCTTTTATCTTTGTGCAAACCCTAATTTCCTTTTGCAATAAATACACAACTTAAGTCATCCAATTGCCTTGTTCTGAGAGAGATCTTTTCAAATCACTGAGATGCACTTAGAATCATTTTCAGTGATAATTGACAATGTATCTTCTTTCCTCCAATCATGCCATGAATCTGCAGATCAAGATATTTCAATTTTGAATTATACCAGATTTGTCTATGAAGATCCTACTTTACCAGATGGCTATCAAACTGGATCAATCTTGGATGACTAAACTCTTGCAAAACTCCATGTGGATCTTTCATATTTTTATCAAGGATTGTTTAGATATTTTTCTAAAAACCCTTTAATCTGCAACATTCCATGTGCCAAATTTAGGCACCAATTGATTAGCTGGGGAAATTATTTTCCTTTGTGACTCCCCCTGAGCTAGAGCTCATCTGCTTAGTTTCTAGAAGGAATATCAACACCAAATTCTGGTGTGGATCCATACCCAACATTTTCTGTACTCTTCTTCACCCAAATCTTGCTCATCTTCCTTTGAACTTCATCCGCATTCACTTTGCCTTTTCCCTTATCTTGTTTTTGATTATGATGCACCGGACCCTTTTTATCCTGATTTTTACTTTTGCAAAATTCGGCAATGTGACCAGATCTATTGCAATTGTAACAAACAACATTTCTTTGCATATTTGACTGATATCCTCTTGATCTGCATTGATTAGCCATATGTCCCATTCTATTGCATGCAAAGCATCTACCATTGAACGAATTGTTTATTTGCATATTTTTACATTCATGAGATTTGTGACCATACCTTTTGCAGTTGAAACATTATCTAGAGAAGGATGGATTAGTTTGATTCATTCTCCTTCTGCACTGAGTTGCTTTATGACTAAAGTTGTTGCAATTGAAGCAGTATCCATTGAAGGATGAATATCTTTGATCATTTGGTTGCCTTATCGGAGGTCTTCTAGGCCCGTTTCTTTGATTTCTTGATCTAAAGTTCTTCTAACCAGATCTGGAACTTTAACTTTTCTCATATCCCAAGCCACGCTTGTCATCTACCCTCTTTTGGCTTTCAATAAGAACTTCAAGTTGAGTTGAGCTTAGCTTGAATTTCTCTTTGTATTCATTTGTTGTTTGAAGATCTTGTTTGAGAGTGTCTATCTAGTTCTCTAGTCATTCTTCATTATCTTTAGCTTCTTCAAGATCAGATTCAAGATGCATGATTATTTTGTCCATTTTGTGGCAGTCCTCTGTCTTCTCCTTGATGGATTGTTAGATTATCTTCAGTTTTCCTTTTCTCTTCAATTTCTTGGGTGAATCTCATAACCCCTGATTCCATCTCATGCCTTACCATAATGACCTCTTTTGATAGCTTCTCACATAGCTTGTTTTTCTCATTCAGATATTCATTAGTATCATTGGCTTCACTTTGACTTGCTAATTTTTAAAGTAGTTCCTTTCTCTTTTTCACAGAGATACTTAGTTTTTCTTTTAGCTCATTTATGAAATCATCAGCTTGTTTGAGTCTTTCTCTCAAGTTATTGACTTCAGAGTGAGATTGCTCAAGATCATCTAGGGTAGACTGAAGTTGTTCCTTCATACCATACATATCCATTGAGATTCCTAGAACTTCCTCAAGCTATTAGGCTCTGTTTAAAGGAACTTAGCTTTGATACCAATTGTTGGAAACAAGGTAGATAACTAAGGGGGGGTGAATTAGTTATCTCTATTATCTTGACTTTTTCTTCGTTTATAATTTGTGTAGCATCAAAACATACAAGCATATATAATCATGAGAACAGGAATAAAGTCAAGACACATAACACAATGATTTTTACGTGGAAAACCTTGTTAAGGGAAAAACCACAGGGTGACTAACCCAAGATTGTATTCTCTGTTAAATGAATAAGAAGTACAAAATGGCACTTGCTAATTAGGGCTCATTGCCTGAGCACACTGCTCACAAGAGGCACACTGCCTACAAGAGACTCACTGTCTATAGAATTTATAGAAGGTAACCAGGTGTTTGAACTGATGAGAGGCATCCACAAATGCTGAAGTTTAGTTCCAGTTAGGCTCAATATACTGATCTAATGCACTTCATTCTTCCTCTGTTCTAGTGTTGCTGCTCTGTCACATACCAAACTTGTATTGCTGCTTCCACACTTATCTCTACCTTTCCTCACATCTTATTTCATCTCATCTATACACACACACCCCTTCATACTGGAATCCATCTGGTATATGTATCTGCACAAGGGATTTCAACAACTTTCTAGTCGGCAACTAGAATACTCAAGATATTTACAAGATATTGATCCGTCAGATGAATCCATACTTGATTTGTGATGCGTATCAAAAACATAGACATAGAAGTCATCAATTATGTCGGCCAACATTGTATGATCCCTCAAATAGCTTGATCAACATCAAATACTCATCCGGATTGAAGTCTGATACTCTGCAGGTTAGTTCTTCCTCAGTCTGCTCTGCCTATCTGGAACCCAACACTCAAATGCTCATATCTTTTCAATGTTTTGTCACCAGAGGCTCAATCTCTGGAATATCGTAGTCATGATACTCCTCTTGACTTGTCCAAATCTGCAACTTGCTGAGTTACACCATCTGAGAGATCCAGACCTGATTGCCAGACCTTGCTACATGCTCTGTTCTTGTTCACCGGACCAAAACAATCTTCAATCTAACTTCCGATATAGGCATACTATGAGCTACGGATGTGTGGGATAGACTTTGTTGCCATCAAAGACAACACTCATGAAGCCACACAGTGTCTCTTGCCAACACAATCACTTTTTTTAAAGCTTCTTGGAGCATTTTGTGATATGTAGGCGATGTTTGTATCAACTCCCATAGAGAGATCTTTGCTGGAGTAGCTTAGAGCTGCTCAACAAGATCAAAATCTCTACCATTATGAGTAGGAAGATAATTTTATTGAGGAAGAATAGGTTGAGAAGGTGGAAGAGAAGAAGGAACAAATTCTATTTGTTTCTTTTGTTTATTGTTTCTAATGTTATAAGCATGAGCAACTTCATGATGCATGGGTTGCTGCAACACATTTTGATTGAATGAACTATTTTTAGTGATTTGTTTTGCATGATTGAATATATAACTAGGAGGTCTAGGTGTTTTTAGAGAACCTCCTATTGTGATAGATTGTGATTGAGGAGCATCATTACGAAGATGCACAACAATTTTAGGTTTTTTAGGTTCTTTTGGAGAACTAGAAACATAAATTGTATTTATGATTATTTGAAATAGAGATGGTTTAGGAGTTGTAGAGGATGATTCCATAAGATGAAGTCATCCAAGGCTTCATCTAATATGTTAAAATCATCACTACTAAATGGCTCATCAAATGCATTAAAATCTTGAATAAAATAATCTAACATAGTTGTATACCCTACTTTTTCAAACTTTATAGTGAAAAAGCAAAGAAGAATAAATGACATGAAGTTTATTTATGCACAATATGAAATATACCAATCTATGAACAAGAGTGCTTTAATTATATTATCCAATAACTAGCTAAAACATACATAAAATTTATCAATTTTCAAGCTAGAATTACCATAAAAAGAGATTTTAGGTAGCCATAATCAATATATATGAATGAATGAAAGATGTATAACTAAAGAATGCACATCAAACTTAGTTATAATCAGATCTAAAGCATCAGATCAGAAACTTGATTTTCACTATAATGATCTAATTTCATGAATGTTAAACAATGCTACAAGTATAGACTATTTTCAATCTAAAACAAATGCTTACTTTTCAAATTTCAAATGACAAAATGCAAGGAATGCACTAAACACAAATGATGATAAGGTACAAAAAATAAACTCACTTTAATTGACCTAATGATGTTAACAAGATCTAATCTACAAACCCTAGGCTTGAGACTAACTAGATTTTTATGAAATGCAAGGATTTTGTAACCCTAATGATGAATTTAAATACAAAACTTATTATATGTGCAAGGAAATGATGAATGAACTTAATCTAAATCAAATATAAGATAGAAAACAAACATTTTTGGTTGAAGAAGGATGCAAGAATGTAAGAAGAGTCGAGTTCACTAAAATGTTATACGAAAAAGAGTGATCTAGCCTTAGGAGTTAAACTAGTCAAACTCTCTTCTACAAACATTGAGACAAAAAATGAACTTGGCTTCTACCCTTGAGGGAGAGCCAAACTATAGGGGTTCTGCCTCTTTTTTGTATAGATGAGTGTTCAAACTAAATTCTACCAATCTAGCTAGGGCACATCATCAAACCCTAATTAAGAAATATTAATTTACAAATGACAGTTGGAAGTGAAATCAAAAAATCTAAATGAACAACAGAGATGAGAAAATAGATTAGAATAAGAACCTAGAGTCAAAGTTCCATAAGTACTGGGGCACCTGGGTTCCCTAGGCCTTTTTTAGGGTTTGCAGAATCTGTAACTTTTAGACACGTGTCTATACCTACAATACCTTTCTTCTTCCAAACTAATATCTCTTGAAACCTGTTTCTCTGACATGCACACAAGAAAGAAGGGAAAATTGTTGTGGCTATATAGGAGCTTGCCTTAGTCAAGCCCCTGTTTCGGTATTCCTACCTCATGAATAGCCAAGATTAGAACCATATGTTGTGTATGCTCAGAAACCTTAAGTGTGAGTAGTAACATGCAAGATCTAATCAAATAATATAAAACTCTAATCCTATATGACTCAAGCAAATAGGAAGGAATAATATAAAAGGATGCTTCACTCAAGGAATCTCACAACTTCACCTCAAGGATGAAGATTCATCAAAGGTTTGTTGAATAAGAAGGTGATGCAACCATACCCTTGGATGGTACTCAAGATAATCTCAAGTTGGTGGTTCCAACCCTTCTCCCAATCATGCAAAGTGATTCAACCTAGGATGAATGAGATAGACTCAAGATCTCATCTCCTAGCCTTCATACAAATCTTTTCAATAACAAAGTAGAACTCCACTTGATTAAAAAATCTGCAATAGTATAAAACCATAGAGAGAATAACAAATAGAGATTTTTTTCACATCAAGAGCAAATCCAATAAATCTAGTTTCAAATGAAATAAGTCACTTACTTTTATACAAGGCTATAGAAAAGATTAATTTGAATTAAAGAGTTGACATCATACACCAAAAATCAAAATTGAGTTTAGGGTCGGCCGAAACAACATTAAAGACAACTTGTAGACTTAAATTGCCTCCTTAAAACATGGGAGGGACCATGGCACTTAGGCGCCCTAGGCCCTTTGGGCAATTTAAGGCTCAAGCCTACACTTAATGTGGTGCTAACTCCAAATTTCAATTTATTTCTTGGGTTGTGATGAAACTTTAATCAAAATCATGACACTTTCTATAAAAGAGGGCAAAACAGAACTTTAAGGTGGACCTAAAAATGAACTAGGCTTAGGATCATTAAAGGGAGGAGATAAACATAGTGAAATTATGCCTACACAACTAGTGTGCATAATTTACGACGTACAAAAAAGTAAGAAATACACTCATGTTGGCTCTTTAGAATTTAAAACACTATTTGAGGTGGAGATCTACATGTTAATCACTATGTTATGGGAGTTATATTCTAATACATGTAGGAAAACTTGTGTAATATTAAACTATTTTAGAAATATCCCATAGTTTTCTCCTTGGGTATTTCACCTATGACAAAGAGATTTTTTCTTTGCCGCAAGTGTGTAAAATTTAGAAGCACTATTTGTCAAGGTTAAAGAGAACATTGTTTAAATGGACTAGATCAACCATTACAATTCACTTACAAGATCAATAGAAGATTGAGGAAGTACACCATTACAATGGGACATTATTTCTTGAACAATTCCACTTAGTCATGTGTAAAATAATAAACAAGTGTAAATAATAAGCTTATTGATTTTTCTTCAAGACCACCATTGTTTTTTATAAGGTAAGTGGAAAAACTAGGGTGCCAAACCCATTATAGAGTAGCCTCAAGGGCACATAGGAGAGTCAAAAAAAGACCAACACAAGAAAAAGGAACCAACACCAAAAAACTAGAGACAACAGACTAATAGCCGACAAACAGTAAATATAACAAAAAAAACACAGACAAGCCCCACATGCTAGTTGAAGAGTTTCTCCCAATCCTTAGTGAGAAATTGGTACATGTCCTTATATTCCTTCAACTCTTTATCCTTCATTCCATACCTGGTAAGTTTGATATCCTGCAGCACAGCCAAGGTAGTCATAGACCTATGCATGACCTTGGAGGTGAACCTCACCAACATCATAAACTTCTTCTCCAGCATAGTCATTTTGGTGTTGATATCCTCATTCTCTTTACCTTTACTGATAGTCTTCTTACCCTTTTTGTTTTTTCTAGTTTTCTATTTTTCCTCCGAGCTATCCGTCTTCGAGATTTGGGCATTGAATTTAGGAAAGTTGCTTGGTCCTTCATCCATAGTCTCCAGAACCATGGTGTCCTCCTAGTTCTCATCATTGGTCTCACCCTCAATGTTATCCTCAACACCTTCTGACTCCACAATGTACCTCTACTCCTTGCACACAGGGTAGGCTTGGTGGCCAATCTGATTGACCTTCAAGTCGTCAGAACCCTATCCTTACTCTGAGCTGCAACATACTCCTCATCCATCTTGTCTTCACTACCATCCCCACCATCCACAGAGTCCTCATCCCCTTCCTCCAAATTTTGAATCTCCATGTTGGGGTTATTCTCAGAATTCATAGAGAGACTACCCCCATCTTTTTCAACCTTAGCCTTCTTGTGGGGGGTGTCGCCTTTCACCTCACTGATAGTGAGTTTCCTCTTGGTGGGTTCAGGGCTGGTCTTCCCAAGATCAATTTGTTCTGCATTAAGAGTATCAGGGGACACTGACATAGGGGTTTTCTTTTTTGCCAAAGAGGACTTGGCAGTTTTGTGGGAGTGGGTGAATTTTTCAGGGGTCTCTTCAGTGATGATCATAGGGTTGCTTCGAGTGGGTTTCAGTTTGGGTTTAGGTGTTGCAAAGGGGCTGTCAATGCAGGTGGCAGTGATATTCTTGGGTGGACAGAGGGCTAAGTGAAACTTATAAATCCTATAGATAAGCCCTTGGTGGAGCGGAATGGGGGTTTCTTAGGGTCATTCTTGTGTTGTTCAGTGGAAACTTAGTCAAAGGCTTCCAAAGAAGATAACATGTAAAAAGGAAAGTTGATGATTTTATTGCATCTAAAGTGATTGAGTAACATAAAATGGTAGTGGAAGAAGCATCTAAACCTACCTTCAAGTGTGAAATACTTGATGATCATAGAGCACATGTCATCCCAGGGTTTGGGGAGCTGTCCTTTGTGAAACCCACCTTGCACGGTGTGCAACACTTCATCCTTTTTAAGGAATAGAGCCATACCCTCTGGGTTGAAGACTTTGTTGGTCTTCTTGTGTTTCACACCATCCTTGGACATACCCGTAGCCATCCCAATAACCTCTTAAGTCACTTCAAAGTCAATGCCACCAACTTTGACATGTCTGTTCGTCTAAGACCGCGCAAACTGCAAAGATAAGTTTTCATCATGCCCTTGCAAGCATTGTAAAAATGGTGCAACACCTCCCTCTTGAAAGATATGCCATAGGGTCACATTCTTCCTAAATTCTTCACAAGACTTAGGTCCAGTACGAGTCTTATCCCCCCATTTGCAGATAGCTACCCCTCTTAGCAAAATTATTAAAAAGAAAAGAGGCTCTTTGCAGACTAGTAACTTTACCACCCTTAGTAGAATTATGAACTCTAAGCGGCAAAAAAACTTTATCACAGCCTATATGAATCTTTGATAAGATCAAGGCATGAGAATTGATGGACAACTTGACACCTCTCTAGTTCAAAGTGACATTATTCATTAAATTTGGCTCATGCAAATTAACATGTCATTTAAATTTATGATTACTACCATCTTGAAGCTTACTGTTATAGAGATTAGGAGTAATGAGCCAATCATTGAGCACGTGAGTGGCCATGTGATTAACCTCTTGGGGCATCCATGTCACCATGTTGCTTTGTAACATGTCAGCCGAGTGCAATTTATATTCCTCTTCACGGATATATGCCTGACATCCATCCCTTCACTAGGTATTTTGGTTCCTTTAACAATATTAAAATCATTAATATCATAATCATTTCTTCTGCAGCTCCTAAGAGAAACCTTAGGCAGAGTAACCAAATTGTGGGAGATTAAAATCATGAAGTTTTAGGTATAGTACCCTACTCCGTATAGAGGAGTTTTTGAATTTGAGGGGGAAGGTTATCGAACTTTCTCTAGCATCTCCAATTGTTCATGTTCTGACCTAGATTGGCCATGTTATCAGCCACTTTGTTGCCTTCACGATAGGTATGTCCTATCACTTTCTAAGTGAACCTAGTCAATAAGCTCTTGATGTCCTCAATGATGTCTTTGAGTTTCCATCCATTGTCAGTCCTACCAAGGGCAGCATCAACAATAAGTTTTGAATCTCCCTCAATTTGCAGCTTATCCAGACCCAGAGAAAGGGCCAATTTTAGACCCCATAAGAGAGCCAGTCCTTCAGACACATTATTGGACTGGGAACCAATGTCCCCCACATAAGCAACAATGAGCTCCCCTTGCTCACCTCTTATGACTCCACCCGCACTTGCCTTACCTGTGGTCTTTTTCTTAGCCCTGTCAAAGTTGAGTTTGACCCAGTCCTTCGGGGGAGGTCTCCAAAAGATACTTTGCCTAGCAAGCTACTTAGAGTTGTCAAAGTTGGTTATATTAGTTGTTAGACCTCATTTTTTGGCTATCTGGATCTCAAGCTGAGTGGGGGCTTCCTTTGCTACTTTTAGGGTGTAGATGGAGGTGTTTTCCAAGACCATCTTGCAGAAGGAGAAAAAACATCCTTGGCACTCTTCACCTTCTCCCTAAAAATTATGTTGTTTCTTTCTTTCCAAACACCCCAGGTCAAGTGTGGGGGTATTTGTTTCCATAGTTCTCTGATCATTGGGTGGGAGAAGGGGGAGAGCCATCCATGTATGAAGTCTGTTAGGTTTTCATTTTGAACCCAATCTATACTGAGAGTAGTCAAGGTCCTTCCCCAGACCTCCTTGGTGAAGTCACAGTGGAATAGAATGTGATGTATAGATTCTTCCTCTTTCTAGTAGAGAACACATCTATTGACAAGTTGGAAACCTCTCTTGTTGAGATTATCAGTGGTGAGGATTTTGAGATGTGTGGTAGCCCACTAGAAAAAGTTGATCTTAGGAGCCAGATTTTTATTCCAGACTTTCTTCCACAAGCTACTATCCTGACCATTGTTTATCAACATGTTGTAAGTCGATTTAACCGAGAAGGCCCCCTTTTGATCCTGAGCCCAAAGCATCTCATCCTCCCTATAGAATAAAGGAATTATGTGATTCTTTAAATCTAATTACAGAGTCGAACACCCCTAGTTCTCAGTCTGGCTATCCTCCCAGTAGTCATTTATGTTCTTCCATTGCCTTTGTCCCTGATTTTGGGTCATAATGTAGTTATTGACAAACCTCCCAAAATGAGTGATAGCTTTGTCTTTAATGTTGGTGTTTTCCTAGTTGGATAAAGGAGTCCCATGTGGCCAGTTGTCTTCCCAAAACCTAATTTTGTTACCTTTTCCCAGTTTCCACTTTATGCCTTGTGACATTGTTCTTCTAGTTTTGATCATTTTATTCCATATGATCGGGCCTTTAGGGAGGCTTTCCCTCTTAATCAACTCAATTTTTTCTTCATTGTGTAGGTACTTGGCTTTCATTATCTAAACCCAATCCTTATCTTCCTTAAGGAACTTCCATGCAATCTTGGTCAGCAAGGCTTTGTTCATCACTTAAGTCTCTCTTATCCCCAATCCCTCTTGAAACTTAAGGAGGCAAATTTTGTCCCATCTGATGAGAGACATTCTCTTCTTCTCCTCCACCCCCATCCATAGAAAGGTTTTCTGATTTTTTTCTAGTTTGTCTGCTATGTAACTGGGCATTTTGAAGAGGGAGAGATAATAGGTGGGGATGCCTTGTTGAGAGGCCTTTAGGAGTTGGTGCTTACTAGCTTGGTTCAAGAGTTTACATTTCCATCCTTCCATTTTCCTTTGGATTATCTCAAGGATAGAGTTCCAAAAGTTGGGGGTCACTTCCTTAATAGTGAGGGGAAGACTGAGGTAGGTCACCAGGAGGTTGGCCTAGTTACAGTTCAAAATTTTCTTAACCTTCTCCTGGAGAACCAGGTCAGAATTAAAGAAGAACACATTTCTCTTTTTGTAATTGATACATTGTCCTGAGGCATCGGCATAAGAGTTCGGGGATATCAACTTGTCCTGAAAACTGAATTTCCTAAGAACCAAAAAGAGAAAGTTCCATGAAACTCTATTGTATGCCTTAGAAATGTCCAATTTAAGGACCATGCTAGGGATGTTACTTATGTCCATTGAATGGATAATTTTGTGCATGGAAATGGTGGCATCAACAATCTATCTACTAGGGACAAAATCTTTTTGACAATCGAAGATGAGGATGTCAAGCAAAGGTTGGAGCCTAAGGACCAGCACTTTCGTGAAGATCTTATATATGGTGTTGCAGAGACTAATAGGGAAAAAATCAACCATTTTCTCTGGGGTGTTCTTCTTAGGTATAAGGGATATGAAAGTGGCATTAATTTTCTTGAGAATCTTAGAAATCATGAAGAAGTCCCTGATAGCAGCAGTGAAATCGAAGCAAACAATTTCCCAGAAATCCTAGAAGAAGGCCAAAGGGAACCCATCTGGGCCTGGGGCTTTGAAATCCCCCATAGAGAACACAACTTCCTTGACTTCCTCCTCAGTAATGGGGCCAGCATGCCATTTTTGTCTTCGGTTGAGATAATAGAAGGGATGTAATCAAGTAGATCTTCCACAACACACTGGTCAGTAGTGTTCCTTTGTTTAGCTATGAAGTTTCTGAAGTAGTTAGAGGCTAGAAGCCCCAGCTTAGCCTCGGAAATGACTTCCCTATTATCTTCATGGATGAGCTTGGATATTCTATTCCTTTTCCTATGTTTCATGGCTGACAGATGGAAGAACATAGTGTTTCGATCACCTTCGGTCAGCCACTGGACTCTAGGCTTCTGTTTCAACAATATCTCTTCCTTTTTCATTATTTCCCTTATCTCCTTTTGGACAACCTTTTCTCTATTGAAGTTAGTCTCACTTTTGTCTCCCATGGCCAAGTTTCCCTGAATTTTTGAGAGACTGGCAGAGATTTTTTTTTGCGGCTCATAATGTTACCAAAGTAGAATCTATTCCACCCTTTGACTTTTTGTTTAATATGAATGAACCATGATTCTCCACCAATCACAAATGTATTATTTGAAGTCAAGGTCGGAGGCCCACATGATTTCATACCTGAATGGGAATGGTCCTTTCGAGATGCCTTCTCTCTAGGAGAAGAGGAGTGCATTGTGGTCAGAGATGGTGTAGGAAGAGTAGAGTGTTGAATAATGTCCCAATTAGATGAGACCAAGAACCTATCCAATTTAACTTGAATCAACGTGTCTCCCCTTCTTCTATTGGTCTAGGAGAAGAGTTGGTTGTTAACCTCTATATCCATCAATCTTGTCTTACTAAGGAAGTCAGCAAGATCAGCCATGTTGTCAGAGTAATCAGTGATGCCCCCGACTTTTCAGAGGGGAACAACAGGGTGTTAAAATCACCAGCAAGCACCCATTTAATTTTTTTCTCCATATTGATCATAAGAAAAAGGTTTTCCCATAGGTCCTTCCTAGCACTTCTAGTATTAGGTGCATAGATATTTATAATTTTCTATTCTTCCTTATTGATAGTGAGTTTCACTTCTAAACTATTTATGCTATTAGAGTAGTAGTTGCCGATGAAGGTATTTTTATTCCACATAGTAACTAGGCCTCCCGAGGCCCCAGTAGAGGGGTTGATGAGGTAATTAGTCGAAGGATAGACTTTTCCATTTGAAATTTTCTTCATTCATCTTGACTTCTTGGAGTAGGATAATGTCAACCTTATTTTCATATATGTAGTTCTTCACCATTAACTGATTTTGGGGGCTATTGACTCCCCTCACATTCCAGGAAAGAACTTTCATTTCTTACCTCACCTAGAGAGAACCTCTAGGGTGCTTTGCCTCCCTATAGCTATGTCCTTGTTGGCCTCCCTATTTCTTGTTTCTCTTCGAGAATTATGCAGGGGCATCAGGGGCCTCATAGGCATAATTTTTGTCATGTTTGGTTTTTAGGTTGTTTGAGTGTTTTGGTGTCTAATAAGGTCATTTATGACCATGTGGGATCATGTCGATCCATTTTTGGAGTGTTAATAGGGTCTTTGGATAAAAAAGTGTAAAACTTGGCAAAGTGTCAAAAATCAAGAAATAGTTACAAGCAAATCAAGAAACCATTTCTAATCAATTGGAATGGATGGGAGATGGATATATGCATCCTCAAAACTTGAATGGAGGGTGGTGTGGAATTGTAATTGAAGTTTGATGAATGAAAACCCTATTTTTATGTGCATTCCAATGTTGCAGGCATGTTCTTTCTGTTTGTACGGATCGTACAGTCCCATTAAAGCCTTGTAACTTGGTGTATTGAAACATACTATGAATCTATTTTATTTTTGTTTTGGTTTCACTAATTTTCATTTAGTGTTAAAAAGTTTTTGCATTTTTATTAAAGACTGGTCAAAACCCTACTTAGGGTAACCAGTGAGTAAATAAATGGCATAATTTAGCCTTCCACCATGGAAACATCACCATAATGGGTGGAAAGGTTTGTAATAATCCCATGTATCATATTCCAGTCTTGCAGGGTCCCATGATGAAGGATACACGTGCTTTTGGAAGGTTTTAGGTTTGATATTTTGTATATATCAGACTGTGAAGACAATAAATGATAGTTTGGAGGTCACCAATGCAATTTTTTTGATCTTTTTGTGATTGGAGAAGGTGTTGGGAGTGTGTGGTAGGGTTCTATATACCTAATCAAGGGGTTTTTAGTCTTTAATAACAATTAATTGACAAAATGTTTTGACTATCCTAAAGTATGACAGTGAAACCTAGAAGGGGTAACAGTCATGTTTGGACTTCTTATTGAGTGTAAACCTTAAAACCTGTGTAAGATCACTAGGATTGGAAGGTGTGAAGGCTCTTGAGTCAATAGCATGCCAATGGTACCATCATTAGGTGTGAATTCATCCTAGATCATATGTATTGCTAGTTGCATTGTTGTAATTAGGCCTAATTAGGAGAGGGACGGTAAAAAATTGCCTTAGTCTATTCAAAGAAACCACAACCCATTTTCAGATATGTGTAATAAGAGCCAAAAGGGTATCCCAAATAGGTCTTATATTTTTAATATCAGGTCTACAATGAAAGTTATGGTCAAGAAGGTCATTTTGAAAGGCTACTAGGCTTTAGGGGTAAAATATCAAGAATGTACAAAGTTTCATGGTCTATCCTAAAGTAAGTCCTTCCTCTACATCAAATTGGTATCAGAGCAAGGATGATTAGTAAGAGGTCACAAATAAGTTGAGTTTTAAGACCAACCAAGATGCCTCCAAGGGTGAATGTGGAAAGAATAATCAGAGAGGTGAGAGACTCTCTTGCCCCAGAATTGAGAGCCATTAGAGAAAGCCTTGATGCAAGACTCACATTAGTTGAGACCAACCAGAGAAGAGGAGTGGTCATAGGAGATTTGAGCGACCAAGAAGAAGAAGTGGGTGAAAATGCACCACAAGAGGAACTTGAAGAAGAAATCTAGATGTTGAAGAGAAGAGGTTTGAGAAATTGCTAAAGGCAGTTAAGAATGATGGTTCCAAGGTTAAAATAGAACTTCTAGTATATTTAAGAAGTCTAAATGGAGAAGAACTCCTAGATAGGATAGGAGAATTAGACAAGTATTTTGAGTTTGAGTTGATACCTAAGGAGCAGCAACCGAAATTGGCAAGAACAAAACTAAAAGGACATGCATCCCTATGGTGGGATTATGTACAAGAAGAGAGGAAGAAGAAATGAAAATAAAAGATTACATCTTGGAATAGGATGGTTGCAAAATTGAAAGGTAAATTCCTACCTAGTGATTATGCCATTCAGTTATATAGAAGGTTGCAAATTTTGAAGAAAAAAGACATGGATGTGAAAACATACATAGAAGAGTTCTACAAACTAAGCATAAGATCAAGCCACATGGAAGAAGATGTTGACAAAGTTGCAAGGTATTTGAATGGGCTAAAGTATAGCCTACAAGATGAACTAAGGCTCACAAGTCCAAGAACAGTAGAAGAGTACTATCAGTTGGCCATAAAGGTTGAAGACAAGTTGAGAAGGAGATAAGAAAAGCAAAGTAGAGGTAAGGGGAAAGACAAATTTTAGAGGAAGAGGGACTTTTTCTTGAAGAGGACAATCCCAAAGGTCTCAAGGAGAGACAAGTAACTCACAAGAACAAACATCAGATTCAAGGGGCAGCTTTAGAGGAGGAAGACCAAATTTTAGAGGCAGATTTGGCAATAGAGGAGGCTTAAGTGGATTCACTGGAAAGTGCTACAAATGCAATAAATTTGCAAGCCATCAAGCATGGCAATGCCCTAAGGAGCAGTCATCTACTTCCTTTAAAGGTGAGAGGAGAAATCAAATTGCACAAGGTGGAGATGATGCTAAAAGTGTTAATTCCCAATCACAAAATGTAGAACCAGAAATTGGAGAGTCCTTATTGTTGGGAATTAAGGTGTCTCAACCTTGGTAATTCTTTGCATTTGTAATGTTTGTAATTATTATTCAATTGCCTATGTTGTAAATAATTGGATATTCCACTTTGTCATATTGTGGGATGTGGCACGGTGATGTGCCAATCCTACATGGATTATGACAACTTGTTATTTTGTCCACATGAGGAGATAGGCGTCCCACTTAGTGGTAGGAATATTCTACCATGTGTCGGCATCTTCTATGTTGTGTAAGGAATGTTTGATCAAAACGGTTATGATGGATTCCTATGACGAATCTATGACATGTAAGAGTCGAGAATAGAAGGTTGTAAGATAGGTAATGACATGTGTCATGTAGCATCTTTGAATGAGGCATATTTGGGTGCCCCAAGCTGGAATATAATGTGTTGTAAGAGAATATGCTATTTATAGCATGTGTATGATAGATTCTCTTACAACTGTAAGTTGTAACCGCTATGATAGATTCTATGACGGTCGTAAGTGTCGTAAGAGCATCTGTCATAGCCCATTTTGGAAATAGGTAACCTCTTTGGGATGGGAGCTGTGGACAAGTGTCAGATACATTCTACAATGTTGACCAAGTGTCCCTAGGCATGGGTTTTGGTCCAAGATGCCATAATGGATGCCCATTCCAAGATAGGTCCAATATTGCCTTGTATTTTCTTTATATACAGGTGCTTGGAGATGGAGTTTGTATCACAGGTTTACAAGTACTGTTATGCTATCATATTGACTCCAGACACAAGTGTCGAAGACCATTGAAGCTTGCATTGCAAGTGTATTATAAACATTCTTTCAGATTTGTTAATACATTGTGCAAGTTTTTGAGTGTGGGGTTTTTCACCCAATAAGGGTTTTCCCCACCATAAATCTTTGTCTCTCTTCTTCTATCTACTTTTTGGTTCTTGTGTTTACTGCAATATCTCATGTTAATGGTTTAACATTGTTGTAATACTTAGGATAAAGTTGAATTTGCATAGCCCTCTCCTCATTAGATTAGTGTAGGAAGCATTTTCCGCACACCTAGCTTCCTTTCAGTTGGTATCAAAGCTTGATCACCTTTGGTCCTAGTTGTAGGGTAGGGGTTTTTTGAGCTAATCTTAGGTTGAGTGGGAGTCTATGCAAAGCATTCTATATCTTATTGCAGCAAGGAGATGGCAGGCACATCAGGAAGGTTTGAAATAGAGAAGTTCAATGGCAATAATTTCAAGCTATGGAAGCTCAATATGGAAGACATGTTAGTTGACCGAGACCTTTGGGAAAGTGTGAACATAACTAAACCAGATACAATGACTCAAGATGAGTGGGATCTCAAGGATCAAAAGGGTAAGGGTCTCATAAGACTTAGTCTTGCCGATTATGTGTTGTTAAATATCCATGAGGAGACTACTGCAAAACTCCTTTGGAAGAAGTTGGGGGATGTGTATCAAGCCAAGTCCCTAGTCAATAAACTTTTCCTGAGAAAGTTGTATTCTCTTCGAATGGAGGACGGAGGATCTGTGGCTGAGCATATGAATGCCTTTAATATGTTGGTTGCATAATTAACATCTATTGGTGTAAAAATGGAGGAGGAGGATCGGTGTATGACCCTTCTTTGTTCTCTACCAGACTCATGGGATCATCTTGTCATGGCAATCAGAAGCACCACATCCACATTCAAAATGGAAGAGGTGGTTTCTTCGCTGTTGTTTGAAGAGATGCGGAGAAAGTCTTATGAGGTAGCTAAAGAAGCCCTTGCAGTTCGTGGAAGACCCAAGGAGAAAGGGAAGAAGAAGGACAAGAAAACTGAGAAGGGTAGATCCAAATCCCATGGGAGATCCAAATCTCTTGGAAAGTCCAAGGCTCTTTGTTGGAACTATGGCAAGACCAGGCATTTCTGAAAGGAATGCAAAGAGGAGAAGAAGAAAAAGAAGAAAGCTCCTGATTCAAATTCTAACAAATCACAAGATGACGGTGATGCTTTCATCGCAGCCCTGGCAACCCATGCATCTGATGATGTGTGGCTAATCGACTCTGGTGCATCATTCCACATGACCTTGCATCGAGACTGGTTCACTAAATATGAGGAGTTCGATGGTGGAAAGGTGTATCTGGGTGATGACTCTCATTTGAAGATCATTGGTCATGGAAGAGTCTCTATCTGATTCCCTTATGGTCGAGTGAAGGGGATCTTTGGGGTTATGCACATCCCAAGCTTAGCACGGAACCTGCTTTCTATAAGTAGTTTGAATGATGCAGGTGTGCAGGTTGTCTTTTCGAAAGAAGGATGCAAGATGACTAGAGGATCTATGGTGCTTGCTAAGGGTACTCGGAGAGGTACTCTGTTTCAGTTGGAAGCATGCATTGCACAATGCAATAGTTCTTCTGACTCAAGGAAGAGGGCAGCAGTCACTTCATCCCCACCATCTAAACAAGCAGTGAAGAAATCTATTGTTTCTAGTCTTGATGGTTGTAATCGTGCATTGGAAGTTAAACTTCCTGTAGAAAAGACAATGTTATGGCATAAGAGATTTGGCCACATTGGTGAGAATGGTCTACATACCCTAAAAAATAAGAACCTCATTGAGGGATTAGATGATTGTAATCTTGAGTTTGACTTTTGTGAACATTGCATTTATGGAAAATAAAACCATGTTCAGTTTTACTCGAGTTCTCATAAGTCTTCTGGTGTGTTGGACCTTATTCATTCTAATGTGTTTGGTCCTTTTAATGTTCCTTCGTTATCAAAATCTATATACTTTGTATCTTTTATAGATGATTACAGTAGAAGGACATGGATTTATTTTCTTAGAAGCAAATCTAAAGTCTATAGCAAGTTTAAGGAGTTTAAAGCTTTTGCTGAAAATTAGACTGGTAAAAAGATTAAATGTTTGAGAACTGACAATGGTGGTGAGTTCTGTTCTACAGAATTCGATAAGTATTGCAAGGAACTTGGGATTGAAAGACATAAGACAACTCCATACACACCGCAACAAAATGGAGTTGTAGAGAAGATGAATAGGACACTGATGGAGAAGGCTAGGAGTATGCTTAGTGGAGCTGGTCTAGAATAAAAGTTTTGGGCTGAAGCTGTTGCCACTGCTTGCTATCTGGTAAATAAATCTCCTACATCAGCTCTTGTTGGAAAGACACCCATGGAGGTGTGGTCTGGTAGAAAGCCTTCAGTAAGGCATCTTCATGCTTTTGGTTGTGAGGCATATGCAAATGTGCCTAGGGAGAAGTGGTCAAAGTTGGAGAACAAAGTTGTTAAGTGTATCTTCATTGGCTATGGTGTTGGTGTGAAAGGATAGAAGCTTTAGGACCCCATGGCTAAAAAAGTGTTGTATAGAAGAAGTGTCATCTTCAGAGAGCTTACACCTTCTTCCACTGTTTTGTAGCTAGAAGAAAAAGAAAAGAAAGAGGATGTTGTTCAGTTTCCTCTCACCCCTGAGAAGATTGAACAGAAAGACAATGTTGGACCTGATGATGAGGAGAACTCTAGCAACTCTGAAAGCTTAGAGGAAGAAGCTGAATCTCAACTTCAGCTCTTGAGGAGGTCTACACAGATAAGAAAGCAACTTGAAAGGTTTGGTTTTACATTGCTTGATTCTAGTTGTGCTTATGCTTTAATCACTAACAGTGATGAACCTAGAATTGTATTAGAAGCTTTGGATATGAAGAATGCAAGTTCCTGGAAGGAGGCCATGGAGGAAGAAATGGCTTCTTTGGAAAATAATCAAACTTGGGACTTGGTGCCTTTGCCTCCTGGATGAAAACCCGTTGGATGCAAATGGGTGTTCAAGAAGAAGATTGGTGCAGATGACAGTATTGAGAAGTATAAGGCCAGATTGGTTGCGAAGGGGTATTCACAAGTGAAGGGTATAGATTATGGTGAGATCTTCTCTCCTGTTGCAAAGCTAACATCCATTCGATTCTTGTTGTCACTCGCAGCAGCTCATGACTTGGAGGTAGAATAGATGGATGTGAAGACAACTTTCCTTCATGGTGACTTGGAGGAAGAGATCTACATGTCACAGCCAGAGCATTACATGGTGAAAGGGAAAGAAAATTTGGTATGCAAACTTAAGAAGTCTTTGTATGGTTTGAAACAATCCCCTAGGAGATGGTACTTGAAGTTTGATGCCTTTGTGTTGTCAATTGGATTTGTGAGATTGAAATCAGATCACTATGTGTATTATAAATTTGATGGTGATCGTATTCTCATTGTTACACTATATGTTGATGATATGTTGCTCATTGGGAAGGGTAAAAATATGATTTTTGATTTTAAATCTCAGTTGTCAGCTTAGTTTGAAATGAAAGATTTAGGGGTAGCCAGGTACATTCTAGGAATGGAAATCAGAAGAGACAGAACCAACAGAAAACTTTGGTTAAGCCAGAGTAAGTATGTGAAGTCCGTGTTGGACAGATTCAGCATGGCAGATTGTAGACCATTGTGTGTTCCCATTTCTTTGGGGACAAAGTTGTCTGTTGAGGATTGTCCAAAATCTCCTAGTGAGGTGGAGGACATGAGCAGAGTACCTTATGCTAATGTTGTTGGCAGTTTGATGTATTCTATGGTCTGCACAAGACCAGACATTACCCAAGCAATGGGAGTCCTTAGTTGATTTATGGCTAATCCTAGACGGGTTCATTGGGATACAGTTAAGTGAGTGTTTAGATATTTGAGGGGTACTTCTAAGTATTCCATTTGCTATCATGGTAATGTTTTAGGACCTCCGCATTCTGTCGATATTCGTGGATTTGTGGATTTAGATTGGGCAGGTGACATTGATAGTAGGAGATCCACCAGTGCTTATGTTTTTACATTGTTTGGTGGTGCTATTAGTTGGATGAGTAAGCGACAACCTGTTGTTGCTTTGTCCATGACAGAAGCTGAGTATATGGAAGCAACTCATGCTTGTAAGGAAGCCATTTGGCTTAATAGATTGTGTTCTGATATTGGTGTTGATGCAGGTCAGATCACGATCAGTTGTGATAGTCAAAGTGTAATTTGCCTTGCAAAGAATCCAACTTTCCATGCTAGAACCAAACACATTGATGTTCAGTTTCACTTTGTGAGGGACATGGTTGAGGATGGAAAGGTAAATTTGGAGAAGGTAGATACTTTGAAGAATGTTGCAGATGCATTGATGAAACCAATGGGCATAGAGAAGTTTAGATGGTGTTTGGAGTCTATGGGCCTCTCAGCCTATAGCAGTTAAATCTTATTTTTCTATTGGCTCTTACAAGGTGTTCGACAAGTGGGGGAATATTGGGAATTAAGGTGTCTCAACCTTGGTAATTCTCTGCATTTGTAATGTTTGTATTTATTATTCAATTGCCTATGTTGTAAATAATTAGAAATTCCACTTTGTCATATTGTGGGATGTGGCACGGTGATGCGTCAATCCTACATGGATTATGATAACTTGTTATTTTGTCCTCACATGAAGAGATAGGCATCCCACTTAGTGGTAGGAATATTCTACCATGTGTTGGCATCTTCTATGTTGTGTAAGGAATGTTTAACCGAAACGGTTATGACGGATTCCTATGACGAATCTATGACATGTAAGAGTCAAGAATAGAAGGTTGTAAGACAGGTAATGACATGTGTCATGTAGCATCTTTGAATGAGGCATATTTGGGTGCTCTAAGGTGGAATATAATGTGTTGTAAGAGAATATGTTATTTATAGCATGTGTATAACAAATTCTCTTACAGCTGTAAGTTGTAACTGCTATGACAGATTCTATGACGGTCGTAAGTGTCGTAAGAGCATCTGTCATAGCCCATTTTGGAAATAGGTGACCTCTTTGGGATGGGAGCTTTGGACAAGTGTTAGATACATTCTAAAATGTTGACCAAGTGTCCCTAGGTGTGGCTTTTGGTCCAAGATGCCATATTGGATGCCCATTCCAAGATAGGTCCAATATTGCCTTGTATTTTCTTTATATACAGGTGCTTGGAGATGGAGTTTGTATCACACATTTACAGGTACTATTATGCTGCCAGATTGACTCCAGAAACGAGTGTCGAAGACCATTGAAGCTTGCATTACAAGTGTATTGTAAACATTCTTTCAGATTTGTTAATACATTATGTAGGTTTCTGAGTGGGGTTTTTCACCCGATAAGGGTTTTCCCCACCGTAAATCTTTGTCTCTCTTCTTCTATCTACTTTCTGGTTCTTGTGTTTGCTACAATATCTCATGTTAATGGTTTAACATTATTGTAATAGTTAGGATAAAGTTGAATTTCCATAGCCCTCTCCTCATTAGATTAGTGTAGGAAGCATTTTCCAGACACCTAGCTTCCTTTCACTTATTGATGAGAAGAACCTTGATCAAAGTGCTCATGGAGAAGGAACCACCTCAAAGAAAGTCACTCTTCAGGACTACATGTAAATGCCAAGGTAAATGTTACAAAGTTGTTATTGATTTTGGTAGTACTGACAATTTCGTTTCTGTTGAAATGGTAGAGAAGTTAAAGTTGAAAAGATTGCCTCATGCCACTCCATATAAGGTTTCTTGGTTAAACAAAGGATAGCAAGTGTTAGTGAATGATCAAAGTTGGGTAGAATTCCATATAGGGGGTTATAAGGACAAGGTCTTCTGTGACATCATCCCTGTGGATGTTTTTCATGTGCTTCTCAGTAGACCATGGCAATATGATAGAAATGCCAAACATGATGGTAGAAAGAAAACATGTCATAGAGAAGGATGGAGTCTCGTATACTCTAACACCATTGAAAGATGAAGATAAAACACCACAAGTGGAATCCAATGTGAGTTTGGTAGGAGAGTAGGAATTCATAAAGGCCATGGAAGAGGAGAATATTGTTTTTTCCATCATAGCCAAGCCTAGGTCTATTGTAACAAAAGCAAAGAAAAAAGAGTTGTTTTGGAAATTCAAAACTTGCTAAAGAAGTATGCTGATATAGTAGTGGATGAAATCCCAAACACCTTGCCTCCTTTGAGGGGTATTAGTCACCACTTTGATTTCATACTAGAGGCTAGTTTGCCTAATAAGGCAACATATAAGATGACACCATAGCAGAATGAGGAGATTAAGAGACAACTCCAAGAATTGCTTGATAAGGGGCTAATCAAAGAAAGCCTTAGTCCTTGTTCGGTTCCTGCTATCCTAGCACCAAAGAAGGGAGGTGAATGGAGGATGTGCACTAATTCTAGGGCCATGAATAAGATTACAATCAGATATATGTTCCCCATTCCATAGATAGAAGACTTGATGGACTGTCTAGGTGGAGCATGCTACTTTTCTAAAATAGACCTCAAGAGTGGGTATCACCAAATCAGGATCAAACCAGGGGATGAATGGAAGACAACATTTAAGACAAATGAAGGGCTTTATGAGTGGCTTATGATGTCATTGGATCTCTCAAATGCACCTAGCACCTTTATGAGGTTGATGAATGAAGTTCTCAAGACTTTTATTGGTAAGTTTGTAGTGGTTTATTTTGATGACATTCTTGTTTTCAGTAAAACTAAGGAAGAGCATTTGCACCATTTGGATTTGGTTTTAAGAAGATTGAATGAAGAAAAACTAATGATTAATGTGAAGAAATGTGAGTTTATGAAGACAGAGTTGGTATATCTTGGTTTTGTGATTACAAAATGCACCTTGAAAATGGATCCAAGCAAGGTTGAAGCTATTCTAAGTTGGCCTCCACCCAAATAAGTTGTTGAGGTAAGAAGTTTCCATGGTTTAGCAAGTTTTTATAAGAAGTTTATTGAGGGTTGTTTAGGGTGAAAAATGATGAAGAGGATTTTTGTATTTATTTTGCTAGTTTGTATGAATCCTCTTTTCACCTCTAAACATTCAAGGACTTTCAACCAACTAGGAAGTCTACTACAAGCCTTCTGTCACTCAGAATATAGGGGAAGATTGGAATTGTGTGATTTAGTTGTTTAATTAAGTCCAATTATGCTCAAAACCCTAATTATGCAAATTTGGAAGCAAACAGACAAATTACAAAAAATGTTCGCACACAGAGATATCAAATGACAATCAAATGCGTACCAGATTTCAAAGTTCAAAAAATAGAAAAGTCAGGGACTAATGAGTAGGCACCCTGGTCTAGTGCCACCATTTTTGTTAGGATCTCAGAATATTGTCTGCAACCTTTTCCTACTGTTTTGGAGATTCTTCAGTTGTGGGATCTGAAAGACTAATGAGTGGGTACCTGAATCTAGGTCCCTATTTTCTTCTTTGATCTACAATTTTGACAGTCTACAATGCTCTCCTCAAACTCCACTTTTTCTGCTCTTGCAACCTATAACCTGCAATCATGGAAAAATGGGTTGAGGGTTGTGGTGTTTAAAGGCTTGCCTCAGTCAAGCCTCGGAGAGACATTCAAGTCTTCCAAACACCGTTGTCAGATAAAGAGTGCATATCCCTATGGGATAGAGGCAAAATCCAAATGATAAATGATTGAAAACATAATTGATATCACCTTGTAGTGAAGATCTCATGGAAGGAAGATGCTCTTCATGCCATGAGGAGATGGATACCAAATCTGCAAATACAAACACAAGAACAATTCTCTACTCTACCACACAATGAAATATTTTGAATGCTCCAAATCACAAGTATGCCAAAATCATATAATGTCCATCTAGTTTACAAATGATAGCCTAATCATGCTTATATATGCAACTACAAACATTCCCGCTAAGAATTTCGTAATTGAAACTTACCGTGTCGGCATAGGACCTAAATAACGATCATAAACTGACACTCCAAAATTAGTCTTGACCTAAAATAGGGCAGGACTAGGGCATGGCCGCCCAAGTCCTCCCCCCTATTTCAAGTAGGACTTATGTCAAGTGCACCCCCTAGGTCCCATTTGTCATGAAACTTTAGGGTTTTCTCATCGGGATGTCAAATTATCATGTAAGATGCTCTAAATGCATACTTAAGGACCCAAGAACTAAACCTTAAGAGGGAGAAGCCCCCAAGGGGACATTTTCCAACATAACATTTAGCCCCCACTTTAATGTATGTATAAATGTAAGGCTAATACATGCATTAAAGTACGGTCAACAAACACAGCAAACACACCAAGTATGGAGAAGACACGCCAATCATAAAGAAGACAATAACATGCACACAAAACATGGAGAAGATAGTTAGAGTCACACAAAACATGGA
Organism: Cunninghamia lanceolata; assembly: GCA_027924645.1. Lineage (NCBI taxonomy): Eukaryota > Viridiplantae > Streptophyta > Pinopsida > Cupressales > Cupressaceae > Cunninghamia > Cunninghamia lanceolata. Next base: position 16,788,598 of record BSBN01000726.1, on the reverse strand, counting down.
GAAGACAGTATTGAAGACATGCAAAATATAGTGAATATAGTGAATGCAGTGAAGACAATGATGATTTTCTTTTTCTTTTCTTTTTCTTATATATATTAAATGCAGATGCAAGTACAAGGAAAGTAAACACACAACCCATAATGTAGGAGAGACTCAACGCCACTGTTCTTTAAGACTGCATATGGGGAAACACACATACCAAACACACCATACAAAGTAAGCATGCCATACAAATCCCAAAGCATAGAAGGGACTCATCACCACCAGTCTTTAAGACTATGCTTGGGAACAAACATGGAATACACACACACTTGGAAAACATGGTAGACAAGTGATGGAGTGTTCCTATTTCTAGGTTCATCACCATCTCAGGCACATTACAGGCACACACTCATGATTGGGCTTCACCACAACAATCGATGAAGACATGCTTAAGGGTTGAGTTAGTCACGGAACCACTCCCCACCTCCGTAAAGGACTTTTGAAAATGACAGGATGTGCATTCTCCATGAGAAATACACAAACCCCACCTCCACAGAGGGCTTAAGAAAAGCAACTGATATCCCGCCTCTGCAAAGGGCTTAAATGATTGTAATAGAATTCAAACAAATCTTAGAGTGTAGGAGGGACTCATCACCACCAGTCTTTAAGATTGCACCTGAGAAAAAATACATTACTAACATCTAGAACATACAACTTACCTTATATATGCCCCCAACTTAAGGTGGTTGATATCATGTGACGATATCAAGCACATTACTTGGTATGAAGAAAACAGACAAGGGAACACGAGCTCACACAAATCTCATGCCCCCCGGAGGTGACATGTACTTTACGATCGCCAAATATTCCCACAAACACATTCCTACAAGAAAAGTGTTAGTGTTCATATAATCATGATAAACAACAATGCATAATGCAAGATTCAAGATAGACAAAGTGCATGAAGCAGTAGTATTGTTATGTTTTATAAGTGCAATAAGACACCATCAAGATCACACAGAGTGTTTCTACTAGCCAAGCGTTGGATAATATATAACAACCCCATCGTCATATAGGAACTAATTCCAATTTTTTTATTTCTCGCTAAAGGGACACTAGGTCCGCATCAGTATAAAATGTTTTTCATCATCCGCTCGCTAGATAGAAACACTAGAGGAAGGTACGCAATAAATCGAGAGAGGAGAAACAAGTGCCTTAGGGACATTCACGTAGGAGGGTGCCCCCAAGTCACCAACTGCAACGCTATGTCCATAAGGCACAATACACAACAATGAAAATAGAGGAGAAGCAATATAGAAGAATGATGATACAAATAGAAGAAGGTCACAACAAAGGCGGTCTGCTAGTATCCTAGAACTTACAAGAGAATCAAGGGTCATCCTAGGAGGCCTAAACAACACATAATACATCATGGGGGAAACACATCACAAGAGATAAAGGATTAGAAATACTTACATGTAGGGGCTTGTAACCTAATTAGAGGTTGTCGATGAGCAAATCATCGTCATCATCATCTTCCCACTCCTGAATGCTAGAAAGAGGAGTTGGTTGTTCCATTTGTCTGTCTAATGTATTTTGATTATCTCCCTATCCTTGAAAGGATAACAGGGGAGGAACCTCAACATAAATACCATTTCTCTGTGGACAAGGTAATACTTCAGTACTTTCCTTATCCACTTCTATAATAGAAATTATATTATCAAAGTCTAGATAGTCATCTTGATAATGGTCATAATAAGCTTGTTGTTCTGTGGGATCTCTTTCCACATTCACTAATGCTTCTTCTTGGCCAGGGAGAGCATTGGAATGAAAGAAAGGTAAAGTGTTGCTAAGAAGTGTAGATGTTGTATCATTATCATCCTCATCATTATAAGTTTTAGCTAATGATTCCATTCCATTAAGAGAATTTTTAGACTCATCATTCTCAATGTGTTTTGTTAAATCTTCCACTACCCAAGGCTATGTGTCCATGAGAGATGTATGATTGTCTAGATAATATAGAGGCATAACATTATTTTGTACAATGTGTGCTAAGCCTTGAAAAACATTAATACCATCTTGTGCTTCTTTTATCAATTCTCTTATGTTGTGAATCACAAGTACAGCTTCTTCCGCTATTCTTTCAGTTTCCATAAATGTTTGAAAATCAGCTAACTCTTTATCAAGTTTGTTTATTTGTTAATCAGGTACATATGCTATCACATCAATAGGATCCTCAACATCATGAAATATTTGTTCTTCTATTGTAGTTGTAGGATGCATGATGTCTTGCAAAAGTTGTGTTTCTTCTGTTTTTGGAAAGGTATTAGTGATTTCATTGTCTTGTACTAGTATATCCTCATGGGAAGAATCATTTTTGAAAGAATGACCAGAGGAAAAGTTTATGTCATCATCACATGTAGTATATATAGGAGAAGTATTATCATAGTTATCTTTTTCATTGTTACTCATGGAGATGAACTCTGTTAAGCTTTCTAATATTGTAGGATGTTCACTCATGAAGGTTAAAAATTGGTCAAAATCAAGATCTTTGATAAATGCATGCAAAGATACCATTGAAAAATGACATGAAGGTGCCATGTGTATAAATTTTCAAATCAATGTGAAATCACATTTCAAAAGGTTTTCAAAACTTATGCAAAAGACAAGTGCAAGATTATGTGTAAAAATGACCTAAAATGCTTATTTTTTCAACGTTTTTCAATGCAAATAAGTGAAAGAAAAGGTGTTGTAAGGAAATTGATGAAGTGAAGCAAGTAATATGTCTAATATAAGTTTAATAAAGAAATAATATCCTTCACAACACACTTTTGATGCAAATCTAGAATGATGACATGTCAAAACCTAGTGAAAATACACTAAAATATGCGTTTTTTCACAAATTTTTAATGTAAAGATCCAACAAAAGGGGTGTTGTAAAGAATTTTAGGAGGTGTAGATGATTATAGCAGTAATATCAGTCACCTAAATCCATAAAATTTGTCACAACACGCTTATAGTGTCACTCAAGGTCAAACCCTAGGGAACATATAGCTAAAATATGCAATTTTTCACTAAATTTCCACTGTAATAGCCCAATAAAAAGGCATTGTAAAGAATTTGAGGAGGGGAAGAAGATAATAACCCTGATAAAACAATTAGTGTAGAAAAATCTTTTACAGCACACATATGGTGCAAATCTAGATAGACAATAAGGCCAAAATCTAGTGAAAATTTGAGGTTTTCAAACCCTAGGCATGAAATTTTGCAAGGAAATCATATGATGCAACAATACAGTTAGAAATCAGTCCTAAAGATTTTTTTAAAAGGGTTGTAAAATCTGAAACAAGATTTTGACTACAAACCCTAGCTAATGCAAAACTAGGTTATATGGAAAAATGCAAAATTTTAAGCAATTTTTATCAATTTAAGCATAAAAATGCAATCTAAATGAATGATGAATGAAAAAGATTTGATGATAATGATATAAATTTAATGAATTTAAATGCAACTAATTATACGAAAATGCAAGCTAAAAATGTCAATTTTTTTCAAATTTTTCAATTTTTTTTGTGATTTTTCAAATGCAATAAGATGAATAATGATATGAATGAATGTAAATTTGAAGTACAACACTCAACAAGGTGAAACAAAGCCAAAAAGCACAGGTTCACCAAAATTTTTAATAGGAAAAAGGAAGATGATTTATGTTTAGGGTTGATTTTGCTAGTTTGTATGAATCCTCCTTTCACCTCTAAACATTCAAGGACTTTCAGCCGAGTAGGAAGTCTACTATAGGCCTTCTATCACTCAAAATATAGGGGAAGATTGGAATTGTGTGATTTTTTTGTTTAATTAAGTCTTATTATGCTCAAAACCCTAATTATGCAAATTCGGAAGCAAACGAATAAATTACAAAAAATGTTCACACAGAGATATCAAATGACAATCAAATGCATACCAGATTTTGAAGTTCAGAAAATAGAAAAGTCGGGGACTAATGAGTGGGTGCCCTAGTCTAGTGCCACCATTTTTGTTAAGATCTGGGAATCTTATCTGCAACCTATTTCTACTATTCTAGAGATTCTTCAGTTGCGGGATCTAGAAGACTAATGAGTGGGCACCTGAGTCCAAGTCCTTGTTTTCTTCTTTGATCTAGAATTTCAATAGTCTGCAATACTCTTGTGCACTCCATTTTTTCTACTCCTGCAACCTATAACCTGCAATCATAGAAAAATAGGTTGGGGGTTTTGGTGTTTATATGCGTGCCTCAGTCAAGCCCTAGAGAGACATTCAAGTCCTCCGAACACCATTGTCAGATAAAGAGTGTGTATCCCTGCAGGATAGAGGCAAAATCCAATTGATAAATGGTTGAAAACACAATTGATATCACCTTGTAGTGAAGATCTCATGGAAGGAAGATGCTCTTCATTCCATGAGGAGATGGATGCCAAATCTGTAAATACAAACACAAGAACAATGCTCTACTCTACCACACAATGAAATATTTTGAATGCTCCAAAATCACAAGTATGCCAAAATCATCTAATGTCCATCTAGTTTACAAAAGATAACCTAATCATGCTTATATATGCAACTACAAACATTCCTGCTAAGAATTTCATAATTGAAACTTACTGTGTCAGCATAGAACCTAAATAAGGATCATAAACTGACACTTTAAAATTGGTCCTGACCTAAAATAGGGCAAGACTAGGGTGTGGGTGCCCAAGTCCTCCCCCCCTATTTCAGGCAGGACTTGTGTCAGTGCACCCCTAGGTCCCATTTGTCATGAAACTTCAGGATTTTCTCATCGGGATATCAAATTATCATGCAAGATGCTCTAAATGCATACTAAAGGACCCAGGAGCTAAACCTTAAGAGGTAAAAGCTCCCAAGGGGACATTTTCTAACATAACAAGAGTTTCAGTCATGTTTGTGCTCCAATCATTGATACCATAAAGGGGGATAAGAGAAAGAAGTTTGTTTGGACTAGTGAGGCTGAAAAGAGTTTTGAATATTTGAAAAAGAGGGTAGTAGAGCAGCCCATATTAGCCTTACCAAATTTCAATAATGTGTTTACTATTGAGTGTGATGCAAGTGGCTATGCCATAGGGGCGGTGTTGAGTCAAGAGGGCAGGCCCATTGCCTTCTTTAGTGAAAAACTCAACGAGGCTAAGAAGAAATACTCTTCCTATGACCTAGAGATGTATGCTTTCGTTTTGTCCTTGAAGAAATGGAGGCATTATCTACTTCCAAAGGAGTTTATAGTATTTACTAATAACCATGCTCTCCAATTCTTGAACACTCAAGAGAAACTCAGTCATAGGCATGTCAAATGGGTGGAATATTTGCAAAGGTACACTTTCACCATCAAACATAAGAAGGGAAAGTCAAACAAAGTGGTTGATGCATTGAGTAGAAGGACACTAATGGTGCAAGAAATCCAATTACAAAGTCTAGGAGTTGAATCACTAAAAGGTATGTATATAGATGATGTTGATTTCAAGGAGATTTATGCATCTTGTAACCAATCTAATGGTGTTCCTCATGAGATGAGTTCTAATTTTCTAATTCAAGAGGGTTTGTTATTCAAAGGGGCCCAACTTTGTGTGCCTAAGTGTTCAATGAGAGATAATTTGATAAAAGAGAAGCATAGTGGTAGTCTTGTAGGTCATTTTGGTCTTGATAAGACCTTGGAGTAGCTGAGAAGGCATTATTTTTGGCCTAAGATGCAAACTGATGTAAAGAAATTTGTTGAGAAATGTGTTATTTGTCAAAAGGAAAAAGGGAGTAGCACAAATGCAGGCTTGTATTAGCCTCTTCCTATTCCAAATAGGCCTTGGGAGTCTATAAGTATGGATTTTGTAATGGGTTTACCAAAAACACCTAGAGGTTTTGATTCTATTTATGTTGTAGTAGACTGATTTTCCAAGATGGCACATTTCATCCCATGCAAGAGAACAAATGATGCCTCTTATGTTGCAAGTTTGTTCTTCAAAGAAGTGGTAAGGATACATGGTTTGCCTTTGAGTATTGTTTCAGACAGGGATAGTAAGTTTGGTGGTCATTTTTGGAGAACTTTGTGGAAGAAACCTGGCACTAACCTTAGTTTCAGTTCTACCTATCACCCTCAAACTAATGGGCAGACTAAGGTGGTTAATAGGAGCCTTGGCAACCTCCTAAGATGTCTCACCAAAGAGCATTCTACTCAATAGGATTTGATCTTTGCCTCAAGAAAAATTTTCATATAATGATTCGGTGAATAGAAGTGTGGGTAAGAGTCCTTTTGAAGTTGTTTATGGTTTGCAGCCTAGAGGATTCTTTGAATTAAGGGATACTAGTGGACTGGAGAGGGTGAGTGCTGAGGGTGAGCAATTTGTTGTGGCTATGAAAGAGATTCACAAATAGGTCAAGGATCACCTACGTTAAAGAAGTGTTGACAAATATAAGCAAAGGGCTGATGCACACCAGAGAGAAGTCAATTTCAAGGTTGGAGATTTGGTTCTAGCCCATATCAGAAAGAAGAGATTTCCTAAGGGACAATACTCCAAATTGCAGATGAAGAAGATTGGACCTTGCAGGGTTGTTCACAAGTTTGGTCCCAATGCATATGAGATTGAATTACCAAGTGGGATTGGCATTTCACCTATATTTAATGTATCTAACTTGTACCCTTTCAAATGGGATGTTGTTGCGAGTAATGAAGCAAGTTCCCAAGCATTTGCAGATGATGAATTGGTCCAAGACCTCCCACCCAACAAACCTCTAGAGTTGGAGTGCATCCTTGATACCAAGAAACTCAAGAAGTCAAGAAACATAACATATCTTCAATATTTGGTCAAGTGGAGGGGTCTTCCTATGGAAGATGCTACTTGGATGTTTGAAGTTGATATTATCATGCATGGATATACTATTGCAGACTTGCACTCAAGTGGGACTTGAGTTTTTCTTCCCCTTGGGTGTATGATGCAGGGGCATTAGGGGCCTCATAGGTATAATTTTTGTCATGCTTGGTTTTTAGGTTGTTTGAGTGTTTTGGTGTCTAATAAGGTCATTTATGACCATGTGGGATCATGTTGATCCATTTTTGGAGTGTTAATAGGGTCTTTGGTTAAAAGTTGTAAAAGTTGGCAAAGAATCAAAAATCAAGAAACAGTTACAAGCAAATCCATAAATCATTTCTAATCAGTTGGAATGGATGGGAGATGGATATATGCATCCTCAAAACTCAAATGGAGGGTGGTGTGGAATTGTAATTAAAGTTTGATGAATGAAAACCTATTTTTATGTGCATTCTGACATTGCAGGCCTGTTCTTTTTGTTTATACAGATCGTACGGTCCCATTAAAGCCTTGTAACATGGTGTATTGAAACATGTTGTGAATCTATTTTATTTTGGTTTTGGTTTCACTAATTTTCATTTAGTAGTTAAAAAGTTATTGCATTTTTATTAAAGACTGGTCAAAACCCTACTTAGGGTAACCAGTAAGTAAATAAATGGCATAATTTGTCCTTCCACCATGGAAACATCACCATAATGGGTGGAAAGGTCTATAATAATCCCATGTATCATATTCCAGTCTTGCAAGGTCCCATGATGGAGGATGCACCTGCTATTGGAAGGTTTTAGGTCTGATATTTTGTATGTATCAGATTGTGAAGACATTGAATGATAGTTTGGGGGTCAACAATGCAATTTTTTTGATCTTTTTGTGATTGGAGAAGGAGTTGGGAGTGTGTGGAAGGGTACTACAGACCTAATCAAGGGGTTGTTAGTCTTTAATAACAATTACTTGACAAAATGTTTTGACTATCCTAAAGTGGACTGTGTATGACAGTGAAAACCTAGAAGGGGTAACAATCAAGTTTGAACTTCTTGTTGAGTGTAAACCTTAAAACATGTGTAAGATCACTAGGATTGGAAGGTGTGAAGGCTCTTGAGTCAATAGCATGCCAATGGTACCATCATTAGGTGTTAATTCATCCTAGATCATATGTATTGCTAGTTACATTGTTGGAATTACACCTAATTAGGAGAGGGACAATAAAATATTGTCCTAGTCTATACAAAGAAACCACAACCCATTTTTAGATATGTGTAATACGAGCCAAAAGGGTATCCCAAATAGGTATTATATTTTTAATATCAGGTCTACAATGAATGTTATGGTCAAAAAGGTCATTTTGAAAGGCTACTAGACTTTAGGGGTAAAATATCAAGAATGTACAAAGTTTCATGGTCTGTCCTAAAGTAAGTCCTTTCTCTACATCAGAGAAGGCCTTCCTACCTTCCCCTTCATTCCCACATTTGTAGATTTCTTCCCTTTACCCTTCTTTTTGGGGGTCACCCATCCTTCTTGGTTGGTCCATGTTAAGATGGGGCCAACACCAGGTGATAACACTCTGGTAGGGGATATAACAGTCATTACCTCTAGTTTCTTTGAATCCTTGGGATGTTCTATGTTGACCTACATGACTCTAGAGATCCCCCAGTGGGTTCCATTTCTTTGGGAGTCTGGCATCTGATTTCCCCTTCTTCTGTCTCCTCTGAGTCTACAATTTCAAGTTGAACCTATTCTGAACTTGACTAAACATCAACCAGAGGGGACTTCTCTTGAGTACCAACCATATGTTTAGAGGTCTCCGGGGTCTTGATAATGCTAAGCAAGTCCTCCCTAAATGGGTAGTCCTCAGCACTCTCATCATCTACCCTTGTTTTCTTAGGTTCCCTATTCCTCAGGAATTTACACTCATTTATCAAATGGCCCTTCCTGGAGAAGTTCTGACAGAACGTGGTAGCATTCTCATACACCAAGGGTTGTTCCTAGCTCCCATACTTAGACTTTAACATAATACTCTTGGGGAGAGTTTTATTGATATATGCACTAACACAAAGACGAGAAAATACTAACCTTTTTTTGAGTTTGGTGGTTCCATCCAATGCAATGAACTTTCCAAACGAGTTTTTGATCCAAGAGATTATCTCCTCATCCTAGTATTCTAGGGGGAGGCCAGGCAGTCTGACCCACACTAGTGTCGCTCTATTTATCTCCAAGGCCATGTTGAAACCAGGTTTCCAGCGACCCAGGCAGATGCTATGTTTGCCATAAATCTAAGGAACACCCGCTAAGATCGCCAGCAGGTCTTCATTAGCTATGAATTTGAAGAGGAAGAGGTCCCCTACCATAGCACTAGTAGTGACACTGCCTTTCAACTTCCACCTAGTGGCAATCCATTGCCTAACCATATCGATGTTAGGTCTTAGGATCTGGAATTTACCCACCAAAGAGAGTTTCATGGAAGAAATGATTTTCCCCATCATGTGATTAGGTATTAGGAGGTCAGTACCAGTCTCCAACTTTGACAGTACAGGTTCGATCTAGTCTCCCTTGGCAAGTTCTTCCTCACCGAGAAGGGCATTTTTCCAAGCCTGGGGATTCAGCCCTGAGGCTGGGGAAACCTACTCAGTAGTATTGCCTGAGATAGTATAGGCATCAAGTTCCACACAGAGGGCCCCCCGGGGCTGATGGCTACCATGACGAGAGCAGGTTCAAAACTTGTATGAGTGGGAAAGTTACAGAGCGACATTCATTGGCAAGTATAGGTACCAAGATAAGTTCAAGACCACCATTGTTACATTGGTAGAACTAGTACTTTCTCTTCTAGAACCCTTTGCAAGTTAAGTATGTGTGGATGATTATGTCTATAAAAAGGACTTTGTATATCCATGTGAATAGTTTAAAGAAGGTAAGAAAGATGAATTTGTTCCTAAGAGTTAATTTTCATGTGAAGAATGGTTTGCTATTCAAGTTGGGTTTGTTGTGCATTCTAAAAGAGAAGAGATTAATCTTATAGAGGTGCACACCCCTAAGGTGGATGGGAAATTTAGGGCCACTAAACCATATCTAATTTGTAGTACTACATTAATTAGCCGCATATGCAAAGTGATGATGCTAATTTTGCTTGACATTGTAAGAGGTGACATGTTATTAAGCCAAGTTTACTTGATGTTCTATGATCATAAGAAAAGGGAAAAAGAATGTCTTTGAGGTTGAGAAGGACAAAAAATTCATAAAAGACTATCTAACAAGTACATCTTCGAGTGAAAGATAAGTTCAAATCAAGTCAAGAGTGATACAAGTAGAAGTGTGATCAACATCACACCAAGCACAACTTTAAGGTGGGTGTCAAGGTTTGGTTATATGTATGTGATGCAAGAGCATCCCAAGTGTAAGAGCAATCTTTTATTAACAAAAACTATTTGTTTTGTGTATTTGTCTATTAGATGTTTTCTTAAGTTGCCACAACCATTATGTTCTTATCATCTAATTGAAAGTTTGATCTTGTCCATGAAATTATTATATCTAAACATGTTTTCAATTAGGCTTAAAGTATATGAGTTTAGATATGTATTAGAATTGCATTGATTGAAATTATAAAATTGGTATCTATTCTAAAGAGAGAAACTAGTGAATTTTACCTAGATCTAATTTGTATTAAAATAAAATTTAAAATTAAAAACTATACTCAAACCCTAGAGTTGAAGAGTTACAGGAAATAGATAGAAATCCTAAAGAGAAACTAGTGAATTTAACTTAGAGAATTTATTTGGAATCTATGTAGAATTCAAAATTTAGATGAATGTAGAACATGTAGGTCTTTAATTTGTATTAAAATTAAATCTAAAATTAGAAACTATATTTAAACCCTAGAGTTGAGGAACTAGGGATAAATACAAATCTAATAGTTTTGAATTATTTTTATACAAATTTAAAATATACATACCTTCTTTCTTTTTGAGATATCTTTACACCCTATCATCACTTAATTTATGTTCCTTTTCTGAAAAATATGAATGCATAACCTTATTTTTCTATGTTCTTTTATTTCCCATCTCCTCTTTTGCAAAATATCTGCCCAAAATTCCTTTACCAAGTATTTTGCCTTGCAAAAAATCCCAAGACTACAAATATTCTTCTACAAATAATCTTGAAAATACAAATATTTCTTTCTTCTTTAAAAACATATAATTCATTATGTTATATTTATATACATTTCACAAATTTTATAATTTTTTGTAAATGTCAGTTTCAAAACCTTCGTTTGAAGGTCTTGAACAACAAATTTTTAATTTTTTTATAACAACCTTTGTTCGAAGGTCATCTGTTAATAATATTTTATTTTTTATGGTTAGAAAAAAAGGACCATCAAACAAAGATATCTTTGAATGAAGGTGCCTGCATTTCTTCATTCCAAGGTACTTTCAAATGAAGACCCTTGGATGGCCCTTTCTCCTTTGGTCCTTAGATTTCCCTTAAAATTCTTTGCTTTGAACCTTGGGTTGGACCAACAAATTAAATTAACATGACAAGATAATTTGTAGGATCATGGCCCTTAAAATGGGCTTTCAAACAAGTATAATATTGAATTTATTTATTTTGATTATTATATTTATTTTCTATTTTCAAGTGAACATAGGTTTTCACCAAACATGAAGATCTTTGTTTGACACATGGAAAAATAGTAAAATAAAGATTTTTTTTTAAAAATATTTACGCACTAGGTATCGATGTCCTTGTTTCAAGAAAAGAAAATAAAATAATAGTTTGGATATATACACAAAAAATTATGTTATATGGTATAAACCTATGTCTAAATTATAATTAATCTCACTTCAAAAATTAATAAAAAATAATATGCAACAAAAAATTACAAAAAATTATTTGCACACTACATATTGGTGTTACAAATCTATGTTTAGAAATTTATAATTTTATCCTTTGTGTAAAAAATGTTATGATATATGGTATAAACGTCAATTTTTAAAAGTACTATTAACTATAAAAAAATAAGTTATTAAAAGTTATGTAAAAAATTTACAAATTATTTTTTGAAATTTAAAAAAAAAATTAGAATCTACACACAAAATATCACAAATCACTATTTCACGTCATCTTCAAATTCTTAATGATTTATTTTCTATAGGTGTCAAAAAGTGAAAATTTGTTTAAAAATATTGATTTCAATGTCCCATTTTGGGCAAAAAGTGGGACACACTATAGCGAGATCACCCATGTGACTAACTTAGGTCCACTAGTCACTCCAATCTTAAAACCTTTACATACTCAAACATGAGACCAAAACTAAATTAAATTATGAGATTGGTATAAGTCCACCTGGCTCTTTGGATTTCAATGTTTTACTTTCGCATATGTGAACTTTTATAAACTCAATTCAAGATACTTTTGAGTTTTTGGATATGATGAAATTTCAAATGCCTTAAACCTCATATGTGAAACTATGGATATAACAAGGTTTATTGACTCTTTTAGGTCCACAACTATAGGATCACTTTGGACTTGAAATCCATAAATTATAGGATGTGGACTTTTAATAGCTCAAATTATGAAAACATTATGGGTCCTCCATGGCGAATACAAGAAATTTCAAATGTCAAAATTTTATGCCTAACAGATGCAAGACATCCTAGTTAGTTGAGTCAAATAAAAATTCTAGATCCATGTGATAGCTTAGGAAGAATCAAATTTAAAACTTTCTATCCCTGAATGTGATTCCTTAAGTAAATTTGAATATAAAAACATTCTAGACCCACAATAAACTTGTTAGACACCAAATTTGAAAGGAGATAGTGAACAAATTAGACTCTGTAAATTTGTCAAGTTTGTATGGACATCAATGTTAGTAAACCATTGATGGAAGACTGGGGATAAATTTGAGTCAATAGTTGCCTTGAGTCTGAGAAAGATTAGAGTATAAATTCTGGGATGAATCCAAATGCAAAACAACAAGAACTAATGTTCTAAAAGACCCTGACATAGACTAAATAGATTTCAAATCCATAACCCTCATGATCTCTAGGAAGTTCCTAATACTCCTTGAGAGTTGACCTCTTTGGGAATTTCTTAATAGGATGTTCCTCTTCCCAATCCTCCTAGCACAATGACCTATGCTTAAATATTGTGTTTCTTGTTTGGTTAGTTACTTTTAATTTTTTGTTTTTATCACTTGTATTTTGATCTTGAGGGTGGCACTTGATAAACAATATCATTGAATGTTTATTCTTGATAGAGTATTTAATATTGAAAAAATATATAACTATATCACTAAGTATTAGAAATACAGAAGATATTTTTTAAAAAAAGAGGGTAAAAATTTATTAATCAAAAAGTCAACAACAAAGCTCAAAAGTTACAGAAGTCCACACATCCCACCATAGGGCTAGAAAATCGCAGCAAGCAAACAACCAATCCCACCACAGCCAAAGGGAATCCCACCACACAAGAACCCTATACAAGACCTCCATTTAACTAGCCATATCCTCGAGAATCAACTTATCTAAACATTGGGAATGGTCCAGCGTCAAATGCTCCCATTCTCCCACATTCCAATCACCCATTTGCTCTGAATCCCATTTAGCTAGGTAGTCAGCCACCAATGTGAACAAAAGAAATAGACTCCAATGAATTACTCAGATGAAGAATTTTCTTGTTCACTGAAGTCAGCTACCAATTGACCCCATCAAAAAAAATTCTCCTTCAACATATTAATCACAATCTAAGAATCTGCCTCACAGATAACCTTGCACTAGCCAAGAACATACCCTCTTTCCATAGCATAAAGAATAGCAAGGGTTTCCATATAATTGTTAGTCTTAAATCCTTTATAAATGGAAAACAAGAAGAGGATAGCACCAAAGCTATCCCTCTGAACTCCCCCAATCCCAGCATGCCCAAGATTCCCCCTAGAGGAACCATTAGTATTGATCTTGAAGATACCTACAAGCGGAGGAGACCAATAACTATCCCTTTGAGTCTTCCTAATAGGGTGTCGACATCCCTTTGACAAAGAAGAATTCACACTACTTCCCACTAATCCCAAACTCTACATCACTGCTAGATCACCTAGATCTAGAAGAATAGATAGATCACATCTTGCATATAAGGTTTTCTAGAGCATACCAACAATTAACTACCAAAGTTGTTGGACCACCATTCTCTTACCCTAAAAATTTCTATGATTCCTTTCCAACCAAATCTACCATATGATAAATGAGGGGCCAATATCCCAAGCTACTTGAAGGGAGAAGGCCTTAGCTGGGGGTCTCCCCATACAACTCCAAAATTTAACTAGAGAGGAAACATGAACGCAAGACTGTTTCCAAGCCCCACAACAATAGTGCCAAATCACCCTAGCAAAGGAACATTAGAAAAACAAATGAGAAGATCATTCCTTGCTATTAACATAGAGGACACATATAGATGGACCTTTAAATCCTCTCTTCCACAAATTTTCCCACGTGAGGCACCTATTTTGAGCCACCATCCAAAGGAAAAAGTTGCATTTAGGCCAAGCAAACTTATTCCACACATTCCTCCACCAAGTAACACCAATCCCCCATACTTCTACCAATCCAACTCCTAATAACCTGTGGCAACCAAATACAATCACTTAGGATTAGGGATCCAAGCTAGGACATCATGCCCTAACAAAGAACTACAATCTCTTCTAGCAAGAATCTAAGATAGCTCATCATGATCCTTAACCAAGTCCCCCAGCGACCACTCATGGGGGTCCTTCCATCTAAACACCTCAACTTGACCCAAGAGATGAGCAGATTTGAAGCCCTCAACCTGACTCCAACAAGCATCAAGAAAACTAGAACATAGGCACTACAAGTGTGGATACATGGACATGATGGGAGGGTAGCCATCCCAAGAATCAAACTAAAAAAGCACCTCAAAACCTCTATTACAAATCCAAAACAACCCCTGCTTAATAAGATTGGTACACCTTTTAAGAGTGTCCCAGATTATAGAACCCTTACCTAAGAGGCAGAACCTTGGAACATCTTCACTCTCCACTCCTGCCAGGTACTTCAAGGTGAGGAGCTTGGCCCAAGATCGATCTTGATTAGTACACCACCTCTAATAGAGCTTGGCCATTGAGACTAGCCTGTCAGAGGCCAAGACCACCCTCCTAAATCAATCTAACCAGACTCCAACTTAACCAGACTCCACTTCATTGATTCCAGATTACCAGCCCATAAGAATTGTCTAGAAAGAGCACCAAATTCCTTAATAAAGCTACAAGGGGCAGTCTTAACAAAGCATCTGTAAATGGGAAGATCTTGGACTGCATATTTCAATAATGCCACTCTCCCAACAAGAGAAAGCCACCTGAAAGTCCAATGACTAACTCACCTTCAAAACTTATCCAACACATTTTACCAAGTCCCCCTAGGCAGGGGTCCATCAAAAAGGGGAATGCCAAGGTAAACAAAAGGAAGAAATCCAACTTGAAATATGAGGATCCAAGCAATCTTAAGCTAAATAAGTCAAGGGGTGTTGAAGAAGAAAATGTAGGACTTTTCATCATTAATCTTTTGCCCTAAAGCAACCAAGTAAATATCAAAATCCCATCTAAAGTTAACTATCTCCCTGACTCTGGCTAAGCCCATCAAAGTAGTGTCATCAACAAACTATAAATGAGAGTGAGGAGGCATACATATACCCCAACTCCATCCTTGGATCAATCCTTGCCTCATGTGATATTTGATAACTCTTCCCAATCCTCCCACCATCAATATAAAAAATAGGGTGACAAAGGGTCACCTTGCCGAAGGCCCCTAGAAGCACCAAATAAAGATGAGGGCTCGCTATTGACAAGAAGTGAGAATGAAGTAGAAGTAACACAACTCATGACCTAGTTAACCCAATCAGCTCCAAACCCAAAAGCTAATAGGACTTTATGAAGGAAATCCCATTTGAATCAGTCATAAGATTTGCCCATATCCAGTTTGATGAACATCACCTTCTCCTTTGAAGATGGCATAGAATGAAGGGCCTCAACCGCAATTACAAACCCATCCAAAATTTTCCTACCAGTAACAAAACCACCCTGCTCTTCAGAAATTAACCCATTGAACCTGTTAGCACTTATTTTGACCTGGGGTTGATTTGTCATGATCAGGAGGTTTCTTCATCTGAAGCCTTCATCTTCTTGCCCAATTTTTCTAGGTGTTGGACCTCCTCAGCGTTTTTCAGCTGCAGCATCATATTTTTCTGAGGAGGAGGTCGTCATCATCATCTTGTCTTCGATGATGATCTTCATCAGCATGTTCTTCGTCGGCTTGTTTTTCTCATCGTCATCATCATTTTTCAACTGACGGGTGATGTTTGCTTATTATCCTGATGATACTGGTGAGCTACAGTGCGCCCTCAGTTGCTTGCGGGGGTGATTTTTCAAGTATCCGGTGATTTTCCGAATATCACCTTGCTCAAACATGATGACGATGTTGCCCCGATATCTTGAAGGGGTTATTCTCTAAGTTGTCGACCTAATTTGTTTTTTCCTAAGGGTCGTCATCATCATGATATTTCCAGTTGTCATCCTGCTGCTTGCGGAGGTCATCATATTTTCTGCCTTCATGATATTTCGCCGGGGTGATATTTTATCATCGGGTGATCTTGGTTAATATCATCCTGATGATGTTGTCGAAGAGTTCTAAGTGCGACTCGATATTCACTAGGGTCATCATATTTTGAACGTCAGGATGATCTTAGTCAATATCATCCTGATGATGTTGTATCACTTCTTGTTCGTTGTTTTGATATCCTGATGATGCTGACGTCATCCTTATATCAGGGTGATATCTTTTTATCTGCCTATCTGCATCATGATATTCCGAAGGAAGGGGTGATATTTTCATATCACCCGGATATATGTTTGCTCGAGCATCATGATGATGCTGATATCAAGGAGATATCCGCCTGCTGGCTTCGCGCATTATCTCCGGGGGGTGATCTTTTCAAGCATCATCATCATATTCAGTTATCGCCCCGATCTTATAGAGGAGCTACAGTGCAACCTGATATTTGAGCATCAGGAGGATATTTCCAAATATCCGGTTGTCTTCCGAATATCATGATGATGTTAATATGATGATGACGTCATCAAGGTCCGTGGGGGTCATATTTCTAACACTGATCATCTTGTGATGATCCCCTGATATTTGTAAACATGATGATGATGTCATCCGGATATGAGGAGGTGCACAGTACGTAGATATGATGATGACGTCAGCAGGATATGATGATGACGTCATCAGGATGTTCATCGGCCAGACTTTTGGAATAAGCTCAGCAGGAGGATGTTCCTCCGATGGATCAGGTTGTGCCGATTATCATGAAGGGTATATTTCAAATATCATGATGACGTCAGGGTGATATTTCGAACAACAGGATATCATGCTGCTGGAGGATGATGATGATGAGGTTATATACTAGTGTCGTCAGGAGCAAAAGCACCGACATGATATATGCTCATGACCTAGTATATAAAGTGTTATTGAGGTCATCGCGGGGTGCATGTGGGATATTGTTATCCTGCATTTTCAAATATCATGATGATGAGTCTTGGCGGGAAGTGCTTGCGATAGTCTGTTTGATGTTCTTCCCAAGGCCGCGGGTTGGTGCGCCATCAATGGCGATTGTTGCAGAGGTATGGGCGATGGCGTGGATGGATCCTGTACCCGACTGAAGATGTACATCAGCGGATGGTGGCGCAGGGCTCGAGAAATCTTCCTGTCTCCTCCCCTACCTGCTGCATTCAAGTTTGGGCGCCAATCTAGTTGTGTTTGAGCGCCATTTTCCTGATACTGTGTATCTGGCGAAATTTTGGTCAACCATGTAATTAATTGCTGAGCACCTACCTGGCTGTTATAAGCAGGTGGTCTTGCTCATTTGAGAGGTTGTTGAAAGTTGATGATTTTGGCTCTGTAACGCATAACAAGCTGATCTGGTTGCTCTGTACAGCTTACTTGTGAGTTTATGTATCTCTTGTCGTTTGTTTTTGGCATGAACCCACTGATTTCATGATTAAACTTATATGAGAAATGCTGTTGAGCATGTGTTGTGTTAATTCTGTCTCCAGTATTGCATGTATTCTTCTTCTGAATCTGGATGTTTGGTAATGTTTAGATTCTAGAGCATAGAATTCCTATGTTGAATGTCTGATCTTTTAACTTCTGCTCAAGGGGTAGATTAAACTGTTTTCAGGTTGAACATTGGGAGGGATATACTGCAGTAGGGATACCATAAGTAGAGATAACCTAACACTTTATATTGGGAGATACCTGTAAGGCAGGTATCACATATATCCCCTTGAAATCCAGTTTTAGCTATTTATGCTGATCATTCACAGGTGTATGTCTACTGACTCCAGGCCCTGGATAGGCACCAATCATGCTTTGTTTTGTGTTATAACCATATCCAGCTTTGCATCCACACTTAAACTCCAAAGCAAAATCTAAAACCAACATTAGGACATTAGAGTTAGTTTTAGGAACCTCAGTCCTCTGTCTACAACTGCAAATAGGCCCAAAGCTAGCCCCTTTGCCCTTATCTTTCAGTTTTGGTCTACTTACAGGAGGACTCATCTGCTTTCTGTCAACATCCCAGCCTTGCATGCATATCCTCATGGATGTTGAGTAGGGAATACCCCCCTAGGTCTTGCAGAGCCTGAAGAAGAAGAGGAGATAAAATATAGAGTCTATCTCCTATACTGTTGACCCCCTGGCCCAGAGATCCTGTTGATCACTGATGGCTACCTTGTAGGGAAATCTGGGAATAAGCATCCAGTCTGGGAAAAAGTCAACAGAAATTGGCGACTCTGCTGGGGACTGAGAAGTAAAAGTACTATCTAATCATCTCCAGTAATATATATGTGACCCATCTGAGTCAGCAACAGTAATCTACTCCGCTGGGGACCTTGTGAAAGAACCCTGGTTTTCAAAAGAAAACAGTTCCTAGAAATAGGTGGCGACTCCGAAGTAATCTCCCAACCGGTCAAGGTAAATTTATATGCAGGGGAGAAGATCCCAACAAAATCCTCTATTTGAAGAGTTACCATTAACAAAAAGAATGATGTATAGAAGAAAGGGAACTGTCTCAGCTAGTCATGAGAGCTCCCCCAGAAAAAGTGATGAGGTACAAGATAACCCTAGGCCATCGGACAGCATGCTCCTTATTTTTCAAGTGCAGAAGCTGATATCCAAGGTGCATATGAGAGGCAACAGGGTGGTAGTATGAGAATGAGGTCAGAGGTGTTCCAAGAACGCCCTTTTCTAGACCCAAGTGAAAGGTTTGAAGAGGCAGAGTCTCTGAGGGATGATGAAGATGATGACCCAAATGGTATGAGACCATCTACCTCCAGACCTAAGGATGAACAGTTGGCTGAAGAAATCAAAAGTCTAAGAGCAGAACTAGAATACCTACAAGCCATGAAAATCAGAGATGATATACAGCAGAAAGTGCAAGCCTTGAGAACTGCCCAAAATAATTCAGTTCCTACCCTAGAGAATGCAAATATGCAAAGACATCAGCAAAGATATGAAATGCAACATCAGCATCATGATGACAGACAAAATGTGAATGATGCTAGGATACCACTGAACCATGCAGGAAACCAGAATGCAAACAGAAATGTTAATGTTAATCAGCCAAACAGACAGCCCATGCAGCTAGATAGATTCAGGCAGCTGGTGTTTGATGGTATTCCTGGGTATCCTAAGCCCATTGACAAGCATCTGAGGCTGCAAGTGCCTAAGTTTTTAGGAAACAATACAGTGTCAGGAGAAGATCATCTAAAGGCCTTCCAAAATGTCATGGATAATTTTGAGGTTGAGCATGAGGATGTTTTCATGAAGTCATTCATGCAATCCTTAATAGATGAGGCAAGAGAATGGTACAGGAATCTGCCTGACCGGAGCATATCATCATGGGATGATTTTAAAAGGATATTCAAGGAGCAATATGGTGATAAAACTGACCCTAGCTTCTTTGTAAATGAGTTCACCAGTATCACAAAAGGGTCAAATGAGCAGGTTGCAGACTTTAATGCAAGATTTACTAAAGTGTTGAGCAAATTGCCACATCATATGAGGCCAAATGAACCAATGTGCATAATTTTGTACATCAATGCCTTTGATGCAAAGACTGCATATGGACTAAGAGATAAAGGTCCTGCCACTCTCAGGGATGCTTTCAGAATTGCAGTAAATATTGAAAACAATAGGAAAGCATCAGGCAAGACAAATAGAAGGGATGATGTAAAAATTCTGCAAAATCCAAATAAGCCTCAGAACACTCAAGGTAGTACATCTGCTCCTGAAGATAAGATAGACAAACTGGCAAATGTTGTTAAGGACCTGAGCTATAGATTAGCTAGAAGTGAAAAAGGGATGGGTCCTGATAGGCAAGTCTATCAAAGGCAGGAAAAGAGGCCATCATTACATGATATGCCTTATAACACCAATTGGCATGATGGTAAGCCTGTATATCCACGTAACAACACAAATCAGAGGGCTCAACATGTCAAGGAAACTCCTGATCCTCTAAAGAAAACTATAAATATTGCTGATGATGCTCCGTGGTGTATAATCTGTTAGATGCCACATTCACAGTCACAGTGCATGATTGCTCAATCCTTGTATGATAATGCTACATCTTGTAATGAGTGCAATGAGCCACATCATGTGCAGGATGATGATGTTAACATGATGTCCATAGGCAATGGATATACTCTTTATGATGCTGATGACAATACAGATCATCAAGTTCAGGCCTGCCAACAGTCCCCAGATGATGAAGATAATGAGGATAATTATGTGTATGCTCAGAACTCACACAATTTTCTGAGTAACCTACAACGACCTTCTGATGAGGAAATCAGAGCCTTCACAGCTGCAGCAGTTGCTCAAGTCAAAAGCAACTACAATCTCCGAGGTAGAAATCAAGTAGGCAGCCCACATCAGCCAGAAGATATTTCTGCAGGTCAGCTGGTGCATGGTCATAAAGGAACTGAACCACAAAAGAGGCAGTGGGTAAATAATAAGCAGAACTTTAGATACAGAGCAGGTCCTGAATCTCAAGGACCAGAAAACAAAACCCCTCAGGCTGAAGATCAAAGTAGAGGTTCCCAAGACAAGAATGATGATCAGGGAACTATGAAAATGAAAACTAAATCAGCTCAGGATAAAAGCAAGATTGTGGAGCAAGCTACAACTGTTGTACAAAACTATGCTCCATTTGATATAGCCCAGATCCTCTCTCAGGTAAAGGTCTCTGTTCCACTTATGGAACTCATGAAAGTGGAAGAGATCAAGAATAGGACAATATCCCTAATCTCAGGGGTACCTTTTCAAGCTGAACAAAATGATCAGACCCAGGGTGAGAAACATGTCATGTGTAATGAAGAAGATGAGACTCCTGAAGTCTATTTAGGAATGACCATGACAAAATGTCCTTCACAGGTGGAACCATTTTATGTTTCCCTGGTTATAAATGGTAAAATAATTAGAAATTGTATGCTTGACTCTGGAGCATCTACAAATGTCATGCCTTTGGCCATCATGCAACAAACTGGATTAAAAATTGACAAGGCATGTGGGAAGTGTTATGCTATGGATGCCAGAGAGGTACCAGTTATTGGAATCATGAAGGATGTAGATTTCAAACTGGCAGCATTTCCTGAAAAAAGATACAAAATGAATATAACAGTGGTTGACATCAAGCCACAGTATGGTATGCTGTTGTCAAGAAGATGGGCATCACTAATTGGTGGAAGTATGCAGCTGGACCTGTCATATGCCATGATTCCAATGAATGGCAGGGATGTCAAGTTAATCAGAGAGCAAAGATCATCAGAGACAGTGGAAGACCAAGAAGCAAATGAACAAGTATGCTTTGTAGACACTGACTGTGATAACTTCAAGGTTGTCTCAGATGATACAGAAGATGAAAAGAAAAATGCCTGCATTGATGAGCTGGATCAGCAAGGGTTATGGACCATGTTTTTTGATGGAGCTTGTGCAAAAGAAGGCTCTGGAGCTGGAGTTGTTTTCCTGTCTCCAACTGGTAAGCTCCTCAAATTCTCTTTCTTGCTGAGATTTGATTGCACAAATAATATTGCAGAATATGAGGCTTTACTCTTAGGCCTGAATATTGCTCTCAAACATGGGATTAAGATGTTAAGAGTATTTGGGGATTCCGAGCTGATTGTATCCCAAATCAGAAATAAGTATGCTGCAAAGAATAAAAGACTGAAGCAATACAAGCATGCTGTTTGGGATACTATTGAACTTTTTGATGCATTTTCAATTGGCTGGGTAGAAAGGTCAAAAAATGTTATGGCTGACTTCTTAGCTAATATTGCAATAAGGCCAGATGACATCACTCTGTCAGGTGTCACAGATGTAGAAGTTAAAATTAGGCCTGCCATACCAGAAAACATATGCAGTTGGCAAGTTTTTAATGATGATAGGGATTTGCTGAAATTTTTGCACTGCATAGATGAGTATGAGAATCAACAGATTGATTTCCAAGCTTTTGTAGAAACTGTAGATGGAAAAGAGACCCTTGTGGGAAAAGAGATCATTCAATTGAAGACTAACAAGATCCCTAGAGGGTTAGTAGCTTTGGAAAGAGCCTTTGACAGTACAGACAAAATGGTCACAAGGACATCCCCCACAAATAAGGAGGATTTAGAAGAAATAAATTTGGGGACATCTCAGGCCCCTCAGAAAGTATATATTGGTAAACAGCTAAAACCACACATTAGAAGTATGCTGATTGCATTACTAAAAAAGTATAAACATGTTTTTGCTTGGTCATATGAGGACCTAAAAGCATATAGGGAAGACTTATTCCAGCATGAGATCCCACTGAAGCCTGAAGCTAAGCCATTTAGACAAAGGCAGAGACCTATTAATCCTACCTTAGCTCCCAAGATGCAAGAAGAACTCAAAAGGCTCAGGGATGCTGGAATAATTGTGCCAATAAGACATTCAACTTGGGTGTCTAACCTTGTCCCAGTCAGGAAAAAGAATGGTGATATTAGGCTGTGTGTTGATTTCAGGAACTTGAATGTATCCTCTTTGAAGGATAACTATCCATTGCCTAATATGGAAGCTATGTTGCAGAGAGTGACTGGTTGTGAACTCCTATCCATGATGGATGGATTTTCAGGATATAATCAGGTAAAGGTGAAGGAATCAGAACAGTATAAGACTGCCTTTACCACTCCATGGGGAACGTATGTGTATGTTAGAATGCCATTTGGACTAACAAACGCAGGTGCTACATTTCAAAGAGCAATGGATGTTGCTTTTGCAGGGCTGATTGATTCAATCCTGGCTGTGTATCAGGATGACCTGACTGCCTACTCAAAGAAAGAGGAGCAGCACTGTTTGCATCTGGAGCAGATTTTCATAAGAGCACTAGAATATGGTATTTCTTTAAACCCAAAGAAGTGTGCCTTTGGAGTAGTTGAAGGAAAGCTTCTGGGACACATTGTTTCCAAAGATGGAGTCAGGATAGATCCAGAGAGAGTGGCAGCTATTGACAGGATTCAAATGCCAAAAACTGTGAAAGGAGTTCAGTCCTTCTTTGGACAAATAAATTTTGTTAGAAGATTTGTTCCCAACTTTGCAGAAACTACAAGGAACATCCCCAAGATGATGAAGAAGGATGCAACTGTCAACTGGGAAAGGGAAGCAACAGAATCATTTCAGAATATCAAAGAGGCAATAAAGATGGCCCCTGTTCTTAAATCTCCTGATTTTTCTAGGCCATTCCAAGTGTTCTCATTTGCTTCCTTTCATACTGTTGCTGCATGTTTGTTGCAGAAAAATGAAGATGGTTTTGAACAGCCCATCGCTTTCTTCAGTATGTCCCTGCAGGCCTCTGAGTTGAAGTATGATATTATGGAGAAACAGGCATATGCACTGGTCAGAGCCATCAAAAGTTTCAGACCATACCTGGTAGGGTCATATATCATTGCATATGTACCTCATGCAGCAGTCAAAGACATATTCACTCAGCAGGAGGTGGCTGGGAGAAGGTGCAGATGGATAAACAAACTGCAGGAATTCAACATAGACATACAAGTCACTAAGTTGATAAGAGGACAAGGATTAGCCAAGATGATGGCACAATCAAACTTGGAAGCTTGCCAAGTTAATGCAGTCCAAGATGAGAATGTAAGTGTATCAGGATCTGAATGGTACAAGGATATTGTCTATTATTTGCAAAATCTGAATTGTCCTTCCCATTTCAGTGACAATCAAAAGAGGACTCTAAAGCTACATGCAATCAGGTATGTCATTGTTAAAGGTGAGCTGTACTGGAAAAATCCTGATGGTGTGCTGCTGAGATGTGTGGATAAGAACATGGCTAACAATATTTTGATTGACATGCATAAAGGATTGTGTGGTGGCCATTATACTGCCCAAACAACAGCTCATAAAATTCTCAGGGCAGGATATTGGTGGCCCACTCTCTTTTCAGATGCACAAAAGTTAGTAAGGAAGTGTGACTCTTGCCAGAGATTCTCAGGAAAGCTGAAATATAATGGTGCTTTGCCCCTCAGAGCTGTACCTGTGGATGCTCCATTCCAGCAATGGGGAATTGACTTCGTAGGGGAGATTGCAGACAAATCAAGTGGGGGACACAGTTGGATTTTGGTGGCAACTGATTACTTTACCAAATGGATTGAGGCCATTCCAACTAAGAAAGCTACAAGTAAGGTGGTGACAAACTTCATACTAGAGAACATCATCATCAGGTTTGGAGTACCATTTAAGATTATCACTGATAATGCTATGTGCTTCAGATCAGGTGAGTTTGTTGATTTTTGCAACAGGTATGGGATAAACCTGTCATATACATCACCATATCACCCACAAGGAAATGGTCAAGCAGAATCAAGCAATAAGAGCATCATGAAAATTGTCAAGAGGATACTGGACAAGAACAAGAGAGCTTGGGACTCAAAGTTGAACTTAGCAGTATGGGCTGACAGAGTGACAGTGAAAAGGGCTATTGGGAAGTCACCTTTTGAGCTAGTGTATGGTGCATCAGCTAGACTGCCCATAAATAATCTCCTACCAGTTTACAGATTCATTCAGGAAAATGATGAGGAGATTGAAGATCCCATGACAGAAAGAGTGAATCAGCTGGTTGCATTGGATGAAGACAGAAGGAAAGCCCACCAGATCAATCTCAAAAGACAACAGGATATGAAATATCAGTTTGACAGGAGAGCTACAAAAAGGAAGTTTGAAGTCAATGATCTGGTGCTTATTTGGAATGCTAAAGATCAGGAAAAGGGTAAACATGGTAAATTTGAGCCCTTATGGATGGGCCCATATCAGGTTTGCAATACTCATGGGGAGGATTCTTATTTCCTCTAGGCCCTAGATGGTGAAATTCTGGGATTGCCTGTGCATGGCCAATTCCTTAAGTTCTATTTTGCATGAATATCTGGTTGCTGTGCACATTTGTAAAATATGTATGTAGTGTAAATGCCTTGTACAGCTCACGTTTTTTGGCTTTTTGTCAGGTCTGCCTGGAGATCTGGTTCTCGCTGCAGGTTTTCACCTGCACGTCCCCATTCGGAGCCACTGTTAGCACTTATTTTGACCTGGGGTTGATTTGTCATGATCAGGAGGTTTCTTCATCTGAAGCCTTCATCTTCTTGCCCAATTTTTCTAGGTGTTGGACCTCCTCAGCATTTTTCAGCTGCAGCATCATATTTTTCTGAGGAGGAGGTCGTCATCATCATCTTGTCTTCGATGATGATCTTCATCAGCATGTTCTTCGTCGGCTTGTTTTTCTCATCGTCATCATCATTTTTCAACTGACGGGTGATGTTTGCTTATTATCCTGATGATACTGGTGAGCTACAGTGCGCCCTCAGTTGCTTGCGGGGGTGATTTTTCAAGTATCCGGTGATTTTCCGAATATCACCTTGCTCAAACATGATGACGATGTTGCCCCGATATCTTGAAGGGGTTATTCTCTAAGTTGTCGACCTAATTTGTTTTTTCCTAAGGGTCGTCATCATCATGATATTTCCAGTTGTCATCCTGCTACTTGCGGAGGTCATCATATTTTCTGCCTTCATGATATTTCGCCGGGGTGATATTTTATCATCGGGTGATCTTGGTTAATATCATCCTGATGATGTTGTCGAAGAGTTCTAAGTGCGACCCGATATTCACTAGGGTCATCATATTTTGAACGTCAGGATGATCTTAGTCAATATCATCCTGATGATGTTGTATCACTTCTTGTTCGTTGTTTTGACATCCTGATGATGCTGACGTCATCCTTATATCAGGGTGATATCTTTTTATCTGCCTATCTGCATCATGATATTCCGAAGGAAGGGTGATATTTTCATATCACCCGGATATATGTTTGCTCGAGCATCATGATGATGCTGATATCAAGGAGATATCCGCCTGCTGGCTTCGCGCATTATCTCCGGGGGGTGATCTTTTCAAGCATCATCATCATATTCAGTTATCGCCCCGATCTTATAGATGAGCTACAGTGCAACCTGATATTTGAGCATCAGGAGGATATTTCCAAATATCCGGTTGTCTTCCGAATATCATGATGATGTTAATATGATGATGACATCATCAAGGTCCGCGGGGGTCATATTTCTAACACTGATCATCTTGTGATGATCCCCTGATATTTGTAAACATGATGATGACGTCATCCGGATATGAGGAGGTGCACAGTAGGCAGATATGATGATGACGTCAGCAGGATATGATGATGACGTCATCAGGATGTTCATCGGCCAGACTTTTGGAATAAGCTCAGCAGGAGGATGTTCCTCCGATGGATCAGGTTGTGCCGATTATCATGAAGGGTATATTTCAAATATCATGATGACGTCAGGGTGATATTTCGAACAACAGGATATCATGCTGCTGGAGGATGATGATGATGAGGTTATATACTAGTGTCGTCAGGAGCAAAAGCACCGACATGATATATGCTCATGACCTAGTATATAAAGTGTTATTGAGGTCATCGCGGGGTGCATGTGGGATATTGTTATCCTGCATTTTCAAATATCATGATGATGAGTCTCGGCGGGAAGTGCTTGCGATAGTCTGTTTGATGTTCTTCCCAAGGCCGCGGGTTGGTGCGCCATCAATGGCGATTGTTGCAGAGGTATGGGCGATGGCGTGGATGGATCCTGTACCCGACTGAAGATGTACATCAGCGGATGGTGGCGCAGGGCTCGAGAAATCTTCCTGTCTCCTCCCCTACCTGCTGCATTCAAGTTTGGGTGCCAATCTGGTTGTGTTTGAGCGCCATTTTCCTGATACTGTGTATCTGGCGAAATTTTGGTCAACCATGTAATTAATTGCTGAGCACCTACCTGGCTGTTATAAGCAGGTGGTCTTGCTCATTTGAGAGGTTGTTGAAAGTTGATGATTTTGGCTCTATAACGCATAACAAGCTGATCTGGTTGCTCTGTACAGCTTACTTGTGAGTTTATGTATCTCTTGTTGTTTGTTTTTGGCATGAACCCACTGATTTCATGATTAAACTTATATGAGAAATGCTGTTGAGCATGTGTTGTGTTAATTCTGTCTCCAGTATTGCATGTATTCTTCTTCTGAATCTGGATGTTTGGTAATGTTTAGATTCTAGAGCATAGAATTCCTATGTTGAATGTCTGATCTTTTAACTTCTGCTCAAGGGGTAGATTAAACTGTTTTCAGGTTGAACATTGGGAGGGATATACTGCAGTAGGGATACCATAAGTAGAGATAACCTAACACTTTGTATTGGGAGATACCTGTAAGGCAGGTATCACATATATCCCCTTGAAATCCAGTTTTAGCTGTTTATGCTGATCATTCACAGGTGTATGTCTACTGACTCCAGGCCCTGGATAGGCACCAATCATGCTTTGTTTTGTGTTATAACCATATCCAGCTTTGCATCCACACTTAAACTCCAAAGCAAAATCTAAAACCAACATTAGGACATTAGAGTTAGTTTTAGGAACCTCAGTCCTCTGTCTACAACTGCAAATAGGCCCAAAGCTAGCCCCTTTGCCCTTATCTTTCAGTTTTGGTCTACTTACAGGAGGACTCATCTGCTTTCTGTCAACATCCCAGCCTTGCATGCATATCCTCATGGATGTTGAGTAGGGAATACCCCCCTAGGTCTTGCAGAGCCTGAAGAAGAAGAGGAGATAAAATATAGAGTCTATCTCCTATACTGTTGACCCCCTGGCCCAGAGATCCTATTGATCACTGATGGCTACCTTGTAGGGAAATCTGGGAATAAGCATCCAGTCTGGGAAAATGTCAACAGAACCATGACTTAAGTCTCTCCAGAATCAACTTTGTGATAGTCTTATAAACTGCATTACAAAGAGCTATGGGTCTAAAAAGATCTAGTGAATTAGTCCCCTCTTGCTTGAGGATAAAAGAAAGGAATGTAGAATTCATGGCTCTTAGCATCTGCTTATTCCTATGTGACTCCTGAACCACCTCCAGTAAATCATACTTGATAGTCTCCCAAAATTCCTAAAAGAATTCAATTGGGAATCCATCTAGCCTAGGGGCTTTCCCCTTCTTCATTTGAAACACAATCTCCTCTAATTCTGCTAGGGAGATGGGACGAATAAGTGATTTGTTCATCTTCTTAGAAACCAAAGAGGGAATACAATCTAGAATGGGATTTTCCTCATCCACTCCTAGTGGAGAGTCCTCTGTGAATAAGGAAGAATAGAACTGGGTAGCCTCCCTTGAAATCTTCAAGATAGAAGTTAAGAAAATTCCCTAGGAAGACATAAGATAAGTAATCATGTTCCCATGCCATCTATCCTTGATAGAATTATGGAAAAACATTATGTTTATGTCTCCTTCTTGAAGCCAATCAATGCGGGCCTTTTGCATCAAGAAAATCTCCTCACGCAGTTCCCATTCTGCCACATCGTTCATAGCATCAGACTCCTCTCTAAGGTTCCTCTCTGTGAGACCATGGTCCCTAATCTGACAAGTGATAGTATCCAAGTGGGATTGAATAGCTTTCTTAGCCATAAAGATATTTCTAAAAATTGCTTGTTCCACTTCTTTAGCTAAAATTTCACAAACTGTAATCTATTGACAAAGGAATGCATTGATGTGCCATAAGCAGGCTTACTTTTGCCCCACCATCCTACCATAAGATCTTACACGGAGAGATACCAAAGCCACATAAGTTGAAACTTAAAAGAAGGGTTCTTTGTGATTCCATTCAAGGTAGTGGAAAATTTGATAGGCCAATGATCTGACCCCCACCAATCCAAGATCTTTGAACTGGTTACCCATTTGTCACCAACCCAGAAGCTAGAGACCATAAAATTATCTAGCCATTTAGAAATAGAATCCTCACCACATCTCCTGTTACTCTAGCCATACAAGCCATTATTAGGCTTGATGTCCACCAAATTCATGAGGATAATATTATCCTTGAGAAGTATGGAAGAAGGGTAAAGTCTTGCCACACCCCCTTCTTTTCATCTAGGCTAGTAATAGCGTTAAAGTATCCTACCAATATCCAAGGATAAAAGGGGTTAAGGACTAAACATAATGAATATTTGACCAAAGCATAGATTTACCTACTAAATCAACCAAAGCATAAACATTGGTGAAGAGGATAACTTCTCCAAACTCCAAACTAGATGCAACCACTGAAATTGAAGATCTACCAGAGAGCCACCAAAGAGGAGTAATCTTGCATGGGTCCCATAAATAGGCAACACCACCTACACTAACCCAAGCCCCAACGCATTGACATTGACCTCCCCCCATAATTTGGGAATAATTCTAGTCACCTTCCACTGACAACTTAGATTCTTGATAGAAAATCATTTCTGACAAATGAACCCAAATAAAATCATGAACAAGTTTTGTCTAGGGATGCTATTCAAACCCCTTGCATTCCAAGAGATCACAATAATTTTTTAGAAGAGGCAAAGTGAGAAACTAGTGTCTTGACCACACCATATTCAACCAAAGACTCTCTCACTATCTTCATCTTATCTTGATCCTTTTTCCTCCCTACATTGGACAATTTGTCTGACCCTCCTTTCTTTAAGCTCTTTTGTTGAAGCCCCAAGCTAGGAGGAACTTTCCTCTTATCATCTTCCTTTGCCCCAAAGCCAGTAATTGGAGCATTCAACCCCTCGATCTCCAATAACCCCATTTGAAACTCACACAAAGGGTTGGAGGTCATTTCCACATCCTGAACCCCTATTGAATCCTGATCTTTAGCTCTGGCCTCAACTGGATCTAAAGGGGGAACTGCTCGTTCCTATGAATCCTCATGCACTACCTGTACTACAATAGGAACTAGGGGAATGTGATTATCAAAGTCCAAGCCATACATATCCTGACCCCCCAAAATGTGACCATGCTTCATAGCACCCAAATCCTAAAAATTATCAAGAACATCAAATTTTCTACATGGTGACCTCTAATGAAGGAGGAGCTCATCCCTACAATTCCATGTATAGAGATACGTTCTTACATTCCCTTACCATTATTGCATGGTGTTTTTTTTAGTAGTCTTATTTTATTTGGTGTGAAATTTATTTCTCTTGATAAGAAAATTTTGGTAAAAGACTATGTTCTTAAATTGGTGCTTTTTATTTTGAGATATATGTGAGTTAGATGGGCAAGAGTGTCCCATTGGAGCATTGAGTAGAGATTGAGAGCAATTTGTGAAATGTGATTGTATGTTAATTACTATTTTCTTATGCTTATTTTTATCTTAGTTTTGTTCATTTGTTACTTATGTTGGGTTCTAGACGGTTCTCCTGGCTCAGGGGATGGCCAGGACCTCTTACAATCTTATGACACCATATTGGTTGGGTGGAGAGCTTTTCTCCTCCCATTGGCTTATCTTCTATTAGTTCATGTTAGCATTGACCCTTAGAGGTTTGGATGGATCTACTTGCTGGGATAAGTTGTCATTAACTTGCAATCCTAACCAATTCACGTGTCTCCAAAGTTCTTGGAATGTGTTCCCCAATACATAAGGACTTTGAAAGATTAATTATTTATTAATTATATCACTTTGACCTAGTGCAATCAATTCCTAATTGATAGGGTCAAACTTTGGCGTCCACTTTTGGAGTGGGGGCCATGAAGACATTGTTGACTTCTCCTAAGTCTATTTTGAGAGTTTGATAACTCCTAGTGAATGGAAGTTAAACTTGGGTGTCCCCTTTTGATGGGGAATTATATTTAGACTTGGAGTTGTGCTTTTTTATTACATGAGTGGATAATGTTGAGACACCTTGCATGGATATAATGTTTGAGTTAACTAAAGTGTTAGAGATGCATGAATTGGATATTGCTTGCATGAGTTCATAAAAGCTTGCATGGACTTGCATGTTTTACATGTACTTGCATGTTGTTGCATATTACTTGCATGTACTTGCATGTTGTTGCATGTTATTTGCATGTACTTTCATGTGCTTGCATGTCACTTGCATGTGCTTGCATGTTGCTTCTACAGACTTGCACGTACTTGCATGTTGTTTCAGGTTGTTGCATGTTATTACATGTACTTGCATGTTGTTTCATGTTACTTGCACGTGATTGCATGTTGATGCATGTCACTTGCATGTGTTTGCATGTTGCTTCTATGGACTTGCATGTGCTTGCATGTTGTTGCATGTTGCTTCTATGGAATTGCATGTGCTTGCATGTTGTTGCATGTCACTCCTATGGACTTGTATGTGCTTGCATGTTGTTGCATGTCACTCCTATGGACTTGCATGTGCTTGCATGTTGTTGCATGTTAGTTTTGAGAGGTTGCTTGCAGAACACTCGAACTCCAGAAACTTGTAGGATGGTACATCTCAGTGTTTTAGATAATGGGTATTAGTTGCATGTTGAATCAGGTGTTTGCATGTCACTTGTATGTATAGAACAAGGTAATTTAGAATAACTTTGGGTACATCAATCTTGCATGTTGTTTGCATAAGATTAGTGTGTGTTGATCACTTTAGTTAACAGAAAGATTGGGCAAACTTGGATGCCCAAACTTGGGACTTTCTATTGTTGCTTTTATTTGGAAATGCATTTGATGTTGGCTAAGTTTACTTGGGCAAACTTGGGCACCCACATCGAGGACAGGTAGTTAACAAGAGGCTTGACTTTGTTTGACTTCAATCTTCTCTATTTGGAGCGCTTGGGTTTTGCATGAGGATTTGTTCTCATGTTATCAATTACAATTGATTGTAATTTGAGTTTCAAGCTTTCCAATTAAGAAGCTTTAGTATTAATTAAAAAGCCCCATATATTTTCTAGAGAGTTAAATTATAGAAAAGACTTAGAAGAAAAAAACAAGAAGTTTTTTTGTAAAAGACTTAGAAGAAAAAAAAGTAAGAAGTTTTTTTGAAGTTTTTTACAGGTTTGAAGATTGTAAAAGACTTAGAAGAAAAAAGTAATAAGATTTTTTTAAGTTTTTACATGTTTGAAGATTGAAGAAGCTTTTGAAGTGCATCAAGGAATCAAAGGATTTTAGTATTGAATGTAATCTTTTACAAGAGATTTATTACAAGCATAAACACCTTTGGTATGGAGTTTTTCCCTTAGGGGTTTCTCCACATAAATACTTGTCTTCTTCTTGCAAGCTATTTTCTTCTACTACATTGATTAAATTGGAGAAATACTCTAACATCTAAATTGAAAGTAATTTTCAGATTTACACATGCTATTAATTTCTGATTTGAAAATATTTTAAAGCTACATAGCTACAACTTTACCTCGTTCTCTCTCCCTTTTTTCAACATGTGGTATCAGAGCTAATGGTTGCAGTGAGAGAGGGATGTTTTTTTCTAAAGTATTGAAGGAATTTTGGTTGCAGGGGAAGTTCTATGTCTTAACATTATTTTGCAGATTTGTGAGTTTGGAATCCATGGTATTTACCTCTTAGATGGATATTGTCAAAAGAATCTTTGTTGGTCTCTTGAGGCTCAAGGTTATGGATCTTTATGGAATTGATCTTATGGCAGTGATTTGGAGCTTCATTTTGATAATATGTGTATATTCTCTTCTTTTGTGGTTTTATTCCTTTACCTTGTGGTCATGTGCAATGAAAGGGTGTTTATGTTGGATGATTACTTCTATTACCTTAATCACATGGAAAAACACTCATTTCTTGGACTACGGTTTAGAGTACTTATGTTGGGTTCATGGTTTCAGACCATGGTTACATGAAAGCACTGGATGATTTATCACTGGTTGTATGAAGATTATGGAGTTGGTATTTTTTATGATATGGACACTCCTGAACAACCTAGTTTCTCCTTTCTCATATTTATGTTATTTTGAATTGTAGGTTTTCACAGTTTTCCTATTTCAAAAGATTGTGGGTTTGTAGATCTGTGATATTCCATTATTTCAAATGACATATTTGATGGTGTTCATTAGTGTGAATGTTTGGATGTTTAAGTGGTTTTAGATTTATTTAGATTTACAAAGATATGGTTTTGTAGGTTTTACATATTAACCAAAATCTATGGTTTGTAGATCTGTGGAAAATTGTGTTTAGATACTTTTTGGATGGAAACAATTTCATATTTGCAAGGCTACGTGTTGGGTTCTTATGATCTATGGTTTATCCTATGTAGATTTTTTTGGAAAATCAGATCTAGAGTTGATTTTTGTGTTTGAGTCTTAGAAATATACATGTTATACCTGGTTACAATTTTTCTACATGTTACTGATGTGGAGTTGAATCTATTTTTTAGTTATTAAAGGTTGAAGCATTGAACATGTTTTTTTCCTATGAGATGTTGCATGTGTACAGATCTTGTGAATAAGCTAATGTGGGTTATATTTGGTAGGCCTCTTCTTGGTCACCTTAATTACATTGGTATTTTTTGTATTGAGACAAAAGGGTAGTTTGGAGTACCTAATTTAGTTATTCATTGGAAACTATAGCAGTAAAGTTATGTTGCATGAGAAGCTTTTTTCACTTTTAGTGTAGTTTTGGTAATGATGTTGATCATGATACCATGCATAACTTGGTATCACTTTCAATGGGAGTTTTTTGCAGTTTCATAATGTATCCTATCTTATTTGTTTCAAGATATTGGTTCTAAATTATCATTGTTGTAGTGTTGTGAGCCATGCATAATCTTTTTAGAAGATGGATGATCTTTTGCAATGGTTGTTGGTGTCATAAGAAGCTCTTGGATTATGCCTTTAGTTTGCAATAAGGGTTCACTGACATTTTGGTTCTATTGATAGAGGATATTAGATCTTCATGTTTTTGAAGAGGTGTTAACATCTTGGTTTTCTATGGAGGACTCTTGGAGTTTTTGGTGAGGTGTTGAGTTTATAACTTATCAATTTTTTGATATATGATCCTTGGTTTAGAGGATGTATAGTATTATGTCATGATGCACTCTTGATCATGAGTTAGAGTTTTTGCCATGACACAAGTGCTCTTGGGAGCATAATATATTCATTGGAGCATATGATTTTCTTTTGAGAAGATGTTAGATCATGATGTCATGATATATTCCTGATTCTAGAGTTGAAATTTTGACAATGGTTTGGTTAGTTCTCTTTGGTTTTGAAGTATTAATCATTTTCTTGGAGCTTCATGATTGTGTAGATTGCATTTGAAATTGGCATGGATTGATTGCTAAAAAACTCATGGATACTAGAGAGACTTGGGTGAGGCTTGATATCTCTTAAACTTAGAGACATGTGTTGGAAAGATTTCTCATTATGAGATGTCAACAAAAGGATCGCTTGAAGCCTATACTTGGAAATGGATGTGAGTCCATAATAGACCTTATGAGAAGGTTGTCTTTTTTATAAGTTTTTATTGCTTGATGTTATATACAAGGACAATCTTGTATCCCACTCTTGGTCTACTCAACAAGTAAATGATCTAATAGGTGTTGCCCACCTGATTATTAGATGCATTTTTTATATGTATCTTGTGTTCTCTTTCACACTAGTATTGAAAAGGATTATTGAGAAGTAGATGCATGGGTTTATGGATTTTTGTTATTCTCATTACTATTTGATCTTGAGCTATGAAACTAGTTTCGAGGATTTGATTTGGAGAGGTACATAAATGGTTTGTGGTTTTTTGGGCTAATTCCCTTTATTGTGGGAATGTTTGGCTAGTTTGATCTACTTTTAGTGAGAGGTTAACATCTATTGCTGCCATGTTTTCATCATATTTTGGATGTTATATGTTCATACCCTTTTAGTTTGGGAGTGTTGAAAGAGATCTTATTTTACACAGTTTGGCACATGTTAGTGTGGTATAAAGACATGATATGATTTTGTGGTTTCTCTCTTTCCTAGTATATTGTACTCTTCTTAAAGGTTCTCATGTTTATGGATGTAATACCCACTTAGGAAAATAACAATTTATAATAATAATTCACTAAGGATACTAGAGAGACTTGGGTGAGGCTTGATATCTCTTGAACTTAGAGATATGTGTTGGAAAGATTTCTCATTATGAGATGTCAACAAAAGGATCGCTTGAAACCTATACTTGGAAATGGATGTGAGTCCATAATAGACCTTATGAGAAGGTTGTCTTTTTTATAAGTTTTTATTGCTTGATGTTATATACAAGGACAATCTTGTATCCAACTCTTGGTCTACTCAACAAGTAAATGATCTAATAGGTGTTGCCCACCTGATTATTAGATACATTTTTTATATGTATCTTGTGTTCTCTTTTACACTAGTATTGAAAAGGATTGTTGAGAAGTAGATGCATGGGTTTATGGATTTTTGTTTTTCTCATTACTATTTGATCTTGAGCTATGAAACTAGTTTTGAGGATTTGATTTGGAGAGGTACATAAATGGTTTGTGGTTTTTTGGGCTAATTCCCTTTGTTGTGGGAATGTTTGGCTAGTTTGATCTACTTTTAGTGAGAGGTTAACATCTATTGCTGCCATGTTTTCATCATATTTTGGATGTTATATGTTCATACCCTTTTAGTTTGGGAGTGTTGAAAGAGATCTTATTTTACACAGTTTGGCACATGTTAGTGTGGTATAAAGACATGGTATGATTTTGTGGTTTCTCTCTTTCCTAGTATATTGTATTCTTCTTAAAGGTTCTCATGTTTATGGATGTAATTCCCACTTAGGAAAATAACAATTAATAATAATAATTCACTAAGGATACTAGAGAGACTTGGGTGAGGCTTGATATCTCTTGAACTTAGAGATATGTGTTGGAAAGATTTCTCATTATGAGATGTCAACAAAAGGATCACTTGAAGGCTATACTTGGAAATGGATGTGAGTCCATAATAGACCTTATGAGAAGGTTGTCTTTTTTATAAGTTTTTATTGCTTGATGTTAAATGCAAGGACAATATTATATCCCACTCTTGGTCTATTGGACAAGTAAATGATCTAATAGGTGTTGCCTACCTGATTATTAGATGCATTTTTTATATGTATCTTCTGTTCTCTTTTACACTAGTCTTGAAAAGGATTGTTGAGAAGTAGATGCATGGGTTTATGGATTTTTTTTGTTCTCATTACTATTTGATCTTGAGCTATGAAACTAGTTCTGAGGATTTAATTTGGAGAGGTACATAAATGGTTTGTGGTTTTTTGGGCTAATTCCCTTTGTTGTGGGAATGTTTGGCTAGTTTGATCTACTTTCAGTGAGAGGTTAACATCTATTGCTGCCATGTTTTCATCATATTTTGGATGTTAGATGTCCATACCCTTTTAGTTTGGGAGTGTTGAAAGAGATCTTATTTTACACAGTTTGGCACATGTTAGTGTGGTATAAAGACATGGTATGATTTTGCAGTTTCTCTCTTTACTAGTATATTGTATTCTTCTTAAAGGTTCTCCTATTTATGGATGTAATTCCCACTTAGGAAAATAACAATTAATAATAATAATTCACTCATGGATACTAGAGAGACTTGGGTGAGGCTTGATATCTCTTGAACTTAGAGATATGTGTTGGAAAGATTTCTCATTATGAGATGTCAACAAAAGGATTGCTTGAAGCCTATACTTGGAAATGGATGTGAGTCCATAATATACCTTATGAGAAGGTTGTCTTTTTTATAAGGACAATCTTGTATCCCACTCTTGGTCTACTCGACAAGTAAATGATCTAATAGGTGTTGCCCACCTGATTATTAGATGCATTTTTTATATGTATCTTGTGTTCTCTTTTACACTAGTATTGAAAAGGATTTTTGAGAAGTAGATGCATGGGTTTATGGATTTTTGTTGTTCTCATTACTATTTGATCTTGAGCTATGAAACTAGTTGTAAGGATTTGATTTGGAGAGGTACATAAATGGTTTGTAGGCTTTTGGGCTAATTCCCTTTGTTGTGGGAATGTTTGGCTAGTTTGATCTACTTTCAGTGAGAGGTTAACATCTATTGCCGCCATGTTTTCATCATATTTTGGATGTTAGATGTTCATACCCTTTTATTTTGGGAGTGTTGAAAGAGATCTTATTTTACACAGTTTGGCACATGTTAGTGTGGTATAAAGACATGGTATGATTTTGTAGTCTCTCTTTCCTAGTATATTGTATTCTTCTTAAAGGTTCTCATGTTTATGGATGTAATGCCCACTTAGGAAAATAACAATTAATAATAATAATTCACTCATGGATACTAGATAGACTTGGATGAGGCTTGATATCTCTTGAACTTAGAGATATGTGTTGGAAAGATTTCTCATTATGAGATGTCAACAAAAGGATCGCTTGAAGGCTATACTTGGAGATGGATGTGAGTCCATAATAGACCTTATGAGAAGGTTTTCTTTTTTATAATTTTTTATTGCTTGACGTTATATGCAAGGACAATCTTGTATCCCACTCTTGGTCTACTCAACAAGTAAATGATCTAATAGGTGTTGCCCACCTGATTATTAGATGCATTTTTTATATGTATCTTATGTTCTATTTTACACTAGTATTGAAAAGAATTGTTGAGAAGTAGATACATGGGTTTATGGATTTTTGTTTTTCTCATTACTATTTGATCTTGAGCTATGAAACTAGTTTGGAGGATTTGATTTGGAGAGGTACATAAATGGTTTGTAGTTTTTTGGGCTAATTCCCTTTGTTGTGGGAATGTTTGGCTAGTTTGATCTACTTTCAGTGAGAGGTTAACATCTATTGCTGCCATGTTTTCATCATATTTTGGATGTTAGATGTTCATACCCTTTTATTTTGGGAGTGTTAAAAGAGATCTTATTTTACACAGTTTGGCACATGTTAGTGTGGTATAAAGACATGGTATGATTTTGCAGTTTCTCTCTTTCCTAGTATTTTGTATTCTTCTTAAAGGTTCTCATGTTTATGTATGTATTGCGCACTTAGGAAAATAACAATTAATAATAATAATTCACTCATGGATACTAGAGAGACTTGGGTGAGGCTTGATATCTCTTGAACTTAGAGATATGTGTTGGAAAGATTTCTCATTATGAGATGTCAACAAAAGGATTGCTTGAAGGCTATACTTGGAAATGGATGTGAGTCCATAATATACCTTATGAGAAGGTTGTATTTTTTATAAGTTTTTATTGCTGGATGTTATATGCAAGGACAATCTTGTATCCCACTCTTGGTCTACTCAAGAAGTAAATGATCTAATAGGTGTTACCCACCTGATTATTAGATGCATTTTTATATGTATCGTGTGTTCTCTTTTACAAAAGTATTGAAAAGGATTGTTGAGAAGTAGATGCATGTGTTTATGGATTTTTTTGTTCTCATTACTATTTGATCTTGAGCTATGAAACTAGTTTTGAGGATTTGATTTGGAGACGTACATAAATGGTTTTGGTTTTTTGGGCTAATTCCCTTTGTTGTGGGAATGTTTGGCTAGCTTGATCTACTTTCAATGAGAGGTTAACATCTATTGCTTCCATGTTTTCATCATATTTTGGATGTTAGATTTTCATACCCTTTTAGTTTGGGAGTGTTGAAAGAGATCTTATTTTACACAGTTTGGCACATGTTAGTGTTGGTAAGAGACATTGTGTGGCTTCATGAGTGCTGTCATTGATGGCAACAAAGTCTATCCCACACATCCGTAGGACATGGTGTGTCTATACCGGAAGTCAGATTGAAGAGTATTTTGGTCTGGTGACCAAGAGGAGAGCATGCAGCAAGGTCCGACAATCAGGTTTAGATCTCTCAGAGGAAGTATCTCAGCAAAGTGCAGACTTGGGGAAGTCAAGAGGAGTACCATGACTGATACATTCCAGAGATTGAGCCTCTAGTGATGAAAGAGTAAAGAGATATGAGCACCTAAGTATTGGGTTCCTATTTGGCAGAGTAGACTGAGGAAGAACTAACCAGCAGAGCATCAGACCTTAATCCGAATGAGATACTGATGGTGATCAAGTTTCTTGAGGTATCATTCATGATTGGCTGACATGATTGATGACTTCTATAACTATCCTTTTGATACGCATCACTTAGTAAGCATGGATTCAGCTGACAGACCAGAGTTTGGAAATATCTTAAGTTTTCTAGATGTCGACTAGAAAGATGATTGAAATCATTGATGCGGATATATATACTAGATTTATTTCAGTATGAAGGTGTGTGTGGTGTATTGCAAAGTGTGAACAAAAGTAGAAAAGTGTGGAAGCAGTAATACAAGTCCAGTATGTGACAGGACAGTAGCACCAAAGAAGAGGAAGAATGAAGTGCAGTAGATCAGTGTATTGAGCCTAACCGGAACTAAACCTCAGCATATGTGGATGCTTCTCATCAGTTCAAGTATCTTGTTACCTTCTTGTACCTTGTAGACAGTGAGTCTCTTATAGGTAGTGAGCCTCTTGTGAGTAGTGTACTCAGGCAGTGAGCCCTAATTGGCAAGTGCCATTTTGTACTTCTATTCTTTTAACAAAGAAAACAATCTTGGGTTAGTCACCCCGTGGTTTTTCCCTTAACAAGGTTTTCCACGTCAAAATCATTGTGTTATGTGTATTGACTTTGTTTCTGCTTTCATGGTTATGAATGCTTATTTGTTTTGATGCTGCACTAGTTGTTAAAGAAGAACAAAAAGTTAAATTAATTAAGATAATTGATTCACCCCCCCCTCTCAGTTATCAACAATTGGTATCAGAGCTAAGTTCCTCCAAACAGAGCCTAACAGCTTGAGGAAGGTCTAGGAATTCAAATGGATATGTATGGTATGAGGGAACAACTTTAGTCTGCCCTTGATGATCTTGAGCAATCTCACTCTGAAGTCAATAACTTAAGAGAAAGACTCAAACAAGCTAATGATTTCATAAATGACCTAAAGGAGAAACTAAGTATCTCTATGAAAAATAGAAAGGAACTTCTTCAGTAATTAACAAGTCAAAGTGAAGCCAATGATACTAATGAAGATCTGAATGAGAAGAACAAATTATGTGAGAAGCTATCAAAAGAGGTCATTATGGTAAGACATGAAATGGAATCAGGAGTTATGAAATTCACCCAAGAAATTGAAGAGAAAAGAAAGCCTGAAGATAATCTAAAACAATCTCTCAAGGAGAAGTCAGAAGACTGCCACAAAATGGATAGAATAATCAGGCATTTGGAATCTGATCTTGAAGAAGCTAGAGATAATAAAGAACAACTTGAGAATCAAATTGTCACTCTAAAAAGGGATCTTCAAATAGCAAATGAATACAAAGAGAAATTCAAGATAAGCTCTGCTCAGCTTGAAGTTCTTCTTGAAAGCCAAAAGAGAGTAGATGACAAGAAAGGCTTGGGGTATGAGAAAGGTGAAACCTCTGGATCCGGTCAGAAGAAATCTGGATCAGGCAATCCAAGGAACAGGCCTAAAAGATCTCTGGTAAGGCAACCAAATGCTCAAAGATATCCATCCTTCAATGGTTACTGCCACAATTGCAATAACTTTGGTCATAAAGCAAATCAGTGTAGAAGAAGAATGAATTAGTCTAATTCATCCTTCTCTGGACAGAGTTTTAATTGCAAAAGGTATGGTCACAAATCTCATGAGTGTAGAAATATGCAAATGAACAATTCATTCAATGGTAGATGCTTTGCATGCAATAGAATGGGACATATGGCTAATCAATGCAGATCAAGAGGATATCAGTCAAATCTACAAAGAAATGTTGTTTGCTACAATTGCAATAGATCTGGTCATATTGCCAAATTCTTTAGAAGTAAGAATCAAGACAAAAAGGGTCCGGTGCATCATAATCAAAACCAAAACAAAGGAAAAGGAAAAGTGAATGCGGATGAAATTCAAAGGGAGATGAACAAGATTTGGGTGAAGAGGAGTACAAAAAATGTTGAGGATGGATCTGCACTAGAATCTGGTGCTGATATTCCTTCCAGAAACTAAATAGAGGAGCTCTGGCTCAGGGGGAGTCACAAAAGAAAACAAGTTCCCCCAGCCAGTCAATTGGTGCTTAAAATTTGTGAATTAAAGGGTTCTCAGAGAAACATCTAAATAAGCTCTGGTAAAGACATGAAAGATCCGCAAGAAATTTAGAAGAGGTTAATCTTCCAGGATTGATCCGGTTTAACAGTCATCCGGTAAGAATAGGATTTTCATAGTTAGATCCGGTATGATTCAAATCTGAAACATCTTGATCTGCGGATAAAGGGGATGATTGAGGAAAGCATATACATTGAAATTCATCACTAAAAATAGCTCTAAGTACATCTCAGTGATCCAGAAAAATCTCTCTCATGATAAGGCAACCAGAATAACTTAAGTTGTACATTTATTACAAAATGAAATTAGGGTTTGCTTAGAGATAAAAGGATTCATTAGCTCGTCATTTGCACATTTACATTAGTGAAAAAGATAAGAAGAGCTCTGCAAACAAGTTTACTTCATTTCTCTCAAGGATCAATAGCAGAATTCAAGTCAACTGGCGATCTTTTCGGCCCCTTTTTGTGAACCCTAGAGGCGTAAAAAGGTACTTTTCGCTCCTGTAAATCTCTCTCTAAATCTGTTGAAAGATGGCTACTCCAAATGCAATAAATATCATTGATAGGCCATGCCCAAAGTTCAGAAAACATCCCTACAAATCCCTAGAAGTTGATCCCCTAGGTACCTTTTCAAGTATTCCGCATGCGGTTTTGCATGTTGAAGATGTTAGGGCATACATTCATGTGAATATTGAGGAATACGGGGAATCCAAGCTGATGGATATATATCATAAGTAGATAATAGATGAATCATTTGAACTCAAACCTCAGTACAAAGCCATTCGGGACAAGCATTTTGGACAGTACATTTATTTCCCCTATTTTGTAGAAGATGAATGGGTCCAGTATATTCTGAGTAGAGTGCATGACAACTTCATATGGTTAATGAGGCCATTTAAGATCACAAAGGATGCCATTAGGGTGGTGACCGAATTACACTCATCCGGTGGGTTACCCACTCTCAAATTAGTCAAAAACCAAACTGTGAGTGAGGCTACCAGATCTAAATTTGATAAAAGAGAAATGACAATTGAGGATATCATAGATCCGGATATCAAGTTTTCCACCATGATAATTGGCTACAAGATATATCACTCCAACAGAGAGAATTCTATATCCAGAATAGCAATTTACACTTCTTATGAAATGTTAAGAAAGAATGCTGACTATGATCTTTGTGAGCTCCTTCTGAACCAACTTTTGGAGAATCTACAGAAGATAAAGAAGGATAAGAAGAATTCTTTCAAATACGGTGGCTTGATACTCTGTCTGTTTTTCTATTACTTGAATAAGCTACCCAGATCTAGTGGCTGGATATGGCAAAATGACAGACCTATTGCCATACAAATCAGGGATTATTTGTATGGGCTTGGTGATGCCAAGGCACAAAATACAGCACTGTGGGGTTACTTCAAAAACTTCCAAAGCCTGATGCAGGCCAGAGAAAGAATCCCCCAATCATTGGTTGAGAAATACAAGGATACAGTGTGCTTTATGGTAGACACTGATCAATGCCTAATGGAGGTAGTGGAGCCAAGGACAGTCTAGATCATGCCAATGGGGTATGAAGTAGATGAGAAAATTATAGAGCTACATGTTCAACACATGTTGAGTCAGCCCAAGGATCCTAAGGTAGAAAGGTTTGGAACCTACCAAGAGCTAAGTGTAAAAGTTTATGTTGAACTAAGATACCCTAAAATTAAGGAGAAAAGTGAGAAGAGAAGTGGAAGAATTTGCCAAGAGACATGGAATATCAAAGGAGGTAGTTGATGCCAACAGAGAGAAGATGGAAAGGGCAGAGAAAGAGAAACAAGATGCAAAAAAGGAATGTGATCCAGTGCAAGCCCCTTCCCAGACCAGATCCTCCAAGAGCTCTGCACCTGCCACCTCTAAGAGCCAAAAGGCATCAAAACCAGAAGCCCAGACATCCAGAAAGGGAGAGAAAAAAATAAATAAAAAGGCAACAAGATCCTATACAAGTCAGAAGGATGATGAAGAAACTGAAATTGATGAGGAAGTCAAGAAAATGAAGAAGAAGAAGAAAACAT
This sequence comes from Cunninghamia lanceolata, assembly GCA_027924645.1. NCBI lineage: Eukaryota > Viridiplantae > Streptophyta > Pinopsida > Cupressales > Cupressaceae > Cunninghamia > Cunninghamia lanceolata. Next base: position 16,745,218 of record BSBN01000726.1, on the reverse strand, counting down.
CTGGTGAACCCTCTACCATTCAAGGCAAGGAAGAAAAGGCAGAAGAATTTGTTGAAAAGCCTACTCTCTGCATTGATGATATCATCAAATCAGTCACTGTGGATGGGAACTTGAAACCAATGACTAAGTTTTATGATGATTATAGTGAAACTGATCAGAAGATCCTGCAAGAAGCTACAGTCAAGTATTTAAACATCTACAATAAAGCATTCATTGAAATTATATCTCTGATTCCTAAAAGTCTAGAAAAGGAACTTGAAATAAGAAAGAACAATGCCATGGCAAAAGACCTAGAAATCCGGGAGCAGATTGCTATCCAGCTTTATCCCTCCATCACTCCAAAGCAAATAAACATGATCTTCAAAGATTACAAGGACGAGTTTCAGAGCAAAGCTAGAATGAATCAGCTTATGCTTGGAGAAACTGACAAAGTGGCAAAAGAAATAGAAGATATCCTTCGGAATATTTTTAAAAGATTCAATCTTCCTATTATAGAGGACTTAGGTGATGAACCCTCTGCCATGGATGACAAAGAAGAATCTACTAAGTCAATGGTAGAAGAGGCAAAGGAGATAAGTGAAGAGAAAGCTAAGCACTTAGATTCCTCTGTTCTGGAAGAGGAAGTTCATGAAGAAGACACCTCTCTTCTAGATCCCCCTATAGACTCCAAAATTGAAGTAAAAGATAGAAAAGAAGAGAGCATCAATCAAGAGGAAGAAGTGAAGGGAAGAGAAGAAGGTCAAATAGAGAAGACCACAAGTGATAGTGTTGAGGCCATAGAAGGAAAGGAAACTCTGTCTCTGGCAAGAGACACTGTAGAATCTGTCAAGGACTTCCTAACAAAAGAAATGATGGAATTGGATGAATCGGAGCTACTTCAAGGACCATTCAATTTTGATTCCCTCTCCCTGGTTCAAACTATGAAGATGGCATCCTTTGCTCAAGCAAAGGCAAAAGAAAAACTTATGAAGTCTCACATGGAAGACTGTGAACTAATAGAAATTGCATCCGGTGTGCTAGATAAAATCATGCCATACTTCTAAAAGGATCCTTTGGCCTCCACATCCGGTAATCTAAAGTCTCTTGTTAGTTCTATCAATACACATTTTGACTCTTTAGAGAAAGCAGCAGAAGAGAAAGTCTGGAAAGAATTTTTGGGCAAGAGATTTTCTGAAGTACAAGGGCTAATAACAAATGATAGGAGAAATATGGATATTGGGATAAAGAGCTTATAAAATACTCTTAAAGATGGCAGAGAAATATATAAATTTTGTTTATCCTGGTCTAAAGTGACAAAGGGTATTGAGAAGAAAGTGAAAGAACAAGAGGATAAACTGTCAAGACTATCTCAGAATTTTGATCCTCTCACCACATCCATAATAAACCAAGAATGTCAGACTATTGCCATTCTAAATGAAATAAAGAAACTTGAAAAGGAAAGGAAGAACATAATAAGCAGGATGGGTGAACTTAGAGGGATCATTATCCCTAAGTTAGAGGCCATACATGAGGCCCTAACTGATGCTCAGGCCATAGCCCGGACTAGTGATCCGACAAATTTTAAGAAGGCAGAAGCTTTTGCATTCTTGTTGAGTGGTCACATCTCAATTTTGGACAGGATGAAGTAGAGTTGGGAAACAGAAGTTGTACAGTGGAAGAATACTTTTGCAGATATACTTAAGTCTATGTAAGTATAACTTGTATATATACTTATGCGGATATGTATAGATTGATTTTTGAAAATTTTTGTGTGCGGATTCTACCCTTTGCCACTGATGTCAAAGGGGGAGTGAGGAACAGTAAAAAATGTAGAATCTAGCTAAGGGGGAGCTCCGGTACAGTGTACATTAGAACAGAGCATCAGCCAAGGGGGAGTGCAGTGTGACACTTAGTCATTTTTCACTAAGTGTTGCCATCAATGCCAAAGGGGGAGATTGTTGGCAAGAGACACTGTGTGGCTTCACGAGTGTTGTCATTGATGGAAACAAAGTCCATCCCACACATCCACAGGACATGGTGTGCCTATACCGGAAGTCAGATTGAAGAGTATTTTGGTTCGGTGACCAAGAATAGAGCATGCAGCAAGGTCTGACAATCAGGTCCGGATCTCTTAGAGGAAGTATCTCAACAAAGTGCGGACTTGGGGAAGTCAAGAGAAGTACCATGACTGATACATTCCAGAGATTGAACCTCTGGTGATGAAAGAGTAAAGAGATATGAGCACCTAAGTATTGGGTTCCTGTTTGGCAGAGTAGACTGAGGAAGAACTGACCGGCAGAGTATCAGACCTTAATCTGGATGAGATACTGATGGTGATCAAGTTTCTTGAGGTATCATTCATGATTGGCTGACATGATTGATGACTTCTATAACTATCCTTTCGATACGCATCACTTAGTAAGCATGGATTCAGCCGACAGACCAGAGTTTGGAAATATCTTAAGTTTTCTGGATGCTGACTAGAAAGATGATTGAAATCATTGACGTGGATATATATACCAGATTGAGTTCAGTATGAAGGTGTGTGTGGTGTATTGCGAAGTGTGAACAAAAGTAGAAAGCAGTGTGGAAGCAGTAATACAGGTCCGGTATGTGACAGGACAACAACACCAAAGAAGAGGAAGAATGAAGTGCAGTAGATCAGTGTATTGAGCCTAACCGAAACTAAACCTCAGCATATGTGGATGCTTCTCATCAGTTCAAGTATCTTGTTACCTTCTTGTACCTTGTAGATAGTGAGTCTCTTGTAGGCAGTGAGCCTCTTGTGAGCAGTGTACTCAGGCAGTGAGCCCTAATTAGCAAGTGCCATTTTGTACTTCTATTCTTTTAACAAAGAAAACAATCTTGGGCTAGTCACCCCGTGGTTTTTCCCTTAACAGGGTTTTCCAGGTAAAAATCATTGTGTTATTTGTATTGACTTTGTTTCTGCTTTCATGGTTATGAATGCTTATTTGTTTTGATGTTGCACTAGTTGTTAAAGAAGAATAGAAAGTTAAATTAATTAAGATAACTGATTCACCCCCCCTCTCAGTTATCAACAGTTAGTGTGGTATAAAGACATGGTATGATTTTGTAGTTTCTCTCTTTCCTAGTATATTGTATTCTTCTTAAAGGTTCTCATGTTTATGAATGTAATGCCCACTTAGGAAAATAACAATTAATAATAATAATTCACTAAATTATTTAGAAATAATGAAAATATAATATGATTGCAAGAGAAAATTTTCTCATTTTAAATAATTAACATCCAAAATTCATTGTAAATAAATTACAAGATACAAATGCTTATACAAATATACACATTTACAATAAATGTCTAAAGATCATTTTTTAAGGTGGAAAATATTTTCTCAACCCTGGTATCCTGCACAGTTATCTAACCTAAATCTGCACACTAAATGTAAAAATTAGTTCTGCATAGTCATTAAATACACAAACAAATATCAATTGCATAATCTGATAAGACTAAGGCCCTAAGGGTCGATCTAATGTCTCAGGGGCTCATGATGGCCTTGCCTATGTATGCGTAGTGTAGAGACTCCGTAGTTTAGAAACAGGAACTATCACTCACAAGACAAATCCATACAAAACTAAACCTCTATGATGATTTCGACATCTTCTCAATCTTAGTTACATATTCACATTTCAATCCATCCTAGATTCTTAGATTCTACTACATGATTATACCACATGTTAGAAAGAACCATAAAATAAATCTAACTTCTTCATTTCAAAATCATATAAATCTCACAACTACACTTCTCTTTACGGACAAATACCAATATCAGACTTAGTCAAATGCATAAATTCATATGTAGAAATCAAATGCGTAATTTCACATGGATTTGTTTTAATACCTTCAAACACTACAAATGCTTTAATTATAAAATTCCAAATAAATGTACTAAAATTTGTGCTATTTAGTAACACCGATGAGAAATAAAATCAGTCTATGAAATTCATCTTTATGTGTGACAATAAAAACACTTAATGAGCATATTATCATATCTGCACTACAAAAAAAAATTATTGACAAGAAGATGAATCGACTTAATCAATAGGATATTAACTAACAAATATTTAAACTTCTAATTAAGTTGACACCCACATAAATCATTTAAGATCTTACACTATTAAAACTCAAGTTTGGCATCACCATACAAGTTAGATTATAATTGAAAGGAGAGTTGGTCGTCACATAAATAAGTGTGATACATGTTTCGTGTCACTATCATGAGTTTATATATATATATAGCATGGTACTATGCTAGTTGCGGCTTGTAAACTCATGATAGTGACATGAAACATGTATCACAAACCATAAAATCTTTATACAAATAAATCTAAACATATACGCTACCCTAATACATTTTATATATCTAAGGTATAGCATTTAATGCCGCCACGGTTACAATCATAGGCGTATGGCTTAGTAACATTCCCAACATTTACACCTATAATATACGGCCCAACAAGATACATAGACACAATACAATGTATTTCACATCCACATAAATGAATAAACCATAGATTTCATGCATCAACATGTAAAGAATTATACAAAAATTTACTCAAATGTAGAAAAGATATTGGAAATGAAAGAACCACTTTTCACAACCAGAGTAGACAGTATTTACTGCTAGAACAGAAAACAAATATCAGGAGATAGAAAATAAATATCGCTGTCAGCAGACTTGGCATGAGCCATTACCTTCAATGATGGGGTAAAAATAGTCATCTATAAATTTCACACCATAGACACCATCTAATAAATCTACTCACTGCGGACTCTAAAAAGATGTAATAAATCTACATTAAACACATATTTCCCTACCGCTACTCTAGACTTCAATTTTTTTGCATACCATGATATTTATACATCAAAAGTCAAACCGAACACAACAACTCCAATGAAATAGTATACAACCGCAACGCAATGAAAGGGTTTTTTTTAAACATGGTATTGACGTGGCACTGCAATGAAGTTGAACCAATGATCTAATGAGCTATGCCTACAATGAATGCCAACCATTGATCACTATGGGGGTTAAACCAATAAAGAGGCACATGCGTGCCATTGTGTCTACTATCTATCATTATGTTGTCCTACCGACTCCTACCAAATCGACATGTAGTTTCTATTGTGAACAGATTTGGAATTTATCTCCAAGACAAAGTGCCCTACTCTATGAATACAATGAATACCCCTTCGAACTGTGATGTATTAACTACAAACCCAGTCATCTTGGGGACTTTTGGACTGTGACATACAAGCGAACATGATTTTGTCTGTAACATGACTTTGACTATTCAAATAGAATTCTAACAAGATTTCAAATATTGATACCTAATTTATATGACAACCAAAGATCACAGATAAAATAACTGACACCCTAGAAACAAGATGTACTTGCATGTTGTTGCACTACAAACACACAATACATGTTGTTGCATGTTGCATCTATGGACTTGCATGTTGTTGCATGTTGTTTCTATGGACTTGCATGTGTTTGCATGTTGTTGCATGTCACTCCTATGGACTTGCATGTGCTTGCATATTGTTGCATGTTAGTTATATGATCTTGCATATTGTTGCATGTCAGTTTTGAGAGGTTGCTTGCAGAACACTTCAACTTCAAAAACTTGCAGGATGGTGCATCTCAGTGTTTCAAATAATGGGTTTCAATTGCATGTTGAATGTAATGCCCCGCCATGAACACCTTAGAAAACAACACATTTATGCTATGCAATGTAGAATGTTTTTTTTTTTGGTATAAGATAACAAAGTAATGTTTAGCAAATCAATACACATCATTAACTAACAATTTGTCTTCTAAGGTCCCATGGTTGCATTACTTGACAAATTAATCAACATAATTTACATGCATTACTAACTAACATCGGCAGAACATTCTAAATCTATTCACTAATGATTATACATATGCATCTCCATTTCATGACATCAGTTAGATAATCAACTTGATCAAGATTACATGTACATATTCAAAAGTCTATACATATGAGTACATCACTATGTACTTACATTATCAACATCTTGATTACATCTGAATATATACAATGTGATACAGTTGATACACAAGGCTAGTACATGAATATAAATCACTTCCTTCATAACTGGTACAAGATCTGATGCCTGATACACAAGATGTATCCTCCTCATTCATGAACAACGGCAAGGGAAAGCCAATGGATAAAGCTCTTCCGCCCGACCATGTGGAACCTTGAGGTCCACCCCCCGAGCTAGGAGTTAAAATAAGGTACCCACTATAACATACAGTCAGGTAGACAGTAGACTATAAGACAACACATGACTTCAACATCACAAGTCAATATCACAAACAACACAACAGTACTTCCAGAGGCAAACACTTAACAAATGGGAGAGTACAACTAGGGAATGCTAGGCTGCAGTAAGGAGAGTGTCATTGCATGGTCCTAACATGGGTTACCTTGACAGTCTCTAGCTAGACGTCGGCCCCCATCCATGGGTTACCCTGACAGTCTCTCGCTAGGCGCCGGCCCCCATCTATGGTTACCCTGACAGTCTCTCACTAGACGCCGGCCCCATAGGGTGACACATGCGGAATCAACATTCCTTTCATGAGGACAAGGAAGTTAATTTTGCCAACCACGGCCTTCTCATCTCATCCTTAGCCTGAACGAGCACTATGGACATGAGTGAGGCATCCAATTATCTTGATTAGTGTGAAAACTACCCAACCCTCTAAATTTATTATTAAGTTATCACTGGATTAACAACTCCCAATGGGTTACCCTGACAAGCCACTTTGGGCGTCGGCCCCACATTGGAAGCCACTCCCCTATCTACACCTAGGAAACCCCATCCATCAAGCTAAACATATATCATCATAACAATAAAACTTTGCATACACATTGCAAGACATTAACCCTCTTACAAACTATGGCATAATCACAAGGACATACTCTCAATACATTATTCATGGCTTCCAGATGAAATAACACATAAGAAATTTCTCCTTTATAGATGACAATGTGTCCCCATGGTCTTAACCAATACGATATCTTATAACATACTCAAAACAAATAAATAATTGCAACATCCATGAAGGACTCAATTATCACACCATGAGGCATTCTCAACATACCATGTACATGTAAACAAACGTTATAACCTATGCCTCTAGAACTAACCACTTGGGTAGATGTAACAACATAGAGACCATGATGACATATCTAATTCACTTTCCACAAATCAAGTTTCATAACCCTATTATGTAAGCAAATTGTACTGAACAAGAAGCCATTTTAAAACAATAATTTATATTTATTTTAAACACTAATTGACTATATTAGGTTTCAATTAATAATGTCGATTAAATAATTTAACATTATCAAATTCAAACATAACTTGTAATTCATTTTTTAATTTGGAACAAATCAACAGATTACATAAGGTTATTGGCCAAATATATATATATATATATATATTCAGTTACATTCTATAAGACATAACACAATATAAATATACTTCTTCACATTGTAAAAGAATATTTAATTTCTCTGGCATAAACTTTGTTATCTAGTTTGAGGCCTCCTTAGTATTGTCTTAGATTTAATTAAAATACGAGGGTAGAGATATAATTACCTATCGAAATGTATAGCTATAAAACTATAATACCTATACTGTAAATTGGGTAAATATCTACTTGTAATTTAAATCCCAACCCTAAAGTTAATAATAACATTATTCTATATTTAATTTGCAAAGAAAACTATTATATTAATATTAAAACATAGTGTATCATTGATTGTATTCTCGTTAAGAATAAATCTACAATTAAAATAACTACATGTGAATATTTATTAAAACAATTATTTAGTTGATTTACAAAGACAGAAATATCATTAACCTAACTAAGGTAAACCACTACTGTCCGTGTTATAAATCAAGTAAATTAAATAATTGCAATGTAATTCTAAATTCAATTCTTGCGGAGAGTTCCTATTTATTTGTAACCATATTGCAAATACCTATGGATCAAATATTATTGGTCTAACTATCACTACATTCACGAGTAATTAAAGTATATATACAAAAAGAAGGATCAAGTTCAACAAGTCATTTATAAAGAGAAAGTGATACAGTTCAAAACCACATTAAATTTCATTTATCCACTCTAATACACCATCTTTCCTTATCATGATCCACTTACATTCTAAATTCAATAATTTGATCATATAAATTTCGTTAGCTCAATTTAAATAAATCACGTGACCAATATAATAATAACAATAATAATAATAATAATTAATAAAATTCCACAGATCATTTGATAACAAATATCTTTCATCCAAGGTCATTAAATAATTAACGTTACACCTTATTAACGAATCTACTATATATAATTAATCACCTCATTAAAATTATAAAATTGTATCATTACATTATGATTTATATCAACCACATTTTATGACAGATCGATAATCTAATAATTTAATCCCGTAACCTTCAAAACTTGATCTAATTGTATTAAGTAAATAATTATAATATTCAGCGTATATTTGATTTGAACTACTAACCAAATACTGATTAAACTCAAGTGAGACTCCAAAAGGGATTAGTTTGCTACACTTACGTTGTCATAAATATAAGAATGAAGTATGTATAGAATTGAACATTTATTTAAACCTGGGGAATATGACAAGACAAATTTACTCATGACACGGCAATTTACTCATGAATGAGCAACATATAGACATGAAACTCTCCTTGGTGAGTAAATCCTATGCGTTAGAATATAAAGTTAAAGATTCACCAAAGATCATTATTGTTTAGAGCGCCTACACCATTCTTTCTAGATGTTGGAGGAAAATCTTAGGATGAATAGCGCAGCCTCCCAAAAGTTTGATGGGATAAGGATGAGAGAAGGAATATGTGCATATTATTTTGTTTTCTTTTATTTTACGATGGGGATTTCAACCATATCAATGGTGGGAATTACCGAAGCAACCAAACCTAACCCTAAAATGCCATTGGCATCCACTACTCATCTCAATCTCAGAGTATTATGTAAAGAGGTGCAAGATACGTACAACAATGGATTTGGTGAAACGACTTAAGAAACTTTTAAGCAAATGCAAATTGCGGGTGTAAAGCCAAATGCTAAAACCTTTACCAGTATTTGGTCAGATATTATAGTGGGAATGCTCTGATAGACATATACGCAAAATGGAGAAGTGTAGATAAGACACACGATTGAGGGCAAGACGTCTCAACATGAGGCAAAGGAAACTCTTGAAAGAATGAATCATCTTTATTGTTGCTACACCTGAGAGCCATTGTGTCTGTCACACGAAATGTAATGATTGCAGGATATGAACAACAGCGATCACTCCTAATGTCAACCTTAGCCGTGCACATCAAAGTATATTGAATCCTTTAAGTTGTACATGTCTTTGTCCATCGAGCAAGCATAATATAAGGAAGGCAGTTTGGTAAGTTCTCAAATAAACTAGTTAACATAGCTCATGATACTTTAGTCATAAAACCATCATCAGATGAACGACTATGGGTGAGAGCAGATTTGACGACTTCTACAGTAGCTGCGATGGGAATTTAACCAGACTTTGCTGACTTCATTATCATTCAGCGAACTGGCACATGAGGGCATATAGGTTCACTGGCTGGAAGCTGCGAAAACCTCATATTACTAGTTTGCCCTAACAGGTAGTGCACAAGGGCCATACATTTTCTAAAGTTTATGAAGAAAGTTAACAATGCCAGATGACTTACGGGTGCAGCAAGCCTGATTGCAATCCTCATCAAATACTGACCGAAACAAAAGAAAACTTTCCATAGACCAAATGTAAGGCTGTGATCGAGCACTAAAAGAAGAGCAAAAGCACACTTGGATGAGCGCAATGGGAATTCCTGGAAGAAACCTAAGTTCAAATCCCTCATAGACAAGTTTCAAATTGAGAAAACTCCTCCTTCCAATAGGCATTCATGGCGAATACTCAAGTTTGAATCCGGAAAAGATAAGATTTAACATTGGGAAAAATCACTGCATCGAACGGGCATCCATAGCAAAGACTCAAAATCAAATCGTCAAACGAAATGTTTAAAATAGAACAAGTTACCGCATCCAAATCTGGGCATGACTGTGGCATACTTACAGAGATTACACTAGGTCCAGCCCTATGTAAATTTGACCCCATAGATAAGCATGGTCGAGTTGTCTAATACAAATTTATTCTTCGTCAAAAAGAAAGGGCTAATTTTGGGTAAACCAGACTTGACATTAAAACACAATTAAAACTGTGTTGAATGCACGGATGTGGTGAATGGGAAACAACTTATATTCTATTGAATCTACAGCAAGATGGAAAATTGTGACAGGTTCAAAATTAAAGATAGGTTGGAGGTCACGAGAATTTCAAATCTGCCTTTAAAGAATCTAACACCAAATCCTAAATAAATCCCATCTATGGAGGAAACACAATAATCTAATTCTATTAAAATTCATATGCAATAGGCATAAAACGTATACAGTTGCATACCTGAAGTTTGTTAAGCTTTTCCAGAATCTCCTTTCCTATCCAAAATGCAAACCCCCTTCCCTTCTCTTCCAGAAATCTTTCTCTCCAAACCAAGACTCAACTCCCCAGATAAATGCAGGAGACAACCTCTCTTCCCGACAACCCACTTTCTCAAAACACGGGTTGAACTCCTCGAGTAAATGCAGAAACATTCCTCTCTTTTCCCAACAACCCACTCTCTCATGGGATTCAAAATTAATTATATCCAAAGACTCCCAATTCCTCCAATTTGCAAATGACGGCACCCGGTATTAATTTGCATATCCCCAAAATACCGAATACATGGTGTAAAGCGACAACCCTAATTTTTAACCTTAAAATATTATCATTGTTACTATAAATTTATTTTATCAACATTATAGTTGTTTATTCCTCTTTACTTATGCACTTTGTTTTCTTTTTAATTTAATCCGCTTACCACATGTGACTTATTATTTCATTTAATCATTTATCTAATTTATATATTTATTTACTAATTCATGTTAATTTGCCAATTATCAAACAATTAAATCATTTATAATTAATAAAACATACTTTCCCTAGCAAATGTTTATTTAACATTAGCTTAATTTTAACCTTATTTTTAATGAAGTACTAACCAGGTTTAAATCAACATTTTAAATTGGATAAACCCAACTTACCGGATGATACCTGACCCCATGTAAAGCCACAGGACATGACGACAGGATAACGGCAAACAGTCCAACTGACGGTGACGACAGGATACACTACTGAGAACTCATCCTCTTTGAGGATGTTAACTAAGTAAGGAACCTTATGCTAACTCCAATCAACAACTCCATTGGCTAGGGCACGCTCAGACCTGGTAGTTCAGGTGGAGTCGATGCCCGGTACCTGCATCCTGCACAAACAACAAGGTTGTACATATACATATAAACATGTAGTCATAGACACAATGAACAGAAGTCGCAGTGTGGCAGGGTACTCAGACATGAGTAATGCGACACTATTCCATTCGTGTAAACACATCATTAAATAACTACATCCATTACTAGTAATGCATCATAATCATGATCAAATAACACATTAAACTCAGAATAACATTAATCTATAATCATCAAATATGTCCATCAAGATCAAGGAGAACATAAACCATAACATACTAGTCCAAATGTCTCGAAACTGTAAATATGCAATATAAGACTATCAACTATACCAGAACTGTCATAGGAAATATGAAAACAATATCTATCACAAGCCAAAAGCGAGGGCCATTACATTGAATCAGGTGTTTGCATGTCACTTGCATGTATAGAACAAGGTAATTCAGAATAACTTTGAGGACATCAATCTTGCATGTTGTTTGCATGAGATTGGTGTGTGTTGATCACTTCAGTTAACAGAAAGAGATTGGGTAAATTTGGACACCCAAACTTGGGACTTTTTGTTGTTTCTTTTATTTGTAAATGTGTTTGATGTTGGCTAAGTTTACTTGGGCAAACTTGGGCAGCCACATACAGGCCAGGTAGTTAACAATAGGCTTGACTTTGTTTGACCTGAGTCTTCTCTATTTGGAGTGCTTGGGTTTTGCATGAGGATTTGTTCTCATGTTATCAATTACAATTGATTGTAATTTGAGTTTCAAGCTTTCCAATTAAAAAGCTTTTGAATTGAGAAGCTTTTGTATTAATTAAAAAGCCCCGTACATTTTTTAGAGAGTTGAATTGTGAAAAAGACTTAGAAGAAAAAAGAAAGAAGTTTTGTGTAAAAGACTTAGAAGAAAAAAAGTAGCTTTTTTGAAGTTTTTTACAAGTTTGAAGATTGTAAAAGACTTAGAAGAAAAAAGCAAGAAGCTTTTTTGAAGTTTTTATAGGTTTGAAGATTGAAGAAGCTTTTGAAGTGCATCAATGAATCAAAGAATTTTAGTATTGAATGTAATCTTTCACAAGAGATTTAATACAAGCATAAACACCTTTGGTATGGAGTTTTTTCCTTTAGGGGTTTCTCCACATAAATATTTGTCTTCTTCTTGTAAGCTATTTTCTTCTACTACATTGATTAAATTGGAGAAATACTCTAACATCTAGATTGAAAGTAATTTTCAGATTTACACATGCTATTAATTTTAGATTTGATAACATTTTAAAGCTACATAGCTGCAACTTTACTTTGTTCTCTCTCCCTTTTTCCAACACTACTCTCTATTTGGGTTACTAAAGGATTGCACAAATTAGAGAGATATTATTTGAAATGTGGAGTTAATGCATTCATTTTATTGCACATTTAGTTGAAAAAGAGGTTTTGAAGTAATGGTATTATTGTAAGAGATTGTGTAGCTCATGTTATGATGGATCTATTAAGTCTTGTATAACATGTGTTAGTTGAGAGGAAATTTTATTGGTCAAGTTAGAGCTACAAACCCTTTCATATAAAAATCCTTTCATTTTATTTTATTTTTTCTAGAAAAAAAATGTGTGCATTAATGTAATCAAACACATAAACAATATTATGACTATAATTTTCTGATGAATTTAGAAGTTGCTTCCACCTTTTATAGCATATTGTTGCATATAATGTATACTTGCACTTGGTTGATTAATAAATTGCAAGAAAATTTAATAACTAGATCATTTTCTAAAATGTACATCTATATAGATATATAATTAAATGAATGTTTCCTCTCCTTAAATGATGTATGCATGCATTTAAAACAAAAATTCCTCTCAAATTAGATAGGTTAAAAGTACTTCACTTAGTTTAGTTTCTATTTCATATATATGTTTGGAAGAAGTTTTATATTATTTTTATGAGAACATTTTGATTTGAACGAAGTTACATATTTATAAATAAATCTGAGAGTAGCTATTCATATTTATGTTGAGAGGCATTCTATAATCACAATGGGGTGGAGGTGAGAGCACTCATTTTCCATGTAAATATATAGCCAAAAAATCAAAAATCAAAATCAAAAAAGAAATTGGATAAAATTTTAAAAAAATAAAAACCAAAAAAGAGATTGGAAATAGAGAAAATCAAGAAACTATGCAACGAAAAAAGAAATTGGAAAGAATAAAAACAAAAGCTATGAAAAACACAAAAAGCATGACACAACTAAAGATATCTCTTGGCAAACTATAGATATATATTTTTAAATATAAATATACTAGTTATAGCCATGAATATTTAAGTTTGAGATATCAATAAATCAATCACTCACACATACATACATTAGTAAAGTTATCTTTAAAAATAAATAAATTAAAATAAATAAATAAGCAACATGTTTTATTTCAACCTCTATGTAATTTTTGTTTGTGTTACAGAATGGTTTCAATAAAAGAAAACTATAAAAGAAAAAAAAATGTTTTTATTTAGGGAGCTCGGCCCTGCAACTTTGGGCACTAAAGTTGCAGGGAGGCCATTGACTCTTCACAAGGACTGTGCCATTATTATCATGTCATTTCTGCGACATCAAAAATAAAACAACAAACATTAATGTGTGAAATAAATAATCAATTAAAACAACCAAAAAAGGGGCTAACAAAAAATGAATGTGAAGAACAATAAAAACATTATAAACAAAGAATGTGTTGTGGAGGACGCCGTTGGGAAAAACCCTTTGGGCACAACACCATGGACAGTGGCCCTGTAAACTCACTCGTAGGGGTCCGCGGCTTCATGGGAGGTTGTCGGTCCCATTACAGCTCACCCCCTATTCTGTGAGGACTGCCCTATTTTGCCCTACAAAATTCATAATATATATATATGTCAAATATTAATGAAGTGCACCTATTTTTGCCAAATAAAATCCACAAGTTAATATATTATGTAATTATGCCAGAGGCATCTACACAGTGGTAGGAAGGGGCTAAAAGCCTGTAAACTTGTAAATAAAATTCAAAAAAATTCAAATTTTTTTTTTATTATTATTAGTTTAAATTCTATTACATTATTTCTATTATACTAATTTCAATTTTTTTCTTAAAACAATATATTTTATTATAAAAGATAAAGTAAAAAGTGATGGGTAATAAAAATTGATTTATTTTTTTATTTTTTACATTATTTCTATTATACTAATTTTGATTCCCCTCGTTAATGGGGGTAGGGATGTTGATATCCTTACTAGAAGGAAGGAAGTAAAATGGAACCCTCCAGCCAAGGGCTGGGCAAAGCTAAATTTTGACAAAGCCTCTAAAGGCAATCTGGGGAGCTTAGGAGCGGGATGTTTAGTTAGAGATGAGGAAGGTAAAACTATGGGAAAGGTGGCTAATATACTTGCATTTGGAATTAACAATGAAGCCAAATTGCAGGCTCTCATCCTTGATCTAAACCTATGTTAACATCTTGGTGTCTGAAAGGTGGAGGTGGAGGGAGACTCCATGCTAGTCATAAATGCCATTAGATCGAAGAATATTCACAATTGGAAGTTATAAGGAATGCTAGAAGAAGCATCAGGCCTAATGAAAAACTTTGAAAGCATAGTTATCAACCATACCCTTAGGGAGGGGAATCAAGAGGCTGATGGCATAGAAAATGAGGTAATCAATGCACATAATGCCTTTCTTTGGGAGGTATTCAGTAATGATGACGCCAATGCATCTCACTAACAGACAGCCCAAGAATCAACAGTCTAAGCATGCAGAAGGCCTTATTTGGCTTTGGAAAATGAAGAATGCAAGGCATTTTAAAGGTGAATTTAGTAAGTTTGAGATTATTGCCATGGAAACCCCAATTCGCCTAACCTGCAAAAAATGATGGATGTCCTTCCTTGGACAAATTACAGACAAGTGGCTTGGGGTGGTTTTCAAGCCCAAGAGTGGGATAATTCTTTTTGGAGTTGAGTGGGTTCTTGGAGATGAATTCATGCAGAATGGTAATCGCTACAGGTGAACTTTGATCTTGTGTCCATGTTTTTAGCAGTTTTGTTAGACCTCAATGTTGAAACAACCACAATCAAGAAGCTTATGGAAGCCAGATTTTTGGGGTGGTTGGTTAGAAGTGGTCAGGGTTGCCAAGAGTGTCATTGGTATTCCTCTACTAGATGATTTCCATAGAATTAACTAGGCTAGTGATGCAGTTTAGTGGTGGTTGTTCGTGGTGGAGGCAGAGGATAACAGGGTGGTTGCAAGGTGTCACAAGGCTATAAAAGGGGTAGCATTCCTGAAAAAACTGACAGGGTTGGAAGTTGAATACGACTGGATAAAGGAGATGTAGGACCTATACTATGCAGAGGATGAAGATGCTTGATTTGGTCGTCATCATTGGTCTGGGTACTCTCTGCTGCTAATAGTTGTAGTTTTTGTTATTATGTTTTCTTAGTAGATATCTTTAAGGGAATTGTGCTATGTAATGGGTAGATAAAGTTTGATGTGTATAGAATAGGGTGGTAGCGTTTGATACTCAAGATGAGGCATTTTTGTTTATTGCCCTTTGATTCTTATTTCTCCAGCTGTAATGTTGAAATTTTGTTCAAATTTTCAGTCAATTATAATACAAAGGGAGCTAACCCCAAGTCAACAGTTAACCAAGAAAAAAAATGTTTTTTCTTAAAACAATATATTTTATTATAAAAGATAAAGTAAAAAGTGATGGGTAAATTTTATATTTGATATCTCTTAGCATACTTTAGATATATTTTAAAAAATATAAATATGCTAGTATATAGCTCCTTCATTTAAATGCCATTAAAGTTATTATGTTGTCTGAAAGCCCATAAACAAAAACATGTAAATAAAATTCAAGAAAAAAAAACATGTAAACAAAATTCAATTAATATTATAATTAGGTTATTTTATCACTCTTAGGTTATTTTATTAGTACCTGCCTCTGGCAGTACTATTGCAATGAGTTTTCTCTTATCTAGTGATTAATCTATCTATAGTAAACCAGTCAAAACAAAGTATTATTTTTCATGTTGGACAAACTTTAAGTTTTCCTAAGTCTACATGATAAAATTTTAACAAAAATTATTGGGAAAATGATTTATCTCTGATGTGATTGGCTCAAAAAAATGACCTCTTAAGGGAAGATTTTGTGGAAATACTATTTTGAGTGAAAAAAACACCTAAAATTAAAGAGAAAAATCTAGTCAGAAGTGAGGTGGCAATGCTAACAAATTAACTTGTTTAATTAAATTATGAGTGAGTAATTCTTGCGGGAATTTGGTTATGAAACAAATAATTTTTGTTTAAATTTTTTCTTAAAGTCTAGAATGCAATATTATAACAAAAATTGTAATATTAAATTGATATAATATTCATATTAATATCATTATTTAATTTTGACCATTGTATAGTTATTTTATTCTTTTATGCATAAATATTAAAAATTAAAATATTGTAGTGATCTAAATATTAATATATTATTATATTATATTAAAATGATTGTTTAATTTGTATTCAATAGAATAATCTATTAACAATAATATTTATATTAAATTATTGATTATACAAATAAATGGAATTATGATTATAATGTATTTATATTTATGTTTTTGATATTAGTAAGTTGCAAACGAGGGTGCAGATCCCTATAACAAAATCCCCATGGGCGGCAAAACTGGCTAGGGGCCACAAATAGCACAAAAATAGCTAATTAACAACCGATAAATATAATAGTATAGAAAGAGAACCAAGTCTATAAACAACACCAAAAGAAAGAACTAATTAAACAGAACATTCCAATCTTCTTTCAGGAACTCCAACAGCAACTCCTTGCTTGCAGTCTTTACATCTTTGACAACCTGGTCTTAATGGTCTTCCTGAAGAATGGTAAGAGTAGTTGATGCCCTGTGAATCACCTTCAGGCACATGGTCGCTAGCACCTTGACTTTGTTCTCCACAACAAGAATCTTAGTTTTGACTTCACTTAATTCCTTCTTAAGCTAATTATTGGTATCTCCTTCCCTGGCACTGTCAACCTCTTTTTCTGGGGTTTCAAGAATCTCCACATCCTCCTGGTTTTTATCATAGTAGGAGTTGTTCATCGAGTTGAAATGACTGGCTCCCTCCTGCTCCAGAGTTGACTTCACCACCTTAATCTCAATTTCCTCCTTTGGGTCCTCAAGGTCAAACATAGAGGAATAGTCCACAATGTTTAAAATAGGGGTCTTCCCCCCAACAAGTCTACTGGATTTGCGGATACTTGATTTCCTGGTAGTACTACCTTTACCATCAATAGCCTCCTTCACCTCAGCCATGACAGCTTCTCCCTACTCATGGAGCTTGTCCATCCCCTCTTCCACAACCTACTCAGCATTCTTCACACCCCCATCACCTTTCTTGCCCTTCTTTTTGCTTACCTTCCCTATGGAGGGTTGATCTTCTAAGCTGTCTTTATGCTTTTTACCTCCCACTAGAGAAGGTTCATTCTTCAATCCATAGAGACCCCTAGCTGTAGCCTTTTGTGCTTGGTCTTGGGACCCAGTGGCACCCCCCGAAGCTAAGTCAGTCGAGCTCCACCTGGAGAGGATGGGTTTGTGGACTTTCTTCTTGTGGGGATAGGGTTCAGGAATCTCAACAGAGTTTCAGGAGGGCCCAAGGGAAAATAGAAGGTCTTTATCAACAAGGCTGAAAGCTTTGTTTCTGCTAGGGCTACCAAACTTAACACTAAGTGGGATATGATCCTCAGGATCCTCATCCTTACTGTCCTCAATAAGGAAAACTTTAATTGGCTTAGCAGGACATAAATCAAGGTGAAAGTGATAAAGCCGTAGGATTAATCCTTGATGCAAAGGGACTGCCACCACCTCAGGGTTACCCTCACAAGCTTTCTTAGTTAGCATGACAAAGGACTCTAAGGAAGAGAGCAAATAGAAAGGGAAATTCACTAAAACCTTATGATGAAAATGATTAAAGAGGGCAAAGTGATAGTGATAATAGCACCTGTAACGACCTTCAAGCGTGATGAACTTCATTAAGAGATAACAAACATGATCCCAAGGATTGACCAAGCTCTCACATTTGATCCCACCTTGCATTCTAATTGGCTTCTCCCCTTCATAGAAGAATTTCTTCATTCCCTCTAGATCCTGAACCTTGGTCTATTTTTTCAATCGATTGTCCTCACATCTCAGCCCTGTCCCTGTGGTCTTCATCCCAAGACATTATGAACTGTATCAAGAGCTTCTCATCAAAGCCATTAAAACATTGAAAGAATGGCATAATCCCACCTTTGTAACAGATGCTCCACACCATAGAATCATCTTTGAACTCAACACAGGAGGTTGGGTCTATTTTTACTTTGTCACCTCCCATGGCTCTGCATTTCTCAATCTAGCAAAGATAAATGTAGGTAAAAGCTAGATGGGAATGTAAATCCTCCCTGAACTATCTAAAATTAATTATCTATCAACCATTATTGTTTCTACACTCAAGGTTACTCAAAAACCCAAGATTATCCTTCAAATCACCTTCCGCATTTGAAAAATTATTGCCAACATAATACAACTCATGTAGTCTTTCAAAAACCACCTGAGCCATCGATATGTGAAATGACTCTTTGTGCCAACTAGGCAACACAGGGGCCTTGCTTAGTTGATTCTTTCTTGCATGGAATTCCCTGATCCATGTAGAATGGGCATACTTCATCGTCACCATGATGACAAGGACCATTTCATGCTACCCCATAAATCAAAGGTATAACATGAAGGCACGAGAATGGCTATGGTGATGGTAAGTCTTGGCCATTAATTAAATACAAAGATGGGCCTCCTTTTGGATATTACTTCTAATGTTGCTAGGAATATTTAAAATACTCCTCCAATATCTAATAGGGTAGAGATTATTCCCTATATTGGCCATGGCATCCGCAATTTGGTCGCCCTCTCTATAGACATGATTGACCTCCCATCCTTCCAAGCTTAGAAGAAGAGTTTTGACATCCTGGATTATATCCTCAACCTACCATCCAACCCTGGCTCTACCTTTGACAGCATCCACAATTAACTTGGAATCACCTGCAGTAACCAGTTTTTTTGACTCCAATGGCGAGGGCAACTTTTAGACCCCATAGAAGTGTCATACATTCGGCAACATTATTACTATTTTCACCAAGTCCTCTAACATAAGCCATAACAAAGTCTCCCTTGGCTGATCTGAGAATTCCCCCTCCACTAGCCAAACTAGGGTTCCCTTTAGCATCCCCATCAAAGTTGAGCTTAGTCCAACCAGGAGCAGGAGGGGCCCACTTGGTACTGGTTGTAGCTCTTCTTTTAGAATCATCCAATATACAAATTTTATTTGGAATACTCCACTAGCTTATAATACTAACTTCAATATTAGTGGGAGGAAGTTCAACAGCTTTCAAAGTGTTGTTGGAGAGGTTTTCCTGTAAAAGTTTGGCAATCATACAAAAAACCTCTTGAGGAGATTTGCTCTTATCCCTGAACAACCTATTATTCTATTATTTCCATAGACCCCAAGCCAAGATGGGGGGAACCCAGTCCTAGATTTATTTGCATATAGGATGAATGAAGGGAGACTTCCAACATCTTATAAAAGCAGGGAGGTCTGCATTCATGTACCATGAAGCACCCAGGTTTTGCAGGGCAAGACTCTAGACCTCCCCACATTAGTCACAATGTAGTAGTAGGTGAGGCATAGTTTCCTCATCCTTCATGCATAGAGCACGTCGATTGGGGATTTGAAATCCTCTCAATCAAATTATCCATAGTTAATATTTTGTTCTGTATAGCAAGCCACCAGAAATGATTAACTTTAAGAATGAGATTATGGTTTCAAACTTTCCTCCACAAGTTACTGTCCCCATTTTGATCCATAAGAAGGTTATAGGCAAATCTAACTAAAAAGATCTCAGTCTTATCCTTAGCCCACAACAATTTGTCTTCCTAGGGGAAGATTGGGATCCTACAATCTCTAAGGGAGAGTTGCACCTCTTCAGCAATCTATTTGAGGTTATTCTGGTCTTGGCAGTAGTCTGACAATTATTTCCATCCACTTTTTCCAGGAAGGAGATAATCAATAGTGAGCTTCCCAAAGAAAGTGATAGCCTTGGTAACCAGTCCTTGAATATTCTAGATCTTGCTTAACAGGGTCCCTTTAAGGCAACTGTCATCCCATAATCTGATAGTTCTTCCATCTCCCAGTCTCCATTTGATGCCCTATAGTAGAAAAGTATTACTTTTTAACACATTGTTCTAAATAACAGAACCCTGAGGTAACCCTGTGGAATGCAGAAAGTCATTTGAGATCAGATTGGTTAAGTACTTGGCTCTCATAACATTTCCCCATTCCTTGCTCCCACTCAACAAATCCCACCCAATTTTGGCTAGGAGAGCTTTATTGATTAGATTTATCTTTCTAATTCCCAAGCCCCCCTGAAGTTTGGGTTTGCACACTTTGTCCCAACTGACCAAGGCCATCCTTTTTTTGTCCTCCATACCAGTCCAAAGGAAGTTCCTCTGTATTCTCTCAAACTTCTCCGCTATATATTTAGGGATTTAAAATAGGGACAAGTAGACCAAGATACCTTGGAGAGAAGCCTTTAAGGGTTGATATTTTCTAGCTTGGCTTAGTAACTTACTTTTCCACCCAGCTAATTTCTTTTGAATCCTTTCCAATATGGAATTCTAGTAAGCAGAAGTGACATCCTTAACCATTAAGGGAAGGCCCAAGTAGGTTCCTGGGAGCTCACCACTAGAATAGCCTAAAACCCCCATAATTTTCTGTTGAAGGTCCAAAGGAGTATTGAAGAAGTAAACCATGCTTTTGTCATAGTTTATACACTAAACAGAGGACTCAGTATAATCCTTTAACATGAAAGGAAGCAAGTTATGCGGAAATGCTTCCTACACTGATCTACTGAGGAAAGAATTTTGCAAATTTTTACTTTTATAGTTACAGATTAAGATGCACATTAACAAAAAGATAATAACAACTTCCAAATGCAAACATAAAACTCACAACACAAGATATACATGGGGAAAACCCTTTCAGGTAAAAACCCCACACTCCAAAGCTGCCTAATATATTATTCAAGAATAATGAAGGTTACAATATACTTGCAGAGAGAGATTTTACAAGAGTATATCCAACCAGAGATCCAGGAGGTAACTCGACATCTATAATATTCTTACATACAACCTCCATCTCTAGCTCTTGATATATAGGAGATGCAATACAGTAAACTGTTACTAGTAATTACAAAACCATGAGCCAAAACCACCCATAAAGTGGCACCCAA
This sequence comes from Cunninghamia lanceolata, assembly GCA_027924645.1. Classification (NCBI taxonomy): domain Eukaryota; kingdom Viridiplantae; phylum Streptophyta; class Pinopsida; order Cupressales; family Cupressaceae; genus Cunninghamia; species Cunninghamia lanceolata. The sequence goes on along the minus strand of BSBN01000726.1, from coordinate 16,723,450 downwards.
ATTATCTCGAATCAAAGATGCGTTGTGATGTGTCAAACCACACACCAACATGTGTAACTCTCCCCTTTACAACTCTTTTATGTGTCCAACACGTTTTTACATTTCCTAAAAATAGAAGGTCCAACTTCCGGAGGCCATAACTTTTGATCCGGGTGTCTGATTAATGAACCATTTGATGCGTTGAAAAGCTCGTGAAGAGATCTATCACCCTATAACCTACTATGTTGGTTATGACAATTTTTAGCACATTTAGAGAAGTTTCAATTTTGGTAATTGAGTTCAAAACTTTTTTTTGGCAGTTCCCAAAAAAACTTTAATATCTCATGATCCAGATATGATCTTGAGATGAAACTTACTCGAGATATTCACTTAGCTATTCTGCACCTTCTGGGAAAAATTTTAGGTCAATCCGAGCTCAATCAAAGGACTTACTAAAAATAGTAAGTATTGCTATTTTTAGCTCTTTTGGAAACTTTTGGAAACTTTGAAAGTTCCAGACCATTCTCTAAGATAAAGGGTATTCAAAAAGACCAAAACTGGGAAGAATAGTAATCTTTCAAAGTTGCAAGGTTAAGACACTTTTCCTAACATAACACTTTTTTCCACTTTCTGGCCTCAACCACTGAGGCAGCCCCAAAAAGGATAGTATAATCCATAAACTGTTATATGGCAGCTGAATCAGCTGTTGAAGCAGGTTTAATACCCTTAATCTCTTAGATACTGAGTAATTTATGGAAACTTTAGCTAAGAACTTTAGCCATAAGAATGAAAAGGTAAGGGGAAAGAGGGTCACCTTGCCTTAAACCCCTGCAAGCACTAAAGAAGCCTCTTGGGATCCCATTGATGATGACTGAATATCTAACAAATGTGACACACATTTTGATCAGCTACAAATTTCTTTCTTGGAGTCCCATCTGCACCAAGACTTTAAAAAGGAAGTCCCATGCCACCCTATCATAAGCTTTTGATATGTCAAGCTTAAAAACCATCCCAGGTAATTTATTTCTGTCCATAGAATGAATGGTATTTATATTTATGTTATATTATAGTAAAAATGAAATATTGATATATATTTGTATATAAGTATTAAATATCAATATATTTTAGATCTAAAAATTAATATATTATATTGTGTGATATTTATATTTATATGATTATTTAATTTTTAAGCTATGTTTAAGAGTAAGAACAAAATGGTTTAAAGTTAGTTATCTTTCTAAAATTACGGGATTATTTAAAACAAATTATTATGAACAAAGAGCTAAGAATTGAAGTTTAGAAGTACGATAGATTTTGTGATCTCTTTATGCTTGTTTACTAATACTATTGAACTTCTGTGTTTAGTGGTACTATTTATCATCTTGTTTAATATGTTTTACAAATTGAGGACTATTTAATTTGTTTATTCAGTGACTAAAGTAAATAATATTTATTTATTGCTTTATTTTTCCATGGACGAATCTCACAGAAAAGAAAAGAAAGAAGATAGATGAATAACAAGTAAAACATTCGTTCAAGATTTAAAGATTCCATGGCATAAATATTCAATATTGTTCAAGATTTAAAGTTTTCATTAAAAAATAAATTTTTAGTATGATAATAAGCATGCATGCAGTTCAGTGAAAGAAAACTCCCCTATGTTGAAGTTAGTATACTAGGATGCATAAAAGTATAGGGCATATTATTATTTTGAAATTCATGTTGAGTTTAAGTGTCGATTAATTTTTCTACTTCATAAAGAGTTTGATAAATATTTCCATCACTATCATGTATTAATATTTAATTTTTATAAACATAAATTCTTGCCAAGAATTTGGTTATTAAACAAATAATTTTTGGTTATTGTATTTATATTTATGTTATATCATAGTAAAAATAAAACGGTTTAAAGTTAGTTATTTTTGACATTACTAGATTATTTAAAACAAATTGTTATGAACAAAGAGCTAAGAATTCAAGTGTAGAAGTACCACATACTTTGTGATTATGGTTTTGTTTTGCCACAAATCTCACATGAAAAAAAAAAAGAAGATATCTCACTAAAAAATCAAATAGGCTCCTGCAAATAGTGAGTTATGTTTTGGAGGAGAAAAAAATTTAGAACACAGATGGATGAATAACAAGACAATTTAGTGGAAGCTCACGGGGAATACATTAGTGTTCCTTTTCCAACATTGGGTGATAGACTTCATAATATACTTATCCAATTTTTCTCACATATTCTTTCATGGCATAAATATTCCATACGGTTCAAGATTTAAAGATTTCATGGCATAAATATTCTATATTGTTCAAGATTTAAAGTTTTCATTAGAAAAAGTATTTTTTTAGTATGATAACAAGAATGCATGCCCTTCAGTGCAAGAAAACTCACCTATGTTGAAGTTACTATATTGGATGCATAAAAGTATGGGGCATATCATCATTTTGAAGTTCATGTTGAGTTTCTCGGTGCTGATTAATTTTTCTACTTCATAAACCCATGCCAAAAAAGTATATTAAATATCAATTACTATAAATTTTACTATTAATATATAAAAAATAAATGTGAGATATTGGAGTGCAAAACAAGATATATTTCTAAATTCCCTACTTGATAGTTTACTTATTTTATGTGATTTCATTGTTTATTATTAAAAAGGCCTAATATAGGTTTTGAAGGGATCCTAAAACCCTTTAAATGCACATAAGGATATCAAAAAAATATTAAATATGAATTAATATACATTTTATTATTAATATAAATATTAAATATTGAAATATTATAGTGGTTTAAATATTAATATATTATATTGTTTAATATTCATATTAATATAAATTTCATTTTATATGATTATATAAATATTATCATTTTATTGTATTGATTGTGTATATTAATTATAAAATTCTTATTTTAAATATCAATACAATAAAATGATAATATTTATATTAAATTATTGATTATACAAATAAATGGAATTATCATTATAATATATTTATATTTATGTTATATTATACTAAAATGAAATATTGATATATATTTGTGTATAAATACTAAATATTAATATATTATATTGTGTAATATTCGTATTTAAATGGGAGATATTGGAGTGGAAAACAAGATTTCTCTCTAAATTCCTTACTTGATAGTTCAGTTATTTTATGACACTTCAATAATGGATGTTCTTATGACATGTTATGTTAAGGCTAGGGATATGTCTTCTATAGAGGTGTTATTTTATCATTTCTTGTATTTTCCTTAATGGAGTTGATTAGTGTTCATCCATACCTAGCATATACACTTATGAACATAATGATGATCATATGGATTGTGATAGTTGTGAGTACATAACTAGTGAGGATATACATTATGGTACACCTTGTAGGAGGGACATAGAAAATATAGCTTTACCTCTTTCACCTATGCATATAATGATTACAACTTTAATGATACACCTCTTATATGTCATGCTAGATTGTCTCCATAGATTCATGTTCTTTGAATGCATTAACTTCTTTTATACTTGATAGTGTGTATAATGATCATTTTTCTCTCATTTTAAACCTATGAACATATGATATAGATACACATCATACCTTCACCCACATATGATGATGATCCACCTTCACTCATCCCTAGTGGTAAACTTGTTGCTTTTAGAGTACTTATTTGTAATGTTTATCCTAGCAGTGAGATTTATGATGATTGCACTTCTTCTATCACTAGTAATAGGTATGTTTTATTCACCTTCACATGAAGTCTAACCCACTTTACTCATGATGAATATTAGGTAATATAATACATCAATATTTGGTATAGTGCCCCTCCATGGATATGCAGTTTAACAATTAGTGATTAATCTTGAGTTTGAGTCATGTACAGAATACATTCTCCATCGAGAGGTATGCGTTGTTTTAATTTGAATATTACTAAAGAATATGGTGGTACGCGTTATTTTGAGCATTAGTAATAATGTCGACTGATATGATATTTGGACTGATCACAATCAATAAAATCTTTATTATTGATGCCATTATAATGTGCTAGATGCGGTGTAATTGTCATGTTGTGCATATTGTTTGTTGGCATTGAATGAATCCATTAGTGTGATATGACAAAATCATTGTCTTGATAGACGTTTCAGGGTGCATTTATAGATGCATTTATATTTATGACAAATGTTTATGGTGCATGTGAGAGGCATTTGCATATTTATAATGGATGCATATTTATGAGACTTTTTTTAGACATTGGGGACAATCATCTCATGATACCCTTACACCTATAAGACTTATAGGCATATTCAGATAAAAGGGGGGACATTTTTTTTTTTGACAATGGGGAGACCAAGAACGAAAGCATTTTCTGGGAGTTAAAAAAATGCAGAGAAGGGATGAAGGATAAGGATGGACGATAGCAAGCAAATCCAAGTGTTTTTGGAGGTATGTAACAACAACCTTCTTCTCTGAAGGGACTGCGCATTTGTTCTTCTTAATTTTCTTTGTATTTATTAAAGGTTTGTGATGCCATGTTAGCATATACCCCTCTCGGTGATGATCCTTCTTTCCTTGAATTAAGTTAAACTTGTGCCAGATTCTTGAGGCCGTTTCTATTGATGCAATCTTTTAGTCTGTACTTGGTGATTCCTAAAACATATACAATTCCCTACCTTCTTGAAATTTGAATGGCTTCTTGGGTTTCATTATTATATGCACAAATTCTGCAAAGGCATCTTGCATCAAGCCATCTCTTCAAACTCATTCCGTGCAAAACTACAATTATTGTATTCCATGAGATGTCATCTCCTTGAGGCTTTTTGTCAAATTGTTTGCATGCCTTATTCATGTCTCACATTTTGTATAAAATTTTATCAGAGTACATACCCTATTCTAGGAACCGCCAAACCCCTGGTTGTCTCAAAGTAGTGGTGATGCTGGCAATGGTTGAGAAAACCAATTTTACGCCTACCCCTACACATATGCCTAGAAGCTTCAAACATCCCTAATAACTAACTCTATCTGTGCAATTTTTGCGATCATGGTAATCCATAAGATGCGATTCCTTTTGGGGAATTATATTCATCAATTGCTGTGCATTATACCTTTTGTTGCATGTTTATTTGTTTTTAGAACCTTCTTATTTAAAGGCATCGAAAGATGTGGAGTCTATGCTTGCGTCGGTTGAATTGTGTTTGCTTTAAAATATCTAACACTTGATTACATACATTTTGTGTATATCCTTCCATCGTGGTATTTGTGAGACCAATACCTTTGAAACATTTAGTGAACAATTTGAGTACATGCTATCTGAGCTCTTGTAACTCCAAAAATTGTCAATAATCTATCTATTCAATGGATGATCCTTCATTATTTCTAGGTTATGTCAGTACACAATCTTACAGTGTGAGTTATATTTCTTTACTTAACATTATCTATTTTGAGTCACGGCGTATTTTCATAGTGCAAGATTGATATCAAGTCACTTTACCTTGTATCGCTAGTGATCCCCACCAAATCTTCCTTACTAATTAATATGATAGCTAAAGAAGTGGAATTTCATTGTAATCATGGCATTCTTTCTATATAATAATATCGGAACCAATCTTGCATGTTTAGCAACCATAGAATTTTAGGGAAACATTTTCACATAGTTCACATTTCTTATTTTTTTCCCTTTCTTTTTTATTATTTTCAAGATCATCGGGAAATGTTACCCGTTTGTGCTTAAGTAGGAATTATGTTAACTAAAGGTTAGAAGTCAAGTTTTGCACTACTAGTTTCTCTGTTAATAGGTTATTGTGTAGTCATGATTCTTGGATTTATGTGAGTAAATGATCAAGTTGATTTTCCTTAAGGGTAGCATGATGTAATTCTTTATGCCATTTCCTTGTTATGAATAAGCTAGGAATTAACGCATTTCTTGTCACTCCAGGTGAGGGAGGGTATATAAATATTCTCTTTTGGCTGTATGGTGGTTTTATCTCTTTGAATCTAGATCGTACGTTATTAGGCTAAAATGAAGTGCATCTGCATACTCTAATATAGTACTTAAAGGCACATTTTTAGTGCCATTGATAAAATGCATTATCTTTTGGAAGATTGTTTAGTTCAAAATGAGTTTCGTTAGATTTCCTTGTTTGAATGAACTTATTTATTTGAGTTGCAGCACCAAATTAGAAGATTGTCACTATTTTTAAATGGTCTCTCTCTGTATTCACAGTGAAATTACTCTCTTCTATATTATTCCTAAATATAGCTAGTTAGGTAGGAGATAATCGAATGTATTTATTCATTGGAAGGTAATTATGGCGTTCTCTTGTATTATATCTAGATGTACGTCAACTATAATTGCTTGAACATTATTCTTAAACCTAGGCAATTATTTATTTTATTTTATTTTATTTATTGGTGTAATATGGATAGATAAATTGTGTGAATGTTACAATGTCTTAGTTATAGGATGGGGTTTTGGTAGAATAGTCACTTAGCATCTCACTAGATCTATTTTCCATGCCTATATCTAATATTTTATTTGTGAGATTCTTGATTCCTAAATGTTTAATGAGTTGGGTGCTATGGATATCATAGTCATGATGTTCTCAGATCACTATATATCTTGTGTATCTAATGTCTCAAAAGTTATGTCTAGGATGGGAACTTTAGTTTGAGTCTAGAATAGGAATATTCTTTTACTCTTAGTGTCCTTACTTTGAGTCATTTTTACCATGATACTTTGACATGGATAGAAACATTATATTAATGTGTTTGACTCCTTCAGACTTTATAAGTATGTGGGATGGATTTAAGAAAGTAGCATGGTTTTAAAATAAAGGGCTGATATGTTTTCCTTTTTTTTTAAATTACAAATTGATAAAAATAATAATATGATTTACCCGACGGAGTAATCGTACCATTCTTGGTTTATGCCTTTATGGTCTACTATGTAAACTTTTAGTTGGAAGGTTAAGATTAGATATAAACTCATCTTGCAATGAAGAATAAGTGTCTCCTTGTCATTATGGATTATCATGTTATATTCAAGATGACAGTTTAGGGCATATTGTGCGATAGGCATGTTATGTAATCTAAGTATTCTTAGAGAGACATACTTTAATGATCTTTCATCTTTTGCTTTACCTAGTGAGTTAATAATAGGAATGGAGAGTTTTGGAACCTATAGGTCCTTGATGATTAATGCTTCTTGAAATAGAAAGGTGTTATTTAAAGGTTGGTTTATGTTAGGAATTTTTAGTAAATTCTAAATTGTATTATGAATATATCTCTTTAAATAGTATATTAGAGGAACAGGATATTTCCTATTAATTAAATGATAATATCTTACATGTTCTTTAAAATTGATATATTGGATTTATATTTTATTTACATGATTTTATTAGATAGGATATGTTGGTAAATGGATTACTTTTACTTGATTTTATCTATACGATTATGGTAGTAGAAGGTAACTGCCCACTTGTTGAAAGACAATTGGTTGGTATATTTAATATGTTATCGACATAGTGCGGTAATGATTGAGATAGGTAAATCCCAATTTTCTACTATCCTCATGTATGGTTCAAATGTGAAAGTGTATCTAAGTTTGAGAAGGCGTCGATGTTATATGAATAATATTCTAGAGGTTTTAAATTGTATAATACCATCATGTGGTTACAAGTTCAAGTCCCAAACTACGAAGTCTCTGTGCTATGCATACGTAGGCAAGGCCATCAGAGATGAGCCCCCTGAGACATTAGGTCAGCCCCTTAGGGCCTTAGGCTAGTCAATTCATGCAATTGGTATTTCTATTTATGTAGGACTAATAATTCATTAGATGTACAGTTGAGATCTATAGCCATGCAAGATTCTGGAGCTAAGGAGGTATCTTTTCACTTGGCAAACTGATGACTATCTAGCAGTATTGGTAAAGTTGTATAAATGTATAAGCCTGTTCAAGCATTTGTATTTCATTTTGATGAATGTTGATATACTTCGATTATTGATTTGAGGTTTACTAAGATAAACATTGTAAATTGATGTCTTTTCATTTTATTGAGTTCATTATTGCTAATCTCTGGGTAGGCATCACCAATGGTGTGTGTATTCATTTGGTACCTTTTAGAAAACCATGGCTATTAGTTAAATCATGTTCGTAATCAATAAGGTAGTCATGTAATTATATATAATTTGAATAAGTTTTGTTTGTTGTTGAAAGTTATTTAGTTACTATAATGCAGTCATGTTATCCCTAGAGATGTTTGTTAACTTGTTGTATCAGACTATATTATATTTTATTATCATTATTTCTACTCTGAAAAAAAAAAGTTTGCCTTGTTATTGCTTTAGTTTACTTATCTCTAGGGTTACATGGTGGGGCATTACATTTGGTATCAGAGCCAGGTTTGCAGCACTGGGATCTCTGGTTAAGGTTGTCGCCCATGTTTAGTTATAGTAATTCTTATTATGCATGTGATAGGAACTCTTGTGTTGGATAACATGCTTTAATCTAAGCACCTAGATTGATGTGATACGTATAAAAGTAGAGTGGATGAAAACTGGAAAAGGGAAGAGGATAGTAAGTAATGTTATGATTTTGCCGAGGGAATCACTTGGGTTATGGGAATAAATGTACTTATGGTAGTAATGAAAATTGTGTATGAGAATATAATGTTCCCCTGTAAAAGTGAGAAACTAGTAACTGTACATTGGTTGAGTGTTGTGAATACCCTGTAGTTGCTTTGTGTGCCCTTGAGATGGTGATACTGAGTACCCATCAATGAGGAAAATGTGTATTTTAGGTGTGGGATCAACCATACCATTATGTGTGTTTGCATGTTTGTTACTTGATTGAGGGCCAACCCTTGTGTGGTTTAAAATATATAAAAGAGTAGCCAAAAGTTAGATTCATAGATTCTATTCTTTGGTGCTCTAGTCCCTTAGTCTGTCAAGGGGTAGTAGCAGCCACAAAGTTCCTTGGGCATTGGTGGTGTTCACCTAGGATTAGGGTTCTGAAATTGAGTCTGCAGATTCCTGTGTTTATTCCTTCAACCCCTAGTGCCTTAGTTTGAAATTTTCTTCAACCTCCATGTAATGTTTTACTGCTTTTTCCTATTGCACTTTAGAAAATACTAATTTCTGTATATGCAAAGGTGAATTGTATGTTGGCAGGCTTGCAAAATCTAAATCAGCTTCCAAAAATGGTGAAAAAATTGAGTTATGTGCATTTTATATGCATATTATGTTTGCATATACAAAGGGGGAATCTTTCATAGATTCTCGGGAATATTATGTGCTTGTACATTAGCTCTACTTGTATATCAGGTCTGTATGCAAAGGTGCAAGAAAAATATACAAACAACATAGATACAAAATTGAATGTATGTTGGACATACATTGGTGACATACAAGTGGGAATCTTTTGCAAGATTCCAAGAATATTCCCAATTTGTATATCAGCTACATACAAAGGGCTTTGTATATTTGGTAATATACAAAACAACAAAGATACAATTGATGGGGCCCGCGGGTATATACAAACAAGTTTGTATATTCGGCATACAGGCAGGATATGCAGGGTGGACGCGACCAAAGGGATTATTAGCGTTTTGAAATATCCTGAGATCCACTTTGTATGTTTGGGATTGTATATTCCATATATACAATTCAATGTACAAGGTGAGGTATGCAAATAGGTTAGCACTCAGACGTGGAGAAGATATCAAATGTAATGAATGAAATTTAAAGTCCATTAGTTGTATAAAGGTACTTGTATGTTTGCATATACAAGCCACGACTTGTATGTATATATGTTATATATTGCGGATATACAAAGGAGAAAGGTACATCCCGAACCCGATTTAAAATTCCAATTTGCTCTATAACAGTTTGTGGTCCACCTTGTATGATGAGCAGTTGTATATGCATTTACTCTTGCATATACAAAGAGTTTTTGAAAGGCAAAGCTAAGTGATTGTATATGCATTTGAGCATGCATGTACAAGGGCGAAATGGCAAAATGGAGAAGGGGAAAAGCCAACGATAGAAATATGAGGTGCCTACGTGGCACGATTTCACTGGCCAGTGACTTTTCAACATTTTTTGGGTGCCGTTGATCGTAGCGACGGGAGGATGATCGACGGCCATGTTTTAAAGTTGTAGTGTTGGTTTTTCCCTACGTTTGCAGACACGTTTTGAGCAGGAAAATTCCATGAGCACGCTGCTACATTTCAAAGAGGTTGCAGGTAGCTGAGGAATTGATGGCAGTTTGCAGAGAATGATCAATGGAGTTGACGGGTCAGCAACCCGATTGATGAAGAAAATCCTTGAGCAGCGGTGTGGATCCCGATTCCACCTGCTTATTCCTCTTTGTCTCTCTGCAGCATTGAATATTTTTGAACGCCATTCCTCATGCATTGAATCTGGCAGATTTTTGATTTGCCTTGTAATTAATTTTTGTTGGGTACACGGTCTTGGTATAAAAGCCAAACTGTGTTACTCATTGTGTGGTTGAAAATTGGACAAATTTTGGTGTTGTGATAAGATACAACTTCATTGGTGGCCCTGTCCTAAATGTCTTGTGAGTTTATGAGTCTCATTGTTGTATGTTTCATGCATAAATCTACTGCTATCATGCCGATTTAAATGAGTAATGCTATATTGCATGTGTTCTGTTATCTGTCTCCAAATTGTGTGTGTTCTTCTTATGAATCTAAGCATTTAAAGGGTGTTTATGATTCTAGAATATAGGTTTGTTGTGTTGAATGCTTGATTTCTTACTTCTGCTCAAGGAGTAGATTAAACGTTTCAGATCAAGTGTTGGGAAGAAGACATTGCAATAGGGATATCAATAAGTAGAGATAACAAGATACTCTGTTTTGGGAAGTATATGTAAGGTAGATACTAAAAATGCCCTTGATAACTAGTCTTTGGTATATGTTCATGTTGGCCATTCACATGTGTATGTCTATTGACTTCGAGCCTTGGATAGGCACCGATCTAGTCTTGTATTAAGGTTGCAACCTAAAGTCTCAATTTTGCATCCAAACATAAAATCAATTTTAAATTTTAAATCAAACCATTAGGACTTTAGAAGTAGTTTTAGGACCAAAATCCTCTATCTACAACTGAATATAGGCCCAAAGCTAGCCCCTTTGTACTTATCTCACAATTTTGGTCTGCATAAAAGAAGATTTATCTGCTTTGTATCAACATCCAAGTAAGTTCATGTGCATATGTCATAGGTGTTGAATAGGGAATACCCCCCTTGGTTCTGTAGAGCCTAAAGCAGAGGAGGAGATATTTATAGAGTCTATCTATTGTATTGTTGGCCCCTGGCCCGGGAATCCTGTTGATCAATGATGGCTACCTTGTAGGGATAACTGGGAATATACATCTAGTCTGGGAAAATAACCAACAGATTTGGTGACTCTGCTGGGGACGTGAAGTGAAAGTGTTATCTTTTCATCCCTGGTAAATTATTAACAATTCCTAGTTGTAGGTGGTGACTCCGAACAATCTCCCAACCAGTAAGGTAAAAATTTATATGCTAGGGAGAAGATCCCTACGTAATTCTCTGTCTGAAGAATTACCCAGAAAAATGATGTATAGGAAAAAAGGGACTGCTCAAGCTAGTCAAGAGGGTTCTCCTAGAAGTAATGATAATATTTTGGACAATCCAGGATCTTTAGAATGGATAATACCTTATTTTTCAAACACTGAGGCTAAAATCCAGAATGTATATGAAAGACAACAGGGTAGTGGATTAAGAATGAGGTCGGAAGTGTTTTAAGAATGCCCTTTCCATGATTCCCCTAATAGATTTGAAGAAGTTGAATCCCCAAGGGATGATAATGATGATTAGAATATAATGAAACCATCTTCTTCTATGCCTAGAGAGGAGGAATTCGCTGAAGAAATTAAGAGCTTAAGGGCAGAATTAGAATATCTGTAGGCAGTAAAAATTAGAGATGACATGAGACAGAAAGTGCAAGCGTTGAGAGTTACTCAGAATGATTCAATTCCTACCCTTGAAAATGCAAATATGTAGAGAAATCAACAAAGAAATGAAGTCCAGGATCAACATAATGATCAAAGACAGAATGCAAATAATGCTAGAGTATCGTTAAATAATGTAAGAAATCAGAATGCAAATAGAAATGTAAATGTTAATCAGTTTGGTAGACAGCCGATGTAGCTAGACAAATTCAGACAACTCATTTTTTATGGCATTCATGGTTATCCCAATCCTATTGACAAACATGTGAGGCTGCAAGTGCCTAAATTTTTAGGAAATAATACTGTGTCAGGAGAAGACCATTTAAAAGCTTTTCAGAATATCATGGACAACTTTGAGGTTGAGCATGAAGATGTTTTTATGAAATTATTTATGCAATCCTTAGTTGATGAGGCAAGAGAATGGTACAAGGGTCTACCTGACAGAAGTGTTTCATCATGGGAGGACTTCAGAAGGATATTCAAAGAACAATATGGTGACAAAACTGATCCTAGTTTCTTTATTAATGAATTCACTGATATTACCAAAGGATCAAATGAACAAGTTGCTGATTTCAATGCTAGATTCATGAAGGTGTTGAACAAACTGCCACATCACCTAAGGCCTAATGAACCTATGTGCATAGTGTTGAACATAAATGCTTTTGATGCCAAAACTGCTTATGGATTAAGAGATAAAGGTCCTCACAGCCTCAGAGATGCTTTCAAAATTGCAACAAATATTGAAAATAATAGAAAAGCATCTAGTAAGACAAACATAAGAGATGATGTAAAAATTCTGCAAAATCCAAATACTAAGTCTCAAAGCGTTCAAGGCAATGCATCTACTTCTGAGGATAAATTAGATAAGTTAACAACTATTGTCAAGGACCTGAGCTATAGAATGGCTAAAAATAAAAAGGGGGTAGGTCTTGATAGACAGGTTTACCAAAGGCAAGAAAGAAGACCATCATTACATGATATGCCATATAATACCAATTTGCATAATGGTAAACCCATTCTTCCAAATAGTAATACAAATCCAAGGAATCAAAATGTTAAGGAAATAGTTATTCTTTTGAGGAAGGTGGTTAATAGTGTTAATGACACCCCATGGTGTATAATATGCCAGATACCTCACTCATAGTCACAATGTATGATTACACAGTCTCTATATAACAATGTTGTGGCATGTGATGAGTGCAATGAGCCACATTGCATGGAGGATGACAATGTCAATATGTTGTCTTCAAACAAGGAGTATCCGTCTCATGATGTTGATGCAAACACAATTAATAAGACTCAGGCCTGCCAGCAGTTTCCATATGATGAAGATGATGAAGATAATTATGCTTATGCTCAGGACTCACACAATTTTTTAAATAACTTGAGGAGGCCTTCTGATGAAGAAATAAGAGCCCTCACAGCTGCAGCAGTGGCTCAAGTCAAAAGCAATTACAATCTCAGGGGTAAAGCTCAAGTAAGCAACTCACACCAACCATAGAATACTTTTGTGAACCAACCAGTGCACGATCATAAAGGGACTGAAACACAAAAGAAGCAATGGAGAAACAATAAGCAAAATTTTAAGCAAGAAATAGGTCATGATTCTCAAGGACCAGAAAATAGAATCCCCCAGCTTGAGGATCAAAACAAAGATTTTCAGATAAAGATGACAGTCAGGGAGCCACAAAAATTAAGGCTGGATCATACCAAAATAAGAATAAGACCATGGATCAGACTGCAACTGTTATACAAAATTATGTTCCATGTGACATAACCTAGGTCTTGTCCCAGGTAAAGGTTTTTGTTCCATTAATGGAGTTGATGAAAGTTGAAGAGTTTAGAAATAAAACATTGTCCCTAATTTCAGGAGTACCTTGTCAAGCTAATTAGAATATTGAGACTTAGGGTAAGAAACAAGCCCTATGTATTGAAGAAGATGAGATTCCTGAGGTATATCTAGGGATGACCATGACAAAGTTCCCTTCACAGGTTGAACCATTTTATGTCTCCCTTGTCATAAATAGAAAAGTGATTAAGAACTGTATGCTTGACTCGGGAGCGTCAACAAATATCATGCCCCTGGCTATCATGCAGCAAACTGGATTAAAGATAGATAAGGCATGTGGGAAATGTTATGCCATGGATGCTAGAGAAGTACTTGTCATTGGAATTATGAAAGATGTAGATTTCAGATTGGCAGTATATCCTAAAAAAACCTACAAAATAAACATAACAGTTGTTGATATCAAGCCACAATATGGCATGTTGTTGTCAAGAAGATGGGCAACATTGATTGGTGGAAGTATGCAATTGGACCTGTCATATGCTATGATTCCAATAAATGGCAGGGATGTCAAATTGATTAGAGAAGAAAGGTCACCAGATATAGTTGAGGACCAAGAGTCAAAGGAGCATGTATGTTTTGTGGACGCTGACTGTGAAAATTTCAGGGTTATCTCAGATGATAGAGTGGGTAAAGAGGGAGACATGTGCATTCGAGAGTTTGACCGGCTGGGTCTTTGGACCATGTACTTTGATGGAGCTTGTTCAAAGGAAGGCTCTGGTGCTGGCATTGTATTTCTATCTCCAACTGGTAAGCTTCTAAAATTCTCATTCTTGTTGAAGTTTGCCTGTACAAATAATATTGTAGAGTATGAAGCTCTGTTGTTAGGATTGAATGTTGCTTTGAGGCATGGAATCAAGATGCTCAAAGTATTTGGCGATGCAGAGTTAGTTGTCTCCCAACTCAAGGATAAGTATGCTTCAAAAAATAAGAGGTTAAAATAGTATAAGCATGTTGTTTGGGATACAATTGAATTATTTGATGTTTTTTCAAAAAGCTGGATAGAGAGATCAAAAAATGTTAGGGTAGATTTTTTAGCTAATGTAGCGATAAGGCCAGATGATGTTACTCTGATAGATGTAACAAATGTTGAGGTTAAACTTAGACCTGTAGTGCTATATAATATATGCAGCTGGTAAGTGTTTGATGATGATAAAGATTTGCTGAGATTTCTACATTGCATTGATGAATATGAGAACCAGGAAATGGATTTTCAGAACTTTGTGGAGGTTGTAGATGGAAAAGAAACCCTCTTAGGGAAGGAGGTAATTCAACTCAAGACAAATAAAATCCCTAGAGGGTTGGTTGCTTTAGAAAGAGCTTTTGACAAAAGGGACCAATTTGTCACAAAGGTATCTCCAACAAACAAGAATGATTTAGAAGAGATAAAATTGGGGACATCTCATGCCCCCAAGAAGGTATACATTAGAAAACAACTCAAACCAAATATTAGGGCTATGTTGATTGCACTACTAAAAAAATATAAGCATGTTTTTCCCTGGTCGTATGAGGACCTGAAAGCTTATAGAGAGGATTTATTCTAGCATGAAATCCCTTTGAAGCCTGAAGCTAAACCATTTAGACAAAAACAGAGACCTATCAACCCAACCTTAGCTCCAAAAATGCAAGAAGAGCTTATAAAGCTTAGGGAGGCTAAAATAATTATGCCTATCAGACACTCAACTTGGGTGTCCAACCTTGTCTCAGACAAAAAGAAAAATGGTGACATAAGATTGTGTGTGGACTTTAGAAATTTGAATGTGTCTTCTTTGAAGGACAATTATCCACTGCCGAACATGGAAGCCATGTTGTAGAAGGTGACTGGCTGTGAACTTTTATCCATGATGGATGGATTTTTGGGATATAATCAAGTAAAAGTAAAAAAATCAAAACAGTTCAAAACTGCCTTCACCACTCCATGGGGAACCTATGTATATGTGAGAATGCCTTTTTGGCTGACAAATGCAGGTGCCACATTTCAGAGGGCTATGGATGTTGCTTTTGTAGGATTAATTGATTCAATCCTAGATGTGTATCAGGATGATTTGACAGCTCATTCAAAAAAGGGGGAGCAACATTGTATGCACTTGGAGCAGATTTTTATTAGAGCATTAGAGTATGGCATCTCCCTTAACCCAAAGAAGTGAGCTTTTGGGGTAATGGAAGGAAGATTGCTTGGGCACATTATTTCCAAGGATGGAGTCAGGATTGATCCTGAAAGGGTGGTTGCAATTGACAAAATTCAGATCCCTAAAACAGTGAAAGGTGTTCAGTCCTTCTTTGGACAAATTAATTTTGTTAGAAGATTTGTACCTAACTTTACGGAGACCACAAAAGATATCTCTAAGATGTTGAAGAAAGGTGCAACTGTCACATGGGAAGATGAAGCAACTAACTCATTTTAGAACATAAAAGAGGCAATAAGGATGGCTCCTATGCTAAAATCTCCTAATTTTTCTAAGCCATTTCAGTTATTCTCATTTGCTTATTTCCATACTATTGCCGCATGTTTATTGCAGAAAAATGTAGAAGGTTTTGAACAACCCATAGCTTTCTTTAGCAGGGCATTGCAAGCTGCTGAGTTGAAATATGACATCATGGAGAAACAGGCATATGCACTGGTTAGAGTAGTCAAGAGTTTCAGGCCATATTTGGTAGGCTCTCAGATAGTTGCATATGTGCCTCATGCAGCAATCAAAGATATTTTTACTCAACAGGAGGTGACTGGAAGGAGATGCAGATGGATAAATAAATTTCAAGAGTTCAACATTGAAATACAAGTCACAAAACTAGTAAGAGGACAAGGTTTGGCAAAAATGATGACAGTCAAATCTAGAGGCATGCCAAGTGAATGTAGTGCATAATGAAATTATAAATATGTCAGAATCTGAATGGTACAAGGACATTATATATTATTTGCAAAATTTGAACTGTCCTTCCCATCTCAGTGATAATCAAAGGAGAACCTTAAAGCTGCATTCAGTTAAATACATCATTGTTCAAGGAGAGCTGTATTGGAAAAATCCTGATGGTGTATTACTCAGATGTGTGAATGAGGATCAGGCTAAGGATATTTTAAGTGACATGCATGATGGAGTGTGTGGTGGACATTACACTGCCCATACAATAGCACACAAAATTCTTAGAGTTGGCTATTGGTGGCCAACTCTCTTCTCAGATGCACAAAGAATGGTAAGAAAATGCAATCCTTGCCAGAGGTTTTCAGGAAAGCTAAAATATGAAGGTGCATTGCCCCTTAGGACTATAACTGTAGAAGCTCCATTTCAGCAATGGGGAATTGATTTTATAGGGGAAATTTCAGAAAAATCAAGTGGAGGACACAGTTGGATTTTGGTCGCTACTGACTACTTTACTAAATGGATTGAAGCCATTCCAACTAAAAAGGCTACAAGCAAAGTGGTGATGGATTTTATTCTAGAAAATATTATTATCAGATTTGGAGTTCCAGCCAAATTAGTCACAGATAATGCAATGTGCTTCAGGTCTGGTGAATTTATTAATTTTTGCAGCAATTATGGAATAAATTTGTTACATGCATCACCGTACCATCCACATGGAAATGGTCAAGCAGAGTCAAGTAACAAAAGCCTCATGAAGATTGTCAAAACGATAGTAGGTAAAAACAAAAGGGCTTGGGATTCAAAGCTGAAAATGGTATTATGGGCTGACAGAGTGACAGTCAAGAAAGAAACTGGAAGGTCACCTTTTGAATTGGTATATGGTGCAGCAGCTACATTGCCTGTAAACAACCTCCTAGCAATCTATAAATTCATATAGGAAAATGAGGAGGGGATTGAGGACTTAATGACTAGAAGAATAAATCAGCTGGTTGCACTAGATGAGATGAGAAGGGAGGCACAAGAAACAAACATCAAGAGACAACAAAAGGTAAAATATCTATTTAATAAAAGGGCTACAGAAAGAAAGTTTCAGATAGGTGATATGGTTCTTGTATGGAATGCAAGGAGCCAGGATAAGGGTAAACATGGTAAGTTTGAGCCCTTATGGATGGGCCTGTACCAAATTTGCAACACTCATGGAGAGGATTCTTATTTTCTCCAGGCCCTAAGTGGTGAATTATTGGAATTGCCTATGCACGGTCAGTTTCTTAAAGCCTTTTTCTCATAGATGAATACCTTATGTGCACACTGTAAATTAGATGTAAATATTTTGTAAATGCCTTGTATAGTCAGTCATGTTTTGAGTTTTGTGTTTTGTCTGGTCTGCCCCGAAGTTGCTTGATTCTCGTTGTAGTCTTGCATCTGCACGTCCCCAGTCGGAGCCACTGGTGGTGTTCACCTAGGGTTAGGGTTCTGAAATTGAGTCTGCAAGTTCCTGTGTTTATTCCTTCAACCCCTACTGCCTTAGTTTGAAATTTTCTTCAGCCTCCATGTAATGTTTTACTTCTTTTTCCTATCACACTTGAGAAAATGCTAATTTCTGTATATGCAAAGGTGAAATGTATGTTGGCAGGCTTGCAAAATCTAAATCAGCTTCCGAAAATGGTCAAAAAACGAAGTTATGTGCATTTTATATGCATATTATGTTTGCATATACAAAGGGGGAATCTTTCATAGATTCCTAGGAATATTTTGTGCTCTAATATTAGCTCTGCTTGTGTATCGGGTCTGTATGCAAAGGTGCAAGAAAAATATACAAACAGCACAGATACAAAATTGAATGTATGTTGGACATACATTGGTGACATACAAGTGGGAATCTTTTGCAAGATTCTGGGAATATTCCCAGTTTGTATATCAGCTACATACAAAGGGCTTTGTATATTTGGTAATATACAAAACAACAAAGATACAATTGATGGGGCCCATGGGTATATACAAACAAGTTTGTATATTCAGCATATAGGCGGGATATGTAGGGTGGACGCGACCAAAGGGATTATTAGCATTTTGAAATATTCTGAGATCTACTTTGTATGTTTGGGATTGTATATTCCATATAAACAATTTAATGTACAAGGTGAGGTATGCAAACAGGTCAGCGCCAGTTACCGTCAAAAGTGGGGCCCACTAGTTGTAGGTACATTCGCTTGTATGTTTGCACATACAAGCCAATATACAAAGGAGGATATACAACTTGGACGTGGAGATGATATCAAATATAATGAATGAAATTTAAAGTCTGTTAGATGTATAAAGGTTCTTGTATGTTTGCATATACAAGTCGCAGCTTGTATGTATATGTGTGTTGTATATTGCGGATATACAAAGGAGAAAGGTACATCCTGAACCCAATTTAAGATTCTAATTTTCTCTATAATAGTTTGGGGTCTGCCTTGTATGATGAACAGTTGTATATGCATTTACTCTTGCATATACAAAGAGTTTTTGAAAGGAAAAGGTAAGCGATTGTATATGCATTTGAGCATGCATGTACAAGGGCGAAATGGCAAAATGGAGAAGGGGAAAAGCCAGTGATAGAAATATGAGGTGCCTATGTGGCACGATTTCACTAGCCAGTGACTTTTCAACATTTTTTGGGTGCCGTTGATCGCAGCGACAGGAGGATGATCGACGGCCAGGTTTAAAGTTGTAGTGTTGGTTTTTCCCTACGTTTGTAGACACATTTTGAGTGAGAAAATTCCATGAGCATGCTACTACATTTCAAAGAGGCTATGGGTAGCTGGGGCATTGATGGCAGTTTGCAGAGGATGATTGATGGAGTTGACAGGTCAGCAACCCGATTGATGAAGAAAATCCTTGAGCGGTGGTGTGGATCCCGATTCCACTTGCTTATTCCTCTTTGTCTCTCTGCAGCATTGAATATTTCTGAGTGCCATTCCTCATGCATTGAATCTGGTAGATTTTTTATTTTCCTTGTAATTAATTTTTGTTGGGTACACGGTCTTGGTATAAAAGCCAAACTGTGTTACTCATTGTGTGGTTGAAAACTGGACAAATTTTGGTGTTGTGATAAGATACAACTTCATTGGTGGCCATGTCTTGGATGTCTTGTGAGTTTATGAGTCTCATTGTTGTATGTTTCATACATAAATCTACTGCTATCATGCTGATTTAAATGAGTAATGCTATATTGCATGTGTTCTGTTATCTATCTCCAAATTGTGTGTGTTCTTCTTATGAATCTAAGCATTTAAAGGATGTTTATGATTCTAGAATATAGGTTTGTTGTGTTGAATGCTTGATTTCTTACTTCTGCTCAAGGAGTAGATTAAACATTTCAGATCAAGTGTTGGGAAGAAGACATTACAATAGGGGTATCGGTAAGTAGAGATAACAGGATACTATGTTTTGGGAAGTTGGTGCAGGAGCACCCCTACAAGACAAGATATAGGTTAATTGTCTGCATGACAGGACATTAGTCTATTTTTAGTATGTTTGACTTCATCATGTAATAAGGTCCATTAGACCAATGCATATGTATTAGATCAGCCTAGGAGAGTGTGCAGGCAGTTAGAGATCGTGATCAGGTAGTCTGAGCTGTCCTCTCCCAGCCGCTTGGAAGCTCCCAGTCGCTGGGAATCAAGTTGGTAGTACTTGTAGGATATTGCTATATATACCTTCGATCTGTTAGGGTTTAGCATAGTAGTTGTGTTATGTTATGGTGTTGTGTTAGTGATTGAGTTGAGATTCAGGAGAACAGTCCAGATATTGAGAAGCACTGTTGTTTGACAGTAATGCAGAAACAGGACATTTGAGTTTCATTTGAATAAGATCTCATCAATTGCATTATCTGGTTTATCAGCTGTATCTGTTTTGATTTCTGTTCTGATTACAGGTTAATGGATACTTTCAACCCTTCCACCGGTTGATTCTGTGAATTGGTGGAATGGTCATGTATGATAGTTTAGTTTGCATTTTAGTTTTCTGTTTATGCATTTCATTGTTCAAGAGATCAGTTGGTAGCATGCTGTGAATCAACCTAGCATCCTCATGTGCTAGGTTTAGAAAGATAAACTGTTAAGTTTTGGTCTGAAGGTGATCCGGCCCGATCATCATATTTCCTTTGTGAAATTGTGCCGTTCTGTGAATTTGCATGCAGCGGACAGATATACAGGGGTCTGCATGTGCTTTTCCAGTCGGAGTGAATCGCATCGTCATCTGCGAGTATATCGCTATCCGGATCGGGTTATGAAACTGATGAAGTTTGCATGTTTCAAGTGCATCAGGATGTTATAAGTCAGATATATACTCAGTGTGTATATCGTCGTCAGGATCATCTCTCGTGTGTGTCTATCATCCACATATCGCTATCGTATGCAGAAGTGAAAGTTCATTTTTTTGGCTAAGTACCGGAGAGGTCATCATCAGGATATTGAAAGGGTCATCAGGATATTCATTATCATGCTGCGGGAGATATAAGGATCTTATATCCGGATGACATCATCATCAGGTGCATGTGACATCATCGTCATCAGGATATTGCGAATATCACCCTATGCAAGTTTATCCTGCTGTCGCTAAGTGTTTTGGCATCGGCGTAAGTCATCGGCTTAAAGTTTGGGTAACATCATCAGGATGTTTCAATATGACCGGATAAGTCATATCATGATGCTGTTGTTTGTGTAGTCGGATATCGGGGTGACGTAAGCATCAAAGGAAAGGTGCTGAAGTTGTCGTCATCAGGATATTCGGAGGCAACCGGATATTTTATATCCTACTGACAAAGGTGGTGTTGAATATCATGATGATGCCGATAGAGTTTGGTGCTAAGTGAATAGTGATCATCAGGAGGATAATTGTGTTCGTCGAGTATCATGATGATGCTGATAGGCGAAAGGCGAAAGGCGGAGGAAGTGAACAGTAGTCAGCAGGAGGATATTTCATGCTCGGTCGAAATATGATGATGCTGTTTGTGTTAGCAGGAAATGATGATGATGATGCTAAGCCGAAAGGGATTTTAGCATGTTGATGACTCCTCCTTCCCGTTTGTAAGCTCCCGTTGCGTTTTACCTCTGCATCATAGTGGTATCAGAGCAAAGGAAGGATCTTCTGGAAAAGATAAGGATATAGCAGGATGTCGGATGAAGAAGGAACATCTGAGGTGCCGGCAAGGATGACCAACATTGAGTTGGCAGTTCTGGTGAAGAAACAGATTGCAGAGAGCAAGGCCGTGAAGGCTCAGAATCGGGAATTGAAGGATGAGTTAGCAAAGTTGAGGAGCAGAGTAGGTTCTGGTAGAGAAGAAGATAGGGAAGAAGAAGAGATCCCTAGTTGGAGTGAGGAGGTCGTTCCTGCAGACCAGAGACCACTGTTGAACGCCCTTAAGGCCATGGAGAGGAGAACCATGGATGTGAAACTGGATTTGCCAGTGTTTACCGGAAAGATGGAACCTGATTCAATGATGGAGTGGATAGACTGCTTGAACAATTTCTTTGAAACAGAGGAGATACCAGAACAACAGAGAGTGAAGATAGCCCAGTCAAAAATGAAAGAAGCTGCCTTGACATGGTGGAATTTTGTCCAAGATGATAGAGTACAGGAAGGAAAGCGTAGAGTCGCTACATGGAAGAAGATGATGGCATTAGTAAAGGAAGCTTATGTCCCATTGGATTACAGTATCCAATTACACAAGAGGAAGCAAAACCTGAAGCAGAAGGAGCTAGATGTCAGCTCATATACAGAAGAATTCATGAAACTCTATATGAAAACAAAGGTAAAGGAAAGTGAAGAAGAGAAGGTAGCCAGATACCTTAATGGATTGAGGTTCAACATTCAGGAAGATTTAAGTCTGCATAATCCAAATACAGTTTAGAAATGCTTTCAGTTGGCATTGAAAGTGGAAGAGAAGTTAAAGAGAAAACAAGAACAACACAATAGAGGAAGAGGAAGACAACAAAGGGGTGGAAGAGGTCCTTTTAGAGGTAGAGGACATGGACAGGGATATCAAGGAGAATCCAGTCATGACAATAGTCAGAGGAACAATAGTCAGAACCAGAGGGAAAATTATAGTCAGCAAGGAAACTTCAGAGGTAGAAGACCTTTCAGAGGAAGATCCCAGGGCAGAGGATCCATCAGATGTTATAACTGTAACAAAGAAGGCCATATAGCCAGCAGATGTCTAGAAAAGGCCACAAGCTCAACAGGAGAAAGGAGAACAAATCTGATCCAAGAACCTGATAGTCAAAGTATGACAGGCTCTACTTCTTTTCAGAGTGTGAATGCTCCTGATAATTATGGATACCCAGAAAGTGGAGAGTCTCTAATGATGAGAAGAACAGTGACTACCATGAAGGTACCTGACAAAGAATCCCCTCAAAGAAAGTCTCTTTTCAGGACTATTTGCAAAGCAGGAGGTAAGGCATGTAAAATTTTGATTGATTCTGGTTCTACTGAAAATTTTGTGTCTGAAGAAATGGTGACAAAGCTTAAGCTTAGGAGATTGCCTCACCCATCCCCATATAAAGTCTCATGGCTTACCCAAGGTCAGCAGACAATTGTAGAAGAACAGGCTTGGGTAGAATTTTAGATTGGAGCATATAAGGATAAGTTGTTGTTTGATATTACCAAGATGGATGCTTGCAATCTTTTATTTGGTAGACCATGGCAGTATGATTTGAAGGCACAACATGATGGTGTTAGAAATACCTATAAAATCACTAAAGATGGTAAGGATATAAAGTTATTACCATTGACAGAGAAAGAGGAGAAATCTAAAGGAAAAGAGGTGAAGGTAATGCTGATGGAAGGTAAACAGTTCATGAAAGAGGTAGCATCAGAAGGTGCAGTTGCATATGCCC
Source organism: Cunninghamia lanceolata (assembly GCA_027924645.1). NCBI lineage: Eukaryota > Viridiplantae > Streptophyta > Pinopsida > Cupressales > Cupressaceae > Cunninghamia > Cunninghamia lanceolata. The sequence continues at coordinate 16,699,892 of BSBN01000726.1, read as the reverse complement.
TAATCCCATGTATGAGGGTGAATAAAGAACAGCAGCAAGAAGTTAAGGAAGAGAAGAAGCAAAGGTTCATAGACCTAGCTATCCAAGAGCTATTGGATAAGTACAAAGGTATCATCTCAGAGGGAATGCCAAGATCCCTACCACCTGTCAGAGATATTAGTCACTGCATAGACTTAATTCCAGGGTCAACACTTCCAAACAAAGCAGCCTATAAGCTAACTCTAGAACAGAATGCAGAAGTAGCCAGACAAATTGAAGAATTATTGGATTCAGGTCTGATTGGGAAAAGTTTAAGTCCATGTGCAGTACCAGCTGTACTAGCACCAAAGAAGGAAGGTACTTGGAGGCTTTGCACAGATTCCAGAGCTATTAACAAGATCACAATCAGGTATAGGTTTCCAATCCCTAGGATAGAAGATTTACTTGACTGTTTGGGAAGTGCTAAGTATTTTACAAAAATAGATTTGAAGAGTGGATATCATCAGATCAGGATTAGACCAGGAGATGAATGGAAAACAGCATTCAAAACTAATGAAGGGTTATATGAGTGGAAGGTTATGCCTTTTGGTTTATCTAATGCACCTAGTACTTTTATGAGGTTGATGAATGAGGTTTTGAAAGAGTTCATTGGTAAGTTTGTCATAGTATATCTAGATGACATTCTGATTTTCAGTAACACAAAAGAAGAACATCTCAGACACATAGATTTGGTTCTTAAGAGGTTACATGAAGAGCAACTGATGATAAATTTAGACAAGTGTTTGTTCATGAAAGAGGAGATCACATATTTGGGTTTTGTCATTTCACAAGGAAAGTTACAAATGGATAAGGAGAAGGTAAGTGCCATATTGTCTTGGCCAACCCCAAAGACTATGAATGATGTCAGAAGTTTCCATGGGTTAGCAACCTTCTACAAGAAGTTTATAAGAGGGTTTAGTCATATTTGTGCACCCATGCTTGATACCATCAAAGGAGGACAGAAGTGCAGATTTGTTTGGACTCAAGGAGCAGATGATTCTTTTGAAACATTGAAGAAGAAGGTGGCACAGCAGCCAGTCCTTGCACTTCCAGATTTTAACAAAATCTTTCAGGTAGAATGTGATGCCAGTCACATGGCCATTGGAGCAGTACTCAGCCAAGAAGGTAGACCTATTGCATTTTTCAGTGAGAAGCTCAATGATGCTAAGAAGAGGTATTCCTCATATGATTTGGAAATGTATGCTTTAGTTCAGTCACTCAAGAAATGGAGGCATTACTTGATGCCAAAGGAATTCATAGTATTCACAGATAATCAGGCTCTGAGTTTCATAAACAGCCAGGAAAAGCTGAACCACAGACACATGAAATGGGTAGAAACCTTACAAGCTTTTACTTTTACATTGAAGCATAAGAAAGGAGTCAAGAATAAAGTTGCAGATGCTTTGAGCAGGAGAGTTCTCACAGTCAATCAGATTCAGTTAGAAAGTGTTGGCATTGATTCACTAAAGACCATGTATGAGTCTGATGAAGATTTTGGAGAGATATATCATGTATGTACTTCTTTTGGAGAGAAATATCATGCTGAATTCTCTGAATTTTTGATTCAGGATGGATTGTTGTTCAAAGGTGGACAGTTATGTATTCCAAGGTGTTCTATGAGGTTAAATATCATCAAGGAGAAACATTGTGGAGCTATGGTAGGTCATTTTGGTCTAGATAAGACTCTTGATCTTGTCAGAAGGCATTACTTTTGGCCTAAGTTACAATCAGATGTCAGAAAATTTGTAGAGACATGTGTGATATGTCAGAAAGCTAAAGGCAGGTCAACTAATGTAGGTTTATATCAGACCTTACCCATTCCTTCCCGACCATGGGAAAGCATAAGTATGGATTTTGTCTTGGGTTTACCAAGGACAAGAAAAGGGTTTGACAGTGTTTTTGTTGTAGTGGATAGATTCAGCAAAATGGCACATTTCTTGCCATGCAAAACCACTGCTGATGCTTCATACATTGCAGATTTATTTTTCAGGGAGATTGTCAGAATCCATGGATTGCCAGTGAGTATAGTGTCAGATAGGGATGTGAAGTTTATTGGTCACTTCTGGAGAACTCTTTGGAGGAAACTTGGAACAAATTTGTCTTTTTCCTCTGCATATCATCCTCAAACGGATGGACAGACTGAAGTAGTGAACCGTTCCTTAGGGAATTTGCTTAGATGTTTGACAAAACAACATGGAGAAAAGTGGGATAATATTCTATCTCAAGCTGAGTTTTCCTATAATGATACTGTCAATAGGAGCATAGGGAAATCACCTTTTCAGTTAGTTTATGGTATGCATCTAAGAGGAATTTTGGAATTGAGAGATCTACCTACAGTAGCCCCTATTAGTGCAGAAGGTGAAGCTTTTGCAGAAGCCATCAAAGAGGTTCATGATCAAGTCAAGACCCAACTGCAGCACACAACCTTGAAGTATAAGGAATATGCTGATAAAAAGAAGAAGGATGTTCAGTTTGATGTTGGAGATTTGGTATGGGTTCATTTGAAGAAGGACAGACTTCCTAAGGGAAAATATACTAAGCTCATGCAGAGAAAAGTTGGACCATGTCAGATTTTGCACAAGCATGGACAGAATGCTTATGAGATACAACTCCCACCCGATCTTGGTTTGTCCCCTATATTCAATGTATGTGATTTAACTCCATACAAGTCTTATCCAGATGCAGATCAGGAACTCCTACAGGATACAGTCAATGATGACATTCCCAAGCATGATCCTCCACAGTTACAGAAGGTTTTGGACACCAGAGTGGTCAAACAGACCAGGAACAAACAGTACTTGGAGTATCTAGTCTCTTGGAAGGGAAAACCTACTTCTGAAGCAGTATGGATGACTAAAGAGCAGATCCAGAAACATGGTGCAGATCTTCATACACTCATCTCAAGTGGACTTGAGATTTCTTCTTCTGGGGAGTATGGTGCAGGAGCACCCCTACAAGACAAGATATAGGTTAATTGTCCGCATGACAGGACATTAGTCTATTTTTAGTATGTTTGACTTCATCATGTAATAAGGTCCATTAGACCAATGCATATGTATTAGATCAGCCTAGGAGAGTGTGCAGGCAGTTAGAGATCGTGATCAGGTAGTCTGAGCTGTCCTCTCCCAGCCGCTGGGAATCGAGTTGGTAGTACTCATAGGATATTGCTATATATACCTTCGATCTGTTAGGGTTTAGCATAGTAGTTGTGTTATGTTATGGTGTTGTGTTAGTGATTGAGTTGAGATTCAGGAGAACAGTCCAGATATTGAGAAGCACTGTTGTTTGACAGTATTGCAGAAACAGGACATTTGAGTTTCATTTGAATAAGATCTCATCAATTGCATTATCTGGTTTATCAGCTGTATCTGTTTTGATTTCTGTTCTGATTACAGGTTAATGGATACTTTCAACCCTTCCACCGGTTGATTCTGTGAATCGGTGGAATGGTCATGTATGATAGTTTAGTTTGCATTTTAGTTTTTTGTTTATGCATTTCATTGTTCAAGAGATCAATTGGTAGCATGCTGTGAATCAACCTAGCATCCTCATGTGCTAGGTTTAGAAAGATAAACTGTTAAGTTTTGGTCTGAAGGTGATCTGGCCCGATCATCATATTTCCTTTGTGAAATTGTGCGGTTCTGTGAATTTGCATGCAGCGGACGGATATACAGGGGTCTGCATGTGCTTTTCCAGTCGGAGTGAATCGCATCGTCATCTGCGAGTATATCGCTATCTGGATCGGGTTATGAAACTGATGAAGTTTGCATGTTTCAAGTGCATCAGGATGTTATAAGTCGGATATATACTCAGTGTGTATATCGTCGTCAGGATCATCTCTTGTGTGTGTCCATCATCTGCATATCGCTATCATATGCGGAAGTGAAAGTTCATTTTTTTGGCTAAGTACCGGAGAGGTCATCATCAGGATATTGAAAGGGTCATCAGGATATTCATTATCATGCTGCGGGAGATATAAGGATCTTATATCCGGATGACATCATCATCAGGTGCATGTGACGTCATCATCATCAAGATATTGCGAATATCACCCTATGCAAGTTTATCCTGCTGTCGCTAAGTGTTTTGGCATCGGCGTAAGTCATCGGCTTAAAGTTTGGGTAACATCATCAGGATGTTTCAATATGACCGGATAAGTCATATCATGATGCTGTTGTTTGTGTAGTCGGATATTGGGGTGACATAAGCATCAAAGGAAAGGTGCTGAAGTTGTCGTCATTAGGATATTCGGAGGCAACCGGATATTTTATATCCTACTGACGAAGGTGGTGTTGAATATCATGATGATGCCGATAGAGTTTGGCGCTAAGTGAATAGTGATCATCAGGAGGATAATTGTGTTCGTCGAGTATCATGATGATGCTGACAGTCGAAAGGCGAAAGGCGGAGGAAGTGAACAGTAGTCAGCAGGAGGATATTTCATGCTCGGTCGAAATATGATGATGCTGTTTGTGTTAGCAGGAAATGATGATGATGATGCTAAGCCGAAAGGGATTTTAACATGTTGATGACTCCTCCTTCCCGTTTGTAAGCTCTCGTTGCGTTTTACCTCTACATCAGAAGTATCTGTAAGGCAGATACTAAAAATCCCCTTGATATCTAGTCTTTGGTATATGTTCATGCTGGCCATTCACATGTGTATATCTATTGACTTCGAGCCCTAGATAGGCATCGATCTAGTCTTGTATTGAGGTTGCAACCCAAAGTCTCAGTTTTGCATCCACACATACAATCAATTTTAAATTTTAAATCAAACCATTAGGACTTTAGAAGTAGTTTTAGGATGAAAATCTCTGTCTACAATTGAATATAGGCCCAAAGCTAGCCCCTTTGTACTTATCTCACAGTTTTGGTCTGTATAAAAGAGGATTTATCTGCTTTGTATCAACATCCAAGTAAGTTCATGTGCATATGTCATAGGTGTTGAAAAGGGAATACACCCCTTGGTTTTGTAGAGCCTAAAGAAGAGGAGATATTTATAGAGTCTATCTCTTGTACTATTGGCCCCTGGCTTGGGAATCATGTTGATCAATGATGGCTACCTTGTAGGGATAACTAGGAATAAGCATCCAGTCTGGGAAAATAACCAACATGCGTAATGTGCAACGTACGCTTATGATCGCACAGAGCAGTCCCTTGCTTAACCAAACTTGAGGAAACATAATCACTACTTCCCCTTATGATGGATCAGGGTACTTGATCCATATGTGTTAGCCTAATCCCCACATCTTCTAAGCATCTAGATAGTATTTCTTGGAGGGCCATTTATCTTGTCTTCACGAAAGGTATGATATGCCACATGAGTTGTCAGTTGGCGGCCAGGGTCTAGGACCTGCATGGACAACCCAACTAGAACTATGTGATGACATAAGTCATCACTTGGGGGCTGGGGTCTATGACCTGCATGGATAACCCAAGTGAGACCATGTGCCCCATGTATATTTTGAGGTCCAACATGTGGAGGGAGATTTGTTACCCATGCTGAGATAGATCCCGTATCTGTACATGTTCCAACATGATGCAATAGGTACAATGTCACACCCCACTGATGTTCTGACACAGTATTGGTGTTGATGTCGTGTTGCTGATGGTAGCGAGCTGGGCTTGAGTACATGATGCCACGTGCTTAGACACGTGAAGGTGCACTATGAGATTGTGTTATAGCCTACTTGTGTGCTAAGCATAATAGGGACTCGCACACTTGTAGAGGGATACTCATGCTTGCTTTCGATAGTGTTGGGTCGGTTAGCATATGGGTAAGTCCTAGCCATGTTGTCATGCCCACATTTTCCTTGTGGTCACAACACACATCACACGTGTCATAGCCACATCTGTCATGTGGTTATGACACGAGATATGAAAAACTTTTCTCACACTGTCCTAAAAACCCCTCTCGCATGCGTACGCATGCTCAACGGTGTTCTCTCATGGCGAAACACTATACTCATCGGCGGAATACAAGTACAATGGCGTGCAACCAGAAGCATATAGCTCAACAAGAGGGTCCATACAATGCTGCTAACGTCATTGCAAGAGTGAGATTACCAAAGTTCTTAAATCGAACCCTCGGTAATGTTCGGTAGCAGAATGCCTTACGGCGTTAGTGGGAATTACGCTGCACTCATTTACGCACGTGGTTCGCTGATAAAGGAACCACTCCCCACGACGCCTTGTTCCGACTAAAACGGCTAGTGATCTCCCTATTTAGTCATTTTTCAGCCAGGCACGGTTGTCTGTCTCCTCTCTTGTTTCCTGAAACATACCCCTCCTATGACTTAGCATTTTCAACAAGGCGGTTTGGTTGCCCTCTCTTCCCTTTTCACAAGTTCTTAAATCTGATTATATCTTTATCGCCCTTACCTTAACTATTTCTTAGTTCATTTAGTGTGTTTATATTTCGGTCTCTCTCTCTCTTTCATTTTCTATGCTTTCTTTATGTGCATCCTGACCTTTCTTCATGATTTACGTCAATCAGGGTTATTACTGCAGCTATTGTTGATATTAAACCTAATTTCAGGATGATCTAGGTCACAAACGCTGGTTTACTATTTCGCTGGACTCGGTCTCCTAATCTTCCCCGATCTAGGTTCCTCCTCTTCGTAAATACTTAGTCAACTTGTTCCTAAGCAAATTTGGCAGAAGGGTCCGTCAACTTAGTTCTCTTATCCCGTGTGAGAAATGTCGCGCATTTTCTCCTCTGCGTTTTCCAATGTTAGTTTTTTTCCTTCTTCGGAACCTCTTACAGGTTTACATATGAGATCGTTTGCTATAGTTGAGATTAATATGGCCACATGGATTGTTAGTGGTGGCTTCTTAAGTTTATTTCCAGTGTTCTTTTGAGCAAGGAGTTGTGTAATTTTCCTCTTCATTTTCCGGGTGATTATTAGTACATTAATAGTTGAAACTTCCGAGAAACTCTTTCCAGAGTATCACTACATATTCCTAAACTCTCTTTTACATTATAATTTTATTTTCTCTTGTTTAGAATTACTGTTGTTACTGTTACTCTTAATTACGATTCATACACTGATTGTGACTCGTATGACGTTGTCAATAGATGTAGGTGGTTCACCACTTTATAAAACTCTGTTCATGGTAATATATCTTCTTTGGTTGTTGTGTTCAACACTTAATAACATCTACTGTGAGAATATAATTTATATATATATATATATATATTTTTTTTCTCTATCCATGAGACATAGTTTATAACGATTTGAAACGAGGGTCCAACAATATGGTTCATAGATTTACTCCTATCGATATGATATATATATATATATACATATATATATATATAATATATTTATTTTAAAGTCTATGCATAGGACGAAATTGGTTTACCACGATATATATATCTATATCTATATATATATATATAATCATTATTATATTATATATATAGCTATATACATAGACATATATAGTGTATATATATGCCTATATATATAAAGCTATATAAAAAAAAAAACTGTATTTATATTACAAATACACCACTCATATGTTAGGGCCCTAGCCCTAACATTTTTTATTGCTTTAGATTCACAGCAGACGGCGGCCATGGGCGGCGGTGGCCGCAGTGACAGAGGAGCAGGGTCGGGGTGGCCGCAGAGCGGCGGACAGGATTTGCGGTGGCCGCAGAGCGGCGGGCCTGTGCAGGCCGCGGGAGGCATAAGGGATTGGGGGGGGGAGATGTGGAGTGGGGCGGAGCCCCACCCACATTCCCACGACGTGGGGTGTGGGTGGGGCTCCGCCCCACTCCACACCTTCATATATATGCAAGAGGGTCTGCGGTGGGGATTTCTCCCCACCGCCTATTCTAAAACCGCGACTGTCTTCTAATCCGCGGCTTAACCTTTGACAGTCTTTCACAAATCGTTGATTATTATCAATAATAATATATTTTCAAATATATATATATATATATATATATTTATATATTCATATATAAATATATATATATATATGTATATATAACAACGATAAAATATTTATATATATATATATATTTCATATATATATATATATCCCCTTTTTTTTTATATTGAATAAAACATTCAATTTCATAACAATTATAACTACTTTCAATTTCTCTATTATTCTATAAAATGATAATTACTCAAAAAGAGAAATAGAGATATTTATTTAGAAAAAAAATATTCTTTATATATTTGTGTAATTCCAATTCCTAAAATTTCTCAAATTCACTACTTTATGCATTTTCTCCAAATCAACCTGTTATAAAGAAATTGTCATAACAATTATATATATATATATATCCTAATTTCACCAAATGGTAAATAGCTATCCCCTTATTATAAGTATAAATTTCCATTTTCATAAACATGTAAGACTTGTAAATTTACAAACAGATTATATTTACATGCTAGATTTCCTCTAATCCTTCTAAATTAACAGAATCCATTAAATATGGAGGATAACTCAAATATTTAAAACTGTCTTTCCCATTTTAACATTTAACTATAAAGAAAATTAGCATTTCAACTAGTGAAGCAATTCCAAACTTTCAAATGTAAACAACTCAGATTAAATTGCAAAAAAAATGAACTTTTTCCTTTCAGTAATACTTGAAACACAAAAATTGCTATTGAACAAAGATTGCAAACATCAACTTAAATTTTAAGCACATTCATATTACAGCTTCTCAATCATGAATATCAACTTCCCAGATATGAACTTTCTCCTCCCAAACAGTATATAACTGAAAACTTATGACAACCAATAAAAGTTCAATAATAACAAGATTAGGGAGGTGATTTTCTTCACTCCCAGAATATCTTTAATTTACAACAATAACAAGAGAGGTGTTCTCTCTTCATCTCTATGAAATGAACCAGGCCTAATTCTCATGACAAGAAGATGATCTGTTTCTTCATAAATAGCCAACCAGAAGCTCCAAGAGAAAAACCTGCGTATCAAAGACAAACAAAGAAGAAAATACCACTCGTCTAGCTCTCCTCCCTACCGTAGACCCGCAAGAGGGTCACCCCCGAGCTAGGGAGACCATACTCACACCTGGGTACTCAAACACTCCACTTCACAACAGAAACAACAACAATCCCAAAGCACACATACACCCGTGGTTATTTTACACAATACGGAAACTCAACTACAGTGAGTTTCATAAGGGGCAGGAGAGTGGACACACTCGACTCCAGAGTGTCACCCTGACAGATAAATGAACTCATATCAATTTCTCTTGGTCTCAACCAAGTGTGATCACAATTTGTAAGAAATCTGTATATGACTCTCAAGTCAAAAATACAGTCACAGATACATGCCCTCAAGGCTTTCAACATCCCAAAAGATGGAAACAGGTATGCACCCGAGGAGGATCTCTCCTCCCCTACCCCAAACTTGATGAGCATTTCTCCCAAGTGGGAGACGCTCTGTCAAACAACCCGACAAGAACCCCACAGAAAACAAATTTAAACACATATTTCACACACATTTCATACACATTTCAGTTCTACCAAAACAAAGGTAAAATTCAGACCAACCTTGCAAAGCCCTCCTGGAATGAAGTTGTTGCAGAGTCCACAGAGTTCACTTCCAACCTTAGCCACCAACTCCCTCTCCCTTCTCTATCTTCCAAACTAACTTCTCTATTTTTGGTAAGGCCAAAATGAAAGATTTCCCCAAAATTCAACTAACTCCCTCTCATCCCAAAATTTCAAAATAAATAACCCAAAATTCTCTTTCTTTCTAATTTTGAGAAATGGGGAAGTGACACTTGTCACCTCCTCACCCTTCCCAAAAATCACTATTCTGACCAGGTGGCTTATGTCACCCTCCATTCCCAAGGGTACTCCTTATTCCTCTCATGTGACTCCACTTTCTCATGGGAGAAATAAAAAAAGAGTTAAATGGGAACAAGACAGGTGACCCATGCCTCTTTCTCCTTTCTTCACATGGGTGTCCCCATAGTACATGGGGGAATCTTACTAAAGAAGGGGTAACTTTCACTAATGGATGGCATCTCTTATCTAGGGAAAAGTAGAGGGGATGGGTTGAGTGTTGGTACAACCCATCATGTCCCCTCCTACCTCCAATTTTCGCCACTTAACTTCAGGGGAAGGTTAAGTTGACTAGATGGAGGTTACTCCAGGGTTACCCATGCCAAATGGGCCCCTGGACCCATGGGGTAGAACCCAGGGTCAATTTTAACCCATACAAGACACCCCAGGTCAAGGTAAAGCACAAGAAAAAGGGCCTCATAAATTAAATAAAAATAGAAATTGCAAATTCAATCTCTTTACAACACTTACTTAAAAAAAATAATGTCACATGAGGGTAACCTAACCCACTCGACCATACGAAAGACCACATTACATCAGGACATCAAACACAAAGAGATCTTGGTTCCTCGTGGAACCAGATCGGCTTAACAGGGAATAACAAATAACAAGGTGTGGAATGATCTCCGAAATCTGTGGTTTGATTAGTAGTCCCTGCACACTCAATTACAAGATCAGTAACCACATAAATTCATCATAGCCGAAGCAACTTAAATAACACATGCATTCTCATGCCTTAGTACAATTTAACATAATTAAAAATCATATTACAATTTTCCATCATCCCTAATTCATTTTTCTGAAAAGTAACTTATCCAAACATCACCCAATTAGTTTTTCCGAACACATAATAAAGTTAAATAGTCTGACAAATTTCGGGAACTGCTATCCCACAAATATGAAAGTAACAATAACAGTACTGTAAATAGTCATAACAACAGTAGTAAAAAGGGCGGTCCTCACATCCTCTCCCCCTAAGACGGTACTTCCTCCTGGAAGTCGTCAAAAAGGTGAGGATACAGGGTCTTCAATCTCTCTGCATCTTCCCATGTTGCAGTGACTTCGTCGTATAAGTCCCATTGGACTCTAACCTGGTCCAGCTCTCGACCTCGAAGGGCCAGCGTCCGACGAGCCAATATGCGAATTGGCTCCAACGCCAGTTGTCCGTCTGCCTCTACCTGAAGAGCACTCCAATCCAACACATGAGATAAGTCAGAAATATATTGACGTAAAACTGATACATGAAATACATCGTGGATACGTGACAGGCTCGGTGGCAAGGCTAGACGATAGGCTACTGGTCCTAACCGCTCCAAGATTTCGAAAGGTCCTACAAATCGAGGTGCGAGTTTAGAGCCTTTTCCGTAACGGATTGGACTTTTGTGCGGCCGCACTCTCAAAAATACTCTTTCCCCCACAGAGAAGCTTCGGTCTGTCCTTTTAGCATCGGCATACTTTTTCTGCCTGTCCTGTGCTTCCAGAAGCCTCTGTCTTATCTGTTTAACTTGCAGTTCCATATTCTGAACTATCTCTGGTCCGATGACTGTTCTGTCCTCTATACGATCCCAACTCAAAGGTGTTCTGCATGGTCTGCCATATAATGCCTGGAAAGGAGGCATACCCAACGAGCTATGATGCCCATTATTGTAGGCGAACTCAACTAGATACAGGTACTCCTCCCATCTAGACTGGTGGTCCATCACATACATGCGAAGCATGTCTTCTAACACCTGGTTAACTCTCTCTGTTTGTCCGTCGGTTTCCGGATGATATGCGGAACTGAAGTTGAGCTGTGTGCCCAACGCCTGATGTAAGGCTTTCCAGAACGATGAAGTGAATACGGAGTCTCTGTCAGATATAATACGGTGAGGTATCCCATTAAGTCTAACAATCTGATCAAGAAACACCTTTGCCACTGATGGTGCATTGTATGTTGTACATATTGGTGAAAAATGCGCCACTTTGGTCAGCTTGTCAACTGTCACCATAATAGCATCATGACGACGTGATGACATAGGTAGACCAACGATAAAATCCATAGAAATGGTATCCCATTTCCATTCAGGTATCTCGTGAGGGTACAACAGTCCCGCTGGATGCTGATGTTCGGCCTTGACCCTCTGACATTCCAGGCAACGAGCAACAAATTCGGCAATGTCACGCCTCATCCCAGCCCAATGATAAAGCTGTCGTAAATCAGCATGCATCTTCTTCACTCCTGGGTGTGCTGCGTAGGGTGCTCTATGAGCCTCTGATAGGATTACTGTACGAAGATTACCCGCATGGGGTACATAGATGCGTTGCCGATGTCGAAGCATACCATCAGAATCAAGGGTATATCCTGTAAATTTGCCCTCAAGGGCCTTCTGATTTAGTACTGCCTGCTGCACTTCAAGAAACCATTCGTCCTCCGGCAGATGCTGTAAGATGCGATCCTTCAAGTCCATCTTCAAGGTCAGGGTTTGGATCTCGTGGCGTCTTCGACTCAAAGCATCAGCGACCACGTTCTCCTTCCCTTTTATATAATGGACATCGAAGTCATATTCGCATAGGAATTCCATCCAACGCCGTTGGCGGGCGTTCAAATTAGGCTGTGTAAAAATATACTGCAAACTATGATGGTCTGAATGGAGTTTAAAGCGTCGCCCTAAGAGAAAGTGTCTCCAGCGAACCAAGGCATGAACAACAGCTGCAAGCTCTAAGTCGTGCGTAGGATAGTTTAACTCATGTGTCTTTAGTTTCCGCGATTCGTATGCGATCGCTCGACCATCCTGCATAAGCACGGCTCCCAAACCTTCTAATGATGCATCCGTGCAAACTACAAACTCTTCTGAAGGATCTAGAACTGCTAAAATAGGAGCGCTCGTAAGACGCTCTTTGAGGTCTCCAAAAGCCTTTTCACACTGCTCGGTCCAAGTGAAACCCTTCCCTTTTCGCTGAAGGGAAGTAATGGGATGTGCTATCCTGGAGAAACCTTCGACAAACCGACGATAATACCCAGCTAACCCCATAAAGCTTCTGACCTCTGTCACGTTCGTGGGTGCCGGCCACTCCTGGATTGCTCTAATTTTAGATGGATCTACGGAGATGCCTTCGCCTGATAAAATGTGTCCCAAATACTGCACCTCTGTCCTGAAGAAGGCACACTTCGCCAAGTTGCCATAAAGTTGCTGCCCTCGTAATTTCTGCAAAACTTGACGCAAGTGCTCTACATGCTCCTCCTCAGTCCGTGAATAAATCAGAATGTCATCTAGGAATATGATCACGAACCGGTCTAGGTATGTACGGAACACCCCGTTCATGAGACTCATGAATACTGCAGGAGCGTTCGTTAACCCGAAAGGTACCACTGTGAATTCATAATGGCCATATCTGGTTCGAAAAGCAGTTTTATGAATATCTGACTCCGTGATGCGCAATTGATGATACCCAGATTTTAGATCGATTTTCGAGAACACTCTGGCTCCCTGCATCTGATCAAAAAGGTCGTCAATCCTAGGTAGAGGATAATGATTCTTCACCGTCACCTTGTTCAACTGCCTGTAGTCCATGCATAGACGAAGAGACCCATCCTTCTTCTTCACGAAGATCACTGGTGCGCCCCATGGTGAAACGCTAGGTCGGATGTGTCCCTTCTCAAGTAATTCTTCCAACTGCAGCTTAAGTTCTGTGAGTTCATGGGTCGTCATTCTATAGGGTGCGCGGGATATCGGCTCTGCACCTGGCACTAAGTCGATGTGGAAGTCCACTTCTCTACGTGGAGGCATACCAGGTAATTCTAGCGGGAACACATCCGCAAACTCTCTAAGGATAGGGTGATCATCTAAAGTAGCCTCAGGTTCATCCTCTGCTCTATCACTGACTGTGATGGCAAACATCTGACATCCCTTCCGCATACAGCGCTTAAGCTGTTGTGCGGATATCATACGAACCGCCGTGGGCTTTTGAATGCCCACTATCTCAACCGACGAACCATGATCGTCTAAACAGCTAATCGAATCAAGCTTGGCTCTATGTGCCGCAAGCCAATCCATACCCAGAACTACTCCGTAAGACCCTAATGGCATAATCCTAAGGTCGCATGTTGTGGTGAAGGGTCCCAATGTGATCTCACAGTCTTTAACCAAGGTATCTACTGACATCCTGGCCCCTGAGGCCAACTCAACTTCCCACCTAATGTCTTGCCTAGAAGCCACCAGCCTGCAACGCTCCACTAACGATGTAGACAAAAAGGAGTCAGTAGCTCCTGAGTCAAAAAGGATCGAGATGGGAAAGTCTCTAATCGTACCTGCTGCCTCGATGACAGAAGCCTGGAAATCAGCCTTGCGGTTATCAATCGCTGCAAACATGTGGTGAGATCTGCCCACGTCACCTACGGTCTGCTCAGACCCTCCTGATCGGGGCTGACCCCCTGCAGTAAATCCCTGCGGACACTCTCTAGCCAGATGCCCTGCCCCACCACATACATAACATGGTCCTCTAACCTGTAACTGCCCTGACTGTGTTCTGCCCGACTGTTGTTGCCCGGTCCGTCCGGTGGATCCCTGTGAGCCTCTGTAAGACTGCTGGGACCTTGCGGGTCCTGCCGATGAACCCTGCTGTCTCTGATCCCTGCGTGGTCCCTGCTGCTGCCATCCACGGTTCTATCCTCCCTGTCCCCTCTGTTGAAATTTGGATTTTTGCTGATGTTGCTGTTGCTGTGGAGGCCTAGGAGGTAATGATGAAGGATTATATCCTCCTCTCTGTGTTGTGTTTTGAGGCCTTCAGAAATTTTGCTGTTGCTGGGGATTCCGTTCCTGGTACTGTGGGCGTGAATTCTGTCCTCATCCCTGAATTTCCTCTGATATAAGGGCCTTTTCAACAGCCTCGCTCATGGTTTGGGGATTTGCCATACGAACTAGTCCTGCTATCCCGTGATTTAGCCCCCTGATGAATTTGTGTATTAAGATTTTCTCGTCATGGAGGTATTCCGCGTAACGAGAAAGCTCTATAAATCGGCTCTCATATTGAGTAACGGTGAGTCCCCTCTGCTGTAGATCATGAAACTCATCGATTCTGCGCTGTCTATAATGTTCGGACAAATACCGCGCATTGAAGCGCTCAATGAAGGTGTCCCATGTGAGTGTATCCACGGAGAGTCGGCGCTTGCACTCCTCTGTGCGCCACCAGGTGGCTGCTGCATCCCTAAGAAGATGAACTGCCACTCGTGCTTTCGTGTTGCTCTCATACGGTCGCAATGCGAAACACCTGTCTAAGCTAATTAGCCAAGCCTCGGCCACAGCTCCCTCTGTAGCTCCTACGAAGGTGGGGGGGTTGAGCCTCAGTAGATCTCTGATAGGGTCCCCTCTATCTCTAAGTCTCCCTAGTGGCTCTTCCACACCATCCTCATATACTCCCTGCTGAACCTGTTCTTGTCTCAAAAGCCTCGGAGGACTCCTGCTCCGTGCTCGGGAGGCCGACCCTACCTCCTCTACTATTGTGTCAGGAATCTCAACGAAGGGCTCCACACGTATCACCTCTAGTGGATCAACGCGGGGCTCCATACGTGGCTCAATACGTGACTCGGCACGTGGCTCCTCTCGCAGATCAACACGAGGCTCTAGACGTGGCTCAGGAATCACTGGTGGTAACCTGTCTAACATAGTCTGTAGTGCCTGTAAGATCTGTGGACCTATATCCGATACTGGTGTCGCCTGTGGTACTAGTGGTGCTTGTGGTACAGGTGGTGCAGGTGGTGCTGCTGAATCTGCGGGTGCCAGTCCCTCGGCTGAGGAATCGCTGTGCACCTCGACTGACGCTGTGTGGCATGATCGCGCTCGTCGAACACGTCGGGGAGGCATCCTACAAAACAAGGTAGAAACTAATTAGCCAAAGTTGCGGAATAATAACGTGCCCAAATACGCCCAGTGTTTACAAACTGCGCTCTGATACCAAATGTCATGCCCACATTTTCCTTGTGGTCACAACACACATCGCACGTGTCATAGCCACATCTGTCATGTGGTTATGACACGAGATATGAAAAACTTTTCTCGCACTGTCCTAAAAACCCCTCTCGCATGCATACGCATGCTCAACGGTGTTCTCTCATGGCGAAACACTATACTCATCGGCGGAATACAAGTACAATGGCGTGCAACCAGAAGCATATAGCTCAACAAGAGGGTCCATACAATGCTGCTAATGTCATTGCAAGAGTGAGATTACCAAAGTTCTTAAATCGAACCCTCGGCAATGTTCGGTAGCAGAATGCCTTACGGCGTTAGTGGGAATTACGCTGCACTCATTTACGCACGTGGTTCGCTGATAAAGGAACCACTCCCCACGACGCCTTGTTCCGACTAAAACGGCTAGTGATCTCCCTATTTAGTCATTTTTCAGCCAGGCACGGTTGTCTGTCTCCTCTCTTGTTTCCTGAAACATACCCCTCCTATGACTTAGCATTTTCAACAAGGCGGTTTGGTTGCCCTCTCTTCCCTTTTCACAAGTTCTTAAATCTGATTATATCTTTATCGCCCTTACCTTAACTATTTCTTAGTTCATTTAGTGTGTTTATATTTCGGTCTCTCTCTCTCTTTCATTTTCTATGCTTTCTTTATGTGCATCCTGACCTTTCTTCATGATTTACGTCAATCAGGGTTATTACTGCAGCTATTGTTGATATTAAACCTAATTTCAGGATGATCTAGGTCACAAACGCTGGTTTACTATTTCGCTGGACTCGGTCTCCTAATCTTCCCCGATCTAGGTTCCTCCTCTTCGTAAATACTTAGTCAACTTGTTCCTAAGCAAATTTGGCAGAAGGGTCCGTCAACTTAGTTCTCTTATCCCGTGTGAGAAATGTCGCGCATTTTCTCCTCTGCGTTTTCCAATGTTAGTTTTTTTCCTTCTTCGGAACCTCTTACAGGTTTACATATGAGATCGTTTGCTATAGTTGAGATTAATATGGCCACATGGATTGTTAGTGGTGGCTTCTTAAGTTTATTTCCAGTGTTCTTTTGAGCAAGGAGTTGTGTAATTTTCCTCTTCATTTTCCGGGTGATTATTAGTACGTTAATAGTTGAAACTTCCGAGAAACTCTTTCCAGAGTATCACTGCATATTCCTAAACTCTCTTTTACATTATAATTTTATTTTCTCTTGTTTAGAATTACTGTTGTTACTGTTACTCTTAATTACGATTCATACACTGATTGTGACTCGTATGACGTTGTCAATAGATGTAGGTGGTTCACCACTTTATAAAACTCTGTTCATGGTAATATATCTTCTTTGGTTGTTGTGTTCAACACTTAATAACATCTACTGTGAGAATATAATTTATATATATATATATTTTTTTTTTCTCTATCCATGAGACATAGTTTATAACGATTTGAAACGAGGGTCCAACAATATGGTTCATAGATTTACTCCTATCGATATGATATATATATATATATCTATATATATATATACATATATATATATATATATAATATATTTATTTTAAAGTCTATGCATAGGACGAAATTGGTTTACCACGATATATATATCTATATCTCTATATATATATATATATATATATATAATCATTATTATATTATATATATAGCTATATACATAGACATATATAGTGTATATATATGCCTATATATATAAAGCTATATAAAAAAAAAACTGTATTTATATTACAAATACACCACTCATATGTTAGGGCCCTAGCCCTAACATTTTTTATTGCTTTAGATTCACAGCAGACGGCGGCCATGGGCGGCGGTGGCCGCAGTGACAGAGGAGCAGGGTCGGGGTGGCCGCAGAGCGGCGGACAGGATTTGCGGTGGCCGCAGAGCGGCGGACAGGATTTGCGGTGGCCGCAGAGCGGCGGGCCTGTGCAGGCCGCGGGAGGCATAAGGGATTGGGAGGGGAGATGTGGAGTGGGGCGGAGCCCCACCCACATTCCCACGACGTGGGGTGTGGGTGGGGCTCCGCCCCACTCCACACCTTCATATATATGCAAGAGGGTCTGCGGTGGGGATTTCTCCCCACCGCCTATTCTAAAACTGCGACTGTCTTCTAATCCGCGGCTTAACCTTTGACAGTCTTTCACAAATCGTTGATTATTATCAATAATAATATATTTTCAAATATATATATATATATTTATATATTCATATATAAATATATATATATATATATATATGTATATATAACAACGATAATATATTTATATATATATATATATATTTCATATATATATATATCCCCTTTTTTTTTATATTGAATAAAACATTCAATTTCATAACAATTATAACTACTTTCAATTTCTCTATTATTCTATAAAATGATAATTACTCAAAAAGAGAAATAGAGATATTTATTTAGAAAAAAAATATTCTTTATATATTTGTGTAATTCCAATTCCTAAAATTTCTCAAATTCACTACTTTATGCATTTTCTCCAAATCAACCTGTTATAAAGAAATTGTCATAACAATTAGATATATATATATATATATATATATATATATATATATATATATATATATATATATATATATATATATATATATATATATATATATATATATATATATATATATATATATATATATATATATATATATCCTAATTTCACCAAATGGTAAATAGCTATCCCCTTATTATAAGTATAAATTTCCATTTTCATAAACATGTAAGACTTGTAAATTTACAAACAGATTATATTTACATGCTAGATTTCCTCTAATCCTTCTAAATTAACAGAATCCATTAAATATGGAGGATAACTCAAATATTTAAAACTGTCTTTCCCATTTTAACATTTAACTATAAAGAAAATTAGCATTTCAACTAGTGAAGCAATTCCAAACTTTCAAATGTAAACAACTCAGATTAAATTGCAAAAAAAATGAACTTTTTCCTTTCAGTAATACTTGAAACACAAAAATTGCTATTGAACAAAGATTGCAAACATCAACTTAAATTTTAAGCACATTCATATTACAGCTTCTCAATCATGAATATCAACTTCCCAGATATGAACTTTCTCCTCCCAAACAGTATATAACTGAAAACTTATGACAACCAATAAAAGTTCAATAATAACAAGATCAGGGAGGTGATTTTCTTCACTCCCAGAATATCTTTAATTTACAACAATAACAAGAGAGGTGTTCTCTCTTCATCTCTATGAAATGAACCAGGCCTAATTCTCATGACAAGAAGATGATCTGTTTCTTCATAAATAGCCAACCAGAAGCTCCAAGAGAAAAACCTGCGTATCAAAGACAAACAAAGAAGAAAATACCACTCGTCTAGCTCTCCTCCCTACCGTAGACCCGCAAGAGGGTCACCCCCGAGCTAGGGAGACCATACTCACACCTGGGTACTCAAACACTCCACTTCACAACAGAAACAACAACAATCCCAAAGCACACATACACCCGTGGTTATTTTACACAATACGGAAACTCAACTACAGTGAGTTTCATAAGGGGCAGGAGAGTGGACACACTCGACTCCAGAGTGTCACCCTGACAGATAAATGAACTCATATCAATTTCTCTTGGTCTCAACCAAGTGTGATCACAATTTGTAAGAAATCTGTATATGACTCTCAAGTCAAAAATACAGTCACAGATACATGCCCTCAAGGCTTTCAACATCCCAAAAGATGGAAACAGGTATGCACCCGAGGAGGATCTCTCCTCCCCTACCCCAAACTTGATGAGCATTTCTCCCAAGTGGGAGACGCTCTGTCAAACAACCCGACAAGAACCCCACAGAAAACAAATTTAAACACATATTTCACACACATTTCATACACATTTCAGTTCTACCAAAACAAAGGTAAAATTCAGACCAACCTTGCAAAGCCCTCCTGGAATGAAGTTGTTGCAGAGTCCACAGAGTTCACTTCCAACCTTAGCCACCAACTCCCTCTCCCTTCTCTATCTTCCAAACTAACTTCTCTATTTTTGGTAAGGCCAAAATGAAAGATTTCCCCAAAATTCAACTAACTCCCTCTCATCCCAAAATTTCAAAATAAATAACCCAAAATTCTCTTTCTTTCTAATTTTGAGAAATGGGGAAGTGACACTTGTCACCTCCTCACCCTTCCCAAAAATCACTATTCTGACCAGGTGGCTTATGTCACCCTCCATTCCCAAGGGTACTCCTTATTCCTCTCATGTGACTCCACTTTCTCATGGGAGAAATAAAAAAAGAGTTAAATGGGAACAAGACAGGTGACCCATGCCTCTTTCTCCTTTCTTCACATGGGTGTCCCCATAGTACATGGGGGAATCTTACTAAAGAAGGGGTAACTTTCACTAATGGATGGCATCTCTTATCTAGGGAAAAGTAGAGGGGATGGGTTGAGTGTTGGTACAACCCATCATGTCCCCTCCTACCTCCAATTTTCGCCACTTAACTTCAGGGGAAGGTTAAGTTGACTAGATGGAGGTTACTCCAGGGTTACCCATGCCAAATGGGCCCCTGGACCCATGGGGTAGAACCCAGGGTCAATTTTAACCCATACAAGACACCCCAGGTCAAGGTAAAGCACAAGAAAAAGGGCCTCATAAATTAAATAAAAATAGAAATTTCAAATTCAATCTCTTTACAACACTTACTTAAAAAAAATAATGTCACATGAGGGTAACCTAACCCACTCGACCATACGAAAGACCACATTACATCAGGACATCAAACACAAAGAGATCTTGGTTCCTCGTGGAACCAGATCGGCTTAACAGGGAATAACAAATAACAAGGTGTGGAATGATCTCCGAAATCTGTGGTTTGATTAGTAGTCCCTGCACACTCAATTACAAGATCAGTAACCACATAAATTCATCATAGCCGAAGCAACTTAAATAACACATGCATTCTCATGCCTTAGTACAATTTAACATAATTAAAAATCATATTACAATTTTCCATCATCCCTAATTCATTTTTCTGAAAAGTAACTTATCCAAACATCACCCAATTAGTTTTTCCGAACACATAATAAAGTTAAATAGTCTGACAAATTTCGGGAACTGCTATCCCACAAATATGAAAGTAACAATAACAGTACTGTAAATAGTCATAACAACAGTAGTAAAAAGGGCGGTCCTCACACATGTATACCTCTAGCTACGGCGAGTACCTACGTGTGCCTTTTCCATGAGGTGTCGCAATGTGGGGTGTGTTCTGTGCGTACCTACTTCCGTAGAGCCACAGACACACTGCCATGTAGCATACGGCCAATACGTGCCTTCTACGGCTAGCGTATGACCATGCTGCGCTAAGATACGATGCGAGATGTGGCTAAGGTGCACGTTCCATGCAAGCAGCCAAGGAGTGTGCGGGCCACTTGGTTAGTCCATGTCGCATGACGACGTGATGCAGGGTGTAGCCGAGGAGTACACTTTGAGCCATGTGGATGGTGTGCTCACTCCACACCACATGAGGGCTATTGTTATAGCCTGACGTTGTTCCCTCCTTCCTCGTTTGGTGGCTAGTATCTAGTCGCATAGTGTTGTACAGTGCAATTTCGAAGATTGTGGACTTTCTTTGTGGTTATTGATGATTTTCTAATGATTGTGAAGGATGACACTTTGCTTATATTTGATTATGATGGTTTAGCCACACCTTGTGATCATATTTTCTTATAGCCCTTGTGGTTACATTTGATTTAGTGTTGAAATTGTGTGCATTTCTTGCTTTATTGTTGAAATTGAATTTTTATTTAATCTTTCTTTATGACTTTGGTGGCTAAACTAGTTTATCCTTATTATTTTCGATGTCGGCCATGTGTCGTATTGTGATTCCTCTCCAAGGACGTATGAGCTGAACTTGGTAAGTGTATACGAGGAAGCAAACGCAAGGAACCTTGAGGATGGGGGTATGTGAGGCTGTTATACAGCTAGGACCCACTACCCACCTATGTGTGATGACTATCTCTTGGAGGCTAACTACCTTATACAACAAGAGAGAGGTCATGGTGGCTTGTTGGGATGGTCTCACCCTATGATTGTGGCCTAACATCAACAAGTCACTGACTGTGAGGTATGGATTATGTGAGATGGATTTTAGCTCTTGGCTCATGGATTAGTATGTTAATTTTTTAGTATCCAGATGGACCCGTGTGTAACCTTGTGATGTGATTCCCGGTGAAGTGAATTTGTATGTATGTGAAGAATGTATATTAAATCGTGAATATAGTATGTATGAAAGGATAAATTGTGTTTGGATTTAGTGTGGTACAATAATTAAAGTGAAATGTCTTGTGTATAAATGATAGAAATTTACTAGAAAGTGTGTGCTTTACGTGTACAATTATGTTGTTATTATGTGAAAATTGAATGCTTTATATGTTTAAGGTATGAGAATTTCTACTAATTAGGATTAAAAGGGGTACAATGTTTCTTTGGGTGTCAATGCTAACATGTAAGGCATTTGAGTGGTTTATGTACTACAGAATCATTTTTGAAATGCAAGTTTGAATGTATTATTATTCTAACATTGAAAACTATAAAGGTAGATTATGGTCGAAATGGAATCTATTATTTTATGAAATAACTCAGCCTTGATGTTGGTACTAATGTGTCATGGTTCCAGGACGAAGTCAAGTTTTAGGGAGGAGGATGTAGTGCCCCTCCATGGATATGTAGTTTAACAATCAGTGACTAATCTTGAGTCAGGTGTAGAATACATTCTCCATCGAGAGGTATGTGTTGTTTTAAGCTGAAGATTACTAAAGAATATGGTGGTAGGCGTTATTTTGAACATTAGCAATAATGTCGACTGATATGATATTTGGACTGATCACAATCAATAAAATCTTTATTATTGATGTCGTTATAATGTGCTAGATGTGGTGTAATTGTCATGTTGTGCATATTATTTGCAGGTGTTGAATGAATCCATTAGTGTGATATGATAAAATCATTGTCTTGATAGACATTTCAGGGTGCATTTATAGATGCATTTATATTTATGACAAACATTTATGGTGCATGTGAGAGGCATTTGTATATTTATAATGGATGCATATTTATGATAGACATTTTTCTAGACACTAGGGACAATCATCTCGTGATACCCTGACACCTATAAGAATTATAGTCATATTCAGATAAAAGGAGGTACTTTTTTTTACAATGGGGAGACCGAGAATGAAAGCATTTTCTGGGAGTTAAAAAAATGCAGAGAAGGGATGAAGGATAAGGATGGAGGATAGCAAGCAAATCCAAGTGTTTTCAGAGGTATGTGACAACAATCTTCTTCTCTAAAGGGACTGTGTATTTGTTCTTCTTCATTTACTTTGTATTTATTGAAGGTTTGTGATGCCATGTTAGCATATACCCCTCTCAGTGATGATCCTTCTTTCCTTGAATTAAGTTAAACTTGTGCCAAATTCTTGAGGCAATTTCTGTTGATGCAATCTTTTAGTCTGTACTTGGTGATTCCTAAAACATATACAATTCCCTACCTTCTTGAACTTTGAATGGCTTCTTGGGTTTCATCTATATATGCATAACTTCCCAAAAGGCATCTTGCATCAAGCCATCTCTTCAAACTCATTCTATGCAAAACTGCAATTATTGTATTCCATGAGATGTCATCTCCTTAAGGCTTCCTGTCAA
Organism: Cunninghamia lanceolata; assembly: GCA_027924645.1. Taxonomy (NCBI): domain Eukaryota; kingdom Viridiplantae; phylum Streptophyta; class Pinopsida; order Cupressales; family Cupressaceae; genus Cunninghamia; species Cunninghamia lanceolata. The sequence goes on along the minus strand of BSBN01000726.1, from coordinate 16,676,417 downwards.
ATCATTCGCATGCCTTATTCATGTCTCACATTTTGTATAAAAGTTTATCAGAGTACATCACCCTATTCTAGGAACTGCCAAACTCCTGGTTGTCTCAAAGTAGTGGTGACGCTGGCAATGGTTGAGAAAACTGATTTTATGCTTGCCCCTACACATATTCCTAGAAGCTTCAAACCTCTCTAATAACTAACTCTATTTGTGTAATTTATGCGATCATGGTCATCCATAAGATGCAATCCCTTTTGGGGAATTTTATTCATCAATTGCCGCACATTATACCTTTTGTTGCATGTTTATTTGTTTTTAGAACCTTCTCATTTAAAGGCATCGAAAGATGTGGAGTCTATGCTTGCACCGGTTGAATTGTGTTTGCTTTCAAATATCCAAGACTTGATTAAATACATTTTGTACATATCCTTCCATCGTGGTATTCGTGAGACCAATACCTTTGAAACATTTAGCAAACAGTTTGAGTGCATGCTATCTGTATACACCTAAAATTGGCATGACACTACTTAAAATAAATATTTCAAATATTTATTTCATCATTCACATTCTTCTATCAATAAATAAATAAATTTATTTATCTAATTCATCTCCTCTCATTTAATTAAATAAACTACATTTTATTTAACTAATTAAATTCATCTACATCAACTACATTCTTCTAACTAATTAAATAATTTTAATTATTTAATTCAAATCTCTTATTCTTCCAAATTTAAATAAAATGCAAATTTTATTTAAATAAAATCTAAATTCTCCACTAAATAAAATATATTTTTATATTTTATTTTATTCTTCAAATATCTTCACAAAAATAAAATATATTTCTATATTTTATTTATTCCTCTCAATTATCTACAAAATAATTAAATAAATTCTTTTTATTTTAATTATGCATTCTTATCTTCAAAAAATCATTCTTATCTTCTAAAAATACTTTTCTCTTATCGCATAAAAGCAAAAGCAAAAATAGTTTTAAAGCATCTTTAAAGCAAATCTTCTCTTAAATTAGAAAAATAGATTCTAATTTAAGAAAATCAAATCTCATCCTCATCAAGAGAGGAGTTAACTCAACAAAGCTTCTTTTCAAATGACATGTGTCCTTCTTCCATTTGTTGCATGTTCCTCAACAAGCCTCATCCGTTGATCTTTCCTTTTCTTCTCAACCATTGATCTTCCCTCACCTTTTTCTATAAATACAACCTTCTTCTTTTCATTTCATATCTCTCATTTGTGCAAAATTATGCTGCAGGAATACAAGCGTGCCTTTGGCACCCTTATCCTCACTAGCACTTCATAGCCTCCATTGTTAGTGTTTTTGAAATTCATCTTCAAATACACAAGTATCTCATCCATTCTGTGTTTGTCATCTTCAACAAGCAAGGGAGCAATAGCTTCTAAGGGCTTCATAATCAAGATCAAAGAAAGATAGGCAAACTACGGAAGACACAAGGTAAAAATGTGTAGGTATTGTCATTTATTTGTTTGTTAATCTCCTTTTATCTTCATATTCTGTAGATGTTTGGGTTTTTATAATCTTTTAGATTAACCTATTTTCCCCCTCACATTTTGGCGCCCACCGTGGGGCCCTTGCCCCTCTTACTAATCAATAAATTGAGTGTTTTCAAGTGACAGGTCCGTACAGGTGACGAATAGGTTTTGACAGAGGCATCTGGCACATCTAACCCCCGAAGTGATGCATTTGCATTCTGAGTTGGCACATTTGACCTTTCGGTGCATCTGACTTCCCAGACGGCGCATTTGCCTCACAAATTGGTGCATTTGATACTTTGATGCATTTACCCTCAGAAACTGTGCATCCAACCTCTGTTCTTGCGCCTACATCATAGCTGCGCATATACCCTGCATTTCGGTGCATCCATTCTGTCTAACGATGCATCCATTATAGTTGTGCATGTATTCTGTCTGTTGGCGTATCTACTCTATCTAGCGGCGCATCTATCATAGTTGCGCATATACCTCTATTTTTTGCGCATTTACCTTCTATTGTTGTGCTTTTGCACATCGCCGCATGCACTCCATGTTTCTATGCATTCAGGCTGCAGTGCAGTGCATTTGATTTTGCTGGCTGTTTTAGGGTTTTCTGATTTTTGTGTGTTTAAACTAACAGTTGTTTTGCAGGGTTAGTGGCTGGATTAGGTCATTTAGATGCCTTACATAGTTCACTTAGACTAATTAGGAGTAAAGTAACAAGTGCATTTCATGCAAACTTCACATAGCTCATAACTAGGAAGGAAGTAACTGAACCCAATTGCTATCTCTGCATTGTTGATCTATTTTCCTAAATTAGGCCACTGCTATCTTTACAAACAGAAAATGAACAATGCTATGGCTTAATCACTTTCAAAGTTAACAAATGGGGAATGAACAATGCTATGCTCTAAACACTTCCAAGTTAACAATCGTGTGAGTGCACAAGTAGAATAGCCCATTTAGTTCTTCTATTTTTAACTAGGTTGGATTAACAAGTATTTTATGTGCTTGTGAATGACAATAGGCTTATGCTCTCCCCTTAACTAGGTGATCAAAGTGCCAGACTTGTCATTCTTCTTGTCAAACCTTTAGGGGAGCTTGCCCTTGGACGCATGCTTGTCCAAGTGGGAATGACCTTGAGTAGTAATAGGCTAAAGCCAAGCCCTACCAAGCCACTTAAAATAAATTGTGCTTAAGGTGAAAACCTCAAGCAACGAGTGCTGTTGTGTTACACTGACGGCCAACTTCTCCAAAACCCTCATAGGCATAACCCTTTGAGGCTGGGAGACTCCATAATGGAGAGTAGTGCCTCCGCACGTGTAACCACTTGAACGGTTGCCCTAACTAAGAACCAATTGTGTAGCAAGCCAAAAACCCCTATTTGTTGATGCAAAGGGCGGAGCTCTTGAAGCAGCCTCGATTCAAGTGACTCTTAGTAGAGGTAGCAGGGACAATCCTAAGGTTCGGTGTGGGTACAAGCCTAAGGAAACCCAGATCTGGTATGTGTGAGAAGTGAGTGTTGTAGAGGGGAACTGGTGCTACCAGATCCTGAAGCTACATGCTTTGAGTGGCACAGCTAGAGAATTCAACAAATATTGTCCCATCCAGCCTAGGGTGTACTTGTCTTTGAGTTAAAATAGTCCAAAAACACAAAAAAATATTAAAAAAAAAATCATGGAAAACTTCTATGTGTTTGCTGTGTTTTTGCCATAATTGAAAATCAGAATATCCACAAACACCAAGTTTTTCAAACCAAAAACTGAGAAATCCTAAAAACGTTCCAAGTTCTGCAAAACTTTGACAAAACCAAGGAAAAACATCAGTGTTGCACATTTGATCCAACTTGTAGCGCATTTGTACTCTGTTTTGGTGCATTTGTTTTTGCGCATCCAAACCAGTAAACTTTTCTGGTCTTATGTCAATGGCAAACCAATTAGAATATATTGGTCAAAAACTCCAATACCTACACTTGCAAATAAACTTAGATCCCTCACCCCGAAATTGTGTAGCAATTTCTCAACAATTCCAAGTCTTAAAACAAGAAATGGCAATCTTGCGAGCTGAACAAGCCAATACTAGCTATGCCTGGCCCCAAACTCGTACATCCTTTTCCCATACTCATGACAAGGCAAGCACCACCTCAAGTCAGAAATCATATACCACCCCATCTACTAGTCCTCCTTCGCCACCTTCTAAGACACATATTCCAAAACATACTAGTTCTACACCAACACCACCATCTAGTTCCTCAAACTCTAAATGGATGACCAAAAAAGAATCAGATGAGTGGTGGGAAAGAGTTTTTCCAAATTTATACAACTAGAGAAAAGCTAGAGAGAAAGCTAAATCCCCTCATTCACCTATCCATACACCTACCAATGATGTGAGCCAAGGGCTACTAGTAAAGAGTCAACCATGTCCCCAAATTCTGGTCCTTGACCTTATCAAAGATTCTTCCAATCCCATGTCAAATCCTACAACACCTTCATGTCATCTGCAAACCCTTGAGCTTATCGAAGAACCTCCTACCATGAACCAAAGTCAAAGTCCATTGAACATCCATGTTGTCAACCAAGAATCTATCCAAGAGCTATCCACTTCCATTCAAGAAGACCAAGAGCTATGTCAAGAGCACACCTTAGAGCATGTGGGAACATCCACCCCTAGTCTAAGTCAAGATCAAATCACTTTCATGCAACCTATCCATAATATGTGTCTTTTCTATGATCAAGATGATATCCATAATAATAAACCTCTCCATGAGTCACTTGATCCTATCCATCTCCCAACAACTATACATGATAAGGAAATCCAATTCCAACCCATCCATAACCTTTATCTTTTCTATGATCAAGATACTATCTTTGATGAAGAAGCTATCCATGAGCAACTTGATCCTATACATGAGAAGGAAATCCAATTTCAACCCGTCCATAATCTATACCTTCTCTATGATCAAGATATTCCCTATGAAGAAGATGTCCTTGAACAACTTGATCCCATACCCCTTCATGAGCAAGAAACCTCCATTACTCCTATCCATCTTCCATTTAATCCCATCCATGATCCAACAACTTCTGCTTCCTCTGATGAGACACTTGCCTCCCAAGTGCACATGAATGATCAACCCAATAACTTAGATCCTAAAGAGCATAATGATGATCAAGATTCTAGTGATCCTTCACCATCCATTATTAACCAAGCTGCAAATCCGTTATCCTATATCGTTGGTTTCACTACCTTCATGCATGAATTTTCTTCCTTAGAACACCAACAACCATTATCTGCTATCTCATCTTCCTCATCCTATAAGGAACTTGCTGCTAGTGCACCTATACATAATCCCATGGTTCATTGCATACTCCAGAATATGAACTATCAAGGTAAAGGCTTAGACCTTCATGAACAAGGTATTTTGGAGCCTGTCCATGTCAATGTTCCTCCACCCTCATACGGCCTTGGATACATACCCCAAGGTGAGCAATCTCGAGATGTTGGTACTTCCTCCACTCCTCCTAAGTCTACCATTTTCCATCGCAAACCCTATCATATCCCCAAAACATATGTCACCATTCCACCTCCATCATCCTACAGTTGTCAAAAGCATGTGACCATACACCTTCCACCATCGAATCTACCTTCGCTACTTCCAAATCCTAACACCCCTCCGTGCTGTTTACCACCACTTCTTCCAACACCTTATCGATCCATCTATAAATCCTCTAAATATCCCAATCATGGCCAACAAATGCACATGTTGTCTAAACAATGAGCTTCCACCAACCTCACTTCTGCCATCCCCAGGGGATTCAAAAGCACAAATCTAGATGCCCCTACCTATAAAGTCAAAAATCCTAAGCATCCTCATGACCTAGGATACAAAAGCCAAGAATTAAAGAATTATCCATATCAAAAGCTGCATACACCCATACACCTCAATGCCAAATTGAAAAAGGTGTGGGTCCCCAAGCAACAACTAATTACCTCTGAAGCTGCATAAAAGCTGCATACACCCAATCTCATACCTTCACAAGAGAAGTCTAAAAGAAAAATGGTTTGGGTACATAAGCAAAAAGCCCTCAAGTCAAATGAGGCATCCACCTCTCGCGAATCCCAACCATCCACTTTCTCCTCTATTATCCACAAATATCCAATCTTTTCATCCCACAAGACAAGCAAAAATCAGAAAAATACTAAGTCTATGTGGGTCCCTAAAGGCCTATATCATTCATCTACCAAGCAAAAGTCTTCATTGCTTCCCACACCACCTGCCTATCATAAGCTTCAATGTTTATCACGGTATGTGTAACCGTTGGTCATGGTTCCCTTACATTCAACAACACTTCCGTATAACTCCATCTCCCCTCCCTTCCACTACTATCCTACATATCTTCCTCATCCTATGGTCCATGCTTTTGCATAAACCTTCCTTCCATCTTTGGATAATTCCTTTTGTATTCCACATCATCATCCACTATCGCACCTTCCATAATCCGCTATCTACATACTCATATCTCACTTTTCATGCAATCCCCTACCAACATCTATGAGAACACTGGACATGGTCCGTTCGACAGCATCTATCTAGCGGGACTATCACCTTTCAAGGAACTAGATACTTGAGTCTCTCCTTATCCATATCCACCTTCTCCTATCTAAATATTCAAAAAAAAAAAGTAAAGAGAAATCCCTTCATCCAACGGTGAAAATCTGGCAAACAGGCGCCTCGGATAAGTACCATGATGAAAACCTGGTAAACAGGCGTCATGTGTAAGTTGATCTTCTACATCACCTACACTTGGGGGCACCTTGTCTCATCAGCATATCACTTTTCTCCTATCAGTTTCCTTCCTACCATTTCCTATCATATCCTTCTATCCATTACATACCTATCTTGTCATGTCCTTCCATCTTGATCTTCCTTTCCTCTATTTTTTGATCTTGATAAAGATTGGGGGTACAATGTTGACAAATGTTTTTGAATGGATCTTGACATACCTTAACCCTCCAAACCACGCAAATCCTTCACTATCCTCTCATCATCCGTCATCGTAAGCTTTGAGTTATTACTATGCGACATAGTCCTTGGAGATCACATCCTTGATTCCTTCTATCCACTATTGCCCATCCCCATACATACCTGTTCCATTCTTTATCACTCATGTATCTACCTATCTGTGGTGTTTCCTTGTTGTCAGTATCATCCGATCCATATCTGTTCCATATCTGATCCATATCTGTTCCATGTCTGATCCCTATTTGATCCATATTTGTTTCATATTGTGTCTCATTTGGTCCATATCTCAGTATCACAGGGTTCACCCTAAACTACATTGCCTCTGCGTCGTCATGTAGGCAAGGCCATTATCAATGCGCCCCCAAGGCTCCACTCCACTACCCATCTGCTCCATATTTTGTCGTCTGTCCTTCTCTCTATTCACGTCCACACCCTTTCACCAGGCAAGCAAGTGTAGCACAACGCGTTTCCAAACAAAACCTTGGCAAAAACATCAACCTGTCCAAAGCAGAGCACCATACCGAAACACTCAAGCTAATTCTATATCAATTATGGCAAAAAGACACATCTAATGCAAAAAATGTTTTGTGAATAGGTTAACTTACAAGGTCTTGGATTTTTGTCATTATGTCTTCCTATGCTACTAGAGGATGCCAAAAGCTAGAGATGCTATGATGGGGGCATAATCATTTTCTATGTCTGCTGCTTGTGGATTAAACTTTAGTAATGTGACAACATTTGTCTAATGACATGATCAACAAAAAGATCATCGAGGATGCCGAGGTCTAAACATGAAAAGGGGCAATCCTTGTCTATTGAAACGCAAGAAATACTCAAGTCATCTAGATTCAAGTTTGACTAGATGCTTGTATTAACTTGCTATATCAAAATCCATGTAAGTAATACTCAGGTCATCTCGGTTTAATTATACCTAGATGCTTATATTTTCTTACAACATTTTAAAAGCCCAATGATGAAATAAGCACTTCAAAATACTTGCTATATCAAGATGACAAATCCACATCCATTCCATATCCATATCCATATCCATAAGGTATCCAATTGTGTCTCATATCTGTATCCATATCCAATTGCATTTCTTCATATCCCATGCAATAAAGATTCCATGCAGAATATCAATGTTTGCAAAAGCTTGTGATTTCTTCTGTCAAGTCATTTCTTCTATCGATCAAATTTCTATCTGTCTTCATATCTCTCATCAACAGTTCTAGCTATCAACCTGTGCAGTGATCCAAATGCAAGTCTATCCTTAATCCATACCAATCAAGTCAAGTCAATCTTGTTAAATGATCCAATCACAATCAATGGTCTTCATCCTAATCTTGTCGTAAACCATATCAATCAGTCATAACTATCCTTCATGTTGCTCTAGGGATATATCGTTCCCCGCCATGACAACACTGTCGTATATTGTTATCATATCAAATGTCTTAGACATGATGTTGCATTGTCGAAACCAGACCCAGAGTCTTATACGACATGTTTCATTCCTGAAACCAGACATCATCGATCTATATCATTGGTTTACCGCTTGACCGGGGCAATACCTTGCCTATTCTTGTATAATTTATGCATTCTTGCTTGCTTGCTTGTGTATGTCATCATTTTATCTTGCATCACATATCATTCATCATCTTTCTTCTACATCCAACCATTTCTTCTCCTATTTATCCTCTTCTTCATCGTGAGATTGTCCGTCTCACGCCTTTCTACCGTCTCCCCGTCCAATCTCCTGAGGGGGCATCCTATCGTTAAATTTGTACCAGGGGTAAACTGGGGCATGTATCACTATCGAAAATCTTATTCTTTGAAACAACGTGATAAAACACATTGCATCAAAGAGGGGTAAAATATATACACCTAAAATTGGCATGACACTACTTAAAATAAATATTTCAAATATTTATTTCATCATTCACATTCTTCTATCAATAAATAAATAAATTTATTTATTTATCTGATTCATCTCCTCTCATTTAATTAAATAAATTACATTTTATTTAATTAATTAAATTCATCTACATCAACTACATTCTTCTAACTAATTAAATAATTTTAATTATTTAATTAAAATCTCTTATTCTTCCAAATTTAAATAAAATGCAAATTTTATTTAAATAAAATCTAAATTCTCCACTAAATAAAATATATTTTTATATTTTATTTTATTTTTCAAATTTCTTCACAAAAATAAAATATATTTCTATATTTTATTTATTCCTCTCAATTATCTACAAAATAATTAAATAAATTCTTTTTATTTTAATTATGCATTCTTATCTTCAAAAAATTATTCTTATCTTCTAAAAATACTTTCCTCTTGTCACATAAAAGCAAAAGCTGAGTTACAAAAGCAAAAACAGTTTTAAAGCATCTTTAAAGCAAATCTTCTCTTAAATTAGAAAAATAAATTCTAATTTAAGAAAATCAAATCTCATCCTCATCAAGAGAGGAGTTAACTCAACAAAGCTGCTTTTCAAATGACATGTGTCCTTCTTCCATTTGTTGCACATTCCTCAACAAGCCTCATCCATTGATCTTTTCTTTTCTTCTCAACCATTAATCTTCCCTCACCTTTTTCTATAAATACAACCTTCTTCTCTTCATTTCATTTCTCTCATTTGTGCAAACTTACACTGTAGGAATACAAGCGCGCCTTTGGCACCCTTATCCTCACTAGCACTTCATAGCCTCCATTGTTAGTGTTTTTGAAATCTATCTTCAAATACACAAGTATCTCAGCCATTCTATCTTTGTCATCTTCAACAAGCAAGGGAGCAATAGCTTCTGAGGGCTTCATAATCAAGATCAAAGAAAGATAGACAAACTACGGAAGACGCAAGGTAAAAAGGTGTAGGTATTGTCATTTATTTGTTTGTTAATCTCCTTTTATCTTCATATTCTGTAGATGTTTGGGTTTTTATAATCTTTTGGATTAACCTATTTTCCCCCTCACACTATCCGATCTCTTGTAACTCCGAAAATTGTCAATAATCTATCTATTCAATGGATGATCCTTCAATATTTCTAGGTTATGTCAGTACACAATCTTATAGTGTGAGTTATATTGCTTTATTTAGGATTATCTATTTTGAGTCATGGCATATTTTCATAGTGCAAGATTGATATCAAGTCGCTTTACCTTGTATCACTAGTGATCCCCACCAAATCTTCCTGACTAATTAATATGATAGCTGAAGAAGTGGAATTTCAATGTAATCATGGAATTCTTTCTATTTAAATAATATCTGAACCAATCTTGCATGTTTAGCAACCACAGAATTTTAGGGAAATGTTTTCGCATAGTTCACATTTCTTTTTTTTTCCCTTCCATTTTTATTATTTTCAAGATCAACGAGAAATGTTACCCTTTTTTGCTTAAGTAGGAATTATGTTAAATAAAGGTTAGAAGTCAAGTTTTGCACTATTAGTTTCTTAGTTAATGGGTTATTGTGTAGTCATGATTCTTGGATTTGTGTGAGTAAATGATCAAGTTGATTTGCCTTGAGGGTATCATGATGTAATTCTTTATGCCATTTCCTTGTTATGAATAAGCTAAGAATTAACACATTTCTTGTCACTCCAGGTGAGGGAGGGTATATAAATATTCTCTTTTGGCTGTATGGTAGTTTTATCTCTTTGAATCTAGATCGTACGTTATTAGGATAAAATGAAGTGCATCTGCATACTCTAATATAGTACTTAAAGGCACATTTATATTGCCATTGATAAAATGCATTATCTTTTGGAAGATTGTTTAGTTCAAAATGAGTTTCATTAGATTTCCTTGTTTGAATGAACTTATTTCTCTGAGTTGCAGCACCGGATTAGAAGATTGTCACTATTTTTAAATTGTCTCTCTCTGTATTCACAATGAAATTACTCTCTTCTGTATTATTCCTAAATATAGCTAGTTAGGTAAGAGAGAATCGAATGTATTTATTCATTGGAAGGTAATTATGGCGTTCTCTTGTATTATATCTAGATGTACGTCAACTATAATTGCTTGAATGTTATTCTTAAACCTAGGCAATTATTTATTTTATTTATTGGTGTAATACGGATAGATAAATCGTGTGAATGTTACAATGTCTTAGTTATAGGATGGGGTTTTGGTAGAATAGTCTGTAGTGACCCCTCGTCGTTGGCTTGTGATAGCAGTGGTTCTGTATTGCTTTTTGTCAATCAGAGACAGTTGTTAGTCATTCATTACATTGATGCAGTTTCGAGACATTGGATTAGTATGTTATGGATTATGCTCACTTTGACCTTGATGACTATGTTTGATGGATTTAGACATGTGTTATGAGTCATGATTACTTTAGTTATGGTATGTTGGACATGATTAGTGATGGATTAATATCTGCATGTTTTATTAGATTCGTTGATATCCAGTTTCAAATGCTAGGGTTATAATCTTGTTCAAGAGCAGAGACGATGTAGTATTACTCGCTTCGAGTACCCTACTACATTGTGATTCTCTGACTCTCTGTGTGTGTTGACATATATGTGTTTGACTTTATTCAACCAATTGCTCGGACGCAGGCTACAGGTACCGAACCTTGACTCCACCTGATATAGTAGGTTCGACCGGGTTCTTACACCAATGGGTATCAGTGATGAGAGATGACGCGAGGTCTATTCCACTAGGTCGGTCCTCGTCTTCTATTGTGGTCTCGAGTTGTGTTGTGTCGCTTGATCTTGAGTCGTGTTGTGTCGCTTGGTACTTGCTTGGTTCTTGCCTCATGATTGTTGGTCGGCATGTGTTGGGGAAGTATTGTCCAGTTTTGTTGAGTTGTGCCTTTGTGTAATTGGTAATATTTTCATGAACTATCATTAGAATAATAATGCTTTCTTTACGTTTTTTGGATAATACTTGCTTGGTGTAGAACTGGGAGTGATACCTTGGCTAATTTTATAATAGTTTAGAATTAATTATTTGCCCAAGAGTATTTATGTCATAATTGGGAGTTATGGGTAATTATTAGTTTATGTTTTTAGTTTTTGGTTTCAGAATAATTTTGCTATGTGAAATAAATGCCTTGAGTTGTCAATTTGAAGTTGGGAGATTTGAATCTCTATTATTAGTAAAATTGTTGAATTTCTCAGAGGAGTGGGATACAGAATGCAGAGAAACAGATGCATGTCCTTAGCATTTATTTTTATAAGTTGAATCATTTTTTGGGGGGGAGTACAGAGAAGTTGGAAAAAGAACAGAGATATTGGAAGAAGAACAGAGAAATTGGTAGCAGAAATGGGAGAAATTGGGAAGTGGGACAAAAAATTTAGGTGTCTTGTTTTGTCTTTCTCTGTGGAAATCTGTAATCATGTAGCTTGTAGTTTAAAATGTTGTGCAGCATGTTCTGTGTGGGAAATTGCTTGCCCTGTAACTTGGAGTTTGATTATCTTTGTAGCTTGTGTCATTTTGTGCCCTGAGTGATCATATGCTGCTACCCCAGGCCACGCTTGCTCCTCGAAAATCTTACCTTGCTGTTGCAATGTCTTGCAATGTCTAACCTCTATAGATTCTTTCGAGCTGATAATTTTCTGGCTTAGTTTGACTCATAATCCTTCTCGTAATCTTGAGCCCTAACATCTGTAACCCTTCATAGTGATCTCTATTAAAAGAAATTAATGACCTATTTTAAATCTATTATCAATTTCTTGAACCATTTGATCCTCTATGCTGTAGTATAGCCTCACCTAGCCTTACCCTTCAAAATGGGGAGGTGCACCCAAACCCTCTTGCTATGAGTCTGGATTTGACTTCAACCGAATGCAGTGTGTATTATTTATTTGTAATTATTACCTCTATTAAGGTATTAGAGATTGCTATATGTTCGTTCTTGATTTGTGGGTCGATTTTCCTCCTCGTAACCCTCCTCTGTTTCTTTTGGGAACCCCTTATTTTAGATTGCTTCCCACCATGCAGGTCGAGCGTCGTGGATGTAATTGGATCTCTCTGAAACATTTGTTTGATCACTTCTGCCTTTTGCTGTCACCTCAAGCCCTTGTAAGGCTTTCTTGTTGTTCCTAGTCCTCTGCAAAAGTTTCTTTCTCACGTTAGAGCGGGGTTAGGATGTCGTTATCACCTGATATCTAGCCTGACATTTGTGCGCAAGTGTATTTTTTTGATTGCCTTGTTAAGCATCGCCATTAATCACCTCAAGAATAGTGACCTTGCTTTTCAATGATGGGAATTGGTTCTCATACCTCACAGTCCACAGTAAATTATTTCACACCATTTTAGATCGAATGAGCTGCTATTTTATGGTTCAAGGGAGGACTCCGTGGAGAATTGCATTTGGCATGGTTGGGAATTGGAGGAAATAAGATATAAGATGAATCTTTCAATAGTTGTATGTGGCTGCAATTATTTTGACCATATGAGATTGCCGAAGAAAGTGAAATTAGATATAAGTAGATCACATGATACGTCATAAAGGTAAAGAATAGATGTTCTTCTTATCTTTTATTGAATGTTTGTGCCTGTTTTATGAATAATTGTTGAATGTAGATGAGAATATTGGCAATGGAATATGACAATAATATTATATCATGTTTCTAACCTAATCTATGACTTCCAGGAGTAAGTCAAGTTTTAGGGGGGGAGGATGTAGTGCCCCCTCGTCGTTGGCTTGTGATAGCAGTGGTTCTGTATTGCTTTTTGTCAATTAGAGGCAATTGTTAGTCGTTCATTGCATTGATGCAGTTTCGAGACATTGGATTAGTATGTAATGGATTATGCTCACTTTGACCTTGATGACTATGTTTGATGGATTTAGACATGTGTTATGAGTCATGATTACTTCAGTTATGGTATGTTGGACATGATTAGTGATGGATTAATATCTGCATGTTTTATTAGATTCGTTGATATCCGGTTTCAAATGCTAGGGTTATAATCTTGTTCAAGAGCAGAGACGGTGTAGTATTACTCACTTCGAGTACCCTACTACGTCGCGATTCTCTGACTCTCTGTGTGTGTTGACATATATGTGTTTGACTTTATTCAACCAATTGCTCGGATGCAGGTTGTAGGTACTGAACCTCGACTCCACCTGATATAGCAGGTTCAAGCAGGTTCTTACACCAATGGGTATTAGTGATGGGAGATGACGCGAGGTCTATTCCACTAGGTCGGTCCTCGTCTTCTGTTGTGGTCTCGAGTCGTGTTGTGTCGCTTGATCTCAAGTCGTGTTGTGTCACTTGGTACTTGCTTGGTTCTTGCCTCATGATTGTTGGTCGCCATGTGGTGGGGAAGTATTGTCTAGTTTTGTTGAGTTGTGCCTTTGTGTAATTGGTAATATTTTCATGAACTATCATTAGAATAATAATGCTTTCTTTATGTTTTTTGGATAATACTTGCTTGGCGTAGAACTGGGATTGATACCTTGGCTAATTTTATAATAGTTTAGAATTAATTATTTGCCCAAGAGTATTTATGTCATAATTGGGAGTTACAGGTAATTATTAGTTTATGTTTTTGGTTTTTGGTTTCAGAATAATTTTGCTATGTGAAATAAATACCTTGAGTTGTCAATTTGAAGTTGGGAGATTTGAATCTCTATTATTAGTAAAATTGTTGAATTTCTCGAAGGAGTGGGATGCAGAATGCAGAGAAATGGATGCATGTCCTTGGCATTTATTTTTATGAGTTGAATCATTTTTTGGGGGGGAGTACAAGGAAGTTGGAAAAAAAATAGAGATATTGGAAAAAGAACAGAGATATTGGAAGAAGAACAGAGAAATTGGTAGCAGAAATGGGAGAAATTGGGAAGTGGGACAAAAAATTCAGGTGTGTTGTTCTGTCTTTCTCTGTGGAAATCTATAATCATGTAGCTTGTAGTTTAAAATGTTGTGCAGCATGTTCTGTGTGGGAAATTGCTTGCCCTGTAACTTGGAGTTTGATTATCTTTGTAGCTTGTGTCATTTTGTGCCCTGAGTGATCGTATGCTGCTACCCCAGGCCACGCTTGCTCCTCGAAAATCTTACCTTGCTGTTGCAATGTCTTGCAATGTCTAACCTCTATAGATTCTTTCAAGCTGATAATTTTCTGGCTTAGTTTGACTCATAATCCTTCTCGTAATCTTGAGCCCTAACATCTGTAACCCTTCATAGTGATCTCTATTAAAAGAAATTAATGACCTATTTTAAATCTATTATCAATTTCTTGAACCATTTGATCCTCTATGCTGTAGTATAGCCTCACCTAGCCTTACCCTTCAAAATGGGGAGGTGCACCCAAACCCTCTTGCTATGAGTCTGGATTTGACTTCAACCGAATGCAGTGTGTATTATTTATTTGTAATTATTACCTCTATTAAGGTATTAGAGATTGCTATATGTTCGTTCTTGATTTGTGGGTCGATTTTCCTCCTCGTAATCCTCCTTTGTTTCTTTTGGGAACCCCTTATTTTAGATTGCTTCCCACCATGCAAGTCAAGCGTCGTGGATGTAATTGGATCTCTCTGAAACATTTGTTTGCTCACTTCTGCCTTTTGCTGTCACCTCAAGCCCTTGTAAGGCTTTCTTGTTGTTCCCAGTCCTTTACAAAAGTTGCTTTCTCACGTTAGAGCGGGGTTAGGATGTTGTTATCACCTGATTTCTAGCCTGACATTTGTGCACAAGTGTATTTTTTTGATTGCCTTGTTAAGCATCGCCATTAATCACCTCAAGAATAGTGACCTTGCTTTTCAATAATGGGAATTGGTTCTCATACCTCACAGTCCACAGTAAATCATTTCACACCATTTTAGATCGAATGAGGTGCTATTTTATTGATCAAATGGCTCACATCTGCTCCACGATTTCCTTGCCATTTGCATTCAAGTCTCAAAAACCATTCTAAGAATGCCCTCAGTGCGTAACCTGCATTCAATGGTGTTGAGCTACCATGTATTATCTTCTTCTAAATTTCTGCCTGGGCAGAATCCTTGCTAGATCTATCTTTTTCCTAGAATTGTAGACCTCTGAATTGTATTATCAGTGTGGAGCATCGCCGGTGCCTAGTCAAACAAATTGTTATTGGATCAGTTTAGTAGGTGGGTCATTTATGGCAGTTAAACATATCAAGTTTCTATCTTCCCATTATAGCTGACTGCATTTGAGATTGGATGTAGATTCTGATAGTTGCTATCTTTTGTTCATGGGATGCTTATAGAATCTAACTCTTGTTTTGGTCTGATAGTCCAGTGAGATGTGTAATAACATCGAAGTTGCTGAGTAAACCCTTCCACGTTTTTAGCTGAATGGCCTGATAACCTCAAAGTTTTAGCATGTGTTGAGAATGTATGCGAGTTTAGTGTAGTTGCTTAGATTGAACCATAGAAGTTGATATTTCAGTGTTGAGGAAATCACTATTGTTTCTAGTTGATTAGAAGTTGTAGTTGTAGTCACTAGTATTAAGTCTCAACAGTCGTTATAGGCTATGGAATGCCTTGGTCTCTGCCGCCGTCATAAATGTTGTGTTAGTCGGCACTACGGGAGTGGTAAGTAGTCAGTGTTAGTCATCAGTCATAGTGGAAGTTAAGAGGGTTCGAAGCTAACTAACCTATTTCAAGTTTTGTCTTAGTCGTGGTCGGCATTCGAGTGGTCGTTGGTTTCTTAGCAAACATTGTTTTTTGTAATTGCTTGGTATAAAGTAATTCTTATGCCTCTATTGATATGCTTAGTCATTTTTCCAAGTGGCAGTAAGGTAGTTAGAAATCCCTTGTCTTGCTTGGGGTTTGTTAGCAAATATATATATATAGGTTTATAGTGATTGGACGGTAATTGTTATAGGCTTTTAGAATGTTATGATTATAGTGTTTTCTTCAGGAATTATAAATGTGTTAGAAGACCTACGTATTTTGTTGATAGAAGGATAATGTTAGTTAGTAAGTTAAGATTATAGATGGCCATTAGAATGATAATGTTTATTTAAAATCTCTTTTTGATAGGGAATGACTTACGCTTGTAGAAGGCTCATAATGACTTGTAGCAATTTCAATAGATGTTATGAATGGTATTTCAGGAGAAAATGTTTGTAGCAAAGATGTAAATGGTTATAGTTGTTTTGTTTTGTGGATAGTCATTGGAGTATAGAAATAGGATATCTATCATGGTGTATTAGAGCAAATGTGGTCTAGTGGGAGAAGACTAAAACCTATACATTTAGATTCTTTATTTTGGAAAACATTTGTAATGTGTTATGTTAGATAGTTAATTTTCGTATAGGAAAAGTATTTTTCTTATCGTTGTGAAGGTTGTTGGAAGTTGTTGATAGTAAATGTTATTCTAGTGACTCACGTTTTAGTTGAAACATAGATGCTTATAGTCATTTGGTTGAAAGATTGCACTTGTTCATTGGAAGATGGCATTTCTTGTTATTAAGAAAATATATGTATGTTTGTGGTTAAAGTTGTTTATTAGAGTACTATCAAATCTTTTAGTGTTACAAATTTGTCAGTTGAAGGTTCATTAGTTGCAGTTTAGGGTACGATGAAGCTTTGCTAGTTTGATGTCCTTGGTTATGTAATTTATGTTAAAACATATCCATTGTGGTTATAGAACATATCAGGTGTTGATTACTTCATTTCATATTAGCTACGCTTTTGCCAGCTTGTTAGATTTAAACTTGTTAGTTATTTATTGGATCACGCTAGTGGTATATACTAGTAAGTAATTATATAATTAGTTTAAGTTTTTATCTGTGTTTTATTTTAGGCTATTTTGTCCTTACTATGTTTCTGATCTAGATTACTATTGGTGTAATGTCGAGTTGAATTTTAATATGGTTGTGATGGAAACAACATTGTTAGGAGTAATGATAGTAATGTAGCAAGTAAATATAGAGATAGAAATGGTTGGGTGATTGGTAGTAATGTTTCTTGTTCCATGGGGTAACGAATCGGGTATTATTACCTTGTTGAATATTAATTGTTAGTCAGGCTTGTAATATTGTTTTTCGTGCTTCGTAAATGACGGATATCATTGTACCTATATTTGTGTTTCTTCTTTTTCTTTGGGAAACAAAGACTTGTGTTGTGATCATGCTACGGGAGATTAAAGTGTCTTTAACTTGGGAATGTTCATTAATGGAATTACTTTATGAGCTTTCCTTGACCTTTGAGAAGAAGGGATGTTTGGTTTATGGTTCACCTTCTTGGCCCTATTATTCCTAGAGTTTTGAAGTTTTACTATTTGTGATAACTTGATGTAAGTTGATTTCTTGATTGAATCTAGAGTCCTTTGAACCTCTTTGCTCGATCTCCTCATTGGTCATGTCTTACGTTTGTACTAGAGTATTATGTTACCTTGGGGGTGGAGTTTGGTCTATGTTGGTTGGTTGAGTAGTAGGAATTTTGGGTGATGTCATGGCCACTTGTTATCATTGTGGAAGTGTTGACCTTGTCTGAATTATAGTTTCTTTATCCTTGGTTGTACCTAACTCTAAAGGTGAGGTGTATTGATCTTTGGCCCTGATGGTGGCATGTCGATGTAATGGGATACCTGGATTTTCGTATCTTGAAATGAATGAGGAATGGTTTCTTGGATTCAGTACTTGGTCCTTGATGGTATTGCTTCAATTTTGAAGAGATTCTATGGACTTATTATTATGGCCTAGTGAATGGCGTAGTTGTGGATCGGAACTCATTTGTGTTTTTATACCCGTATGTTGTGGTATGTATGATTGTCTAGAGAACGCTAAGGGAGTTGCTTTCATGGTGGGGCCGGTGCCTAGTGAGAGGTCCCCTGGGTAAGCCCATGGAAGTTGTAAGCATGTGGAAAACTTAATAACTTAATCAAGAGGGTTGGGGTATTAAAACACTTAACAAGATAAGTAAGAGACCTCACCCATGCCTTGAGTGCTCTAACAGGCTAAGGATGGGATGAGAAGGCCTAGGTGGCAAGGCCGACCTCCTTGTCTCCATGAGAGGACATGTCGGCTCCGCATGTGTCACCCTATGGGGCTGGAGCCTAGAGAGAGGCTGCCAGGGTAACCATAGATGGGGGCCGGCTTTTGGTGATTGATAGCCTGGGTAACCCATGCTAGGACCATGCGATGACACTCTCCTTACGCAATTCTATTGTTCCTTGGTAATGCCTCTAGAGTGATGTCTTGTCTTGTGTAGCTTTGATGTTATGGTCGGTTGTGCCAAGTCAGTTGTTGTTCTTTTATTTTTTTTGGATGTTGTTTCTTAGCTTAGTGGAATCCTCGTCATTATCTCCTAGCTCGGAGGGGTGGGCCTCAGGGTTCCACATGGTTGGGTGGCAAAGCTATCCATTGGTCCTTTTGGAGATGCGGTTCAAGTTCTGCGCAGAGGTGTTCCAGTTCCAGTTTGCTTTCCTCCTTCAAAGTTGTTGTATGCTTTCTTATTTATTCAGTTGTAAACCGACACGATCGGTCTTGTAATCTTGCATTGTAATTTTGTAAATAAACTATCTTGCAATGATAAGTCGATCTTTCTGTAGTAGTAGTAATTGATTATCTCTTATGTGGTTTTTACTTTATATTCTCTAATGCAGTTATGTTTCCCTAGAGGAGTTAGAAGTGCATTTTTCTTTATGTTGTGATATCGTTGGTTACTGCTATTGCATTTACTTGCTTTATAAAAAAAGAAAAGAAAAATTAGTTCTGTAATGTTGCACTTTTAGTCTTGCACTCTAGGGTTGCATGACGGGGCATTACATTTGGTATCAGAGCCAAGTTTAAACACTGGGTACTCTGGTTACAATTGAGCCCATTATGTGACCTAGTGCTTAAACTCTGTAGATTAACTGTATCCTAGGTTGTAACACTGAAACCTCTAGATTGTTGTGGTTGCCCTAGGTTAAATGATTTTCTTGTTGTAGTGAGTTGGTATGGAAGTTGATAAGTTTATAGACTTGCTCTTTAGGAAATGAATGCTTTATGCTACTTATGAGTCTGCTATGTTCTTTCTCCTTCTCTGGAAATGTGATGTTACATCTAACAATATGTTTTCCCTACATGTTAATGCATCTAATCATCTGGTGGCATCATACATCATGAGTTATGTGGTTATGTGATGTTGACATCTTTACATGGTTGCTTGAAAATCTTTATTTTATTTAACTATGTTATAGTATTTACTATTATAATTAATATATATAGAATGAAGAAAAAATAAATAATCATATTAATATCAATATTATATTAATATGAATATTACACAACATAAATTGAATTAAATGTACAAAAGAAGTGAGATATTGGAGTGCAAAACAAGATATGTCTCTAAATTCCTTACTTGATAGTTTACTTATTTGATGCAATTTCATTGTTTTTTATTAAAAAGGGGTAAAATAGGTTTTCAACGGATCCTAAAACCATTTATATGCAGATAAGAATCAACAAAACAATAGCAAAATAATAGCCATACTACAAAGAAAACCAAATACAATGAATAAATAAATAAATAATCATTACACCGAGAGGCATTCCTACATTCACAACACGAATGGGAGCTGAAAGATTTTGAAATTTCTATGTAAACTTATAAGATTCCAATCTAGAATCTTTATTAAAAAAACCAAATAGTCACTCCACAAATTAAAAAATAAGAAGGTGAAAGGAATTTAAAAAAATACATGTTGGATGGAAAGAAAGGTAGATGGCAATTTCATAGAAGCCATCACTATGCATTAAGATGAAAGAAAGAAACATTATGAAATGGCATATGAAAAGACACACAATCTATTTGTATTGCCTCCTTCCTTAATTTTTTTCACATGTAGAATGGACATATCAAATTTTAGCAAATTTGAAGTGAGTGCCGTAAATTGATAAAAAATAAGAAGGATATCTCTCGACGTACTTTAGATATATATTTTTAAATATAAATATACTAGTATTAATATAAATATTATATCAATTTGAGTATTACACAACATAAATTAAATTAAATCTACAAAGGGATGTGAGATATTGGATTACAAAATAAGATATCTTTGTAATTCACAACTTGATAGTTTAGCTATTTTAGGTAGCAAGTAGTAAAATGCTATAATAAATGAAAAAGAGACTCAAGAATTGGCAATATTAGACTAAAATTCTGACATTCTCCAATGCAAACTCCATTCTAGTGTATGCTAACCAAACAAATATTAAATCAAACTCAAAATCAACTAAGCAATTCATGAAGAGTATTTACTGAGTTCCACATCAATATTAAACAAATATTTAATCTAAGAAAAAAAATTCAACTACAAAACACATACTATTATTACAACACTACAAGGCAAGTACTTGCCATTACGTGATACTTGTTTACTTAAGAGCTATTTTATTTTTACTTTAGATCTATTTAAGGATTATTTTATTTCATTTATAGTCTGTGGCATACTTTAGATATATTTTTAAATATAGATACGCTAGTATACATTTATATGTATATGAAAATTTAAAAGAATGATAATAATAACAAGAGATGCATTGCATCAGGTTCCTACCATGATGCTATGAATGTTGTAATTTATTATTTTAAGTATTGTCAGGTGTTGTAGAAATAAGGACAAGGACTTGGAAATTGGGACAAACACCTACAAGTAATTCATCATTGTTCTAGATTGTATTTGTTGAATATGTCAATGTATAATTAGATGATATAGCTCACCCCTTCATAGATTGAACCAAAATTGTTTCTATTTTGGACTTAGATCCCAATGTTGAGAAGGAGAGCATATTACTTTGATTAGAAGTTGTAGGGATTTGAATTTATGTAGAAGAAATTCATTATGACATTGATGCTTGTTACTATGGATCTAGCTATCATATCATAAGGATAAACAATTAATTTCTACTCTATCAAATGCCCCAAGCTATTGACTTTCCTTGGACTTAGGATCTTTAATTTTGACAACATAATAACCCCAAGTGTGCATCCTAACACCTTTATATCTTGTTATTTGTCTAGATGTTTGACCTTCATGGGAAGCAAGGTTAGGTGTTGACTTCTTTGATTCTTGTCAACAATGTCTTAATAGCCTATTTGCTTTAGTAATTTTTACATTTGTTTAGTAAAATAACATAAAGCTTTAAGGATTTAAGTGTAGACATTCTATAATTTTAATCCCTAGGGAGAATAAAGCAGCTTACAAATGTTAAATGTATCATGACTGAAAACAAGCTTAGACATGTTGCATAGCTAAACCACGTACTTTGTCAAATCCATCAATATATGCACTTAAATGTTTCAATATAATTGTTATACCACCAGTTGTCTAAACGAGTGAGATCTGGTATTATGTACAACTGCCTAGAGAATCAAATGAAGAGAGAGCTCTAAAATAGCATAAGGTTTATACAATATGGCTCAGTGCATAGTCTACACATGAGTCTTCCCTTGCATATCATCTATTGAAATGACCTTCTGAAGCTTGTGAAAGTGGATTCGATTAAACTAAATTATTGAAGTGCAAGCTTTGCTATTGTTGAAATTTACACAACAAATAAATGAATGGAAAGAAGAATGGTGACAATAGCACCTTGCTATTGGAAAAGAATTACAAATAAATTACAAAGTTAAAAATGTTATCCATCACAAAAATGGTTCCAAGCACATTCATATAAATTGACTTTTAATGGTGGATATAGTTTTGCATCTAGCAATGATTTCCAAAGTGAAACACCAAATTTTCTTGGGAAGTTGACCAATCTTGATTTTTAATTTTGAAGTTGATGCAGAGATTTTTTCTTATTAGGGCAGTAAAGCTAAATGAAATAATGTAGTATGTTTTAGGATCAACCATCCATATTGTTGTGAAGTGTTACCGATCGAGTTTACCAATCTTTTTATTATATTATGTACATTTGAAAGTGCAAATAATCTTATTATTTAAAAAAATAAAAATAAAAGAACTTAAATTTAGGTTATTTTATTCTTAAAAACATTTAAAATTAGGAAGAATTTAATAGCCAAACAAAATTTAAAATTGTGATAATATTAATAAATATTAAAAAATTAATAAAATAATAACTAAAAATAACATGCCAAACAAATAGTAAACACAAAATTACATATATCATGACTTTTGTACATTGTCCTAATAGCCTATTATAGAGGAAAACTAATACATTGTAGACTTAACATAATTCAGGGGTAAACCTATTTGAACAGTCCACTCTATCATTGCATTCCTACATTAAATTATCAACCAAGGAGCGTAAGCTTATGATGGCACTACACTATATGTGCCTTCAGGGCTCATATTCCTCCTAAACTATCTTATCCAAACCTATTTAGGCCATTCTACTTTGCTGGAATTCACAAAAATGTAAGAACAGTAAAAACAACTACAGAATCTAGTGGCTACGGGTACCTGTAGCATAAGTTGTAGATGACTATTATCATCAACAGGGAATTACAGAATTAACTCAAAAACATCCAAAATGATAAAATAACTAATGCTAACCTCTAGAGGACTTAAAGTTGATAAAGAATGCACTCATTCATGAACCATAGTACTTGTAATTTGACAACCATAGAAATCTAAGTGACTCGTGATGTATCTATATGCAAATGAAAAGTAGGTTTAACATTGAATGCATAAAGGAACAAGTAAATAAATGAAGTGAGGATCAATACCTTGAGTGGTTGGCTTAGGGGACTAACTCGATTAACTGAGAATCAAATCTAGTTTAGATTTCTACACATCTTCATAACACATAGTTCATTCACTTCATATCATAAACAAGATCTCTTTCAGATTGTATTCAATAATGACATTTCTCAATAAAACATGTCTACATCTTCCAATATAGAAAATAGAGTAACAACTGAGTAACTAGAAATAATGTAACTAACTTGACATCTAACTCATCCCCTCTAACTTATAAAAAATGGGAGAGTTTTATGCAACTACTAACTAACTTCAACCATCGACCCATTCCTAGATACTAGGATACAGGTTTGAGATCAATTTATTAATCTAACTGAATAGAGGAAGCATAGTCCTATCCAAACAAGAATTCTTATGCAACGGATCTCATGAAGAGCACACATAAACTATGTTTGAAAAAAGTCTTCTTCTTCTTCTTCTACATTTATTTTTGTCCATGATGGTTCACATTCATGCTCTAGCTGACTGCACATTTGGCGTCCAACTTCACTACCTTTAATTCTCCTATCTTCAACTTCGCTGCAAATGTTCATTTCCTTGATGACACATTCTTGTTGCACAGGGGTTAATTCACAAAACATATGCACCCAAATACCCTTCATGACTAAACCATAGGATTCCATCTATATTGCATGCATACTTATATTTAAATCATTCAATTGATAACATCATCACCATATTCCATATTAATAATATAGGTTTAAAGTCTTACAAAGTATATAAAAAGACAACATATAATGATGCTGATGTTGGTAAAGTGTTTGTAGGATCATATAGAAAAGTTCTTAAAAGCATATAAAACAACATAAAAAGAGGTCAATAATTCAGCCCATCATTCCCCCCAACTTAGCCTTTTGCTTGCCCTAAAAAAAATCATTGAATTGAACACCTAGGGGAGAAGATTGTAGTGCAAAGTAATCTCCCTCAAGTCCATTATTTCTCTGACTCTTGAACCTTGCTTAAGATAAAAATCATTGTAACAAGAAAGCCTATCCAATTTGACTGACTCTGCATTCCTACACTCATCACTCTTTTCCCCTGTCCAATGTGGTGTGTAATGCCCTGCCAAGGAACCTAGAGGATAACACAACTAAGCTTACAAAAAACACATTTTTTTTTCTTTCTAAAAAATGAAAGAAATAATAACAATCATATATTTATTCATAACATTTAGATTAAGCTTTATCCTCTAGGGTTCCATGGCTGCATTACTAATGAACTAAAACAAGGTCTAACCAACATTATGAATTAACTAACAACCATAGTTCATTCTAAGTCTATTTGCATCAGATGAATAAACACATACAATTCCATATTATAACATCAGATAAGGAATCATTAAGGTCCTGTATAAAGGATTACAAGTACATATACAATTCCCTTTACATGAGGGTACACCGTTACATTGCTTACAATATTACTTTCCTGATTACATTGGAGTACATACATCAAGAATAATAGTACATGATTCTACAAGGCAAGAACATAAATATTCGTCTCCTTGAGCTAGATCAAGATCTAAAATTTGCTACAAGTAATACATCCTTCTCGCTCATGATCAATAGCAAGAAAACAAATGGAGATAAAGCACAACCACCTGACCATGTGGAACCCTAAGGTCCACCCATCATGCTAAGAGATAACATAAGGTCCCACAACATAAAATAGTCAGAAAGATAGAAGACTAACAGGTGTAAGGACTACACATGGCTCTAATACAACACGGGTCAATATGAACAACACAAGTAACTCAAACATCACTTCTAGAGGCAATCACACAATAAAAGGGGAAAACACACTTAGGGAATGCTAGGCTGCAATAGGGAAGAGTGTCATCACATGGTCCTAACATGGGTTATCCTAGCAGTCTCTCATCGGACGTTGGCCCATATCCATGGGTTATCCTAGTCATTTAGACATCAGCCCCCATCTATGGTTATCCTGGCAGTCTCTCACTAGACACCAGCCCCATAGGGTGACACATGTGGAACCAACATTCCTTTTGTGAGGACAAGGAAGTTGATCTTGCCAACCACAACCTTCTCATCCCATCCTTAGCCTGAACGAGCACTACAGCATGGGTGAGGAATCCAATTATCTTATTTAGTGTGGAAACTACCCAACCCTCTAAATTTATTATTAAGTTATCACTGGATTAAAAACTTCCAATGGGTTATCCTGGTAGCCATTTTGGGCACCAGCCCCACATTGAAAGCCACTCCCCTACCTGCATCTAGAAGACCCTATCCATGAAGCAAGACAATTACCATCACAATGACAAGTAACATATATAATGCAAGGCATTTATCTTCTTGCATACAAAACATAATCACAGGTACCAATTCTTATATCCTTGTCCCAAAACATAAACCAAGCATGAACTATCACATTCTCATCATGATGCATTTACAACACAAAATACACATCATTTCACATCACATAGAGCAAGGCATTATCCATCTTGCATAGTCATCATAACCACATGAATAGGTACACTGAGCAAGGCATTATCTATCTTGCATATGTATCATACCAACATGAATAGGAGGCAACATTTCAAGAATGCATTTCATTCAACTCACATGATGCACACAGAGCCAACCCCCACACAATCATACCCTCCTAGGCCTCTGGAAACAACTTCCCCAAATGACACAACACTTGACACCATTAAAAATAGAATGGTTTCACATCACATTCACTCTCAAAGCACATCATAAACTAATACCCTTCAACAATATTTTTTTTAAGGAATTTAACATTAATCCAAGCATGAACAATCATCTAACAGTTATAAAGTGAATCTATCTCAACAATATAGAACTGTAACTTTCTAATCACCAGTAGCAGTTACAATATGATCATAAGATATAAGTGTCAACGAGTAACAATATTTTAATTAATAATTCTCAAGACTTATTGTAATTTCATTTTATTAAAATGATTGCGAACAAACTGCAAATAACTCTAAGGCATACAAATTAAACACAACAATTATTTACACTATTTACACTGATGTAGATTTCATTAATAATCTAGACGATTTTGTAAATACTATTAAATATAACTGTATAAGCAAGGCTAAAAGCCTATAATATTAGAATTTTATAAATCCCTTACACTAGTTAGAATCACAAGATACAAAACCCGAAGCTACAATGAAAGAAATTTGTTCTAAGGCTAGCTTGAGAGGAAGGAATACAAAACAACAAAACATTCCTATAGATCTAACATCTTCATCAAATCTACCACACTTTTAACCACATGCATATGATAGGATCATAACACATTTAAAGGATGGTTCAAACCAAGTAGATGTATCATGGCTAAAGCAACTCAAGAGTGAACACTAATAGGGAGCAAGTAAAAGAACAAACTTTTTTCTAGGTATTACCAAATTCCATTCAACACACAAATAGGAAGAGAGAAGCTCATGTTGCTATGGGAAAACTTAAGTGTCACTTGATCAATCTTCTATAAACCAATACTATGTTGGTCCAATGAATACCAAAATGATCATACCTAATACAAAGTTCTTCTAGAGGTGTCTACACCTCATAATGATTACCAAGCTTGTTAAAATCTCTTACCCAATGCTAGTATTAACAGAATAAACCAATACAAAGCATTCTAACCTGCTAACATACCAAGTCTAGGAATAGGAAAGGGGTAATTGAGTTCCAGACATAAATATGATGCAAACATTTTCTCAACAACAAGGTTAATAAGAACGTGACATTTCTTAAGCACAAATTATAAACATGCTCTATACAACTAATGAGCCACAACATCCGTAAAGGCCTTTATTATCACATCAAAATTCACTTACAACATCGCATACACATGAAATCCGGACATACTAATCTATGCCTCAAGAAACCCTCGACAACATGACCCTATTACGACCACTGATACAACTTACACAAGTTCCATTTACCTTATACAATTCCACTCGTAATCAATTAATTTCTAAAACAAACTTATGAATCAAATCTTAAATAGATTGTTTACAAACCTAATTCCAACCCATTAATCCATTTGCAACTGAACACTACTATTACAAAGAAATTGTAGTAAAATCAATATTAAATTCATCAACAATAATTAACAACCATGTCAACTCTCATTTAATCATATTAAACAAAATATAGTAATGTATATATATATATATATATATATATATATATATATATATATATATATATACTCTTTTGTGTAACAATTAATAAGATATCAGTCGTAAGGTTTATGCAATTTTGGTTAGATGGTTATGCAAAAGACCGAGGCATGGACAAGGTCTGTGAACTATTTGACAGCCGTCTCAAAGAGACGTCATCTCTTGGATCAAAATGATTGCAGGATACGCACAGAATGGATTTGTAGATTTAATAACAACCAAGATGGCATAGGACTTGTCTGTCACTAATTGATACATATCTCTGAATTGACAAATTAGGTATTGCTAATTTTTGGATACGATTTTCATAGATAAGAGTTGAATATTACAAAAAAAATTTAGAGAAACCTAGTTCAAAAATAAAGAGTTATTGGTGACGTAACTAATTGTTTTAACAGAGACAAAACGAGTGAGAGGTAGACAGTCACAAAATATTCATATCTCCAAAATGAAAAATTGGGTAAGGTTGATTTTCGGATATGATTTAGATAACCAGGTCATCCACCATATATAAAAAAATTAGAAGAACTTAGTTCGTAAAAATAAAGTTATGGTTGACGCAACAGACTATAAAACAGAGATGAAATGGTGAGAGATAGATAGTCACAAAATATTCATATCTCCAAAATGACAAACTAGGTAAGGCCAATTTTTGGATATGATTTGGATAACTAGGTCATGCACCATATATAAAAAAAATTAGAGGAACCCAGTTCGTAAAATAAAGTTATCGCTGACGCAACAAACTAAAAAAAAAAAGATGAAATGGGTGAGAGGTAGACAGTCACAAAATATTCATATCTCCAAAATGACAAACTGGGTAAGGCCAATTTTCAGCTATGATTTGGATAACTAGGTCATGCACCATATATAAAAAAATTAGAGGAACTCAATTCGTAAAACAAAGTTATGGTTGACGCAATAGACTAAAAAAATAAAGATGAAATAGGTGAAAGATAGACAGTCACAAAATATTCATATCTCAAAAATGACAAATTGGGTAAGGCTGATTTTTGGATATGATTTGGATAACTAGGTCATGTACCATATAAAAAAAAAATTAGAGAAACCCAGTTTGTAAAAATAAAGTTATAGCTGACGCAATAAACTAAAAAAAATAGAGATGAAATGGGTGAGAGATAAATAGTCACTTCAATCAGCGATTCCCATAAATGCAACGATACAGACATGCACAATTAGATCTGATAACAAGGCTTCTAACCTCTCAAGCAAATTACAATCAACAGGAAAAATCATAAATCAAATATTTTCTTCAAAATAAAACTAAGACATAAATTAGAACCAAAGGAACCTAATTTCGCTTGCTTGACTGCGCTGAAGATTCAATGCCGGGTTCAACTACTGCAGCCACAAACCAGTTTCTCCCATCTCCTCTCCCCTCCAAAAGTTCCATCTACTAAAGATTATTATGAGAGAGAAATACCCCCAATTCCTTCCAAAAGATTCCTCCCATTAAAGCCAATAAAAGTTGCCTAAATCCATTTCTTATAATTTGCTATTTTTTATCATTTACAACCAAACCAGACAATTTTTTTTTTTATCTTATTTATTTCCTTTACAACTAGACAAGAATCATTTTTATTCTTATTTATTTAGTATTTACTATATATGAGTTTTATGACAACTCATAAATATTATCTATTTTTATTGCCACTTAACATAACATGTAATTATATTAATTTATTTATTTATCTTTAGCTAGCATTTACAATTATTATTATTATTTTTATTATTTATTTCCATAAACTCAAATTATCATAAAGGCATTTATATATATTTATTTATTTTAAAAAAATACTTTCATAACTAATAATATTATTTTAATGCAACAATTAACAAAAGCAGCAATCAAACAATGCCAAACGATACCTGAAACTATGCACGATCAAAAAGCATAACCACAACGACAGTGACTGACTATCATGCTCATACAGACAACACTAACTAGGTGCAAAACTGGATACTCATCCTTTTCAAGGATGATGGCTAACTAGGGAACCATATGTTATCTCTTTTCAACAGTTTCCATTGGGTTTAAGGCGTGCTCAGACCTATCAATTCAGGTGGAGTCGATGCCTGGTACCTGCAACCTACACACAACACAGTCTATGCACAAGTATAATAAATATCAAACAATCACAGAGTGAAAGAGAATCCCAACGTCATCAGACGCTCACAAATGAGTGGTACAACATTGTCTCTTTTCACACCACACAATAATTAGATCATCCTATAATACAAAATCAGTTGCATAAAAATCAATTCTAACTCATGACAATCATAGTAAGATCAACATCATAATCACCTGAATGTAAAACAATGTTAGAGCATATGGATTATCAATGTCACAACAAGGATTATCAATAAAACATGCTAACTATCATATCAAACTACACATGAGGATAATCAGGAATGTCACCAACATGAATGTAGCATCTACCAACATCATTTAATGTAGAACATCAACTGTCTAACATACCCTAAATATTCCTATTATTTTACCTTCATCTTCATGCTCCTTAGCCAGACTATCTACACATCCAAGATGAGAATGGAGGGACACTACATGGTACTGAATAAAAGAGAATAGGAGGATGAAATGTGAGTGACAGCCATCCTACTCCTATTTTCTCTGAAATCTGGATATACTTGTGCAGTCTCTCAAACATATTCAAAAAATTGTGAAAAGAATGAGGCTCTTTCCTCTGCAGTGTTGGAGTTAGACTATTCCATCTATCTTGCACATACCTAGAACAATTTTGAAGCATAGGCCCTGCTAACTGTTGTATCCTCCTGTGATCTCACAGTCTTAAATCCATAATTATTTTACCTAGGCCTTTGTGTGAGAGGAGTGTTAGCCATTGGGTGAGGATTACATCGGGATTTAGTGCTTCCCTTCTGACCTATAGTGTCACTATTTTTTTCTTGTTCCTCATACTTATCCATCAACTCTCCTTTGAGCTTTTCATTCTTGAGGTGTGATAACAGTGCCCTGACCTACAAATCCCCAACATACATTGAAGGGTTCCATTCTGTGTCCTCTTCCATTAAGTAGTTATGCAAACAATATTCACACAATTGGTCTTGCTCCTTTAAACTGACTTCTTTAAAATAGTTGTAGAAAATATGCCTTGAATATAAAGCAGGATGATTATTATTGAATCTATTAAACTGAAAACTAAGAAACTTTTCTTTCAAAAACAATGCATATACCCTTGGTGGAGGTCTACACCCAATGATCTGTATAGCCCTGTCAATTACCTCTATCAGCTTATCCTCCAACCTTTTTATCACCAAATTCTTTTCTTCTAATGATGCATTGAAATTTTGTTTTTCCTTCTCCTAGTTTTCCTTTTCTTGTTTGAATTCATGAGTGAGTTTCATTAATTCAAAACCTAAAGACAAAGTAGAGTGGTATACTAGAGTTCTTGTTATAGGAGGTTGTGGAGTGATTACCTCATTTCTTTAGCATTTGTTTTACTTAGAGCCATTTGTGCTAACAAATCTAAATTAGTTCCATGGCTATAGGTCTAAATCCTCTCCTCCAACTCTTGTATTCTTTTCTCCTTTTCTTTGTCCTTCTCTTCATACCCTTTCACTTGCTCTTCCAAGTGTTTTATTCTATCAAGAGCTTCTCACGGTTCTTTTCTTATGTCTCTATCCTCCAACAATTCTTTTTCTTTCTCAAAATTCAGACCTTCATCACTATCATTCCCAGTTATATCAAAAACTTCCTTAGTAGAACTGCTAGGAACTGACTTTCCCATTTTCTTTGCAATAAATGGATCCTCTGAATCAAAATTAGAAGTCGAAGAAACATACCTTCTCTTTTTGGTAGATACATTAACATTTTCACAAGCATCAGCAGAGACATCCTCAGGAACATCAGTAGGAACATCATCAGGGGGCAATTCCTCCTTTATTTGAATCTAAATTCATTGGTGTTGGATCATGATGCTGTTGTCCTTCACCTTTTTCCTACCCCTATTCTTTAATAGTTCTTTCCTTCACACTCTACCTCTTTATCCTTCCTGAGCGCTTGGGAGTAGAGGTCTCCTATTTAGTTTCATCTTTCCCTTTCTTTTTACTTCTCTTCCTCTTCTTTTCCCCTACATCTTCTCCCTTCTCAGTGCTCTTAGGCTTCTCAACACTTTTCTTATTTCTCTTTTTCTTGATAGGTGTTGAATTAGTGCCTCTCATAGGTTTAGGTTTAGAAGATGAGGGTTCCTCTGTTGTTACAGGCCTTACCTTGTGTCATCGAGTCCAAATGCTCTCTTCTCTCACAGAATTCTTCCCTCACTATAGGTACATCAGCACAAGCTGGATACTTAGACCCTATGCGCATCAATCCTGTGACTTGGGCAATGGCCGTCTCTGAAGCATCTACTATCAATCCCCTGACCATTGCCTCATCATACTACAGTGTGGCTGCAAATTCCTTTGCAGCAGCCCTAGAGTTATTACATAATGAATGAAGCAATGTGTAGATGATGTGAAATGAGTGGGAAAAATGGTGTATTGCATGCCAAAGTAGTGAAGATATCTACAAATGGGAGTTGCTATAGGTGCCTTCAGCACAGGTCCCCACTGAATAGTTACCTATGCAATATGTCAGGTCCCAACTGAAAGTGAAAAATAGGTCCCTCTAGAGTTGACTGTGGTCATCTTTGATAGTGTGTTGTGTGTGCATGTGAATTAAAAAGCATGGAAAATTAAGTCTCAGCAACAGGGATTAAGTATTACAACTCAACCTCTGCATCACTAGACAGGATTTGTGGATCATCTTCTAATGGTGTATCAGCTAGTATCACAAAACCTTCATCAAGAGTGCCAGGAGTACCATACTGAGTGGCTAGAGAAATGAGAAAATCATCCTTCTGAAGTGGTTTCTTATACAGTTTCAACATGTGTCCATTTACTAGTAAAGAAAATCGAACCTCATCAATGGTATGCAATTGGACTATACCATTAGGGAGTACTTGTTTAATCTCATATGACCCCAACCACTAGGATTGAATCTTGCCCTTAAAGTCTTTGTTTCTTGAATCATAAAGAAGTGCCCAATCACTAGCAGTGAATTATTTAGTCTTCATATACTTGTCATGTCATTTGCTTCTTTGTTTTTGTATAACCTCTGTGTGGTAGATGGCTTCTAATCTGATTTCACCAAGAGCATTCAAATGTTGTAGTCTATCCTTTTGAGCTTCTGTTAAATCCACCCCTTAGTCTACTTATGTCCTCAGGGTTTTGTATTCAAATTCTATAGGCAGGACAACTATCTTGCCATAGACCAATTCGTAAGGTGTAAACCCTGTAGTTGTCTTCTAAGTAGTTCTATATGCCCAAACAACTTCTGGTAACCTAGAAACCCAATCCCTTCTTTGAAGCTATACTGTCTTTGTCAATATGTTCTTAATTTCTCTGTTTGTGACTTCAACCTGGCCATTAGCCTGAGGATGGTAGGGAGTGGACTTTTTGTGTCTAATCTGATATTCCTCCACCAGTCTAGCGCTTAAATCTAATGTGAATTGTGGGTCTTGATCAATTACTATCTCCCTTGGTACACCATATCTAGTGAAGATGTCCTCTTACAAAAATTTGCCACATTGCCATATCTAGCAAACTACAAGGCTTTAACTTCCACCCATTTGGTTAAGTAATTAGTACATACTAGGATATTCCTTGTTGTTTGAAGTAGGAGAGATAGGACCAACAAAATCTAGTCCCCACTTATCAAAAGGAGCTAATGAGATTTGTGGTTGCAAAGGCATTTCATCACTTCTAGTAGGTCACCCCATCCTTTGACACTGATCACAGCTTCTAGTATACTTGACAGCATCTTTATGAAGTGTTGGCTAGTAATATCCTATTGTCAATATTTTGAAGGTTGTCCTTTTGGCTGCAAAGTGGCAACCACAAGGTTCATCATGATAGGCCTTCAATATATCAAACACTTCATCCTCTCTGATACATCTTCTCATAATGGTATCTGGGCCAGTGTAAAACAGGAATCCAGAAATCCAATCTTAATAAGGAAAACATTTGTGAACTAGCTGTCTCTTCTCCCTTGGAGGAAAGTAACCTGGAATCTGCCCTAAAACCAAATAATTGGCTATGTCTGCATACCATGGATTGTGTATAGTTAGAGAAAATAGATTCTCATTAAGAAAAGAGTCATCAACCACTCCTTCTGATCATTGTGTGGGTAGTCTAGACAAAAAATCAGCAACTACATTAGATTTCCCTAGTTTGTCAACAATTGGTATGTCAAATTCTTGCAGTAGCAACAACCATCGGACAATTCTGCCACCCACTATTGGCTTATTCATCAAATATTAATTACTACATGATCTATGTGTATGAACACTTTATATCCAGTAATGTAGTGTCTGAATTTGTTAATGGCATAAACAACTGCCAACATTTCTTTTTATGTCACAGTGTAGTTCAACTTAGCTCCCTATAGGTTTTTACTTACATAGTATATTGCATACTCCTTAGTTCCTTCTTGCTGGCCTAGGATTGCTCCAATAGAAAAGTCTAATGCATCTGTGTGGATGTGAAAAGGCAATGTCCAATTTGGACCTCTAAGAACTGGAGCCTATGTCAAGGATGCTTTTAGCTTTTCAAAAGAAGTCTGATAGTCTAGTGTCCATTCAAATTCACTGTCATTTGTCAATAGGGTAAGCAGAGGTGCAGCAATTTTGCTAAAATCTTGAATGAATCTCCTGTAATAACCTGCATGTCCCAGGAAGCTCCTTACATCCTTATGTCTCTATGGAATAGGTGGGGTAGAGATAATTTCAATCTTCTTTGGGTCAACTTGTATGCTTGCACTTGATATAAAATATCCTAAAACTATCCCTTGTGTCATCATCATAAAACACTTTTCATTGCTCAAAGATAGATTGTGTTCTGTGCATCTCTTCAAAACTTTCTCCAAGTTTTGTAAAGCTTCATCATATGTTTCACCATATGTGGTGAAGTCGTCCATATAAATTTCCATGCTATCATGGGAAAAATTAGAGAAAATACCAAGGACTGCTCTTTGAAAAGTTGTCGAAGCATTGCACAGACCAAAAGGGAAGATAGAATACGCATAAGTCCCTCAAGGGCGTGTAAATGTTGTCTTATCTTGATCCTCTAGTGCAATCTTGATTTGGTTATAGCCACTAAAACCATCAAGAAATGAGAAATATTTCTTACCTGCTAAAGATTCAAGAACTTGATCAATAAAGGGCAATGGAAAGTGATCTTTCCTGGTGTCAGCATTTAGTTCTCTATAATCAACACAAACTCTCCATTTGCCACCTTTCTTAGGAACTATGACCAATGGTGAAACCCATTCACTGTCTGAAATGGGGTATATGAACCCTGCATCTAAAAGCTTTTGAAGTTCTACTTCCACTATCTCTCTGAGAACATGATTCATGTGTCTCTGTTGCTGTCTTATAGGCCTGTGGCCATCATCAATGTAGATTTTATGCATACACAAAGTAGGATTTATGCCCTTTATGTCACTGTAATCCCATGCAAACACTATTGAGTGGGTTTGTAATACTGCATGCAGGGATTGTTGTTGCTCATCAGTCAATGCATTATTAACAATCAACACTTTTCTTGGCTTGATTTCTAATTGTTTAGACATTTCTTGCATAGACGACAAATCAAGGCTAGGTATTACTGGTAAGCATTACTATGAAAACAAAGTATGAAATATTTGAGATACTTCCTCTGAGGAACTGGTAGGTATTATGCTTCCTAAGGGATCTTGTAAGAAAGATAAACAGTCTTGCTGCTGTGGATGCCTTCCACAGTCATTTTGTAAAATGTGAACAATCAACTCATCTTCATCTTGAATATCTAGTAAGGGGCTTCACTCAATAGTCATCAAGGTTTGCAAGGAATAGTTGTCCTCATCTTCCAGGGTAGGCCAAATGGTCTGCTCAAGCTCATGGTATGGTTGGGCTGGTGGGTATAGAACCAATTTCTTGGTCATAGTCCCATTAGATATGATCATGTTACCAGACCTACAACCTATAAATGCAACTATTGTGGCAAGCCATGGTCTGCCTAGTTTAAGAGGATAACTAGCAAGATTAACCTTTGGTTGTAGGACTATGAAATCAGCAGGGTATTCCCAAGAATCTAATGCAATGACCAAATCCTCACTAACTCCTTTAGGTTTGACTATAGACCTATCAACTAATTGCAAGACTGTCTGAGTAGGCCTAAGGTTGCTCAACTGGAGTATCTACATTGTCTCCTTAGTCATTACATTAATTGCAACTCCTAAATCTATCAAGGTATTCTTAATCAGAGTCCCATTGATTTTGACATCCACCACTAGACTACCTGGATCTGTATATTTGGGAACAGTTATATTCCCTAACATTATGTCAACTAGGTTGCCCAAAACATGAACTATCTTTGGGTCTATCCTTTTTCTTCTTGGTTTCTTTATGTAGAGATCTCAAATAATCTTAGTGTAGATGGGAATATCTTTGATGGCTTAGATGAAGCCTGAATCTTTATTCTTATATCTTGCAACTGGCCTATGAGGTCATTTTTAGACTATGTTGATTGTTTTTGGATAGCCAAGTATTAAGGGAAAGGAGGCTTAGGATGTGAAATGGTCTCAGGTTCCTGAGTTGGTTTAGGTTCCAAAGGTGATTTATCTGAGGCCTCTTTTGTGGGTTCTTCATCTTCAAGTTCTATAATTTGGGGAGATGAAGGGCCTACAAGTTGCTCCCCTGATTTGAGATGAACATTACTCACTTCTAGCCCATAGGTGGGGTATTGCATCACCTCATTAGTATAAGCATGTTGAATAGGCTTGTTGTTAGGGTTAGGTGCAGGTTGGGCAGGGATTTGGGTAGGTCTAGGAGATGGATTTTGAGGTACTGATGGAGGCATTATGGTTGGCTGCCGTGGTTGAGATGGAATCATAGGTTGCTTGTAATTTGCATTTTTCTACCATTGTTGGTTCTTGTTCCATTAAGGCTGCCATTGAGGTTGTTGTGTAGGCCACTAGGGATTATAGTTGGAACCTTGAAAACCTTGTTGGGGCCATGGGTTTGGTTGATGTTGGTTCCAACCAGGTTGTGGACTAGGCCATTGTGGGTTCTGCCAGAGATTTTGATTACTAGGCCATCGCTGAGTGTTCCAAGTAGAGAAATTTTGGTTTGCAACAAGAAAGGGTGAACTGAAAATTAGTGGATCAGAGGGCATACCTTGTCTTTGCTGCCAAGGTCTCCTTTGAGCTATGAAGAACAATTGTCCATCCTCTCCTTCAAATGGCTAAAATTCTGGCCTTTCTACCTTCTCTTGCTGGATGCTTGCCACTCTTTTACATTTACAACTGGCCTTCCTTTGCCTACAACTGGGATAGTACTCAGTAAGAATTGCATCGGCTTCTTCTTGTTTCTTCTTGATGTGAAGAGTGTCTAGCTATGTAGCCATATGGCTGATTACGTCCTCCTTCATATTGGATAACAAATTACTGATTTCCACTCTTGAAACTCCATTGGTTGCCTTGTTTGTAATTGATGTCCTTTCTCCCCTTGTTCGTCTAGTGAAAGTCCTTGAATAATTTTGGTAGACTTTACAAATGGACTCAAATAGTAGCTGAGAAATGTCACCTTGCCCAATGAGATTCAAAGCATCCATGCAATCATGCTTAAGCCCTCTTAAGAAAACTAGTTTTAATGATTCTTCAAATACTCTGTTTTGGGGGTTCTTCTTCAGAGAAAACTAGAATCTTTCAACATAATCTTCAAGTGGCTCCTCCTCCTTTTTTTGACATCCTAAAGATGCCTTTCCTCCTATCATGTCCTCGGCAATAATCTTGGTATTTCTCCAAGAATTTCTCCTTCATAGTATCCCATTCTAGAATGACAGCTTTTCACATCCCCATAAACCATCTCAAAGTTGCATCCTTGATGGTAGCAGGAAAGAGTTTCAACCTATGAGCGTCAGAGGTGTAGTCATAACTCCTACACAAGATATCAAACTCAAACAGGAACGTATCTGGTCTTATGTGGTTTGCCAGTATTGGTTTTTGAGGTATCCTATTATGGGTTGTCAGTATTTTATTATGGTTTGGCATTAATTTATCATGTGGTTTATTTTGGTATGTCATATCGGTGATTTAAATGATTATATTTGTGTGGTTTGTGAATGGGGTTTTATGTGATTTTAAATAAATTAGTTTGAGAACCCTATTAAGTTAATTAGATTATTGGCATCTTAAGTATTTGTGTCAATTGGTTTTACGTTAGTGATTTTAATAAATCATTTTTGTGAGCTTTGATAATTGTTTATTTAAATTTTAAAGTTCCATTTTAAATCAGAGTTTGGGTAGTTTGTTCATGAAGCAACTAGGTTACAACATTAAGGAAACATGAGGGCTTTGGAAAGGGGGGCAGCCTTTAATAAAGAAGTGAAATCAGATTTGAAAACCTAACCCTAACTACTAGTCTTAGGGGAGACATTACCTTGCGAAGACTTGATCATATGGGAGAGGTTCTGGAAAATTGGGAGAAGGGAGAGGCAGCGAGGGTTTGGACAGGAGAGAGGAGGGCATCTACAAATCACCATTTCAAATCACGTGCCTCGTTTATGCCTCCACAGTTTGCACATATGTCGACTAGAGATTTTCCAACTATAACATTTGTTAAAAATTCCCCTTCCGCAATGCTTTGATAGATGCCTATACCCTATTCCATAGCTCCCATCTTGGCGCAGGTAGCGAGAATGCTGGCAAAGGTTTAGGAGATTGGCTTTACGCTAGCCAGTGGCATTTGCTTAAAAGTTTCAAAAGACTTTTTAACAAATCCATTTTGTGTGTATCCTGCAATCAGTGCATCCCATGAGACGGCATCTCCTTGAGGCATTCGGTCAAACAGTTCATGAGCCTTGTCTCTACTTGCACATTTCACATATATGTCTACCTAGACAGTAACAGGTGAAGGGAGGTTTGCGTATACATGGAGGTAGCTGGGTTTTTTTAGCTGGCCACCCAAGAAAATGGTGTTCAGTTATGTTTGCAAGGTGGGTGATTAGAGACCCTTGGTGATTGCAGCCAAAGAAAACAACTCCATTCTAGTTCATAGCCACAGTTCGTCCCTCTAAGGAGTTAATGCAACCTATTGGGGAGCGTGTTTGATGAGGATTCTGAGCCTATTGGGGATCACACTTCTTAAAGAAAGCATTTGGAGGAGTTAATGCCAACATGGAAGGAAAAATAAGAGTTGGCCACTTAGTTGTAGCAACCATTTCTGATATCATTATGTCACTCATTGCATTGTGGTTTTGCTGCTCTACCTTAGTGTGAGGCCTACACTTTTTCATTTCCGTACATGTGACTATTTAGCTTACTGTTGTTGGTATTTTTATATTTATGGGACTGTTGTTCCCAGATTTTTAAACTATTAAACCTTATTATGTTAAAGGAAAATTAATTGGGTGATGTTAGTTAGATGTTTGCTTTAAGAGAAAACAAATTGGGTGATGTTATATAGATGTTTATTCTATTAGGAAAACTAATTGGGTGATGTCCGATTAATGTTTACATTACAGGAAAACTAATTAGGTGAGGTTAGATAGAAAATTGTCATGTGATTTCATTATGTTTATAAGAACTGTGGTATGCTTTAGAAATGCATGTATTAAATTTGCTTCGGCTATGATATGTATATGTGGAATTAACTTTGAGATTGAGTGTGCAAGTATTTCTAACAAAACCACAGATACAGGAGATTATTCCACACCTTATGTCATAATCCTTTGTGAAGCAGATCTAGTTCCACGAGGAACCAAGATCAACTCTGTGTTTGGTGCAATGTTGTAATGTTGTAATATTGTCTTGCATGAGGTTGAATGAGTTAGGTCTACCCTTTTGTAATATTGAATTATGATTTGTGTTGTAAGAATTGTATTTGAATTTTATTTTTTTAATTAAAATTTTTGAGACCCTTTTCTTGTGTCTTAACTTGACCCTGGGTGTCCTAACTAAGTTTAAATTGACCCTGGGTTATACCCCATGGGTCTAGGGTCACTTTTGACTTGGGTAACCCTTAGTTAACCTCCATATGGTCACCTTAACTTCACAATGAAGTTAAGTGACGAATTTGGAGGCATGGGAAGGATAGGATGAGTGGGATCAACACTCAAGCCCATCCTTTCTCGATTTCCAAGGCTTGAAATGACTCCATGGTCCACCAATAATGGAGGGGCTTATCTTCTTATTCCCTCACTTTTGGTGAGAGTCCCCATGAAGTGGTGCGGTCCTTCATGGGTGGGGATATTTTTTTAATTCCACTTGGAATAGTGGAAAAAGGAGTGGGGTTATTTAAATATTACAATGTTAAAAAATTCATAAATATTACAATCTTTAATTCATTTTTGTCCTCACATGTGAATTTAAAATTCACAAATAATGTGAGCCCTTAATGTCATCATCCACTCTTCCCAAAAAAATAAATTTTTAATTCATCCACTATGAATTTAAAATTTACAAATAATGTGAGCCCTTGATGTTATAATCCACTCTTCCCAAAAAAATAAAGTTTTAATTCATCTACTATGAATTTAAAATTCACAAATAATGTGAGCCCTTGATCTCAACTCTTGATCCTCACCTTCCATTCTCTTTTCAGAAAATCTATAAATAAGACCCTTCTCTAAGCCATTAGAGAAGACTGAATTTTTGCGAGGGAACTTGATTCTTGCAGGGGAACTTCATTCTTGCATTCTTATCATGCCTAATTTCCTCTAGGAAATCTTCTTCTGGCATTCTCATAATGCTCAATTCCTTCTCTATTCTCCTCTTCATAGCCTCATAATGCCAAAATTATTCTAGCCATCCTATATCCTCCATTCATTATCCTTTGCTTGTGATCATAGAGAGATTGTTTTTTTTGAGAAAGAGAGATTGGGAGAAGAGACTAAGTGTGGAGCTCTTCATCAACTTCATCTATTAAAGGGCTTTTTAAGGTTGGATTTTATGGCTTTTCCTTTGTATTTCTATTTGTTGCATGAAGAATGTGCAAAAATTATTTATTTGTTGCATGAAGGATGTGTGAAAATTATTTATTTTGCTTGTGTTGTAAATTTTGTTATTGTGGGGAAATTTTATTGGGTTGTTGATAGAGCTTCTTCCACTTGGGAGAAATGCTCATCAACTGTGGGGTGTTGACAAAGCGTCTTTCACTTGGGAGAAATGCTCATCAAGTGTGGAGTAAGGGAGGAGTGATCCTCCTCGAGTGCATGCCTTATTTCTTTTGAGATGTTGAAAGCCTTGAGGGCATTTGTGTGAATTTGAAAAATTGGTTATATGGCTTGAGAGCCAAATATGATATTCCTTGAAATCTGATGATCTTGTTTGGCTTGAGGCCATGAGAAAAATTGTGTTGAATTATTGTGAAGGGTGTACTCTAGAGTTGAGTGTGTCCACTCTTTTACCCCTCTGTAAACTCACCTTTGTTGAGTTTTGTGTTGTGTAAATATCCATGGGTGTATGTGTGTTTCGATGTGTTATTTTTACCTGTTGTGAAGTGGATTTGGATTCCCTAGGTGTGTGGATGATCTCCCTAGCTCGGGGGTGACCCTCTTGCGGGTCTACGGTAGGGAGGAGAGCAGTTTGTGTGGTTTTTTTTCCCTTGTGTGTTATACAGGTATTCTTGGAGCTATTTGTGAAGTTTGGAGAAGTTTCTTGTGTTGGAAAAATATTTTATTTTCCTTTACTCTTAGGGCTCTATAAGAGAGCCTGGTCGTATTAGTGACTACATCCTAGTTGATTCGTCAAAAGGAGAAAGTTATCTCCCTATTGTTGTATAAATTGGTATTTTGAAGTTGGGAAGAAATCCTCTGTTTTTGGGTTGATGTTTGTATTTCTATTGTTCATTAAGTGTTACCATTTTGTAATGAGGAAAGGAAGAGAAAAATTGTTTTTAAAAGGATATATGACTTGTCTAGTTCCTTCTTCTTCTACTTGCAAAGTTGTGAGTTAGTTGATGTTTTAATTAAGTTTGTAAAAGTATTATTTCTATGCAAGCTTAGTAGAAGTATTAGTTTTAAATTTTGTTATAAGTGAAGTTGTAATTTTGCTACCATGAAAGAAATGAAATTTGGGCTGCAGTATTGCTTTTGAAATTACCGCCACCTTGAGGGTCTCTTCCTAGGATGGGGACCATTTTACTATTCACTTTTCACTATTTACTATTCACTTTCCACTAATCACTATTCATTTGTACTATTCACTATTTACTTTTACTATTCACTTTTCACTATTCATTGAAGGCAAACTATATGTAGTTTAAAACATTTGACTTGAAATAGAAATTTTAATCGAGAAAAGTGGGATTTATTTATGCATAATGTATAATACGAATTGAATAGATGTTCAAACTCAGAGTTGCAATTCAGAAATACATTATTTATACAAGTACAATTTAAAAAGAGCATAGGTAAATATATTTTAATTTTAAGGAAGAGTTTCTCGGAAGTTTTAACAATTATCCTAAATTAAATGATAGGAAAATGAAGAGGAAAGTATGATCCCTTCATTTACAAAGGACACTGAAAATAAATGCAAACAAGCCATCACAGGCATTCCATGAGTGGCCATTTTAAACTCAACTGTAGATTTAGAGAATAAACGTCTAATTAAAAAAAAAAAAGAGAAAGAGAAAGAACAGCTAACCTTGGAAAACAAAGAGGAGAAAATGCGTGGCATTTCCAAACAGGGCTAAGAGAACTAAGTAAGTTTAACCTACCGTTAATCCTATTTAGGAATAGGTTGATTATTAAAATTAATTCAAACGTTGAACTAAAACCTAGAATGGAACCCTAGGGGGACTGAGTCAAGTGAAGTTAACCAACCCTGTGTAAGTGATCTGGTTTACCAAGAAATTAGGAATAATGTAAAGGATGTAGTGTTATTGTTGTTCGATAAAGAACGTGAAGAAAAAAATAGGATAACATAAGAAGATCTTGCACAACGGGAAGGGAAATGAGATAGAAATACAATCAAAATTAAATTTTAGAGAAACGGTAAAATGAACGTGATAGAAATACAATCAAAACTAAATTCCAAGAAAAGGAAGGGAGGGCAAATGAATGGGCTTGGTTGAAAATGCTAAGTCTGAAGGAGGAGAAATTAATATTAAATTCCAGAAAATGGAAAGAAGAATCAGATGATCGTGCTTTGCTAAAAATGATCTATCACCTAAAACAATTGTTGTTCAAATATAATTCGTGAGATTAACCTAAGTCAGGAAACCACACGTTTCCTTGCGTAGGGTGTGTGCACATGTATTTGGTACGCCGCCAACAACTGTATTATTTTCGCCTTAAGCGTACGTTGTCGAGCACGCCTACGCGTGCGAGGGGATTTCTAGGGAAGAGTGGAAAAATTTTTGGTATTTCGTGTCATGACCACATGGCACATGTGGACATGACACGTGTGATGCGTGTTGTGACCGCATGGGAAATGTGGGCATGACACTTAGAATCTAGTCGTGCCTTGCAAAACAAAGAATTCGTTCATTTCAAATTTGGGGCAGAATTACAAGTATTTTTCTATGTATTCCTTGTATTTCTAAGTTATAAATGTGTGTGTGTTTAAATGTGTTGGGAGTCTTGGTTGCTCTGGGTGTTGTCATGGTAGACTTAGTTTAAAAGTGGCTCTCACAGTTTGCATTTTCCAGTTGTTAATTTGGGGGCAGAAAAACATTTTTAAACCTAGCCCTCAAACTCTTGTCATAAAATTGAAACCAAATATGAATTTCAACTGGAACCACTGATATCTCAACTGGGTCGAAGTCAGAATTCTATTCTGAGCACTTTAATTTTTGGGCAAAATCTGCCTAATCGGTACCCTGTTGCCCCATATAACCTCCTTTCTTTATTTTATTTCTCAAATTTTTTGAACAATCTATATTTCTAGTGGTTGAAATTAGATTGGAAGTTGTTTAGTTGCACTCTCTTTATCTCCAATTTGGTTTGAGTCTCCTCTTTTCAGCCTGGTAGAATTCATTTGTAATTTGGGGCAAAACAGAGCATTTCCTTACCAGCTTGAAAACCCATGTTTTAAACTTAATTTTAAAAGTGGTATTCAACTAGAAATGCCAAAATATGAACTAGATTGTGGTCTGATTTCAAATCTGGGCACTTTTTATTTTGAGCATGTTTATGTTGTCGGAACCCTGTCATCAACATTGTTATTTATTAAGAGCTGTCACTTATATACTTGTGTGCTATCTTAGTGCCCTGTAGGCAACGACAGGAAGATGAATCTTTTATTACAGAAGTGGAGTAGTTTTAATTAATTTTAATGATGAAATATGGATTGTTTTTAATTATTATTATAAGGTGGAATTTGTTCTTGCTTGGCTGATTTGAATATTTAAATAGTGGTTTTTACTTGACGGATTTAATTATGGTTATGATGGATTGTGACCGATTATGTAATTTTTTTAGTTTGGTTTTGTATACCCCATTTGGTTAAATGAGATGATATTAGGTCAAGGATATTGAGTCCTCGTGCATGGCCTTGAGCGCTTGTAAAGGCTAAGGATGCACACGAGAAGGCCTATTCGTCTACGGGACGTTGAGTTATCCGTATGCGGGGCGTTGGTTCGAGCATGATTGAGTCTCCTTTTCTATATAAGAAGTGTACTTGATTTCATGTGGTTCCATCCCTTTGAGCACGCATGATGACACTCCATCCAATATGCACCCTAGTGTCTAGTACCTTAGTAGTCGTGAGTAGTACCTAACATGCTATTGGTTGAGCATCTCCTTGTTGTGACATTAGCTTTATGCATTGTGTGCCGTGTCTACTCCATGATTGATGTGAGTGTTGGCCATTTTATTCCTTTCCTTTACTCTCTTTTTGGGGCCTTGTGACTACCTCT
Source organism: Cunninghamia lanceolata (assembly GCA_027924645.1). NCBI lineage: Eukaryota > Viridiplantae > Streptophyta > Pinopsida > Cupressales > Cupressaceae > Cunninghamia > Cunninghamia lanceolata. The sequence goes on along the minus strand of BSBN01000726.1, from coordinate 16,632,139 downwards.
GAGCACAGTGGGGTGGTCTCTTCTGAGTCCACATGGTTGGGAGGCATTTCCATCGCCATTAGGGACCGGTGTATAGGTATTGGAGCACCAGTTGGAGATGTTCCCACTTGTACTTATTTTATCAATTATTGTATCTTATCCATGACTATGCCATTATACTTATGTATATTCTTTTATGTAATTTGTACTCTCTAGAGATGGATGATGTAAATTATATTAATGAGAAGAAATGAGATGTTGTTTTATATTTGGCTTACAATTTTCCGGTGTTGGTATTGGACCCGCTTGTTCTATGATGATCATTATGGCTCTATGTTAAAAAGTGGAAATGGGTATTAGGAACATTTGAATTTGGTGTTTAAAATAAATTTAGTTCTAACAATGTTTGCAAGGAGGGTGATTTAGTCCTCTCCTTTGGGTTGTACATTCGGCTATACTTGGTCGTGAATGTTGTCGATCTATCGAGTCAGCAACCGTATTATGTGTATGCTATCTATTTATGTCAAAAAAAATTCTTGCCCTCTTTTGGCTCTTACCCTTCGGGGTTGTGTGGTGGGATTTTACATCTGGTATAAGAGCCCATGTTCATGAGCCTTCTATGTTTCGCTATGTTTGGAGTGTGTGGCATGAGCTTGTTATATTATTTTTATAGTCTTGTTGTTATGCTCTCATGCCTTAGCATGGCATTAGTGGGTTAAGTTACAACCCCATGCATAGAAATCATGGAGGAAATAGCCTCCTTGGCCTTACCTTACTCAATGGGACTAGAGTGTTGACCTTGGTTGAGAGTCTCCCATGGTTAAGAGTGATCACTCTCCCATGTTATAAGATGGGGTAGGAATGTTCTGCCTTGTGTGTTTGTGGGTTGAAGGTAACTTGGGTTGCCTAATTACCCTTGCTTGGATATTCTCTTCTTGTGTCTTCCTTTATGTTTCTAGTGAATGAAATGACCCTAATTGGTCATGAATTGCTCTTGTAATTCATTCTTGTATTATAGGTGTAAAGGATGAAAGTGTGTAGATGTTTGTGGATGTGGATAGATTAGAATGAATGTTGCATGCTTTCTTGTAAGTGATGTATGGTTTCTGAAATTGGTGTGATGTGACCAAATTTTTCTTGTAACCTCTTGATGTGCTAGATTACTACATTTATCATACTTTAGTACAAATTGAAGTAATTGGTGTACTAATGGTGCCTTAAACTTCCCCTTAGTAGAATTTGCATGTTTGTATGATGAATATTGGATGGCATGTAATGTCTTCACTTGAGATGAAATCTATCTTTTTCTCCTCTTCTTAGTTGTCAATAGTTGACAAGATGTTAGAATAATGGCATATGGATTTAATTAGTATGTTAAAATTGCAATAAGTGAAAGATTTAGTAAGATAGGAGTGAAGAAGACCTTATGCTTGTTATGGTTATGTATTGAAATTGATTATATGTTAATTAGTGCCTCCTTACTTAATGAGCTTGAATGAGGATGGTAATTGCTTAGTGGATATAACTTGTTGATGAAATTTGATCTCCTCAATTACATTGTGGTTTTAATGAGATCATATAGGTGAACACTTGTACTTTAATGCAAACTAAAAATAGTGAATGCTAAGGTAATAAGAATGTTACATATCTTGCTTCGAGTGAGCAATTGAATGCCATTGACATAGCCAAGGTTACTTATGCTTATATGTATGGATGGGTAAGTGCAAAAAGATGGGGGGCCAAAAAGTGGCCAAAAAATTTTTAAAAAATTTAAGGCAAAACGCGAGCGCGTTATAACGCGCTCGCGTTATAAACTGCTATTTATTAAAAAAAAACCCGCTGTCATTTCATTTCAATGAGTTTTTCTCCGCCCGCAGCATAAAACCCTTCAAAAACGCGCTCGCGTTCTACAAAATGCCATTCAACACAAAAGATTTGTCGATTCATCGCCGAAATGCCGCCGCGACGTCGAGCACGCCAAAAGGGTGAGTTATCTTTGTTTTTTTGTTTGAATTTCTTCCTAAATAGGTAGGTTTTTGTTGATTTTTGATGTATATTTTATTAATTGTAGGAAATGTTAATGCACCTCCTCCTCCTCCTCAAAATCCACAAAATCTTGAGGAAGAAATACCTGCAGAACAACAACCTCCTCCATTCATTCCTCGACATGCCCCTGGAACACTAGATAATATAATGGGGAAAATTGAAAACAACAAAAAATAAATTGAAGATATAATTGCAAGGTTGAAAGATCCTTCCACTTCAACCTTGCATAGGTCCACGCTTGCCGAATCTCTTGAGTCTATGTTATCAAATGTAAATTCAATTAGCAAGCAAATAACTAGTTGGACCGATAAAAAGAGAGAGTTTAGAGATTACTATGCAGATAAATTGTCATACCAAGATGTCAAAAAATTACAAATTACAAAAGTAGACTTGTGTTCAATTTTCACAAACCCACAAACAAATCAACCTCCACCCATTACATGCAAGAGGTTCCCTATCCATTGGTGCAACAACCAAGCGATAAGGGACAATTTCGGGCAGAGGTGGTGGATGGTTTTTGACCATCCTCCATGCAATAACAATGAGGTCCCACAATACTTTTTGAGGAAACTCTACTCCGAGTTTGTCCTCAATAAGGTGCTAAACTATTTTGATATGCGGGACTTCCAGGGTAGAGGTGGGGGCTCAGCATAGGATAGACCAGGGGCACGTCTTGACCCACAGTGGGTAGTGAGACGAGTAATCAGCAGACCAGCCCACGAGCATGTTTCTATCCCTTCCATTGTGAAGGAGAGTGTTGAGGTCGATACACTGAGGTCGATTAGTGCCTTGACCCAGAGCATCATAGAGCATGCCGATCCTGCAACACAGAGTGGGTTGGGAGATAGTGCGAGGAGTAGGGTCCCACCGCATACTTGCCAGGCTTGCGGGTCAGCCTGTGGTTATGACCCCATGGACAGTCAGGATGCAGGTGCACAGGCTACATCTGCAGCTGAGCAGATGGTGATGACAGATACCCTCCTGAGTGAGACTTTCGGCCTTGATACTTAGGTAAATATTAGCAAGTTTATTGAATTTAATTTATTAAATTTTATTTTTGAAATACAAGATTAACTAATTTAAATTGATGATTTTAATGAAATTTCAGCGTCGATGCAGTTTTCAGTGGTTCTCCACCTACATTTTTCACTAGATCATCTACTGTCGAGGTATGTAACTAGTAAACAATTATAAATATTACATGTGAATAGCATCGTTATATGAATGGTATTCTAATTTCTGATTTTGGATGTTGAATAGGTTAACACTGTAGATTTCATGGCAACACCTGCCAGCGGTGGTGGACTTCAAAGCTTTACGGAGGTAATAAAATAAATAGTTTAATGAATGAATTGTACTTACTAAATTTTTGTATGTGATTTGTGTGTTTTATTGTGTGTACTTCCATGTTTAGATGAGCGTGTGTGTATGTTAGGAGCCATGATTTGCATCACTATTATAGTTTTCGTAATTAAATAATGTTGTTTTATTTCCAGATGATGCAGGCTGCGGATACACCTCCCCATGTTCATAGGGCAATGGAGCAGGTTGTGGCCTCTGCGATTCATAGCTCTATGGCATTGACAGGGGTATGAGGCAGATTAGTAAATTTCAATTTACATTCATTGTTATAGTTGTCTATTTTTGAAAAATCAAAAGATTATTGATTTGAAGTTTAATTTCTATCTGGATGGTTTCTATAGGACATGACATCACCAGGGCCTATTCCTGCGACTGAGGCAAGCGAGGAGACAGATTATATGTTAGCGGTAAGTGATTATTTTGTTAAATGTTTCATTTTTTTATAACATGTTTTTCTATATATTAATATCTATACTTTTTTTTGTAACAGGTAAAGGTGCAGGAAGAACTAAATAGAAGGAGTAGCCCTCGGGTTCGTAGTAGACCACCCACATGCATGTCTCCATCCCCTAGAAGATCAAAGGCTGCTCGTGATTTATTCTCTTCACCAGCTAGAGGGGAATGACTTTTTATTGTGTTCCTCTGTTGTATGCCTATATGGCATTTGTGGACATATATTTTGTATTGTACATAGTTGACATTGTATGCCTATATGGCATTCTTGTAAGCCTATATGGCTATTTTGTATATATGTTATACTTATATCGACAGATATTGATGTATGCGTATATGGATATTTGGTTAATACAAATCTTTTTTATTGATGGCGTCCATACTTGCATTATAAATCCACTTTTGAATGGATATTTGTAGATGGCTACTTCAAATATTTAAAGTCTGATTGTATTACATAGGATGTTTGCATTTTCTTTGATAGGCTTGATAGGCCATGGATTACATGATGGTGTTTGATGGAAAAGTATGGTACTAGAAGACTCTAGTTCATTCTTAATAGGCTTGTGATTGATAATATCTTTGCATGATTGCACTTGATCTTGGATCATGGGCATGTTGTTAGGATTTTGATTGCATTGTGATGTTTGATGGATAGGCATGGTGTAAGTGTAAGATACCCAACTAGTTCTACGAAAAATTTTCCTTACTTAAACACTTTTACTTGCTAACAATTCATCAACTACTTCAATAACATAAAGATATACATCAAGATAACTATTTGAATGAAACAACATTAGAGTTGGGTACTTGTCTTGTTACTTGATTCAATCAACTTGCAATGTCTTATTACATGGAAAATGCTTTCAATAGCATGAAGTTCAACTCATTCAATGGAAATACAAGGACAGGCCTTGAAGCCTTGATGTTACAATGTCTTCCTTACTTGAGCAACATTTGAAGATTTGGAATGTTCAACTCATCACCTCACAAGGTAGGCGCATATTTGAAGGATTTACAAGTTTTTCTGACTTGGGCGCCAAGTTGAGGTGATCTCTTGAAGTTGCGCCTTGTCAACATTAGGCGCCAATTAGAGTTTATGGATGCTCTGGATTGTTTCCAAGAGTAGGCGCCAAAACATCATCATTATGAAAGTGTTTTAAATGCTAGGCGCCCAAATGAGCCCTCTGGAGTCTAGGCGCTCCTTTCATGCATTCTGTGTTCTAGGTGCCAATTGAAAGGAGTGGAGAATAGGGCAAGCGCCTTCCAAACTAGGTGTTTCCTTGAGGTGACAAGGACTTAGAAAGTGCGCCTAAGGTGAGCGCCTTGAGTGAAAAGGTCTAACAAACATCTTTGAACCCCCTTTCAAGGTTAGGCGCATTCTGGAGGTGGAAACAAGTAGAAGGTGCGCCTTAGCTTCCTTTGTCAATTCTTGCAAGTCTTTGTTGATTAGGAAGGTGGAATGCTTCATTGTAGAATGAGTGCCTATCTTCTAATGTCCAAACTACTTCTTCTGGCTCACTCTGTGGCTAGGCGCCAGAGCTAAACTGTTCACACAAGGGAGTGTGCCTAGACGCACTTGATGTTTTCTTACTACTTCAACCCCTGGAAGATGTTCCAAGGTGTTCCCTTTTACAAGCACCTGACCTCCCAAGTTCCTTCATGTGCTATTCCTTGAAGGCGCCAAAATTGAGCTCCAGTGCCATGGGATTGTGCTTAACATCTTTGAAGAGTTTCTAAGCCTTTTGCAAGTTGATATCCCAAACTCATCTTCTAGGCGCAACAGGAGCTTTCCAAAGGAGTTTCCAAGTTTTAGATGCCAAGCGAGGTCATGGGTGAATGGAACTGCGCCTTAGGAGATGACTGGATCCTAAGCGTCAGTCTGGAGTTACAATGGAATTGATATGCGCCTCAACTAGCTTAGGCACCCATTTGAAGTGATTCCTTTAACACTTCTTTGTCAATCTCAACTGCAAGGATGATCTCCTAATCCAATTTTGATCCTCTGGAGATGCAAATAGCTTTACATTTCACTAGGCGCCATCAATGATGATCATCAACCAAAGCGCATTTCAAAGGTGAGATAGGCAAGTGAGGTGCCAAACTAGTCCTTAAGACTTATCTCCTTCTATCAAGTCAATTTCAACTATGTGAGAGAGTTCTATTCTAGGCGCAAAATGGAAATGTTTCATCAATTGGTGCATCTTACAAAGCTCCCAATTCTAGGCGCCAGAGCCAAAGAGTTTTTCCCAACACATGCACCTGGGGCTAGGAATTCACCTAAGAGACATCACTTAGCTTTAAAACTTTCAATCTATAGCCATCTGGGCTAGGCGCTCCAATGGAGGATCCTTGAACTCATGCATTGGCGCCTTCTAGTTCTAGGCACCCATTTTGGATGATTCATCCTGATACTAGCGCCCAAAATGACTAGACTCTCTTCATCATCCAATTCACTTAGAAGACTCAAGTTGGAGACTTAGTTGTCTATCCATGTTCTCCGAAAGATTCATTGTACCTCTATGCACTATCTCCTTCAAGGCGCTCCTTAAAATCATTGGGAGTGCTCAGGACTTACCTTAGTCCAAAGCGCCACAATCCATTCCTTAAAGCACAAAGAATTCTCAAAGGCGCCCCTATTTACCTCTAAGCACTCAAATATCATTTAGATTCAAGGCGCACATTTAGCTCCAAAATGCAAATTTCCATCATCAACCCATCAAGGTGCATCATCTTCCCTTTGTATCCCCTTCAAGGCACAGACATTCACTTCTTCACACTCAAACTCACTCTCTGGCGCCAGAATAGGTGTATAACTTCAAATAAGGTGCTAATCTTAGGTTTCTAAGTACTTAGTTTGATCTTAAGGCTATCCTTCCTCTAAGCACTCTCTTCAACTCCCTCACTGAAAGCCCTCTATAAGTTTGGGTGCATTTCATCCCAAGGCGCTTCAACATCATCCAAGGCGCAAATTCACTCTCCAAGACAAGGTGCAAAAAACCCTATCCTAAGGCGCTCAAATCTTGCTTCTAGACCTAGGCGCACAAACATGAGATTAAGGATCATTCTGGCCACCATCACTTCCCTAAAGGCGCAAAATTGGTGTAGATACATTCCATTTATTAAGGATCATTCTGGCGCCCAAATCTTGTCAAAGCAAAGGATCAATAGGTTCTCTCTAAGGCGCACTCCAGGGTTTGATCTTGCAAGACTTCTCACGTCAAAATTTTGACCAAGACACTCAAGGCACTAGTCTTTATCATCTAACCCTACAGTGCACTTACTCATTATGATATACTCCTCAACTTTGTATTCAACCTTGCCCAAGGCGCATATTCACTATAAGGCATTCTCACTTTGTCAAGGCTCAGAGGGCTTCAACTTGCTAAAGGGTAGAGGTCTAGGCGCATATCTGACTTGAAGCTCAAGGCACTCCAACCCTCTTGCTCTGGAATTCCTTCTAGGCACTAAGTGACTTCTCCAATTCCTTGAAAACATTTGAAGTATTTTACCTTCTCAAGGTGCTCCTTCGAACTTGACTCCAAGGTGTTATAATCTCAAAGGTGCTGACATCATCTCAACCAAAGGTGCTCAATGATTCATCCCATATCTAGGCGCTAAAACACTTAATCAACCAAGTCATTCAAGGCACCATTCAGTAAACTCATCTTCCATGATATTCCTATCAAGGCGCATATCACTTCTCTCATGGGCTTTAGGCGCTCAGTTGAGTGTTTCAATACTACTTAGGTGCCAAATTCATTTTAATGCACCAAACACAAAGAGCTTTCAAACACTGGGCGCTCACAAAGAGTCTTCCAACCTTGGGCGCTAAATTAGGTCTTTGCAACTATCCAAGGCGCATATCTTCATTTGAACAACTTATGGTGCCAAGACAACTTCTCATTAGGGCGCTCAAAACACTTGTGTTTACATTTGAAGTGCTTTACCTTCTTAAGGTGCTCCAGACTAACCTGACTCCAAGGCGCTCCATCATCATCCTTAAGGCGCTAAAAACATCATCTCCACTCTAGGCAAAAACATCATCCAACTCCTTAAGGCACTTCACTGTCAAAGTCTGAAGGTGCTCTACCTAGACCTTTCCCCTAGGCGCCAGAACTCCTAAGCGCTCACCAGATAACTCTCTTCTTCAAGGCGCAAATCTTCCTATACTATGATTGCCTCTGAAATGCTGATTAACGTGATGTGAGGGTGCAAAGGCTACTCCAATCCTCAGTGAGTGCCTAGTTTAAACAAGGAGAAATAAAGCATTCAAAACTATCCAAACGATCATCCCCTTCCTAATGTCTTCACTGCTCCGGAAAACCTTGGCCAAAATGACACATAACAACTCCTATGAGCGCCCTTATGCCCTAGGATCATCTAGTTTGTGCGTCTTGTAATGAGGAGTTCATGTAAGTTTGGAATGAGCGCCTTGAATAAGTGTAAACTAGCCTAGAGAAGGGTATGTGCGCCTTGAGCGCCTTGAGCATTCCAGAGATAACTGTGCACCTAGAACAATATGAGCGCTCATGATGATGATTAACGCCCTGATGAGACTATGAGCGCCTTGTTCAAGAGATACCTTGTTTGATCATAAAATGCGCCTTGAGTCTTGAAGGTTTTGAGCGCCTAGGTGATTTGGATGTTGGGATGTTGGTATGCGCCCAAGATTGAGGTAAGTGAGCGCTTGTAATGGAGGAGAGCAATGAGATGGAATGTCTTGTAGAGATTGGCGCCTAGAGACCCATTTTTGTGCCTTTGATGATGACCATTTTTGTATAAGAGTTTAGCACCTTAGAGTTGTAAACTTTCTCTTTGGGCGCCCCTGAGTGAATGTTGGCGCCTTGGACAACTAAATACGCCTTTGATGGAGTGGAGCCCAGAAGGGGAGTAGGAGGAAACCCAATCTTCAAGATTCATCAAGCTTCAAAGTTTAGGTCAGAGGCTATCCACTTTATCCAAGGAAGGTGTTATCATCTACACTCTGAGAAGGTAATGTCAAAGGCCATCATGAAGGATCACTTCATCAACTTCAAGTCCTTCAAGTTCAAGTCCTTTCACCTAGCAAGTCCAAGAGAGATTTCTACTCCGATTCATGAAGTAAGCTTATATCATCCTTATCTACTTTGCAAGAAGAAGAAACATTACAAAGTCAATCAAATGAGTTACAAGTACCATACATCCAATTGCAAGGAGTGAACCACCTTAAGGAAAAATAGTTCTCTTGAAGTTACTTGAAATGTCAAAAGGTTTAGCACCTCCAAGTAAGGTTAGAGGTGAGGTTAGAGGTGAAATGCACCTTTGGACCATTCTGGCGCCTTGGATGAAGAACCTATATCTTGAGCCCAAGAGGTAAAATTTGCGCCTTAGTGGATTTGGAGAGTTACAGAGATTAGAGAAAAGCGCCTTGAAGACAGAGTTGTTCAAGGCGTATGTGTGATTTGGTCAAAAACAAGCGCTTAGAGTGAAGAGGCTTTCATCCTGACTTAATACACTGCCTCCTTCTGATGATTTTTGGGGCAGCAGAAAACCTTTCACCACGGGAAAATGCCTCAGAGCTATAAAAAATCGAGAGAGGTTATTGTAGAGGCACTCTACGTGATCCCATTGCCTCAGACAGAATGTTTTTAAGTGACACGGTTTTCGAGTAACATCTCGTCAAAGATTGCTGCCTTTTTGCACTTTGGACTCTTCAGGGATATCGTCGGTACAATGTAGCTCCGACTGTTTTGACATGTTTGGGTGAAAAATAGGACCATGCCTAGCATAAATGTACCCATTCGGACGCATTGGAACAGTCAGTTTGGTCGCATCAGGAGCAGGACGAAAGTTACACCCCTTTGCAACTTTACACTGCCTCCTTCTGACGATTTTTGGGGCAACAGAAAACCTGACACCACGGGCAAATGCCTCAGAGCTATAAAAAACCAAGAGAGGTTATTGTAGAGGCACTCTACGTGATCCCGTTGCCTCAGACAAAATGTTTCTAAGTGACACAATTTTCAAGTAACATCTCATCAAAGATTGCTGCCTTTTTGCACTTTGGACTCTTCAGGGATATCGTCGGTACAATGTAGCTCCGACTGTTTCGACATGTTTGGGTGAGAAATAGGACCATGCCTAGCATAAATGTACCCATTCGGACGCGTTGGAATAGTCAATTTGGTCGCATCAGGAGCAGGACGAAAGTTACACCCCTTTGTAACTTTACACTACCTCCTTCTGACGATTTTTGGGGCAATAGAAAACTTTTCACCACGGGCAAATGCCTAAGAGCTATAAAAAACCGAGAGAGGTTATTGTAGAGGCACTCTACGTGATCCCGTTGCCTTAGACAAAATGTTTCTAAGTGACACGGTTTTCAAGTAACATCTCGTCAAAGATTGCTGCCTTTTTACACTTTGGACTCTTCAGGGATATCGTCGGTACAATGTAGCTCCGACTGTTTCGACATGTTTGGGTGAAAAATAGGACCATGCCTAGCATAAATGTACCCATTCAGACGCGTTGGAATAGTCAGTTTGGTCGCATCAGGAGCAGGATGAAAGTTACACCCCTTTGCAACTTTACACTGCCTCCTTCTGACAATTTTTGGGGCAACAGAAAACTTTTCACCACGGGCAAATGCCTCAGAGCTATAAAAAATTGAGAGAGGTTATTGTAGAGGCACTCTACGTGATCCCGTTGCCTCAGACGGAATGTTTCTAAGTGACATGATTTTCGAGTAACATCTCGTCAAATATTGCCACCTTTTTGCACTTTGGACTCTTCAGGGATATCGTCGGTACAATGTAGCTCCGACTGTTTCGACATGTTTGGGTGAGAAATAGGACCATGTCTAGCATAAATGTACCCATTCAGACGCGTTGGAATAGTTAGTTTGGTTGCATCAGGAGCAGGACGAAAGTTACACCCCTTTGCAACTTTACACTGCCTCCTTCTGACAATTTTTGGGGCAACAGAAAACCTTTCACCACGGGCAAATGCCTAAGAGCTATAAAAAACCGAGAGAGGTTATTGTAGAGGCGCTCTACATGATCCCGTTGCCTCAGACGGAATGTTTCTAAGTGACACGGTTTTTGAGTAACATCTCGTCAAAGATTGCTGCCTTTTTGCACTTTGGACTCTTCAGGGATATCGTCGGTACAATGTAGCTCCGACTGTTTCGACATGTTTGGGTGAAAAATAGGACCATGCCTAGCATAAATGTACCCATTCGGACGCGTTGGAATAGTCAGTTTGGTCGCATCAGGAGTAGAACGAAAGTTACACCCCTTTGCAACTTTACACTGCCTCCTTCTGACGATTTTTTGGGCAACAGAAAACCTTTCACCACGGGCAAATGCCTCAGAGCTATAAAAAACTGAGAGAGGTTATTGTAGAGGCACTCTACGTGATCCCGTTGCCTCAGACGGAATGTTTCTAAGTGACACAATTTTTGAGTAACATCTCGTCAAAGATTGCTGGCTTTTTGCACTTTGGACTCTTCAGGGATATCGTCGGTACAATGTAGCTTCGACTGTTTCGACATGTTTGGGTGAGAAATAGGATCATGCCTAGCATAAATGTACCCATTCAGACGCGTTGGAATAGTCAGTTTGGTCGCATCAGGAGCAGGACAAAAGTTACACCCCTTTGCAACTTTACACTGCCTCCTTCTGATGATTTTTGGGGCAGCAGAAAACCTTTCACCATGGGTAAATGCCTCAGAGCTATAAAAAACTGAGAGAGGTTATTGTAGAGGCACTCTACATGGTAGCGTTGCCTCAAACAGAATGTTTCTAAGTGACACGATTTTTGAGTAACATCTCGTCAAAGATTGCAGCCTTTTTTGCACTTTGGACTCTTCAGGGATATCGTTGGTACAATGTAGCTCAGACTGTTTCGACATGTTTGGGTGAAAAACAAGACCATGCCTAGCGTAAATGTACCCATCTGAATGCGTTAGAACAGTCAATTTGGTCACATCACGAGCAGGACACCAAAAATGCAAAAGTTGCTTTGTGCAACTTGACAACATTGACACTTTTTTGCAACATGACTCAAAGACTCAAACTGACCCCAAATGACTCAAAGTGACTTAAAATCACCTTGATTATAGAGGTCGAGGCGCTCCTTATCATTCATTCATTATGAGCGCCTTGGGAGAATGGTATATAGGTCATCATCATGATTGGGCGCCCTGGATCCAGAGTGTTGGAGAGATCATCAAATGGTGTCTAGTAGGGTGAGTTATGAGTTTGGTCGCATCAGGAGTAGGACACCAAAAATGCATAACATGATGATGTAAAAATGTGTACATATGTGTAAAAATGCAGGAGGAAATAAAAAAGACAAACCTTACAAATTAATGTGCATACTTACAACTCAATGTAACATAACTTTACAAAATCAATGTGAATACTTACAAATTAATCCAATGAACCATCTGGATCTGCTCTACTCTTTATTGTGTCAAGTATTGCTTCATGGTTAGACTCACGCACCTTCCACAATATTTTGTTCAAAGGTCTACCCCGATACTTTATCAAATGAACATTGGATGCCACGACAAGGTTCGAGTAATGAAGAATCTTTCGATGCATGTCAAAGTCCTGAAATAGCCAAATATTAACACTCTTATGTGGGTACCTTCTAAGCCATGTTCCAGTAATAACCACTGATCCTGTAGGGTATTCGATGTTTTCTCCATTTGTAACAGGGGCCTCTAATTTCTTTTTGGCCTCAACACAACGACATAAGTAATAATCTGTTCCCTCTTCATTAACTTCATCTGCAATAACTGCATATACGTGTCCTACATTGATATGTGTAGCAAATTAGATGAAATTAGTCAACATTACAAAAACACTACAAAGTAAGATGACATTACCTGGTTGAACTAGATGAAATTAGATGCATATATGTGCCCTATATTACCTAGTTGAACTAAATCTGATATGTGGTCAAAGTCAACTGACGATTCCATCTGTGTTAGTTCCAGTGCCGTCGGGGGTCGATACATGTCAAGTGGGCTAAGATAACTTAACTACCATTCGTCAACCCACTCCTTTGACTCGCACTCATCCCAGACTTGAATTGTACAGGAAGAACAAAAGCATGACATCTTTCGTGTATGGATACTCCATGAACCTGCAATTGAGCTTCTGAAAGAGTGCATCTCATTTGATCCTGTCAGTGTACAACAATCCTCATATGGTGCAATGTTAGTATCATCTATCAACCAAAAAAATCTATGAACTAAAGACTTACCTTCATTACCTGGACCCATGGAAGCATTACACCACTCGACAATCGATTTTGCATCTGTCAACTTTGCATTGTCTTTATACTTTAACTCTTCTCATGCTATGGCTCTTTTGATACATGCTCTTGCACCATCATGCTCCCCCTTTCCATGCCCGGCCTCACAAAAGTTCCACATATGTTGAATACCTGTAAAATTATGCCTCCTACTCAGCCAATAGAAATTCCGTGAGTTCTTGAATTGTGATGCACAATTATCCGACCATATGATATGCTGACTGAACGATATGCCCCTTCTAGCCAAATCATTGTAGAACACCTGAAAGCAACCTTGCACGAACTCCGTAGAATGTGTGCGATCATCACTAATATAGAAATGATACTCCCTTATGATCTTTCTGTCATCCTCTGTACTATCATTCGCATGAATGAATGTGATGTGCACAAATATAGAAACCTGTGTGGAGTTGTAATATTGTGATTGTACCTCACGCTGTGGCTGTAGACTGTAGTTCTCTGCAAAGTCGACGACTGAAACAATGCTACCAACCGGAAATGTGCCCTTGCATAACTTGAATTGCAAGTCCAACCATCGAGCTCTATGGGCATGTCTTGCATACTCATACACTATGCTGTCACAAAATATAGGCATAAACTGATACACTGGAATCTTTTCAATAACTAATTCACACCTCTTTGCTTCTTTACCATCTTTTGTATTGTATGCCACTGTTTTATACTTGCCAAACTCTACTAGTTCATTTCCAACCGCATGTGTTATTTCCATATGTTCACATATTGGCAAATGTTGCAAGCCACCGCAATGATGACATGTGCCGTCCAAGCATAATTTCTTGTAGAATATTTGACCTTCCTCTCTTTCACATAAAATTCTTGATATGAGGTCTCTTGAAGATGTTGGTGGGGCACATATAGCACAACCTTGCAAATCATTGTTAGTATGCATATCTAAACATATAGACCTATAAGCATCAAAATGGTTAGAAAATTCAATATGTAATCTACAACAACAAGTAGTGCGTGTGTGATTTATCTTAACATAGAAAGGTTTTAGCATTTCAAAATATCTTTGACAAATTTTAATTTGAGGATACTTCTCTAGAAATTTACCATAAAACTGTGTTTGAGTCACATCCAAAAAATGCTTTGGATGTGGCTCGCGGTTCTGACTACCAATTCTCCTTCTTACCACATCCCTTTGATTCAGAGATACCCTTGTGTAATTCTTCCAAAAGTCTTCAATTAGTGATCTCAATGCTTCAACAATTGGTTTATCTTTTCGTGGTAGTCTCCCCAAGAACGCCCATAATTCATTGGCATTAGTGTCCTCAATTCTTTGGCGTCTTCCAACGGCTCTTGATAAAGTTTTCCTATTAATTCTCAATTCTTGACTTGTCTTTCTAATGAGAGGAGCTTTCCTCGTTTGACTACTTACTATAGTCGATGTAATCACACGCCGTGTTGCATTACTATCTTTTGTGCGTGAGGTGTTACCCACACTCTCATACGCACTCATTAGATTCTTGACAATAGATTTTTCACTTGAAGCCTCTGATGTTCTCAACCCAAGAATCTTCATGATAGACCTATACTTTATACTTCGCATCATTTCAATGAATAGTTGACATCTTGCAGTCTCATTTAACTTTTCAAAGAACAATCTCCAAATCTTATTAGCATATCTTCTACAAGTGCGTTTTGGATCTTACCTTCCATTGGCTGCAAAATATTCTCATCAATATCAATCAAATACTTTGGCTTTCTATGCAAAATTCTAGGTGGTGTCAAGTTAGGTAAATTCATCTCAACATTAGGAATTTCATCAATATTTAAATGAGATGGGTTAGATGGTATACCTTCGATCGAAGATGGAATAGATGACATACCTTGAGGTTGAGGTGGGAACGATGGCGTACCTCCTTCATCACATGTGAGTGATGATGTACTCTTAACTTGAGATGTGGTAGATGGTGTCCCTACATGTTGTCTTGCGGTAAAGGATGTGTCTCCAACTATGGTATTCAAATCTCTCGTACCACGAAGTTTTTGCATTCGTTCTCTTTGTGCCGCCAATACAATATCTCTTTGTGATGGTTGTGGTTCCTCTTCAATTGGTATGTCTTCATTTATCGTGTCTAATTTCCTCTTCTCACAAAGTTCCCTCATAGCCATTGCTTTCTTTGCATTCTTAGCTTCTATCTCTTCCTGTGTTGGTTTAATTCTTGATCGTTTCCTCGGCATGACGGAGAATTTGTCTGTAGCATGATAAAGAGACCAATATTAGTTCCTAAGAAATGAATACATGATAATAGTGGGATTTTATTTTTTTTATGTTGTAAGGATTTATTCTTGTATAGTTTGACATCATGGTATGAACTAAGGTTTGTTTATTACACATAATTATTAAAGAGCCCAAGTGTAGAAAATATACATGGCATCATGTGAGATTGTAGGTTGCTTTCTTGATTGGGAATGTGTCTATTTTAAACATGTATGATAAAGCATGATAAAGTAATTCAATCCGAAATAAGGAAAATGTAAAGAACATGCATGTAAAGACTTGACATACCTAAAAAACGAAGATTTGAATGGAGAGAGTACCCAATTATGTAGTGTTTTTATCTTCTTGCATCAAACTCCTCAACAATTTGAGTTTTTCACCACTTGCTTCCTTTTCAATGTTAAATTCTTAAAATTGAATCAAAATTAACATTGCAATACTACAAAAATTGAAACTTGTATAGATATATATCAAATTTGGTTTGAAAACTATGTTATTTCCTCCTTCTCAAGTTGGCAAAGCAGAAAAGGTGGTGGAAAGATCATGCAAAGGTGGTACAATGTGTCAAATGTGCATGTGAACTTCCCAATAGCATGAAAGCACTTCTTTTTTGTCGGAGCACGCACAGAATCAGTAAGAAAACAGAGCATGTGGGCCTGGATCACGGGGGTAACCACTTTTTTACCGTTTTAGTAGAAATACAAAACGCGAGTGCGTTATAACGCGCTCGCGCTATAACACACTCGCGTTTTGTCCTGCTATATATCCCTAATCCCTAAACCCTCAACTCTGATCCCTTGACCCTCAACCCTCAATGTCAAATCCTAATCCCTCAACCCTATCCCTAAACCCTCAACCCTCAATGTCAAATCCTAATCCCTCAACCCTCAACGTCAAATCCTAATCCCTCAACGTCAAATCCTAATCCGTCAACCCTCCAACCCTATCCCTAATCCTTACAACCCTCAACCCTAATCCCTCAACCCTTAACTCTGATCCATCAACCCTCAACACTATACCTTAAACCCTAATCCCTTCAACCTCAACCCTATCCCTAAACCCTTGACCCTCGAACCTCAGCCCTCGACATCAAACCCTAATCCCTCAACCCTTAACTCTGATCCCTCATCTCTCAACCCTAACCCTAAACCCTTAACCCTCAACATCAAACCCTAATCCCTCAACCCTCAACCCTAATCTATCATCCGTCATCCCTCCACACTCTACTTTAACCCTAATTCCTCGACCCTCAACCCTATCCCTAAACCCTTGACCCTCGAACCTCAACCCTCAACCCTCAACATCAAACCCTAATCCCTCAACCCTTAACTCTAATCCCTCGACCTTCAACCCTGAT
The DNA here is from genome assembly GCA_027924645.1 of Cunninghamia lanceolata. Classification (NCBI taxonomy): domain Eukaryota; kingdom Viridiplantae; phylum Streptophyta; class Pinopsida; order Cupressales; family Cupressaceae; genus Cunninghamia; species Cunninghamia lanceolata. The sequence goes on along the minus strand of BSBN01000726.1, from coordinate 16,615,391 downwards.
CCTAAACCCTAACCCCTCAACGCCAAATTCTAATCCCTCAACCCTTCACTCTAATCCCTCAACCCTAAACCCTATCCCTAAACCCTCAACACTATACCTTAACCTTGTCCCTAAACCCTAATCCCTTCAACCTCAACCCTATCCCTAAACCCTTGACCCTTGAACCTCAGCCCTCGATGTCAAACCCTAATCCCTCAACCCTTAACTCTGATCCCTCATCTCTCAACCCTAACCCTAAACCCTCAACCCTCAACATCAAACCCTAATCCCTCAACCCTCAACCCTAATCTATCATCCGTCATCCCTCCACACTCTACTTTAACCCTAATTCCTCGACCCTCAACCCTATCCCTAAACCCTTGACCCTCGAACCTCAACCCTCAACCCTCAACATCAAACCCTAATCCCTCAACCCTTAACTCTAATCCCTCGACCTTCAACCCTGATCCTAAACCCTAAACCCTCAACGCCAAATTCTAATCCCTCAACCCTTCACTCTAATCCCTCAACCCTAAACCCTATCCCTAAACCCTCAACACTATACCTTAAACCCTAATCCCTCAACCCTAACCCTAAACCTTGTCCCTAAACCCTAATCCCTTCAACCTCAACCCTATCCCTAAACCCTTGACCCTCGAACCTCAGCCCTCGATGTCAAACCCTAATCCCTCAACCCTTAACTCTGATCCCTCATCTCTCAACCCTAACCCTAAACCCTCAACCCTCAACATCAAACCCTAATCCCTCAACCCTCAACCCTAATCTATCATCCGTCATCCCTCCACACTCTACTTTAACCCTAATTCCTCGACCCTCAACCCTATCCCTAAACCCTTGACGCTCGAACCTCAACCCTCAACCCTCAACATCAAACCCTAATCCCTCAACCCTTAACTCTAATCCCTCGACCTTCAACCCTGATCCTAAACCCTCAACGCCAAATTCTAATCCCTCAACCCTTCACTCTAATCCCTCAACCCTAAACCCTATCCCTAAACCCTCAACACTATACCTTAAACCCTAACCCTAAACCTTGTCCCTAAACCCTAATCCCTCAACCCTCAACCCTAATCTGTCATCCGTCATCCCTCAACTCTAATCCCTCATTCCTAAACCCTAAACGCTATCCCTATTCCTAGACACTCAACAGGCTCGATACTATACCTTAAACCCTAATCCCTCTACCATCGACACTCTTATTTAACCCTAATCCCTTGACCATTAACCCTATCCCCCAACCTCAACCCTCAACCCTCAACCCTCAACTCTCAACATTAAACCCTAATTCATCAACCCTAAACCCTAATCCCTCAAACCTAAACCCTATCCCTAAACCATCAACCCTCAACACTATACCTTAAACCCTAATACCTCAACCCTAAACCCTAAACCTTATCCCTAAACCCTAATCCCTCAACCCTCAACCCTAATCCCTCATCCCTCAACTCTAATCCCTCATCCCTAAACCCTAAATGCTATCCCTATTCCTAAACCCTCAACAGACTTGATACTATACCTTAAACTCTAATCACTTATCCCTAAACCCTCCAACCCTATCCCTAATCCTTATACCCTCCACACTCTACTGTAACCCTAATTCCTCGACCCTCAACCCTATCCCTAAACCCTTGACCCTCAAACCTCAACCCTCAACCCTCAACATCAAACCCTAATCCCTCAACCCTTAACTCTGATCCCTCGACCTTCAACCCTGATCCTAAACCCTAAACCCTCAATGCCAAATTCTAATCCCTCAACCCTAAACCCTATCCCTAAACCCTAACCCTAAACCTTGTCCCTAAACCCTAATCCCTCAACCCTTAACCCTAATCTGTCATCCGTCATCCCTCAACTCTAATCCCTCATTCCTAAACCCTAAACGCTATCCCTATTCCTAGACCCTCAACAAGCTTGATACTATACCTTAAACCCTAATCCCTCTACCATCGACACTCTTATTTAACCCTAATCCCTTGACCATTAACCCTATCCCTCAACCTCAACCCTCAACCCTCAACCCTCAACTCTCAACATTAAACCCTAATTCATCAACCCTAAACCCTAATCCCTCAAACCTAAACCCTATCCCTAAACCATCAACCCTCAACACTATACCTTAAAACCTAATCCCTCAACCCTCAACCCTAAACCTTATCCCTAAGCCCTAATCCCTCAACCCTCAACCCTAATCCCTCATCCCTCAACTCTAATCCCTCATCCCTCAACTCTAATCCCTCATCCCTAAACCCTAAATGCTATCCCTATTCTTAAACCCTCAACAGACTCGATGCTATACCTTAAACTCTAATCCCTTATCCCTAAACCCTCCAACCCTATCCCTAATCCTTACACCCTCCACACTCTACTTTAACCCTAATCCCTTCAACCTCAACCCTATCCCTAAACCCTTGACCCTCGAACCTCAACCCTCAACCCTCGACGTCAAACCCTATTCCCTCAACCCTTAACTCTGATCCCTCATCTCTCAACCCTAACCCTAAACCCTAAACCCTCAACCCTCAACGTCAAAGCCTAATCCCTCAACCCTAAACCCTATGCCTAAACCCTCAACACTATACCTTAAACCCTAATCCCTCAGCCCTCAACCCTAAACCTTATCCCTAAACCCTAATCCCTCAACCCTCAACCCTAATCTGTCATCCCCCAACTCTAATCCTTCATCCCTAAACCCTAAATGCTATCCCTATTCCTACACCCTCAACATAATCGATACTATACCTTAAACCCTAATCCCTTATCCCTAAACCCTCCAACCCTATCCCTAATCCTTATACCCTCCACACTCTACTTTAACCCTAATTCCTCAACCTCAACCCTATCCCTAAACCCTTGACCCTCGAACCTCAACCCTCAACCCTCAACATCAAACCCTAATCCCTCAACCCTTAACTCTGATCCCTCGACCCTCAACACTATACCTTAAACCCTAATCCATATCCCTCAACCCTTAACCCTTAAAACTTAAACCCTATCCCTACACCCTCAACACTTGACACTATATCTTAAGCCTTAAACCCTCATCCCTAAAGCCTCAACCCTCAATCATTAAACCTTCAACCCTAAACCCTATCCCTAATCCCTCTACCCTCAACACTCTAACCCTAACCTCGACATTAAATGCTAATCCTAAACCCTCAACCCTCAACCCTCAACACTATACCTTAAACCCTAATCCCTCAACCCTCAACCCTAAACCTTATCCCTAAACCCTAATCCCTCAACCCTCAACCCTAATCCCTCATCCCTCAACTCTAATCCCTCATCCCTAAACCCTAAATGCTATCCCTATTCCTAAACCCTCAACAGACTCGATACTATACCTTAAACTCTAATCCCTTATCCCTAAACCCTCCAACCCTATCCCTAATCCTTATACCCTCCACACTCTACTGTAACCCTAATTCCTCGACCCTCAACCCTATCCCTAAACCCTTGACCCTCAAACCTCAACCCTCAACCCTCAACATCAAACCCTAATCCCTCAACCCTTAACTCTGATCCCTCGACCTTCAACCCTGATCCTAAACCCTAAACCCTCAACGCCAAATTCTAATCCCTCAACCCTTCACTCTAATCCCTCAACCCTAAACCCTATCCCTAAACCCTAACCCTAAACCTTGTCCCTAAACCCTAATCCCTCAACCCTCAACCCTAATCTGTCATCCGTCATCCCTCAACTCTAATCCCTCATTCCTAAACCCTAAACGCTATCCCTATTCCTAGACCCTCAACAGGCTCGATACTATACCTTAAACCCTTATCCCTCTACCATCGACACTCTTATTTAACCCTAATCCCTTGACCATTAACCCTATCCCTCAACCTCAACCCTCAACCCTCAACCCTCAACTCTCAACATTAAACCCTAATTCATCAACCCTAAACCCTAATCCCTCAAACCTAAACCCTATCCCTAAACCATCAACCCTCAACACTATACCTTAAACCCTAATCCCTCAACTCTCAACCCTAAACCTTATCCCTAAACCCTAATCCCTCAACCCTCAACCCTAATCCCTCATCCCTCAACTCTAATCCCTCATCCCTCAACTCTAATCCCTCATCCCTAAACCCTAAATACTATCCCTATTCCTAAACCCTCAACAGACTCGATACTATACCTTAAACTCTAATCCCTTATCCCTAAACCCTCCAACCCTATCCCTAATCCTTACACCCTCCACACTCTACTTTAACCCTAATCCCTTCAACCTCAACCCTATCCCTAAACCCTTGACCCTCGAACCTCAACCCTCAACCCTCGACGTCAAACCCTATTCCCTCAACCCTTAACTCTGATCCCTCATCTCTCAACCCTAACCCTAAACCCTAAACCCTCAACCCTCAATGTCAAATCCTAATCCCTCAACCCTAAACCCTATCCCTAAACCCTCAACACTATACCTTAAACCCTAATCCCTCAGCCCTCAACCCTAAACCTTATCCCTAAACCCTAATCCCTCAACCCTCAACCCTAATCTGTCATCCCCCAACTCTAATCCTTCATCCCTAAACCCTAAATGCTATCCCTATTCCTACACCCTCAACAGAATCGATACTATACCTTAAACCCTAATCCCTTATCCCTAAACCCTCCAACCCTATCCCTAATCCTTATACCCTCCACACTCTACTTTAACCCTAATTCCTCGACCCTCAACCCTATCCCTAAACCCTTGACCCTTGAACCTCAACCCTCAACCCTCAACGTCAAACCCTAATCCCTCAACCCTTAACTCTGATCCCTCGACCCTCAACACTATACCTTAAACCCTAATCCATATCCCTCAACCCTTAACCCTTAAAACTTAAACCCTATCCCTACACCCTCAACACTTGACACTATATCTTAAGCCTTAAACCCTCATCCCTAAAGCCTCAACCCTCAATCCTTAAACCTTCAACCCTAAACCCTATCCCTAATCCCTCTACCCTCAACACTCTAACCCTAACCTCGACATTAAATGCTAATCCGTCAACCCTAAACCCTAATCCTAAACCCTCGACCCTCAACCCTCAACACTATACCTTAAACCCTAATCCCTCAACCCTCAACCCTAAACCTTATCCATAAACCCTAATCCCTCAACCCTCAACCCTAATCCATCATCCCTCAACTATAATCCCTCATCCCTAATCCCTAAATGCTATCCCTATTCCTAAACTCTCAACAGACTTGATACTATACCTTAAACCCTAATCCCTTATCCCTAAACCCTCCAACCCTATCCCTAATCCTTACACCCTCCACACTCTACTTTAACCCTAATCCCTCGACCCTAAACCCTATCCCTAAACCCTTGACCCTTGAACCTCAACCCTCAACCCTTAATGTCAAACCCTAATCCCTCAACCCTTAACTTTGATCCCTCGACCCTCAACCGTAATCTGTCATCCCTCATCCCTAAACCTTAAATGCTATCCCTATTCCTAGACCCTCAACGGGCTCGATACTATACCTTAAACGCTAATCCCTTATCCGTAAACCTTCCAACTCTATCCCTTATGCCTTAACCCTCATGATTAATAGCCTTGAATATAAAAAAATTTGAGTGGGACATAACGCGAGCGCGTTATAACGCGCTCGCGTTATGTCAAACATGGCAAAAGACAGATTTGCGGGAAAAAATGTAAGGCAAAACATAACGCGAGCGCGTTATAATGCGCTCGCGTTATTTCTTGCTTTGGGAATCCCAAGCCCTGGGCTTGGGATTTGCTTTGGATTTCCAACCCAAAGGCTTGGAGTGCCTTATGAACAGTCACAGACGTGTTTTTCTATATTCTTCAAAATTTCACATAATTTCGTTCGTGCTAACCCTCAGATTTGCATGTGTTTCAAGGTTGAACAAATCGAACACATGGGTAATGTTAGGCTTTCTCTTAGCTATTTGACGATGTGATTTTTTTCACATTTTAACAATGTTAAGCCTTTCATCTTTAATTTCTTTTGTTTGTGTGTCCATTTTTATGCAAAAACCACTGTTTGGTCTTTTTTTCATTGTAAAATAACTATTCATTCAAATTTCAAAAAAATTACATATTTAGAAACTAGACTCCATTCTACAAATATTAAAAAAATTAAAAAAATGATTTTCAATTAGTTTTCAAAATTTATAGGGGTAGCACGGCCAAAATTCTGTTTTTTATGATGTGTCCACTTTAAAAATTAGTAAAAAATCAAATATTCATCAAAAAATTATCAGAAAAATCGGGCATAAACTACATGCTATTAGCTAATTTCTCACTGAAGCGATTTTAAAAATACCAGAAAAAAGTTGACCTTTTGAGGGAGCCACAAAACATGCTATGTTATGTTTTTTTGACAGAAACAACACCAATTTCTGTGGCTCCCTCTTTTGAACCCCTTAATCTATGCCATTTTCAAAACAAAATAGTAGTTTAGAAAGTAGACTCAGAGCACTACGAACATTGTTTTGGTTGCATCTCCAAATTTTGAGTGTAACTATGCTCAATTTCTCATCCAAGGCCAGTATTTCCTGATTTCAGAAAAAAAGTGGCCACTTAAGACCCCTTTTTGGCCCCCCATCTTCTTGCACTTACCCGGATGTGAATGTTGAGAAATGACTAGGGTTTCTCAACCAAACTCATTTAATTGTGCTACTAGTTTCTCATTTTCTTGTGAATGAATGGTAGTATTGTGACTTGTGATACAATGTCGCATCATGTGTTATTATGAGATGAGTGTGTAATGGGTGTATAATGAGATGTATATCATTATGTGAATATAGAAGTGAATGTAATGATGATTTTGAAGATGTTACTTATGTTCATGCACTATTGTGTTATGTTGAAAAGCATTGTAAGTGAATCTATGATGTTATGGGTAAATGAGTTGCCCTTGTGAAAAAGAGAAAATTGGTATGGATGTTTGGGAGTACTTATTATTGGGTAAAGTTGTATATTTTACATCATGTTGCATAGTCATATGTGGGCTATGGTATTTCCTAGGTAAGAGAAAATGTGATTATACTCCCCGTGATGTCAACCTCCAGTAATGTGCTCTTGCTGAGTGTTGTGAATAACCAGTGCTTGAGATGTGTGCCCATAGGATGGTGATACTATGTACCCATCCATGGAGGATATGTTTGGATTATGTGTACGAGAGAAAATCATACCATCTATGTGTTTTCTTGTTGTCATCCTATTGACTGCCAACCCAAGGGTTATTGATAGGTCAATATGTGGAGGGGTAGTAGCAGCAACAAAGTTCCTTGGGAGGGAATTGCATGGCGTACGCATAATGGTGGCATGAAACAATGGTGATCATTTTAACCTCCTATGGAAAGTACTCACTACTTCCCCTTATTAATGGACCAGATACTTGGTTCATACAATGTTAACTTGATCTACACAGTTCTTGAGGATGACATTAGTTTATGGTATGAGCACCTGTGACAGCTATGATCTTACTCTGAGTTAATTGTATATGAGCCACAACATGTGTGGATGGATGTTATCCCATGCTGAGAGGTATTCTATATTTCTCATGTTCTGACACGATGCCTTAGATATGATGCCACACCCCACTGATGTTCCGACACAATGCTGATGATGATGTCATGTCATTGATGGTAGAAAGCTAAGTTCAAGGACACGATGCCACATACATAGATACGTGAAGGTGTAGTATATATGTTGTGTTCCTACTTGTGTAGAGAGGAGTGGTTTCTCGCACAGAGTAGAGGGTTTGCTCAAGATTGCCTTGATTCCAATCAGTTGGCATGCGAGTGGAATCTATCCATGTGCACCTCTGGCTCAGTGTGTAGCCACATGTGCTTTCTCCATGGGTACACACTATGCAAGATGCTCCTATGAGTATGACATTGTCATGCAGTATACAGCCATTGCATGCTTTCTCCACTTGGTGTATACCATGCGTGGTTGCGCCGCATGAGGTATGTGACCTGGGAGTTCCGGTACAATACCTTTCCATGTGGAGGTTGCATGAGTTGGTCGCACCCACATGAAGGACTATGGAGATAGTCACACTTGTTTTCCTTCTTCCTTGTGTGGTGACTAGCGATAGTCACGTAGTGTTATAATGTGTATATTTCAGAGTTTGTGAATCTTCTTTTCGGTTATTAATGACTTATTTTTCTTGTGTAGACCAACAATTTATTTTATCTTGCTTATATTGGTTTAACCATGGATTATGATTTTCTTTGACATGTAACTCCTGTGGTTACATTCGATTTATTGTTGAAACTATGCGCATTTTTCTTATTTTATTGTTGGAATTGAGATTCATTCTTCATTATTTATATTCTGGATGGCTAGACTAATTAACTTTTTTGTTTTCAAATGTTGGTCTTGTGTTGTGATGTGACTCCTCATTGGGTATGGTGAGATCCACCCATTTGAGTGAATACAAGGAAGCAGATGTAGGGAAACCCTTAAGGATGGGGGTATGTGTGAGTTGTTCTAAGCTCTAATTCACTACCTTCCTATTTTTTGACTATCTCTTAGAGGCTAAAACCCTTACACAAACAAGAGATATGTCATTGTGGCTTGTATGGAAGGGCTCACTAGGTGGGTCAATGCCATTAAGACACATGGATATAGATATTGGACATGGTTATTAGTTATGGACTCATGGATATGGATATTGGACATGATTATTGGTTTTGGACTCATGGATATAATTAGAGATGGATGGTACTACGATATCCACGTGAACCCCTAATGTAGCATTGTGATGTGAATGAGTGTGTATGTATATGTGGGTTGTATAATTTGTCATGTATGTGGTTGCATATTAAAATATAGAAGAGAACAAAAATTGCATCATTATGCCTTGAAAAGTGACAAATTATTGCATTATAAGTAAAGATATGTCATGCATGCTATGAAAGCAGAGGTTGAAATTATGTATATGTGTGTTTGTGTGCTCCATTTTAGAGATGATTGCATATAAAAGTTAGAGAATTGAAAATTTTATGCCTTGAAAGTGCAATTTCCTGCAAATTATGAGAAAATTATGTAATTTATGCTAGCATAAATGTGAAAATTGGCGGTTGTGAGCAACTAATCAGTTGTTTGAGACAATGATTCTTTGAGAAAATTGAATGTTATGACATCATTCTTTATTTTGATTGGAGAAAAATGTTATATGCTAATGTATATTTTATATGAAATCGAGTGCCTTGCCTCTTCTTTACCTAGGGACTAGGACATATTGCACGAAACTGTGTATATCGAAATGAATGTGACATGCTGAATTTTATATTTATATTGAATTTCATGGACTAATGTGTGCTATGGCTGCATCTTAGCGTCTGCAGGATTCCAGGAATAAACCTAGTCCTAGAGGGTAGGATGTAACAACCCTATGTTCACATTTTGGTTGTTGCTTTTCCTTGATGGATTCTGATACTATTATGATGATTGACATAATTAGTTATTATGTTAGATTACATGCTTATATGTTTATATACTATTTTCATTGCTTTTGTATGATTATGGACAAGAAAGGGATGATGTCGTAACACTCATATCCGAGAGGCTTATGATGTCATGACCCTCTTTTTGATGCTTACTGTTGCTTCAGCTATGATGTATGTTATATGCACATGTACTTTGATGTGTGATCGGAGCGATGTAGGTACTAGGTATCAACTCTGCCTGGATTCACAGGCCTGAGCGTAATCTTATTCCTCGACGGTAGTTACTAGAGATAGTCACAGGTCAAACATTCCCTAGCCTAGCCCACTGTACCCAGTTAGTGCAGTGATTCCGTGATATGTGTTTACCTTCTGGTTACCCTGCGGTAATGTCAGTATTGCCCATCTGGTCTTATGTGGGTTGCCAATATTGGTTGTTGAGGTATCTCATTATAGGTTGTTAGTATTTTATTATGGTTTGGCATTAATTTATCATGTGGTTTATTTTAGTATGTCATATCAGTGATTTAAATTATTATATTTGTGTCGTTTGTGAATGGGGTTTTATGTGATTTTAAATAAATCAGTTTGAGAACCCTATTAAGTTAATTAGATTATTGGCATCTTAAGTATTTGTGCCAATTGGTTTTACGTTAGTGATTTTAATAAATCATTTTTGTGAGCTTTGATAATTGTTTATTTAAATTTTAAAGTTCCATTTTAAAATTGAAGTTTGGGCAATTTGTTCACGAAGCAACTAGGTTGTAGCATTAAGGAAATGTGAGGGCTTTGGAAAGGGGGCTAGCCTTTAATAAAGAAGCAAAATCAAATTTAAAAACCTAACCCTAACTGTTGGTCTTAGGGGAGACATTACCTTGAGAAGACTTGTTCATACGGGAGAGGTTCTAGAAAATTGGGAGAAGGGAGAGGTAGCGAGGGTTTGGACAGGAGAGAGGAGGGCATCTGCAAATCACCATTTCGGATCATGTGCCTTGTATATGCCTCCACAGTTTGCACATATGTCAACTAGAGCTTTTCCAACTATAACATCTATTAAAAATTCCCCTTCTGTGATGCTTTGACAGATGCCTATACCCTGTTCCATAGCTCCCATCTTGGCACAGGTAGAGAGAATGGTGGCAAAGGTTTAGGAGATTGGTTTTACGCCAGCCAGTGGCATTTGCTTAAAAGTTTCTAAAGCCTTTTTAACAAATCCATTTTGTGTGTATCTTGTAATCAGTGCATCCCATGAGACGACATCACCTTGAGGCATTCCATCAAACAGTTTGTGACCCTTGTCTCTGCTTGCACATTTTGCATACATGTCTACCTGGGTAGTGACAGGTGAAGGGAGATTTACGTATACATGGAGGTAGCTAGGTTTTTTTGGCTGGCCACCCAAGAAAATGGTGTTCAGTTATGTTTGCAAGGTGGGCGATTAGAGACCCTTGGGTGATCGCAGCTAAAGAAAATAGCTCTAGTCTAGTTCATAGCCATAGCTCATCCCTCTAAGGAGTTAACGCAATCTATTGGGGAGCATGTTTGATGAGGATTATGAGCCTATTAGGAATCACACTTCTTAAGGAAAGCATTTGGAGGAGTAAACGCCAACATGGAAGGAAAAATAAGAGCTAGCCACTTAGCTGTAGGAACCATTTCTAATATCATTATGTCACTCATTGCATTGTGGTTTTACTGCTCTACCTTGGAATCTAGTCGTGCCTTGCGAAACATAGCATTCCTTCATTTCAAGTTTGGGGCATAATTAAAGGTATTTTTCTATGTATTCCTTGAATTTTTGAGTTAGAAATGTATGTGTGTGTTTAAATGTGTTGGGAGTCTTGGTTGCTTTCGGTGTTGTCATGGCAGACTTAGTTTAAAAGTGACTCTCACAGTTTACATTTTCCAATTGTTAATTTAGGGGCAGAAAAATATTTTTAAATCCGACCCTTAAACTCCTATCATAAACTTGAAACCAAATATAAAATTCAACTGGAAACACTGATATCTCAACTGGGTAGAAGTTAGAAATCTATTCTGGGCACTTTGATTTTTGGGCAAATCTACCCAGTCGGTACCCTATCACCCCATATAACCTCTTTTCTTTATTTTATTTCTTGAATTTCTTGAGTAATATATATTTCTAGTGGTTGAAATTAGATTGTAAGTTGTTTAGTTGCACTCTCTTTATCTCTAATTTGGTTTTGGGTCTCCTCTTTTCAGCCTGGTAGAATTCATTTGTAATTTGGGGTAAAACAGAGTATTTCCTTACCAGCTTGAAAACCCATAGCTTAAACTTAATTTTAAAACTAGTATTCAACTAGAAATGCCAAAATATGAACTAGGTTGTGGTCTGATTTCAGATCTGGGCACTTTTTATTTTGAGCATGTTTATGCTGCCGGAACCCTATTATCAACATTGTTATTTATTAAGAGCTGTCATTTATATGCTTGTGTGCTATCTTAGTGCCCTGTAGGCAACAACAGGAAGATGAATCTCTTATTACAATAGTGGAGTAGTTTTAATGAATTTTAATGATGAAATATGGATTGTTTTTAATTATTATTAAAAAATGAAATTTGTTCTTGCTTGGCTGATTTGAATATTTAAATAGCAGTTTTTACTTGACGGATTTAATGATGTTATCATGGATTGTGACCGGTTATGGAATTGTTTTAGTGTGGTTTTGTATACCCTATTTGGTTAAACAAGATGAGCTTAGGTCTAGGATATTGAGTCCTCGTGCATGGCCTTGAATGCTTGTAAAGGCTAAGGATGCACACGAAAAGGCCTATCCGTATGCGGGGCGTCAAGTTATCCATCTGTGGGGCATTGATTTGGGCATGATTGAGTCTCCTCATCTGTATGAGAAGTGTACTTGTTTTCATGTGGTGCCATCCCTTCGAGCACGTATGATGACACACCATCCGATCTGCACCCTAGTGTCTAGTACCTTAGAAGTCGTGAGTAGTACCTGACATGCTATTGGATGAGCATCTCCTTGTTGTGATATTGGCTTTATGCATTGTGTGTCGTGTCTGCTCCGTGATTGATGTGAGTGTTGGCCATTGTATTCCTTGCCTTTACTCTCTTGTTTGGGCCTTGTGACTACCTCTGAGCATGGTGGGGTGGTCTCTTATGAGTCCACATGGTTGGGAGGCATTGCCACCGCCATTGGGGACCGGTGTACATGTATTGGAGCACTAGTTGGAGATGTTCCCACTTGTACTTATTTTATTAGTTATTGTATCTTATCCATGGCTATGCCATTGTACTTATGTATATTCTTTTATGTAATTTATACTCCCTGGAGAGGGATGATGTAAATTATATTAATAAGAAGAAAAGAGATGTTTTATATTTGGCTTACAATTTTCTGGTGTTGGTATCGAACCCGCTTATTCTATGATGATCATTATGGCTCTATGATTAAAAGTGGAAATGGGTATTAGGAACATTTGAATTTGGTGTTTAAAATAAATATAATTTTAACGATGTTTGCAAGGAGGGTGATTTAGCCCTCTCCTTTGGGTTGTACATTCGACCATACTTGGCCGTGAATGTTTTCGATCTATTGAGTCGGCAACAATATTATGTGTATGCTATCTATTTATGTAAAAAAAATATCCTTGCCCTCTTTTGGCTCTTACCCTTTGGGGTTGTGTGGTGGGATGTTACATATTGGCTCAGGTTTGTCATCTACTTTTTTCTCACAATTTATATAAGAACTATCTATCTGAATGTTGGTACATCCTATGACTTCATACTGGTAAGAGAGTATTTTCATGTCACCAATCAAAAAGTTTCATTGACATAAGTTTTGTGAGCTAGTCAAATTGTTCACTAAAACATATACTACTACATATGTTCAGGCAAGAGGAGCTTGTGCTTCCTTTATTTTTGGCTTTGTTACTTTCATGTCTATTGGAGGCTTTCCATCTTTCATAGAAGATATGAAGGTAATTTCGTTTCTCTCTCTATTTTGTAAAGTAACTAGATATGAAGATATTAATGTGGAATCATTAATTATCAACAAGGGACAAGAGATAGGTACAGAGATATATGCCTCTGTGCTAAATATCGAAGCTTTTGTTTTTTCATCTCTTGTGTGAACTAAATAGAATTATTATTTTTATTGTGTAATCTAGGTGTTTCAATGAGAAAAGCTAAATGGGCATTATGGGGTTGTGGCTTTTTGTGGTGGGAAATACTCTATCAAGGACACCCTATTTGCTAATGATTTCAATAATATCAGGGACAGTTTGTTATTACATGGTTAGACTCCATCCGGGGTTCAACCACTATTGATATTTTAATTAATAAATATACAATGAAGAAAAAATAAAAAATCATATTAATATCAATATTATATTAATATGAATATTACACAATATAAATTGAATTAAATCTACAAAGAAATGTGAGATATTGGAGTGCAAAACAAGATATCTCTCTAAATTCCCTACTTGATAGTTTACTTTATGCAATTTCATTGTTTTTTATTAAAAAGGCATAATATAAGTTTTGAAAGGATCCTAAAACCCTTTAAATGCACATAAGAATATCAAAAAATATATTAAATATGAATTAATATACATTTTATTATTAATATATATAATGAATAAAATTTAATAATCATAATAATATTAATATTATATTAATACAAATAATAGACAATATAATAAATCAATATTTTGATCACTATAATATATTAATATTTAATATTTATAAACAAATATATATCAATATTTTATTTAACTATGTTATAGTATTTACTATTATAATTAATATATATAGAATGAAGAAAAAAATAAATAATCATAGTAATATCAATATTATATTAATATGAATATTACACAATATAAATTGAATTAAATGTACAAAAAAAGTGAGATATTGGAGTGCAAAACAAGATATGTCTCTATATTCCTTACTTGATAGTTTACTTATTTTATGTAATTTCATTGTTTTTGATTAAAAAGGGGTAAAATAGGTTTTCAACGGATCCTAAAACCATTTATATGCAGATAAGAATCAACAAAACAATAGCAAAATAATAGCCATACTACAAAGAAAACCAAATACAATGAATAAATAAATAAATAATCATATTAATATCAATATTATATTAATATGAGTATTACACACAATAAATTAAATTAAATCTACAAAAGGATGTGAGATATTGGATTACAAAATAAGATATCTTTGTAAATTCACAACTTGATAGTTTAGCTATTTTATGTAGCAAGTAGTAAAATGCTATAATAAATGAAAAAGAGACTCAAGAATTGGCAATATTAGACTAAAATTCTACATTCTCCAATGCAAACTCCATTCTAGTGTATGCTAACCAAACAAATATTAAATCAAACTCAAAATCAACTTACTAAGTTCTACATCAATATTAAACAAATATTTAATCTAAGAAAAAAAATTTCAACTACAAAACACATACTATTATTACAACACTACAAGGCAAGTACTTGCCATCACGTGGCACTTGTTTACTTAAGAGTTATTTTATTTTTACTTTAGAGCTATTTAAGGATTATTTTATTTCATTTATAGGCTATGGCGTACTTTAGATATATTTTTTAAATATAGGTATGCTAGTATATATTTATATGTATATGAAAATTTAAAAGAATGATAATAATAACAAGAAACGCATTGCGTCACGTGTTGTAGAAATAAGGACAAGGACTTGGAAATTGGGACAGGCACCTACAAGCAATTCATTGTCGTTCTAGATTGTATTTGTTGAATATGTCAATGTATAATTAGATGAAATAGCTCACCCCTTCGTAGATTGAACCAAAATTGTGTCTATTTTGGAGTTAGATCCCAATGTTGAGAAGGAGAGCATATTACTTTGATTAGAAGTTGTAGGGATTTGAATTTATGTAGAATAAATTCATTATGGCATTGATGCTTGTTATGGATCTAGCTATCATATCATAAGGATAAATAATTAATTTCTACTCTATCAAATGCCCCAAGCCATTGACTTTCCTTAGACTTAGGATCTTTAATTTTGACAACATAATAACCCCAAGTATGCATCCTAACACCTCTATATCTTGTTATCTATCTAGATGTTTGACCTTCATGGGAAGCAAGGTTAGGTGTTGACTTCTTTGATTCTTGTCAACAATGTCTTAATAGCCTATTCGCTTTAATAATTTTTACATTTTTTTAGTAAAATAACATAAAGCTTTAAGGATTTAAGTGTAGACCTTCTATAATTTTAATCCCTAAGGAGAATAAAGCAACTTACAAATGTTAAACGTATCATGACTAAAAACAAGCTTAGACATGTTGCATAGCTAAACCATGTACTTTGTCAAATCCATCAATATATGCACTTAAATGTTTCAATATAATTTTTATACCCCCGGTTGTCTGAACGATTGAGATCTGGTGTTATGTGCAACTGCCTAGAGAATCAAATGAAGAGAGAGCTCTAAAATAGCATAAGGTTTATACAATATGGCTCCGTGCATAGTCTACACATGAGTTTTCCCCTGCATATCATCTATTGAAATGACATTCTAAAGCTTGTGAAAGTGGATTCAATTAAACTAAATTATTGAAGTGCAAGTTTTGCTATTGTTGAAATTTACACAATAAAGAAATGAATGGAAAGAAGAATGGTGGCAATAGCACCTTGCTATTGGAGAAGAATTACAAAGAAATTACAAAGTTAAAAATGTTATCCATCACAAAAATGGTTTCAAGAACATTCATATAAATTGACTTTTAATGGTGCATATAGTTTTGCATCTACCAATGATTTCCAAAGTGAAACACCAAATTTTATTAGGAAGTTAAACAATCTTGATTTTTAATTTTGAAGTTGATGCAGAGATTTTTTCTTATTATGACAATAAAGCTAAATGAAATAATGTAGTATGTTTTAGGATCAACCATCCATGTTATTGTGAAGTGTTACCGATCGAGTTTACCAATCTTTTTATTATATTATGTACATTTGAAAGTGTAAATAATCTTATTATTTAAAAAAATAAAAAGCAAAAGAACTTAAATTTAGGTTATTTTATTCTTAAAAACATTTAAAATTAGGAAGAATTTAATAGCCAAACAAATTTTAAAATTGTGAGAATATTTAATAAATATTAAAAAATTAATAAAATAATAACTAAAAATAACTTGACAAACTAATAGTAAACACAAAATTACATATATCATGACTTTTGTGCATTGTCCTAATAGCCTATAATGCAACTCTTGTTATATATTTAATTATTATTCTTTGAAAAAGTGTACGATCACATTGGAGCATTCTTATATCCACCTCAGTGGATGCGGCTAGGTGCAAGTTCTGGATGCCTTTGACCAAAGAAATACTGCTTAGTCATGGCATCTAACCCTAAGGCTACCTAGCAAGGATAATTCATCACATCAAATATAATCATCGAGAAAGAAGAAAACAATAAATATTTTTAATTTAATCCTAGAAATTTCTATCAAAGAGCAAAATTTCTTTGACTATATACATTAGAAATAAGGACCAACCACTTTCAAGGAAGATTCCAATTCACATATTATAAGTTGTTTGGGTAATCTACAACTATAGTGATGATGAATTCCAAAGCATGAATTAAATGGAATATCTGGCAGTAGATATTCACTCATTAGAACATTTTAAGTGTTGATCCTAAAAGCATCATAGAAACATATGTCCTTAAAGGATGCAGTTGTTACCATTACCTGTTTCAGACCCTATTGGTGCAGGAGCTTCAGTTTTAGTCATTTTTTGACTATATCATTTTTGTGATGTTGTTATTTTGGTTTTTCCTAAGGCTTTGAAAGCCATTTTCATGTTTGTAATAAGGACTTAGTCCATTTTAATTGACTAGTCCACTAGAGTGTTTGTTAAGACCTATTTTCTAGGACTTCTCCTTTAGAAACTTTTTTTTTTTTCAAGAAAAGCTATTTTCCAATGATTCATTACCTTCATGGGCAGTTGTACAGGTAGTAGGGAAGTGGAAAGGTTGCAAAACCTTCTATAAACAATACTTTGTATAAACTGGTCTTAAACCCTCCATAGCTAGGGTTTTGGACAAAATGCATCTTTCTTCCTCTGTCCTCTGAAGATGATCGCCATTTCTTGGTGGGATGGAGGAAGGTAGAGTATATTTAGTTTTTTCTATGGTTGGCAGGTTAACTTCCTCTCTGCAAGGTGTATGGCATGCATCTAACTAGTCCTCACAGTGACTAGTTAAGAAACCAATGGTGGACAGCAGCCTAAAGAAAAAAAATAGTCAAATGCTTGATTAAATGAATGATGATTTCTGTGTTTAATGGGGAGATAGACCTGTGTAAGAGTCTAATTGGTCTAGGGCTAGAGCCCTTGATATATTTCCTTTGTCTAACCTCAATCTAGATTGTTCTCTAGAAGGGAAGAACTGTTTACTGTCACAAAAAGCAGACTGATGTCCTTGTTCGCTGTGACAGAGTACGGTCTTGTGCTTTTGTGGAAGGTTGTGAAGTCTTCAAGGATGTTTGGGATGTGTATTAAGCATGTATGGTCTTATGAAGGACTGAGGAGTTAATGTTGTGTGAGTTAATCTTAAAAACTACAAGGAAGTAGTCTTTTCCTTTGGCACTGTCATAAGACAGTCTTATAGAGATTTGTTGTCCACTGTCCTGTATAGTACAGAATTTAACTTTTGGGTCAAAGACCTCAAGTTGGTCCTATCCTTGGTAGGTGTATGTGGTGTTTAGATCCTTTTTGGTAGAGGAGTGGATGTTGATTTAGTCAATGCTTAGGCTATAAGGAGTGAGCCAGTCTAGAATCCTGTTTTTATGATAGTCATGCTGCAATTTACTGTTCTCTATCCTTGCAAGTGTAACACTTAGTGACCTGATGATGGTTGTGTTCTAAACAAGCATTTGTTGATGATAGTATAAAGATCTTGATTAGTAGAGTTGATTGGTAGTAGTTGAGAGTTCTTGAGGTAGATTGCTATCCTAGGAGGTGGACTGTGTATAAAGGCTGGTTAGAGCAGTGACTCACCTTTGGGAAGCTGAATAGCCTGTGAGGGTGGACACCAGTGTGTGGTCTAGGGCTATGTCAGTTCCTTGAGAAGCCTTGTGTAGGCTTATGATAATAAACATCTTGCATACCTCTTAAAGGAAGCTTTGAGATCTAGTGAACTTCAACAACTATTACC
This sequence comes from Cunninghamia lanceolata, assembly GCA_027924645.1. Classification (NCBI taxonomy): domain Eukaryota; kingdom Viridiplantae; phylum Streptophyta; class Pinopsida; order Cupressales; family Cupressaceae; genus Cunninghamia; species Cunninghamia lanceolata. The sequence continues at coordinate 16,596,768 of BSBN01000726.1, read as the reverse complement.
ATTTACCTCTGCATCATATTAGTATCAGAGCCAATATTCTGATTGGAAGCAAGTGTATGTCAGAAGAGGAAATTGAAACAGAGGCTAGTACAATGCCTCCCAAGACAATGAGTCAAGATGCCATCAAGAAGTTGGTGGAAGAGATGGTTGAAGCAAGATTGCAAGAAGCAAAATTGCAAGAAAAGAAGAGGTCTAAGGGCAAGACCAAAGAAGAGGGAAGTTCTTCTGACACAAATGAAGAAATAGAGGCAGAAGAGGATCCTCTAGAGTAGGATATGTCTACAGATCAGAAAGCCTTCTTGAATGCACTTAAGGGTGCTCATGGAGACAGTGGTGATCCCAAGATGGATGTGCCTACTTTTCATGGAAAGTTGGATGGAGATGTTCTCACCAATTGGATAGAAGCTATGTGCAACTTCTTTGATTACAAGGAGTTCAATGACAGCAAAAAGGTCAAGTTTGCCAAGACAAGGCTAAGAGGTTCTGCACTTGTATGGTGGAACTATATGCAAAGTGAGAGGGAGAAGATTGGGAAGAGTCCCATCACTAAATGGAGCAGAATGGTGGCTATGCTCAGAAGCAAGTTCATGCCACCTGACTATGAGATTCAAATCATAAGGGGATTTCAGAATTTGAGACAAAAAGACATGGATGTAGCTGCCTACACAGAAGAATTTCATAGACTCAGTATGAGGGCCAATCATAATGAAGATGAAAAAGGGATGGTGGCTAGGTACCTAAATGGACTGAAATACAATCTGCAAGATGAGATCAGTTTAGTGTTACCAAAGACAGTGGATGAATGTTTCTTATTGGCCTCCAAAGCAGAGGAAAAGCTGAGAAGGAAGGGTGAACAAAGTGCCAGAGGTAGAGGTGGTAGAAACCAAAGAGGAAGAGGCAATTTTGGCCGTGGACAGTTCAACAAAACTGAAAATAACAGTCAGCAAGAAACACAATAAAAAATAGAGCATAGAGGAGGCTTCAGAGGTTGGAGAAGTCATAATGGCAGGGGTAGAAATGGTGGAGGTAGAGGACCAGGAGTCTTCACTGGAAGATGTTATGGCTACAACCAAGTTGGCCATACAATGAACAAATGCCCAGGGAAAGCCAGCAACTCTCATGACAGTGGGAAGAGAAATCAGTTAGTGAAAGATGATGACTGTGAAAGTGTGAATTCACCAATGGGAAGTGCTGCACCTGTTCTAGATGGAGACAGTATGATGATCAAAAGGTCTATGTTGAAGATGCCATTGAAGCAAGAGCCTCCTCAGAGAAAGAATCTTTTCAAAACCCAAGGCCTAGCCTATGGGAAACTTTGCAAAATCATACTGGATTCAGGGTCTACTGAGAATGTGGTATCCATTGAGATGGTTGAAAAGTGCAAGTTGAAAAGGCTACCTCATATTAGTCCTCACAAGATTTCTTGGTTGAACAAGAACCAAAATTTCATGGTGGAGGAACAAACTTGGGTTGAATTTGCAATTGGTGACTACAAGGACAAAGTGCTATGTGAAATCATCCCTATGGATGCATGTCACCTGCTTCTTGGCCATCCATGGTAGTATGATGTTAAAGCTCAGCATGATGGTGAGAAGAATACTTATGTCATCACCAAGAATGGAAGAGCATTCAAAATGGATCCTTTGTTGGAGCAGCCTAGGGGAAAGGAAAATAATAGCAGTGTCATGTTGGTGAATGGCAAAGAGTTCCTAAACCTCTTGAAGGAGAATGACAATTAGGGGTATGCCTTGGTCATGAAGCCCAAGAGTGGAACAGATCAGCAAGAACAAAAATAGAAGGAGCTTCCATTGGAAGTACAACAACTTCTAGATAAGTATCAAGACCTTGTGGTAGAGGAAGTTCCCAACTCCTTACCACCCATGAGGGATATTAGTCATCAAATTGACTTAATACCTGGTGCTACATTGCCTAACAAGGCTGCATACAAGCTAACTCCATAGCAAAATGAAGAGGTGGCAAGGCAAATTCAAGATCTCCTGGAGAAAGGGCTGATTAGGAAGAGTCTAAGTCCTTGTGCAATTCCAAGTGTACTTGCTCCTAAGAAGGATGGAAAGTGGAGGCTATGCACAGATTCCAGGGCCATAAACAAGATCACCATAAGGTATAGATTCCCAATTCCAAGGATTGAAGATCTTTTGGATTATCTGGGAGGATCATGCTATTACTCAAAGATTGATTTGAAATCTAGATATCATTAAATCTGGATCAGACAGGGAGATGAATGGAAGATTGCTTTCAAGACCAATGAAGGTCTTTATGAATGGCTTGTTATGCCATTTGGTCTTAGCAATGCACCAAGTACATTTATGCGCCTAATGAATGAGGTATTAGTTGAATTCATTGGTAAATTTGTTATTGTTTATCTTGATGACATACTAATCTTCAGCAGGACAAGGGAAGAGCATGTGAAGCATGTTGGCCAGGTGTTGGAGAAGCTGCATAAGCACAAGTTGATGATCAACTTAGACAAATGTGAGTTCATGAAAACTGAACTTGTAGACCTGGGATTTGTCATTTCTAATGGTTGTTTGAAGATGGATTCCTCTAAGGTTGAGGCTATTCTCAGTTGGCCTACCCCAAGAACAGTGGGAGATGTGAGAAGTTTCCATGGATTGGCGACTTTCTATAGGAAGTTTATCAAAGGTTTTAGTCACATTAGTGCTCCCATCCTCAACACCATCAAGGTGGAGTCAAATGTAGATTCCAGTGGACAAAGGAAGCTGATGATAGTTTTGAGTTGTTGAAAACAAAGGTGGCTAAGTTACCTACCTTAGTACTCCCTGATTTTGATAAGGTGTTTATTGTTGAGTGTGATGCAAGTCAGCAAGCTATTGGTGTTGTTCTCAGCCAAGAAGGACATCCAGTGGCATTCTTTTCAAAAAAGTTGAATGAAGCCAAGCAAAGGTATTCTACCTATGACTTAGAACTCTATGCAATGGTGCAAGCTCTTAAGAAATGGAGACATTATTTGCTGCCCAAAGAATTTATTGTTTTTACTGACAATCATGCTTTAAGCTTTCTTAACAGTCAAGAAAAATTGAACCATAGACATATTAAATGGATGGAACAACTACAAATTAATACCTTCACAATTAAGCACAAAAGAGGTGTCTCTAACAAGGTGGCTGATGCATTGAGTAGGAGGTTGCTTCTTGTTCATGAAATTCAATTAGAAAGCATGGGTATTGACTGTTTAAAGGAGCTGTATAAAGAAGATTCTGATTTCAAAGAGGCTTATGATGTTTGTGTGAACTTGGCTAACACATTCCATGGAGAATATGCAGATTTTGTTTTACACGAAGGCCTTTTGTTTAAAGGCAATTTGTTGTGTGCCCCTAAGTGCTCCATGCGGGACAACATCATCAAGGAGAAACATAATGGTTCTTTAGGAGGACATTTTGGCTTAGACAAGACACTAGAACAAGTCACAAGGTTCTATTTTTGGCCAAAGGTGCAATCAGATGTGAGGAAGTATGTAGTTAGTTGTGCAATCTGTCAAAGAGCCAAAGGTGTGTCTTCAAATGCAGGTCTATACCAACCCCTTCCCATTTCCAACAGACCTTGGGAAAGTATCAGCATGGATTTTGTGCTTGGGTTACCCAAGACAGCCAGAGGGGTGGATAGTGTGTTTGTCATTGTTGATCGGTTCAGCAAGATGGCTCATTTTGTGCCATGTAAATGCACAAATGATGCATCTCATGTTGTAGGTCTATTTTTCAGAGAGGTAGTAAGGATACATGGTTTGCCATTGTCCATTGTAACTGACAGAGATTCTAAGTTTGTAGCTCACTTCTGGAGGACCTTGTGGAAAAAGTTGGGCACACAGTTGTCCTTCTCATCAGCCTACCATCCACAAACTGATGGTCAGACTGAGGTGGTTAATAGGTCACTCAGAAACCTTCTAAGATGCCTCACAAAGCAACATGGTTTGGCATGGGACTTGGTTATCAGTCAGGCTAAATATGCCTACAATGATTCAAGGAATAGGAGCACTGGTAAAAGTCCTTTTGAGATAGTTTATGGCTTTCATCCAAGAGGGCCACTTGAGCTGAAGGATCTCCAAGGTTGGGATAGGAGTGCACTTGGTGAAGAGTTTGCTACCTCCATGAAAATAGTCCATGATCAAGTCAAGTTGCAACTAGAAAAATCAGTCACAAAGTACAAAGAAAAGGCAGATTTGAAGAAAAGAGAAGTACAGTTCAAAGTTGGTGACTTAGTTATGGCATATCTGAGGAAAGAAAGGTTGCCAAAGGGTCAGCCAACTAAACTCCTGATGAAGAAGATTCGGCCATGCAAAATAGTGCACAAATTCGGTCCAAATGCATATGAGATTGAGTTACCATCTGGCCTTGGTATCTCTCCAATTTTCAATGTTTGTGATCTTTTTCCTTTCAGACCTCCATTGCCTGGTGAAAGTGGATCAGATGTGGTGGCTGAAGATACTGATTGGATCAAGGATTTGCCTCTAAGCAAACCTTTATAGTTGGAGTGCATTCTAGATTCCAAAGTTATCAAGAAGACTCAAAGAGGTGTCTATAAGGACTACTTAGTGAAATGGAAGGATCTTCCTGACTTATAGGCCACCTAGATGATTGAAGAAGATATCTTGAAGCATGGCATGACACTTCAACAATTGGCAACTCAAGGGACTTGAGTTTTTCCCACAGGGGGAGTATGGTGCAGGAGCTTCAGTTTTAGTCATTTTTTTACTATATCATTTTTGTGATCTTGTTATTTTGGTTTTTCCTAAGGCTTTGAAAGCCATTTTCATGTTTGTAATAAGGACTTAGTCCATTTTAATTGACTAGTCCACTAGAGTGTTTGTTAAGACCTATTTTCTAGGTCTTCTCCTTTAGAAACTTAGTTTTTTTGAAGAAAAGCTATTTTCCAACGATTCACTGCCTTCATGGGTAGTTGTACAGGTAGTAGGGAAGTGGAAAGGTTGCAAAACCTTCTATAAACAATACTTTGTATAAACTGGTCTTAAACCCTCCATAGCTAGGGTTTTGGACAAAATGCATCTGTCTTTCTCTGTCCTCTGAAGATGATCGCCATTTCTTGGTGGGATGGAGGAAGGTAGATTATATTTAGTGTTTTCTATGGTTCACAAGTTAACTTCCTCTCTGCAAGGTGTATGGCATGCATCTAACTAGTCCTCACAGTGACTAGTTAAGAAACCAATGGTGGACAGCAGCCTGAAGAAAAAAAATAGTCAAATGCTTGATTAAATGAATGATGGTTTCTGTGTTTAATGGGGAGATAGACCTATGTAAGAGTCCAACTAGTCCAGGGCTAGAGCCCTTGATACATTTCCTTTGTCTAACCTCAATCTAGATTGTTCTCTAGAAGGGAAGAACTATTTACTGTCACAAAAAGCAGACTGTTGTCCTTGTTCGTTGTGATAGAGTACGGTCTTGTACTTTTGTGGAAGGTTGTGAAGTCTTCAAGGATGTTTGGGATGTGTATTAAGCCTGTATGGTCTTATGAAGGACTAAGGAGTTAATGTTGTGTGAGTTAGTCTTAAGAACTACAAGGAAGTAGTCTTTTCCTTTGGCACTGTCATAAGACAGTCTTACAGAGATTTGCTGTCCACTGTCCTGTATAGTACAGAATTTAGCTTTTGGGTCAAAGACCTCAAGTTGGTCCTATCCTTGGTAGGTGTATGTGGTGTTTAGATCCTTTTTGGTAGAGGAGTGGATGCTGATTTCGTCAATGCTTAGGCTATAAGGAGTGAGCCAGTCTAGAATCCTATTTTTATGACAGTCATGCTGTAATTTACTATTCTCTATCCTTGCAAGTGTAACACTTAGTGACCTGATGATGGTTGTGTTCTAAACAAGCATTTGTTGATGATAGTATAAAGATCTTGATTAGTAGAGTTGATTGGTAGTAGTTGAGAGTTCTTGAAGGTAGATTGTTGTCCTAGGAGGTGGACTATGTATAAAGGCTGGTTAGAGCAGTGACTCACCTTTGGGAAGCTGAATAGCCTGTGAGGGTGGACACCAGTGTGTGGTCCAGGGCTATGTCAGTTCCTTGAGAAGCCTTGTGTAGGCTTATGATAATAAACACCTTGCATACCTCTTAAAGGAAGCTTTGAAATCTAGTGAACTTCAACAGCTATTACCATTTACCTCTGCATCACCTATACAACTTATCATTCTCCATGTTAAACCAAATTAAAGCAGGCAAGCATACCTTTCCTGAAATGATAAGCGAACAATCCTTGTTACTATTGTGTTTTGAGACATCTTCAATTGCATACACCTTGGAATCACCCATCTTGAAACTAGTTGTCACATAGTAAGCCAATCAAATCTATCCAATACCGACTTTCACACATACAATTCAATTCATCCGGCATAATAGATTTCGAATTGTTGTGCAACCCAAAGAAAAATAATATTAGTTTCCATTCTCCATATAGTTATTGTCTGATAATTGTAACAAGAAAAAATTAGGCAATATATTAATTATGAGTTCTCTGGCATTTGGTGTATGTGCCACGTATCTCTCCACCATTTCACTTTTCCAGTTGTTTATTTTCCTTTTTGGGATAGCTGTTTATAATTTTGAACATCTATTATAACATTGGGCTCCACATTTCTGCTTTTGTTTTTATTTTTTTTTAAAAGAGGGAGGAAGGATCCCTCAGACATAAAATGATCATTAAATTAAAAGGTACATATTGTGAATACAAAGGCCAATCAGGGGCCAATGAAGACCAAAAATGAAAACCAATAGCTGAGATATCAACCAAAATGCCGGACAGATCACGGCATTGAGAACAAAAGGAGCACGCAGGCTTAGAAGACCAAAAATAGAGAACTCCACCTTGGCCACGCCTCTTCCAACTGGAAGCTGCATGACAAGAGGGCCTACTCATCCACAAAAACTGAGGGGGGAGGACAGTGCGTCAGTATCTAACAGTGATTGAAGCTGAGTAGGGATGGCAGAGTCTGTGGGATTGAAGAACCATTCTTCACAAGTCTGACCAATGACTTTGTTTGCCAACCACTCTGCCACACGATTGGCTTCTCTAAAATAGTGGGAAATCTGAAAAGAATTAAATCTTTGCAAAAGAATTTTGGCTTGAGATAAAATATAGTTTGCTTTCCAAGAGTCTGATCTGCCATTCTTCAACCAAGTAATTATATTCATGGAGTCTCCTTCCACCCAGATGTTGCTAATACCAGCTTCTGTGGCCATTTGAAGACCATGAAGAAGCGCCCAAGCCTCGGCCATAGGGTTTGTGGGGGAATTTTGGTAGCTTTAGCTAATAGAAGTTTGCCATTAGAAGATCTCAATATGCATCATGTTCTCGATGGTCTTGGGTTTCCTCTACATGCCCCATCAAAATTTAGTTTGACCATACTTTCAAGAGGAGGAAGCCATCTCACCTTCGACCTATCCACTTTGCTCAATGAAGAAGCCAAAACACTGCCATTTGAAATTGGTTCCAAAAAATCCCATTTCTTGACCATATCATTATCCCACACCGTCCAGGTAGAATTGGGGTTGGAAGATTTCCTTCCTTTGGCCATGGCCACCTCTGAAATGGATCTATCGATGTTTTCACACACTTTCTTTAGAGAAGACGATGATTTACGAAAGATTCTAAAATTTCTTTCCTTCCACACTTGCCAAATAATCATTGCTGGACTTATTTCCCAAAGGCATGCAAAGGTGGAATCTATATAAAGTCTTGGCCAGCTTTTGAGAAAAGAAAGAAGGGTTTGAGGTAATGGTGAGAACCAATTGAATTTTCTCATAACCCAAAGCCAACATTCTCTTGTGACTGTGCAAGATAATAGAAGATGATTCGTGCTCTTGTCCATTTCACCGCAGAGCACACATTTGAAATTGGCACCCAAAGAAAATTTATGTAACCTGTCACCTGTAAGTATTCGCCCATGAAGAGCCAACCAAGTAAAAGCACCTGCCTTGGGGAGGACAGCATCATTCCAACATAAATAGGATGGCCAATCAATATTGGGGGCAATTGTAAGACTTCTATATCCCTGCTTAGCCGAGTATTGGCCAGACTTGTGAGCCACCCCCATCAATTCATCTTCTGTTGAAGAGAAGAAAATCACTCTTTTCTTTAAAATGTTATAAAGTAGTATCTTTTGCTCCTAAGGAAAATCACAGCTCTCAAAACCCCTCCAAGAAGCCCTGTAGGAAGGGGAAACAAGAGTCCTGTGGCAATAATCTTTCACTTTAAGACCCCATACCTGTTCCAAATGAGACCTAGCCTCCTTTAAATCATGTCTATCAAAGAGTTTGGGCCAGCCATTCCACGAATCTGTCCAGAAATTAGCTTTCTCACCATTATGAATTTTCCAAGAGAGATGTGGGAGAATAACGTCTCTGCGCTTAGTGATAAATTTCCAAATGGAGGAACCCATGGGAGGATTTTGGACGGTGAAAATTCTCTCCTTGTCTTCATTGTCAAGATATTTACCTTGCATTATTTTAACCCATATAGAATCAGGCCTTTTGTACATTCTCCAAGCTAGCTTTGCCCCTAGAGCTTGATTGTGCAGCTCGAGGTTAAGGATTCCGACACCCCCTAGACACTTTGGTTTACATATTTTGTCCCAAGAAATCAAATGGATCTTCCTTGCTTCTGAACCACCCTGCCAAAGAAATTGTTTGTAGGTCTTCTCTAGCTCCAAGAGAATTGATTTAGGAGGTTGCAGAGTAGACAGCAGATAAATTAGAACAGCAGTTAGGATAGCTTTGAGAAGCGTCATCCTCCCAGCCAACGTCAGCCATCATCCTTTCCACATCCCTATTCTAGATTTAAGCTTACTTACCATCTCCTTCCACATATCTCTTTTGTTCCCGCCATTGAAGAGAGGGATGCCTAAGTATTTGTTGGGTAGTTCCTCTACCTTGAATTCAAAAATATCAGAGATGTCAGCCCTCGCATTAGCGGAAACATTGAAGAGAAAGACTTTGGATTTGTTGGGATTTACTAGTTGCCTTGAGAACATACAGTATTTAGCCAGAGTCTTTTTTATGGAGATAGCTTCATGCCTCGAAGCTTGGCCAAAGAGGATAGTATCATCAGCGAAGAGTGTGTGGGTGAAGGAGAAGTTCACATTCCTGATTCTCAATCCATTCCACTCCCTCTTTTGATTCTCTTCTCTGATTGCCCGGTTAGAGCTTCTGACATAATTATGAAGAGGTAGGGGGATATCAGATCCCCTTGTTTGAGCCCCCTGGTTGAAACAAAGGGACTGATTTCTCTACCATTCAATAAGACAACCATGTTGGCTTTCAAAATGCAAGACAAAATCCACTTATGCCAAGAGGCTAAGAAGCCTAACTTAGTCAGCATATACATTAAAAATGACCAGTTGACTCGATCATAAGCCTTCGCCATGTCTAGTTTGATGACCATACTTGGAATCTCCTCCATCTTGATCGAGTGAAGAATCTCATGCGTAATAATTGCGCCCTCCGCTGTTTCCTTACCCGGAATGAAGCCACCTTGTTCCTGAGAGATGATTTCCAGAAGTAGTGCAGCCAGACGGTTGGCTATAGCTTTGGATATAATTTTGTAAACAAAATTACATAAAGAGATGGGTCTGAAATCCTCAAAGGAGGAGGGGGATTTGTTCTTTGGAATAAGTACAATATTTGTCTTTTTCCAAACATTAAGCATGTTTTGAAATTTTCTCGACTCCTCCACTGCACGCCATATGTCTTGTCCCACAATATCCCATGCATGCTAGAAGGACCCTGACCATCCATCTGGACCTGGGGCTTTGTCTCCTGACATTGAGAAAACTGCAGTGCGGATTTCATCCAAGGAGAACTCCTTCATCAATTGAGAATTTTGAGAATCACTCACCAACTTTGGAACATAAAAATCATCAAAATTTGGAGACCGAGGAGAAGATGTTTGCGTAAGAAGATTCTCAAAGAACTCTTTAGCATAATCTTGTATCTGCTGTTGGGATTTTAGGAGTGAGCCGTCCTCCTTTTTGATAGAATGGATGCAGTTGGAATTTTGTTTTTCAGCTTGCAAGAAGAAAATGCGGGTAAATACTGCATCCTAGATCATAATGTGATTATGTGAAACTTACAATTCATTGCAACCCATTTAATTAAGATAAATTTTTGTTCATGTGATTAGATCGAGAGATCGGATGAGCCTTTGGACAAAATCACTAGAAGCCAAGCCATTCAAACTCTTGTGGACAAGTACCAGTTCTCTAATTATTATCAGGCAACACAAGCTAGAGTACAGGAAATATCACAAATTGTAAGCTCACACGTTAAATCTAATTATCCTGATATTGACGTCAATGATTTTCAAAATTGAAAAAATTTGCTCGGAGTTTCTCTTCTTCTAGAAACATTTTTATAATTTGAGGTTGATTTGTAGAGAGGAACTGTATTGGATTCAAGGGGCAGCCAAGCTAGTTTCTTGATGTAGTATTTCATTTTAACACGAAGGTCCTTCGTCAATATGACCAGAGATGTTGGGTATTATTGGCTCAGGCTTGTCATCTACTTTTTTCTCACAATTTGTATAGGAACTATCTACCTGAATGTTGGTACTCCTATGACTCCATACTGGTAAGAGAGCATTTTCATGTCACCAATCAAAAAGTTTCATTGACATAAGTTTTGTGAGCTAGTCAAATTGTTCACTAAAACATGTACTACTACATATGTTCAGGCAAGAGGAGCTTGTGCTTCCTTTATTTTTGGCTTTGCTACTTTCATGCCTATTGGAGTCTTTCCATCTTTTATAGAAGATGTGAAGGTAATTTCATTTCTCTCTCTATTTTGTAAAGTAACTAGATAGGAAGATATTAATGTTTATCATTAACTCTCAACAAGGGACAGGAGCCTCTGTGCTAAATATCAAAGCTTTTGGTTTTTCATCTCTTGAGTGAACTAAATGGAATTATTATTTTTATTGTGTAATGTAGGTGTTTCAGCGAGAAAGGCTAAATGGGCATTATGGAGTTGTGGCTTTTGTGGTGGGAAATACTCTATCAGAGACACCCTATTTCCTAATGATTTCAATAATATCAGGGACAGTTTGTTATTACATGGTTAGACTCCATCTGGGGTTTAGCCACTATGTGTTCTTTGTGTTGTGCCTATATGCAAGTGTTACAGTGGTTGAAAGTCTTATGATGGCCATAGCTAGTGTTGTGCCTTCGTACCGGAAATCTTTTTCAAATTATTTTTGGGATCGTTGTACAACACTATAAAAGAACTTGCACAAACTTGAACAGAGGAGTAGAGTATATTCAATTGCATGATTTAAAAGCTCAAAGACAAATTTATGCGCAGGCACCTCTCATAGAAAATGGTGGAACAAGCTGCCACGCTCTTCCACTCCCATCATCACCTCTGTTATGAACAAATTTTACCGCCACAACAGCCATGTGAAATTTACCATTTCAAAAAAAAATTTCCAGCATTTTAATTATTGAAGTTTGTTGCGGGAGAAATTATTATGCTAGCATTTAAGCTGAGAAACATGTAGCCGAAACCTTAAAGCGAGGGTAAATTTTTTTTATTCTCTCTGTTAATTTTAGAGCAAATATTTAGTTCGACTGGTTCCAGTTTTAATTGAGCTTGTGCATATGTTCTAGTGAAAGATATATCAGTTTTTTTTCTTTTTCTACGAATAATATGATGCAGGGTTTATGATTATTTTCAGCCGGAATTTTCCATAATTCATTTGTAACTTTGATAGTTTGGTTCAAATTTAGCTCTTCTAGCTGTTCTTAAGGAAATTTAGCAATTCTAGTTGTTTTTAAGGGTTAGGTGAGAGGATTTTGTTTTAAAATGTAGGTTCCTTAACTGTCCCTGTTCCAAAGAAACTAGTGCAGAAAGATTTAGTTACTCAAAGAAAATATAGCAGAAAGATTTAGTTACTGAAAAATAGGGAGTTACTAGTAAAAGAGCATAAAACAGGACCAGAAAGACCATATGGCACAAAATGAAAAGGAAATGAAAATCACTCAGAGAACATTCAAATTGGGCTAAACCCTACTGCACTAATTTTTTTTTTGATGTCTTTATTGATAGATATAAACTGGGTTGAATTTACACTTGAATTTTGCTCATTTATTGCAGGCGTTGAAGGTTAATCATCTGTGTATCATCCATCTCATACCAGTCATCATAGCCAGAGCGTACAAAGTAGTAATAGTGACAAGAATTTAGAGAAAATCCAGCATGTACAAGTACTGCATAAAGCTCATATTTCATCTCACCCTATAATGCAGAAGAGGTACAAATAATAGTAAATGCTTGCCAAATTCAATTAAACAAAACTCACTTTATCTTGTTGAGGATTGCTGAAAAAGAGTTCCATGTCTAAGGCTTAAGGATATACATCTATTTTCTATACTTTATCACCAAAACACCCCAAAAGCCCATTGTTGGCAAAACCCTTGAGCTGAATTACAAGATCATAGATGGTTGGCTAATTCTTAACTGTTTTAAGATTGGTTCATTTTGATGGCAATTGTCACACTAATATTTTAAATGGAGAACAGTTGACTCTACACGGGTAAATGACTGGAGTGCACCTGCAAGGAATCGGTTTCATCCATCTCCAAGCTCAAATCAATAAATCATACAATTGCATTGGAGTACAAAAATTCAATGCAAAAATTGCAAATAGCTCAAGATTACTAGGTTTGGTACACCTTATTTTTGCATCAACACATGATAAGTGTTCAGATCTTACCATAGCTTGGCCTTCCGAACAACTAGTAATTCCTACAGCTTCATGGAGGAATTCTACTACAACAGTTTGGAGGAACAATTCATAAGAAAAAGAACCTCAAAGAAATTTGAAAATCCAGATCTTACCATAGCTCGGCCTTCCGAACAACTAGTAATTCCTACAGCTTCATAGAGGATTCTACAACAGTTTGGAGGAACAATTCATAAGAAAAAGAACCTCAAAGAAATTTGAAAAGACAAGAATGGATTGAGTAATCTTGCTGGACATATTTGTCTTCATATCACAAGACATTGAAATAAATATAGTTATGAATGCAATCGAGACTTTTGGCAACAAAATCAACACTCAGTAAATACATACAAGATTTTGGGGCCCTCAAAATTAATAAGGTGACAGACTTTATGTCATGTCTCAACCATAAATGTACATTTGTCTTATTTTTTTATAAAAAGTTTATTGGCATCCTTTGAAAATTCAATAAATTTTTAAATTATTATTTCATTTTTACACTGACTGTTCACAACATAGACGAATCAGATAACAGATAACTGATATTTTTTAAATGATTAAATAAAAAAAATATGAACTATAGTATTGTTTTGGAAATTTTTAATTCTTTGAGATGATCAGACAAATAATTTAGAAAATTGCATCTAAGGGATGCATTAGTACACCTGCCTTCGACAGGAACTAATAATGAGAAGAAAAAAAAATCTCACCTCCACTCACAGCCATGGATCCCTGTTTCTAGTTAACTTTTCGAAGAGCCATTTCTCCCACATTACCCTATTCTCTTTCCGCCGCTTTATTTCCCCTCCAAGCAAAACAAACAAACAAAAACATGATTTCAAATTTCTTTATGCTAAGCGTGTGTATGTCTTTATGGATTAGGGCTTTCCTTATTACATCTTCTTTTTAATCGTGTAAAGAGGAATTTGAATTTATATTTTTTCTATAAGTTTAGAAAAAAATATGAGAGAGAATAATACTATCCTTGAGTATATTGAAAGAAAAAAAATAGTAATGTTTCATCTTCAGGGATTGAAATTCTAAACAAATAATTATACCATTTTAGATTATTTTATATTTCTTCTTTTTAAAAGTTTATGGGATTATATAAATGGTTAGGTTTTATCTATTATAGAATTAAACACAATTGTGTTTCAAATATAAAATGTGTTATTAAATTATGATTTAAAATATATTATACAATATTTTTGTTATACAACATATTATATTACTGGAATGTATCTATATGTATGCGTTTATAGCATGGTAAGGAATTAAGGCATCGTCATGTTTAAGATTGCACTAAGGTATATGAAGCATAGTTATAAAATAAGAGTATATACATACGTGTGGATTACCCTATATATACAAATTTACATATGAGTTATTGCTGGATTTCATCATTCATCAAAATAAGTTATATTGTGAGGGACAGTTATGTCAAAATAGTTGTAACATCTCTCCATGTTCATTATTATGCAAAACTCATTATGCCTTGCATACTTATGTCATGATAGTGTATATTTCGTATGTATAAATGTATCATCTTTTCTATGGAGATTGTACATGTGATGAGTTGAATTAGAGTCATAGATAATGTAGTGCAATGTCATATAATTGGCAATGGTCTTTTGTGGTAAATTATTTTAAAAAAATGGACCTCATTTGAGATTTTTGTAGTTAATTTTGGGGCATGACAATGTCAAACAATGATGAAATTGCCACCAAAGCCCTAATCAAATAAGTCTGAAATTCATGGAAAGGTCTAATATAAATTATGAATATAAAAATGATGACAATCATTGTTCACAAAGTCTCCCAATAGTGGCACCAACCATGCCAAAACCCTGGGCGATGAATGGATGATGAAAATATGTCTTATAAACCCTCTGATCTGCATACATTCGCCAATAACCTACACAAAAGCTTCAAACCCTAGTTGATATGATGATTTCCTTACAAACCCTGGCTAGTATGATGATCCTTTGAAGCTCCAATATGAAGTAAAACTTGCAATTATGCTGAATAGTAAACCCTAGGTGGATTTACCTCTCAAGTGGTGTTGGGTTTTCATCCAAACCATAAATGTCTAAAGGTTTTCATCCTCAGAACAAGCTGAACCAAAAGTTACAACCAAAGAGAAAATCTCCAAATTCCAAATGACAAATTCACAGTATGATCCAAATGACTCCCAAACACCCATTTTATAACCCACAAGTTAGATACCCAAATTCACTTTATTTTATTTTACTTTCAAGTCCACCTCCATAATAAAATATTATTTTATTTTATTTTTCTTTTTTCTTCCTCAACTTGGGCAGCCAAAAATAAAATAATAAAATGTTAATATTTTATTATTTTTCCCATCTCACACTTGGGCAGTCACCTTTGACAAAATATAATATTTTAATAAATAAAATATTATATTTATTTTGTCATTTTAATTTATTTTATTTTCTCTTTACTTTTAAAGTGACTTTCCAACTTTCCAAATCTCCATGTTTAAGTTATTTTCCAACTTTCCAAATATCTAAGTCACTTTAGTTACAAATAAGTTATTATAACCAACTTTCCAAATGTCAAGGTCACTTAAGTTGTAAAGGCTCAAAAAGGGGACATTACAAGTCCTCCCACCCCGAGATTGCTTGCCCTCAAGCAATCACATGTGAATGGTTGATTACTTTCACAAGATACCAAGATCCCATATCCTTCTTGTATCACCATACATACTCAACATGAAATGAGGAACATCTCTCATCATAACATCCATAATACTCACACATACTTCCTCAAAGTTGCTGGTGTAAAAGATGACATCAATGTTAAAACTGAAAATCTGATTTAAACTCATTTTGGGATTGCTTCCACTATCATAAATTGATGCAAACTCATCATTACTCAACATCCAAGTGTTGTAGTGATAATCCCATGCACACAAATCCATGCAATCAACTGCACTCATCAATGTAAATTCTAAAAATTTCATGATCAGCAATGTAGAACAACCATCTCTCATCAATGCATGTGGTAGTGACCCATGAATTAGGGCTGGAACATTTGTGCCCTCATGCTCATAGCTATACTATACACCATAGTCCATCTAAAATGCATACATTTGCAACTCAAAACTAAGTATCTCAATGACAATATCTTCATACCTTGATTCATACCAAACCCAAACAAGTGAATCCATGGCACTTGTCACAAATCCTTGAAGTAGGGCAGCCTCCAACTCTATCAATGAATCATCAACATGATGTACTTGCACCTCACCATGAATCAACTTCTCAAGCTCTCCATGAATGATTAAGGGCTCAACCAAATCTGAAACACTTATGTCTCCTTCTTCATGTATAGGCAAAACACTAGTGGTTGATCCACTAAGTGCATGCTCAACTATTCCATCCTTATCTATGACTTGAACCTTCAAGGGGCTCTCAATTAGAGGTAACTCATGACCCTCATGATGCAAATTAGGTATACAAATAAAATTTACTGAATCATACCTATTCTCATGTTTAACCAAATCTGCATTCTCTTCTTGCTTGCTCACCTCAAGAGGCTTCTCCTTTGCTTGCTTAACCTCCATGTATTCTTCCCTTGGAAGAAATAGAGATCTAAGGTGTGATCCCTTTGTTTCCTTGCTTGATCTAGCTGATTGCAATGTTCCTTGACCTCTTGTAGGTATTGTCTTGCTTGGGCAGCCAACAACTTTGCCTCCTTAGCCCTTTGTAACCAACCATCACACGTCTTCAGTTCTCTTGACATCCTCCATGGTATGGTGTCTGAAATCATACTTGTTGTGGCTTGAATCTTCAATACGTTCCTTATTCTCAACACTCAAATCAAGAGTGCCAACAATGGGAGATTCTTCTACCTTATTGTCTTTATGGGAAGTGGCTACTATCTCATGAATGTGAGAAGAAATAGGATTGTTGCCACAAAACATAAAATCAAACCTATTGTCATACCTTTGTGTGATGTCTTCTAGATCCTCAAACACTTCTTCCTTTGCTGAATGTTCTCCCACTAGTGTTGATCCAGTAGATGCTGATTTGGTCAATTGATTTTTTCTCTTCTTTTCTTCTTCTTGTTGTGCAAGTAACACAGTGGTTGTCATTAGTTGTTGGTATTGCATATAACACTTTACAAAATTATTCATACCATTCATAAACTCTTTCATATGTTGATCAATTCTTTGTGGACTCATACTATTCCTTCTATCACCCATTGTGCTAGCTATTCCAAAACCTATTTGTCTTACAACTTGATTTCCAAGCTGAATTCTACCCTCCAAACTGGCAAGATACACTGCTCTAATACCACTATAAGAGCCATGTCTTATTCTGCCCTGAATTCTCAGTTTGTATGGTTTGACATTTCGTCAAACACTTGTCATGCAAGGTAGTTGAATTCTGATTTTCTGAGTGTTTGATTGTTTATGATGTTTGTTTGAATGATTTTCAAAGCCAAAACATGTGCAAATACATAGAAAAGATAGCCAAAAACTCACATAAACAAATATCAATGATTCAACACTCAAATAGGCTTTATTTGATGTTGGTACATGTCTGATTACACTAAATATTAGGTCTAGTATAGAGTATATCAGACTGATCAAACTTATTAGAAATGTTTGCAAAGCATATTCAAATTAAAGATTTGAATGTGGAACTTGTTTACAATATACGCGATTGAATAGTGCTTCTTCTATGCACAAAATGACATCATACAAAGTGGATAGATGGTTGTTACAGATTGAAACGATGTTGATGTTCGCTGATGAAGTCTGATCTATAATTGCTGATGGAAACAATGAGATATCAGCTCCTTAGATGCCAAGATTTCACCTCCAAAAAGTAGCGCTATATCCTCAAAGGATAGCTCAAACCCTTGGAATCAATGGATGATGGAAATGTCATCAAAACCCTATGCCATGAAGTCTAATCTGATTGATATTAATTTTTAGTTTGTCCAATGACTGAAATCCACCTTAATATGCCATGAATCTCCACCAAAAGAGTAGTGATTAGTCTTAGGATGGAGTGCTTGAACCCTAGATGTCAAACAATGATGAAATTGCCACCAAAACCCTGATCAAACAAGTCTGAAATTCCTATAGAGGTCTGATATAAATTATGAATACAAAAATGATGGTAATCAATGTTCACAAAGTCTCCCAATAGTGGCGCCAACCATGCCAAAACCCTAGGCGATGAATGGATGATAAAAATATGTCTTATAAACCCTCCGATCAGCATACATTCATCAATAACCTACACAAAAGATTCAAACCCTAGCTGATATGATGATTTCCTTACAAACCCTAGATGGTATGATGATCCTTTGAAACTCCAATATGAAGTAAAACCTACAATTATGCTCAATAGTAAACCCTAGGTGGATTTACCTCTCAAGTGGTGTTGGGTTTTCATCCAAACCAAAAATTTCTAAGGGTTTTTGTCCTCAGAACAAGTTGAACCAAAAGTTACAGCCAAAGAGAAAATCTCCAAATTCCAAATGACAAATTCACAATATGATCCAAATGACTCCCAAACACCCATTTTATAACCCACAAGTTGGGCACCCAAATTCACTTTGTTTTATTTTGCTTTCAAGTCCACCTCCATAATAAAATATATATTTTTTTTTTTCTTCCTCAACTTGCACGACCAAAATAAAATAATAAAATATTAATATTTTATTATTTTTCCCATCTCACACTTAGGTGGTCACCTTTGACAAAATATAATATTTTAATAAATAAAATATTATATTTATTTTGTATTAATTTATTTTATTTTCTCTTTATTTTTAAAGTGACTTTCCAACTTTCCAAATCTCCATGTTTAAGTTATTTTCCAACTTTCCATAAGTTATTATAACCAACTTTGCAAATGTCAAGGTCACTTAAGTTGCAAAGGCTCAAAAAGGGGACATTACATCCCCCAAATTCTAAAGTTATTGACTTTAAAATTAAGTTTTAACAACCCTAAAATAGAGTTAATTCTTCCTATACTATATGTCAATAGTATTCATAAATAAGATAATTTTATTAAAGTCTTTTAAAGTAATTTTATTTTTATAATTTCAAATGAAAATCTATTAAATACTTTTCATTTGAATTATACAAACACTATAAAATAAATTTGTATAGACCATAAATTTGTAAAAGGACATTCCCAGAAACAAAGCTACAATGCAAGAAAAAATAAATGGATAACATCACGACTTACATTAACCAAATCATCTGCTTTGTCGAATCAATAATTTTAGATGTTTGTC
Organism: Cunninghamia lanceolata; assembly: GCA_027924645.1. NCBI lineage: Eukaryota > Viridiplantae > Streptophyta > Pinopsida > Cupressales > Cupressaceae > Cunninghamia > Cunninghamia lanceolata. The sequence goes on along the minus strand of BSBN01000726.1, from coordinate 16,577,723 downwards.
ATTTAACTAAAATTATTGTCAATAGGAGTTTCCTATAAACACTACTACAATGAAGAAAAATTAAGTGTTAGATGGGAGGAGATTTAGATAACTTCTAGTTCTATAAGTACTGACATAGATTACATATTTTCAACACAAAATAGATTACATTTGGAGATCTAGAGTTGCAGAGATGATGGGGAAGACCATAAATATGTATGTGATGGTTCTACTTTTATTGGTCGTCCTCTTTTCTGGTACTATGAATTCATTCTTCTTTCTTTAATTGCTCTAGATTTGAAAGCTATATATGCAGTAAAATTAGGAATATAATTATTTATCTCAATAAATCAAAGAAAACATGACTGATTACTATATGTTGTTCATGATTACAAGAGGGTGATGTGGATATTAAATTGGGGTGTCATGAATTGAGCCATACTTATAAAGGGAAATGTGTCACTAGTAAATGCAACAATACATGCATAAACACTAAAAATGCACCTAGTGGAGATTGCAATTACACTACAATAGGACCCACTTGTTTCCACACTTGGGACATATGCTTTTAGTAGTTGTTAAGGAATAAATAATAATGAGAGTATTAAATAACAGAATGATATATTGGGATTTATTTCATGACATAAACTTGTAGTAAAGTTAGAGGTTAAATCAGGGAAATTTCTTATCAAGGTCAATCCCGTCTTCACATCTTTTTCCTAAACCATAAAATAATGGCATCCCATCTTAAAACACTACACAATTATCTATTGTTGTACATGAAAGTTAGAGATAATAGACTAAAAATCATATGCCAATATATGCATGCCTCCCTATATATGAGCCAGAGCTAATGGAATTAATACATAAAACATAAAGTCAAAACGACCTACAAAATACAACACAAGATGAGATTTAGACAATTTCAAATAAATATTTCAATCTCTATAGCTTTCACAGATTAAATATTTCCATCCCAAAATAATGCCACTAAAATAAAACCTAAAAATATAATGTAGGGCTTAGAGTAAGAGAAATGTTTCAGATAAAAATGAACTACTTTAGGCACAACAAACAAGCAAATAATATAATTGTTATCAACAAAGTATACACCCAAGTGCTAAGCTATCAACTTAGCTACCTATTGACACATGGGAACACTCCTAGGACTGTGGGTTGCCTAAAACTTGGAGTGAACCTCCAGAATGAGTTGGTTCTCTTGATTATATCACCTATTCTAACCTATTTACTACTTCACTTGATGGAAAAGGTAGAAAGAGTTTCTTGAAATGAATCTACTACTAAGGTGATGCACCAAAATATGTTTGTTTCAGACCCTATACTGTTGTTTTGACACACAAATCCCAATAAAACTAATTGTTCTACACACAACTCAAACTCATCTTTTGCTTATGGCTCCATATGTTATAAAGAGGTTTGATATATTGCAGTTTTAGAAAGGAAATCTAATGTTTTTCACAACCTAGGACTATTTTTTATCATGACACAGTTTATAACCACATAAACATGCATATTCTTTTGTCAAAGGCATCAAACATAACATTTGTTTAAGGTTTCAACTGAAAACACATAAACATGCATTCATATTCTTTCATGCACAATGAAAACAAGAGCTCTTGAAGGTGAAAAATGCTTGAAATTTTATTAGAAAAGGTGTCCTTACAACTGGTAAGTCTGAAAAATGACTTGTATTGCTGAAAATGTGTTACAACATGCTGCCATGCAGTTGAAACTGAATTACAATGTCTGATATCTGAGTTATAGTACTAATTTTCTGTTGTTCTAAGGCAAAAAAATGAGAGAACTGAGAAAAAACTAAGTCTAAGGGTCCTATATCTCATCACAAATATTGGAGAGAATATAGGACATGTTTTTGACTTAGTTTGAATGCTCAAAAAATGGTAAACCTGCTTTGGACGCCCAAGAAGAGTCCTCATTTGACTTGGTTTTCAAAAGCTAAATTGGTCTTTAACAAGCTCCTACAAATGTGCTCCAGCTATTGTATTACTCCTATATCCTTGGAAGGTGGTCAAAACTACCCCTAGATACTCTCAAACTACCCACAAATCACTACAACTTCTCATAGATGCTTGCAAAGTGGTCAAAATTGTTTATAGTGTTGTCAAAACTATTCACACTGGCCATTACACCCCCCAAACCCACCTTGCATGATGATAGGCATGTGCTTATGCTGTTTGAAAACTCCACTAACACCTATTGGGAGTCTGGAAAGAATCATGGCATTTTTGGAGACCTCAAGCTGCCCCAAACTACCTTTTAAATGCTTAAAAACACCTATCATTCAACCTATGACTCCTGTTGGGTCTTTTTAAGTATTAAAACTGGCTCAGACTCCCCTTTAGACTCATGGCACTTATACGTTCCTAAGCTTTTCAACAAGCTCTTCTTGGCAACTGTGGTGCAAATCTTAAGGTCTTTGAATGGGGTTTGAGATCTAATTTCCATGCTTAGGACTGTGGCAAACATTCAATGACTATTTTACTTGCCTTGACTTCATGTTGGTCTTCTCTTTTACCTCTGTGCCTCATGCATCTCTAACCTCTATGACTGTGACAGATTCTACTCCATTTCTTTGTTATTATAGTTGTCTCTTTAGGTGTCACTCTGCAATGATGATCTCATCAAGTGCTATGTAAACTTGTGCATGGAGGTATGATAATCTTTGAAAACCTATGAAGATTCCCTTTACAACACTATTACTCTTTGGCAGAGCTCTCCACTATTGACAGATGGTTTAATCCTATGGTAGACCTTTAGGTCATTGGCACCTCTCAGGTTGTCTTGACCATTTTGTTACTTTCACTTATCCATTTGCATTCATTGTTCAATAGGTATAGCAGATCAAAATATTCTCTACACCTTTGTTTGCTCTTTAGGCCTTTAGGGTAACTATTTTCCTCATGTCTAACACCTTGTGACAATCATAGAAGGATTGCTCTTTTTTAAAAGTGACAAACATCTCTGAATGCTATGACAGTCATCTCTAAATGACTATTTCCCTTTACTCTTGTGACAGTCACTTCAGCATTTCTTGAGACTGTTGCTACCACAGTATAAACTGCTACTTCCTCATAGTTGACTACTCCTAGCATAGTGCTTTGAAAGCTTATCCATTCCTTCACAGTTAGCAAGACTTTTACCCTCATGACTGTAGTGACCCAACGGCCTTATTGACTTCATGTCATGATGTTGAACCTATGCAAGGTTTTGAAGATCTCTATCTTTATCTACATAACTCTGTCATGGTTTGTAGACCTTGTGAAAAGTAGACCTCTGTGAAGACATCTTAGTCCTTTGTGAAAACATCTCTCTATCACAACTTCTCAAAGAATCATCACTATCTTTTGCCAAAATAATGACTACCCTTTCACCTTGTTATTGTCCTCCTTTGTTTACAAAATTTGTTGCTCCTTTTAGGACTACCCAAGTTACAACTTGTGAAAACCATGGAGCTGCTACTAGAGACCCCTATGACTGTATGAAGAGACTGCTTACCTTATTTTTGACTATGACTATCTTTTCACAGTCAATAGAGACCCCCTTTGTATTCCTCTTTCTCACTGTCAAACTACAGTAGCTTCCTTTGCCAAGTCTCTTTCAAAACATAGTGGTCTCAATGGTTTAGGATAGGAATTTGGTAGGATCCTTTATGGACTCTTGCAATGAATACAAAATCATAATCCTGTCTCACTAGACCCTTGACAACTGTGATAGTCATAAGACTGTCCCTTGCATGATGATTGTAATAAACCTTAAATGGGTGGCATTGCTTCTCACAGTCATATTCCATCCACTACCCTTTTGTTGACTTTTCCTCATGACTGTTACTTCAGTCCTTTAAGGGCCTACAAAATCTTCACAATGTTTTGTCTTTCATAAGATCTTCTAAGGAACTGCACATGCCTCATGATTGGATAAAACTTAACAATGGCTTGACAAATTTTGTTCATGATTTATCAGATCTGATTAGATCTTGTAAATCTCTTTCAAGTTCATAAACCCTCCAGAAGACTTTGATAAGATTGTTTTTATCACTAAACATTTGTATGTACTACAACATTTGAAAAAGCTATTCAAAAAAATATACAGACCCTGAATATGCTTGTGTAGAGTTAGAAAGCTTGTAGAGACTTCTAAATCTTAGGAACTCTCAGAATGTTCATAGATTTTTAGATTCTTAACAAAGCCTTTAGCATTGTGACAAAACCCTTAAACCCTGAACATACCTTGATGGTTGTTGAAGATTTCTTTAAATGACAATTGCTCCTTTACCTTGTAAGGAGCTTCTTCAAACATGGAAGCGCATGTGCATGATTTCAAATCATTGTAGACAGTTGTAAACCTTCCCATCTTAGCCCACTATCAAACAAAGTCATACATTACTCTGGACATTTGTCTAAAACCTCCTTCATTATGATCAACTCTCTGCATGATGAGTTCTTAAGTAGTATGACAATGTCTACAAAGTTTTGACAGACCTATGATTGTCATGAAATGTCTTTATTGGTGTTGTCTCAGGAGTCTTCTCACTATCCCTCATAATAGTCATTCATGACTATTTTTCACCGTCTGATAACAATCTTCTGTGAGTGTTTTCACCTTGTCTTTGTGATCTCTGTGGACTGTCTCATTGCTCTTGTAACTTGACAGAGCTTCTCCACATTCTTGCATGGGAATCTTACACCCCAAAATTGTATTGTCCTAACCCTGATCACTGTGCACTATCTAACTTTGATCTCTCTGCATATGAACCTCCAAACATCGACAGCTACAAAACCATGTTTGAAACCCTAAAAGAACTTAGAAAACCCTAACAAGAGGAAGGATACATGAGTAACCTAAACTAAAATGACCATTACAACCAAGGTTAACTCAACCTTACTCAAAACTGCCTCTTAACTCAACTCCTCTCTACAAGAAACAGGCTAAAACATGAGTTTTCAAATTAAAAAAACATTCCCTCCAGTTTGGAACGGGCTGTTGGAAGAAAAAGTTGTTTTTTCTACATGGGAAAACGTCTTATTTGATCTTATGACCCATAAACACTCCATGCAACATAAAAAGGTCCCCCTTTTGAATGAAGAAAAGTAGTCTTGAAAAATCCCAAAGTGTCAAGGAATTGATTTAAAACTCTTTTAAAGACCCTTTGAGACAATATCAATGTAACATCCTACCCCGCGAACCCCGAAGGGTAAGGGCCAAAACAGAACAAAATATATATTTTTTTTTAATAACAAGTGATAACATACACATAAATGGTTGCCAATACGATAGATCAACAGTATTCATGGCCAAGTATGGCCGAATGTACAACCCACAGGAGAGGACTAAATCACTCTCCAGAGAAACATTAATAAACTACGTTCATTTTAAACACCAACCCAAATGTTCCTATAACCCATTCTAGATTATAAACATGAATCCAAAAGCATCATAGTACAAGTGAATCCGATACCTACGCCAGAATCCATAAACCAAAAAGAAACATCTCATATCTTCTCATTAAATTACATGATTACATTTTCTCTCTTTAAGAAAGTAAAATTACATAAAAGAATATATAGTGCAATGGCATAGCCATGAGTATGATATACAAGTACAACAACATAATCCTAAATATGATACAATGACTGAAAAGGTACAATAGATAGGGTAACTGAGAGTGGGAAGATTTCCAATCTAGTGCACCCATAACCTGTTCATCGGTCCCCAATGGCAGTGGCAATGCCTCCCAACCATGTGGACTCATAAGAGACCACCCCACCATGCTTGGAGGTAGTCACAAGGCCCAAACAGAAGAATAAAGGCAAGGGTATACATGATGGCCAACACTCACATCAATCACGGAGCAGACACAAAAAATAGTGCATAAGGCCAAAGTGAACACATAAAGATGCTCATCAATATAATGTCAGGTGCTACTCACAACTACAAAGGTACAAGACACTAGGGTGTCACGTAAAATCAATCATGCCCAAGTCAATGCCCCGCAGACAGATAAATCGACATCCCGCAGATGGATAGGCCTTCTCGTATGCATCCTTAGCATTTACAAGTGCTCAAGGCCATGCATGAGGACTCAATATCCTAGACCTAAGCTCATCTTGTTTAACCAAATGAGGTATCCAACACCAAATTAAAGACAATCCAATAACCAATCCCAATCCCCTGCACTTGGAGGTTGGGGTTGCTTGCAAAGTTGCATGGCTAAATATGCCTAACAAGAAAATCTAGATTTAAAGTATGAAATTAGTATTATACTTCTCATAGGCTACAAGGACGTTAACACCATTTGCTAATATCGTTTATTCCCAAAACAACTAAGGCCTACTCATAAGTTCAACAAATATGAATACAATTAACCACATATTAAATACATGATTATGAAAATAATGTAATCATTCATAACATACAAAAGGCCTTTACCAAGATTATGTATGGTTTCCTCTACAACTAAAGAATATGGAAAGTCTACAATTTGTGCTACGTGCAGGAATACAAGGTTACTCTCTTCATTGGTAATCTTCATTCACAATAAAACAAAGGTATCTGTTTAAATATTTTCACAAGGCTATTTCATTGTATAGGCTATTTATCCATGTTAACGTGTTATAGTTGGAGAGGCTCTAGTAGACATGTATGCAAAATGTGGAAGCTTAGTCAATGCACTCGAACTATTTGACAGAATGCCTCACAGAAATGTGGTATCATGAAATGCAATGATTGCACGCTACATAGAAAATTGACATATTAAAAAGGTTTAAAAACCTTTCAAGTGAAAGCATAGGGAAGTGTAAAACTAGACTCAGCAACCTTTGCTAGCATCCTTCCAACCTATGTGAAAATGGGAGCGCTGGAACAGGAATGGACATCCATCAAAGCATAATGGACAGGATATTTTTGTCGAATGTTGTAGCTGCAAGTGCCCGGTATACATGTATGCAAAAAGTGGTAGCATAGACAAGGCACGATCTGTTTGATAGAATGCCTCAAAGAATTGCGATCTCATGGACTGTAGGAATTGCAGGATATGCACATAATGGATTTGTTTAAAAGGCTTTAGAAACCTTCAAACAAATATCACTAATGGGCATAAAGCCAAAACCCTAACCTCTACTAGCATCCACGCTGTCTTTTTCAAGATTGGAGTTATGGAACAGGGTATGGACATCCAACAAAGCATAACAGAAGGGAAATTTTTATCAGATGGTACGGTTGCAAATGCCACGGCAGAGAAGTATGTAAAAATGGGGAAGCTAGACAAGGCACGAAACTGTTTTACAGAATGCCTCAAAGAGGAGTCAACACATAACAAAAGGGTACCATGAGACTTAGATCTCTTCAATCTCTATCATTGCGTCCCAGATTTTTGTATGGTTGCCCTCATTCTATTCTCTATAATATCGAACCCTCTTTTGCCTAAACAAAATTTATAAACAGAGACCACATAAACCCTTCTTGATCTACAGAATGAGTAAAACGTTCAGCATATTTAAGGAAATAAACTCAAGGAAAAAGGGCGATGTAAATATCTTACACTAAAATAATTTTGGCATACTTTAAAAAAGAATGTAGAGATTAGGTTTTAGTTTTTCTGCGGTTGATGTAGTTGTAGCAAACAGAGTTTAGTTTGTTTTTGTGCTGGAAAAACAAGGTACTGATGTAAATACCTTCAATCAAATCGGACCCCCTTCAGATGTCTGAACGCACTCTCCTTCAGTGCACCTCTGCTCTAGCAACTTGATATGCTCCCTCAAATAATCTTCCTTGAGACACTTTCTTTCTCTCTTCCTTTCTATTTTGTGTTTCTTTTCTTTTCTCCTCTATTATTTTTTTGTTGTTTTAAGAGACTCTGAAAATGAGACGTCTTTGACTCTCCTCTCTCTATTTTACCATTCCAGATTTTCTTTCTACCCACATCCCTTCACTCACCTACCTACATAGATATTTTTCTCCACATAAAACATACTTACCAACTTCTCTTTTAAGAGCCACGAATGGCATGGCAAGAGTAAAAAAAAAAAATAATATACAAAAAATCTAACTCAACATCAACACCACACGGGGGTCATGACAATCAATATAACACACAAGAACCTATACCTCTTTTGAAGACACTTAATAAACCCATCAAGACCTTATACTTCTCTTATCATTAAAATGACCCCATGACATGAAAACTTGATGGACTATCTTGACAAGTCACCCAAGAACTACAAGATATTGCACCAAGCAACTTAATTATACACTGAAGATGACCAACGATCAACAAAATCTGAACTCCATATCACCTATATGACAATAAAAGACAAATGGGTAACAATAATATGTTAACAAAACACATATTAATTCCTTAATATGCTACAACATAAAAATAGTAACCATTTATAAACTTCTTAAAATACTACAAATACACACACTTAATCTATTCTGACTTCATTTGTCTCATTGCAAACAATAGTCTCAGTAGCTTAAAACTTCAAGTGGGCATGAATGATGAGAGGGAGCTCCTGCTTTGCTTTGTGCTTAGTGTGTAGAGACTCAACAATCTCTTCCACTGTAAAAGCTTGTTTATAAAATTGAATGGTGTCTACTACCTTAGGTGCCTCCACTATCAGGTGTAGCCTTGATGCAAGAAAGAAATAGGAAGTGCCTTTGTAGCGCCATTCTACTTTCTAGTTTAGAAGCGAGGACTGATCCATTCTCTTCTCTCTCTTACCATAACTCATAACTAAGACAAACAAAAATCTGTATTTCACCAAGATGCATAAAAGAGAAACAAACGACTCAAGACAAAATTAACCAGAAAACTAAGTTGAAGGCCTATAGTTGCCTAATTAAAGTTTGGATGTGTAACGCCCCGCCTTGAACACCTTAGAGAAAATCACATTTAAGCTATATGAAACAGGAATTTTTTTTTTTTTAACTGATTAAGATAACAAGTAATGTTAACATAACTAATTACGACATATTCTCTAAGAATCCAAGACTGCATTACTTTACAAACCAACTAACATAATTTAACGGAATCCAATGCACAATTAAATAACTTATTCATATTCATTACATGTCATCAAGTAATACAATCAACATGATTAAATACATAACGGAAATGCTTTCCTTACACATCATTACATTGCCATTTCCAGAATATATCAGAATTACATACATAATGAATGTTCTGTTACACAAATCTGGTACAGGATTACACATACATCTTCATCAACTGGTACAAGTACAACTGTCTGAAATAAATCTTTTCTGCACATGAACTTGACGAGGAAAAACCAATGGATAATAAAGCTCTTCCACCCGACCATGTGGAACCCTAAGGTCCACCCCCCGAGCTAGGAGTTAACATGAGGTCCCAAACAATAACAGTCAGGTAGACAAAGACTAACATGAACAAAGGATGATCAAATGCCAATACAACACATGGCAATAACATAAACAACACAATACAACTTCCAGAGGCAACACATAACGAATGGGGAGAGTACAACTAGGGAATGCTAGGCTGCAGTAGGGAGGAGTGTCATCACATGGCTTGTCATGGGTTGTCCTGGTAAGCCTTCCTAGGCCCTGGCCCCCATCTTGGGTTATCTTGGTAGCCTCTCCCGACTCCCGGCCCCCATACAATGCTCATGCGGAATCAACATACCTTTCATGAGGACAAGGTAGTTGATCTTGCCATTCCAGGCCTTCTCATCTCATCTCAAGTCTAAACAAGCACTTGAGCCATGAGTGAGGCATCCACTTATCTTGTTTAGTGTGCTTAGCTACCCAACCCCCTAATTCATTCTGTAGGTTATCACTGAGTTATCAAACTCCCACATGGGTTGTCTTGGACGCCACTTTTGGGCTCAGGCCCCCATTGAGAGCCACTCCCCTACCTGCATCTAGAAGACCCTACTCAACAAACATAGCAAACATCATCATGACAATGATGATACATGAACCATGCAAGGCATTAACCATCTTGCATAACAATTATTTTCATATGAACATATATATGTAATAATGCAAGGCATTCACCATCTTGCATATCATCTTAATTACAAGGACATACTCGTAATACATTTTTCATGGCTTCCAATGAAGTAACTTATAAGAAAAAATACTTCTTCACGAATACCGATGTCTCCCCATTGTCTAATCCAACACAACATCCCAAACAAACAAATAAATCACAACATTCATGAAGAACCTTTCTACACATCATGATGCATTTAGAATATTTACATTCTTTCACAACACCATAACCAAATTCCTTATACATGACAAAAGGCGACATGACTTCAATAACTCAGGACACTTATCAACACATTATATGAAGTCGAAACACAACAACCTTGGCCTCTGGAAATGAACCCTTGACAACTTACACCTTGACCATTTCATACAATTTCAATTCACACTAACTAATTATCTAATACCTTTAAATCAAATTTCCAATACAATAATTATATACCTAATCCTTAATCCATTATCTTAACAAAATGAAGAAACCATATTAAAACCAATGTCAATCTAAATTAAATTTCATTAACCATAATATATAATCACATCGATTTTCTTTTAATCAAATAAATAATGACAACATTATTCTAAATCCCCAATTTTATTTGGCTTTTAAACAATCAACTATACTTTTGAAATAATAATAATAATAATAATAATAATAATATATCAACTAATTATCTAATTCAATTCCTCTTCAAAATATAAATATATCAATGATCTGAATAATTACCATCCCAGTTTATAGCTATTTTTCGCAACCAATAGTAAGTTCCTTCTGTATCAAGATCCTAAACCAGAATCCAAACAATAATGATCAAATCAATTCTTTAAAATAACTTCAAAAAACATTCATCAATTGATTCATCACCAATAAATATTTAAATTAAACAAATCCATCTATTAAAACAGCTCATTAGATTATACAAATCCTTCTATAATAAAAAAACTCAAAACACAAAAATAATTGAAGTACCCTATATCATTTCTCCATAGTTCCCTAGTACTCATGCACTCGGTTATCTTATCCTCCAACAATTTCTAAAGTTTCAAGGTTATAAGAAATTGAACTTATAGTGAATGCTATACTAATAGCTAGACTTAAAAGGATTATGGATCAATTATACGGCTGAAGCATCAAAAGTATTATTGCACTAATCAAGAACATTATGAATTAATTATTCATAACTCACAAATCATGTTGCTCACTAAATCCTCGATATACCCTTTCCTTTGAGTTGGCTCTAGAAAACAATAATACAAAATGTTTATTTACAACAAATTATCCTACCATAAAACCTAATCGTTCCTACAATGGAATTGCAAATAACATTATTATAAAATTAGGTATTTGGCCATCATCTTTCCGTTTTGACTTAATAATAAGAATAGTAAAAATTATTATTATTATTATTATTGTAATAATAACAATAATGATAATAATAATAATTATAATTATAATAATGATACTAATAATAACATTGATATTAATAGTACTACTATTAATACACATATGCATTCAAACACATTGTAAAGAAAATAAACATTCCTTAGGGTTAATCTAAGCCAATCAAATGAAATGCATACAAGAAAGCACAACTAACCTAGATTAACAATGACGGGTTTCTGCAGACTAGAATTGAAACGATAAATCTTAATGCACGGAAAGTAAATAAGAAAACTCTGTTCCTACCTCCAAAATGTGACTTAATCGTGTGATAATAGATTTTTTGATTCACAGCAAAATAGGATCTAACTTTTCATTTAAAGAATTGGCTAAAAGAATGAAATGAAATGAAGTAAAGAAAGTTTAATTATATAAGAGCTTTTTGGAGAAAACCTATATCTAATGCTATATTTTCTATTTCAATAGCCTTTCATAAGTTAAGAGAGAGTTTTTATGGTAGTTATATATATTGTACCAGTAGCTGCGTTTCAGATGTTTCAGAGTCTTGGATTCTCCATAATATAGAACATTTGCCATAAGAAGAGTAAAACGTACACTGGACAACAGACATAGATAACACCTATTAGTTATCAAGTATTATAAATACGTACTCCTGTGCATTCATGGGTGCCACGCCCATCAAAAGGTCGTTCCAGAGCCTGTGGCTATGGTTCTTTCTTCAGTGTTACTGTTCTCAAGGTCGGCTCGAATTTCAGTTTCCTCAGCTCTTTTTCTATCTCTGTGACTGGAAAACTTGAGTCGTGGGTAAAGCTTACTTCACGCGTGCTCAAATTGATACTAACGCTTTCAAGTCGAAGAGTTTCCTTTAGACGGTGGATCTTTGGTCCATGCACATTCAGGTCGTAAATCCCTTCCAAAATGGTTTCACTTCATGCATGAGATGTTATTGAGCTACCTGAATTATAGCCCCAGAAAACCAAAATTAGCTTCCATAAGCTATGACGGCAATTTGCATTAACTCCCGCCAAATATTGCAGCCATTTACCGCCTGGGCTGCTCCTACGAAACGCGACTTTCTACGAATCCTTCTCATGTTGTACATTCAAATTGAGTAATCCTTTTACTTTGTTAGGTTTCACGGCACTCCAGAGGTGTTCCACACAGCATGGAAAAGATATTACATATCCAGTCGCTGGCACTAAAACAGTAAGAAGGTTGCAGTGTGGAGATAAACCTATTGTCAGATGTATGAATGTTTAGTGGCTAAGGGAGAAAGAGAATTGCGATTACATACACCCGATGCCATGTAGAAATCTATTGCAGGTAATTACGACTAAGAGTATATGTTAATTACCAAGAATTCATTGTTATACCTTTGAAGGAGGACCAATTACTATACGGATCTGTGGCGATCTCACCTTGAAGAAAACACTTTTTAGTTTAAGATTCTGATGGGAGGTGAGAAGACTACAAGGGTTCTATGTATCTGCTACAAACCAACGACCCACAAATCAATTCCGTCCATTGGAGGTGAACAATTGCAGAAGCGATAGAATGTTTAGGCAAATGGAGTGGAAGGGAGCCAAATAAACAATGAAATTCTTTGAGCCGAAAATGATTTGTAAACCCTATGAGTTGCACTGTTTAAACGTAGATAAAGCAGCTTACAGAAATGAGCAACCGGGTTCAAGATTTGGTGGGGAAAATTCAGAATACAAACTGATTGCAGGTTAGGGTATATCATAAAGCGGATATTCAACCAACAAACCGTTTGGAATGAAATAAACAACAACAACATTTACAGATTCAGAGATTAGGCATTCGGTGGAACCTGGCTGCGATGTCGATTCGACAATACCGTTCCAACTGCTGTAGTCCAAGCTTTTCCTTGTCTTCTTTCCTGCTCTTCTACCTGCAATTCCCCCCTCTTTGCCTCTACAAGCTTCTCTTTTATAGAACAGTCCCTTCCATTTTCCAAGGAACTCGGCACGCGATCCCATGCATCTCCCTCCTCAAGATATATTTTTATTTAATTTAATGATCCCAAAAAGGTTACTTTTTTAAATATTAACACACAGTTCCGACAAAATTTAATTACTTTATAGCCGACCAACCATATTGTATTTAATAAAGTTATAACATTACAACAATCTATAATTGTACAACTATATTTTAATTTATTTTATTAATTAAGTTGTAAATCACAAATTGCAACATAACTTACAACTATTTAATTTATTTAAATATTTATTGTAAATAATATTATATTAAATAATACAAAATTTCTTACAATCTTTATTTAACAACTATACTTCTAATAAAATAATAATTTATTTACAACAATAATTAACAACTATCGACATTAAGCTCAATATTATCTTTTATAAATATATTTAATTATCAACATTATAATTTCCGTAATATGATTCTATCTAATGCACAATGATACCTTACACACTTAGACACTTTCTAACCTAGTTAGACTCCAAGGTGCAATATTACCTGTCTACAAGTCATGATCGAATGACAGACAATGACCACAAGGGATAAACTGACAACCAGACAACACTGACATGGGACCTCACGTTAACTCCAAACAACTAATCCATTGGCGAAGGCACGCTCAGACCTAGTAATCAGGTGGAGTCGATGCCTAGTACCTGCATTCCTGCAACAACGCACGGTTAAACATTCAAGATATATATCCACATACAATCCTATAGTGAATGGAAATCGCAGTGGGGTAGGGTACTCGAGAGCGAGTAATACGACACTGTTCCATTCACGTTTATGAATAAACAATTAACTATGTTGAACAAGGTATCTGATCACTAGTCATCAACATAAAATGATCAACTATCTCTCAATCCCATATAGTGAATAACATCAAAACATCTGTAACATCTAGTTCATTTATCAAATTCTAAAGCATAAAATAATAGAATCCAACATCAACAATTGTTACTATACTGATTAGGTCCATAATGAAGTAACAAAATAACAAGAGATCCATCATCTACGGTCTAAGACACTATCATAAAGTCTAAGCAAACATCAAATTTGATGGACGACGAGATGAGGGGCACTACAGGATGTATAGATGATGATATAGATACTTTGAGACTTATGGTTAGGAGAGGGAAAAGGGTACTTGATGAGGATGGTGAATATTTCCATGATTCATGCATTCTTCCTTGAGATTGCACAAGATAATCTCACCATTGTGGCATGAATTTGTCTTATATAAAACAATATACAACTGGTACTCATATAATAAGTCAAATAGTAGAAATTTCCAAAATTCATATTTTTAAACTTTAGACTTTAAAATTTATTTTTTGTTTCACTAGGCATGCTAAATTATATTTTATTAATGTTTAAATTATAATAACAGTCACACTTAAAAAATGAAGTAATCTAATAAAAAATTTAAAAATAAAATCTATAATTATTTAAAATTTGAAAAACTACTAAAATTACTATGAATATAAAACTAAATATTTAAAAAGTTAAAAATGGAACATACAATTAATCATTTAATTAAGTTTTAAAATTAAAAAATTATTCTTAATTCGAAAAGTAATCCTAAAATAAATAATTATATGGAACTCAAGAATAAATAAATAATTTAAAAAATTACTAATTTTTTGTTGATCGGTAAATTGAAACCTTAGGGGTTGCTCCCATTTGTATATATTATGAGAAAAAAGGATTATAATGTCTAAATACAATGACCCTAACTTATCTTATAGAGCCAACAAACTAAGGCATTAGCAAAATCCCTGGATCCTATTCATCAAACATCTATTAATCTATCTACTATAAGTTTTGCTTACAACAATAAAGAAAAAGACAAACACCATCCCTCATAACCCTCCATTATCCTCTAAATTATCACTTATGAAATTGTTCAACCAGTCTACACCATCTGACTCCTTAATTCCCAAAACCTTCTTCAGAAACTCCACTCCTTTGGTCACTTCCCGTCACCTCTGAATCTCCATTTGTGGCCGGTTGGTAGAAACAAAAGGATGCCATTCTACAATGTCACTCGCTGCCAGGAGCCTTGAGAAATTGACTAGATAAGGGATCCCATTTCCATAGAAAGTGACTCCCTTGACCTCATTAAAACCACACATAAATTGTTTCTTTACCAACATTGAGACGAAGGACTTCACAACCTCCTTGAGCTCCCCTAAATCAAGAAGAAATGCCAAAAACATGGAATACACATCTGAATTCACTCTATACCTATGCTCTAAGATAATGAACTCCTCACCCAACACCCACTGCACCGTGAACATTATCAAAACATTATGTGTTTTGAATACACACTACAATTTTTTCTGTCACCCTACTGAGGAATGCCATTTGCCTCTGTGAGCATCTTAAACATATGGGTGTGTCCATGTTGCAAAGCTCTCAAAGACAAAATGAATCTATCAAAATATGCTAAAATTCTCAAGATGCTAGGAATTAACATTATGAAATAATCACCCCTGGATGGTTGCTACTTGATGCATGCCACATAAATGCTTCTTAAAGAAACCATACTCCAACTATCACTTTCACTAGAGTAAGTACTGCCACCCGCTTGAAGGAATAATTAATCGATGTGTCTCGACTACTAAATAAAGAAAGCATATTGAAGCATGAGTTGATTATCACTTCATATCAATTACAAGTTCATCTGCTCTACCCACTACTATGTTGGCTAATGAATCAACCTCCTCATTGCTTTCTCTACAGGCATGATTTATTGTATAGTTTTCAAATCCCTCTAGTAGGGACAACACTGAAGAAAGAAAAGAATCAACTTCTAACAATGTGTTTTCTTTGTTCTAACTGCATTTATAATGATATGAGAGTTGCCTTCAATATATACCCTTCCTAGATTCATCTTCTTGCATATTTGAAGCCCCAAAATGAGAGCTTGAAACTCTACCTTGCTATTAGTCGCTTCCTTGAGCGTTCTAGAAGCCTTGCAAATAACCTCCCCCTTCCAATTTTGTAATTATGCAACTAGTTCTTGACTTGTCCGGATTCCCCTTAGCAGCTCCATAAAAATTCATTTTATACAATCCTTCAATGGGTGGTATCCATTTGGCTTCTCTTCTTTTCTTTCAGGACTCATCTCTCGCCACCCCATTAACGAGGGGATCATCAATCCATTCCAATTTTTTACCATCAAGTTATTCCAAGCTATTAACACTTTATCCTTAGAAATCAATGCCTTTGTGAGACTATTTGTCACTTCCACTACAATAGCTTCCACCTTATTCTGAAGAGATGATAACATTTTTTTTTGTCCTGAAAGATTTTCCTATTACACTCCTTCCACAACTCCTATACTAAAATTGAATGACAAATGATCCAAAGACAAGAAAATAACATTTTTCATCAAAATAGGCTAAGATTTGAAGAGGCTTAAAATGTCATTAGGAAGGGCTCCTATCCATCCCAGCTTAGCACACAACCATTTCCAACACTCTTGTGTGAATTGACAACCCAATAAAAGATAGACGATAGTTTCTTCATTAGCTTTGTAGAGGGGACAATGTGAGGGACCATGGTAGCCAAGTTTCCCAAATCTGTCTACCATGAGAATTTTCTTTTGAAGAGCTGCCCAAATAAAGACCGCTGCTTTTGGAAGACATAACTTGTTCTAAAAGAGGTATGTAGGAATCTTAATCTTGTCCACTCCATCCTCTGCCACCAGAAATCCAATTTTGGTAGTGTATTCTCTAGACTTTAAACAACTCCATCTAATGTGATCTGTCCCTTTAGTCAGGTAAATTCTTCTAGCTTTTAGAATCTCCTCTAGCTTCTTTGTTTCATCAATTGGTAATCCAATCGTTTTAAAATCTTTCCAGTCCCAAGAAGGGATTCCCAAAAGCTCATTTTGAACCACGTAATCTGCCACATGTTTACCCCACTTCTCTGAGAGAATCTATTTAGTAGTCGAGAGTGGATCACATTTTTCAATGATAGGAAAACCATTCCATGAGTCTTCCTAGAAGAGGACAAACCTTCCATCCCTCATCCTAGGTAAGGTGATCAGTGAGGATGGGCTTACATGATAACAGAAAATTCTATAGGCCTAACCCCTTAGGGGGTTGAGAGTTGTCAAAATTTTAGACTAGTCATGACAATCAAGATATTTGTTTTGGAGGATCCTAGCCCGCTTCGGATCTGGTTTCGTATAAAGATGCCACCAAATTTAGGCTCCTAAAGTTGCGCCACTCCCATCTCCCCCCTCGAAAAGAATTTTGCTCCTTGAAAGGAAAGCGGTCATGCGCTCGATTGTGAGCCATCTAAGATTTTATATTTATATCTGCACTACTTTGTGGTTGAATTTGTAGGTGCCGCAAATGTTTATCACAAAGTTCGAATGAAAATTGTTGATGAATATTTTCTATAGAATGGACGGAATTGGAAAGAAAAGACCGGTAAGCAAAATCTAAGAAGAAGAAATTGTTAATCTTTGTCTTATAATTTTTTTTAGTAAAGTAGACTCAGAATGTTTTTTTCTAAATTTGTTAGTGAAATAGAGTTTGATTATTAGTCACTTTTAAGTTTAATAAAATATGATTTCTCTTTTGCATTAATTTAGGTTTAGTTGCCATATTTAATCTTTGTTTTTTAATTTCCTATTTAGTTCCCTGTTTTTTTTTTTGAAGTCTACAACCCGCCTTCAACAATGAACAGTCGTTGCGGATGGGAGTATCTTTTTATTTTTTTATTTTTTAAATGCTACACAGCGGAAATAGCACCCTATTGTGGCTTCTGTGGGTTTTCCCCTTACCTACTACAAATGTATGGTAGTATGTGAATGAATGAATGGATTTTAATGACGTCCACGAGGCCACATCAGCTTAAGGGACCAAGAGCCGCGGCCTTAAGAAACTTTCGAACTCTTATCAATGTCAGCTCTTCTAGCATGCAACTTGACCAAGAAACCGACTGTTATGTGGAGTTTATCTTCCTTGATGAACCTGCTTAATCTTCCCTCCTTCAAGATGTTTCTATAATACATGCGGATATCATCGTAGGCAGCACATTCAAAGATGAAGTGTCATTCTGATCCAACTGTACATTTGCTACAGAAAGTACAAATTCTATCTTCCCAAGCTTCTTTGGGAACCGCCCATCTACCAATTTCACACCTTAGATGATGGGAACCCGTCCTCAGCGGTGCAATTAGAATCCTAGCTTTACCCTTAATGGTGACATGCAAGTAGGCTTTTTCCCCATGGTCCCATGTGGGATTGAACTCTTGGACATAGTGTAATTTTTTTCGGCCCAACTGTTTAGTCCACATGGCAGTCTTGAATTTTTCCAGCACGAACTGTTTAATTTCAGCTTTGGTTTTAAGGCAATCTTGGAAATTAATATCCCATTTGCTCAACCATTTCTCGTTCTGCTTCATCCATGTCTTTTTCCTATGGTCTAACCTTTCCTCCACCACCAACTTAGGCCAGTGCTGATTATCCATGTTTTCAACCTTCTTTAGATAGCAAAGAAGCCTTATAATCGCAATAGCCTCCAACGGGAAGGTGCCCACCTCAGCGAAAAGGATCTCATAGGGAACAGAAGCCTTGACCTTAAGACTGCTAGTGATAAGATGTTTTTGGACTCTTTCTAATTGTCTCCATTTGTGATTTGATACGCTGCTCCCCCAAACTTCGCATCCGTATAGGACAACTGGGATGACTAGCAAACCAAACAGAGTCTTCTTGGTCTTCCAATCCCAAAGCTCCACATTCCTACATCTATTCTGGAGCATGTAGGAAGCTCTCCAACCCCCTTGAATTCTTTTCGCCCTACAAGTGTCCCAGCTGAGCTTGTTGTTGAAAATAATACCAAGGTACTTATATTCTTCAACAGTTTCCAAAGCGTTCCCTTCAAAAATAAAGTTGCCATGCTGCTGCCTTCTTTTTAATGAGAAGATCATGATTTTGGTCTTACTAGTGTTCACTTGCATCCCCACCTCTTGACAGAAATGCTCTAATTCCTTCAGGTGTTCTCTCAAACCATGCGTCGTTCTAGCGAC
Source organism: Cunninghamia lanceolata (assembly GCA_027924645.1). Classification (NCBI taxonomy): domain Eukaryota; kingdom Viridiplantae; phylum Streptophyta; class Pinopsida; order Cupressales; family Cupressaceae; genus Cunninghamia; species Cunninghamia lanceolata. The sequence goes on along the minus strand of BSBN01000726.1, from coordinate 16,558,221 downwards.
CAGGATCATATCGTCAGCATATATAGCAGGGCTCTAGGTGATGAACCTGTGTGAAGTATGTTAATGTGATGAACCGTGTGTGTAGTATCTAAGGTGGGTATTTAATCTATACGTAATAGAAAGTGTTATGGACTCTAAATAGCCCTATAAATGATAAAGCTGCTACGTGAGTTAAATCATTTGATTATTCCTGTAGTTTTACTGTTGCAATTCCCCTGTTGCTGATTTTGAAAACGGCAAAGACCTTGCACCGCACCCCACAACGACAGATAATGAAACAAAGCCATTTTAGTTTCCTTTGCGCGGCCATTCTTTACTGTTAATTAAAATCCCTAATTACAAGTTTAGTCTCGTCTAGTTGGCAGAGAGTTACATTAGCAGTAGTCCACACTTTTAGTTTCCTTTGTGCGGCCATTCTTTACTGTTAATTAAAATCCCTAATTACAAGCTCAGTCTCGTCTAGTTGGCAGAGAGTTACACTAGCAGCAGTCCACACTCTATAGATACTACTATTTGCATCTCAAGAGTACAATTTTGTTTTGTAATAACATCTTATACAAACAAACCCTGTTTTACTTGAAATGGTTATGTTATATGAGGGCAAAGCAAAATAGGACAAATGTCAAATAAGTTTGTTAATTAGCCGATAGGCTATATATGTGAGCATTATAGTGCTCGGAATTGTCTCACGCCGGAAAATTTTCTAAACTCGTCTCACACCTACAAACTATTTTCAGTTTTGCTGATAAATTGGAAACTAGGTAAAAGTAATGTCGGTAATTTTTATATCATTTCCCTTACTTCATCTCCATCACTATGACCATTACTCCCTATCTGCCGAATCAGATCTTCCAGCCTGCTTTTTTCCACTATCTACTAAATCAGATCTTCCAGGCTGTAAAAATATCTTATCATTAATGTGGTTTCTTTGGCAATTAAATAAAATCCACCTATGTCACAGCCAATTCCTAAGAGGCTACCAATTCTAATGTTGGCTCCTCCTGCTGAAATTGGCATTAAAAGTTTCTTACCATAAGAGTAATGTTATTTTAGGAACTTATTGAGACCCTTGCCAAAGTAATTTTGTTGGAATTTGGGTAAATTGTTGATAGTGATACAACAAACTTGGGCATCTTAATTATGAAATCTGCATACTGTAGGACACTGCATTGATAAGCAGTATGCAAGCAGCTAGTGTAAGCCATCTGTTGGTCTGCTGGGTATTTTATTCTCAACCTTATCGATGATTTCTTCCCATTGAGCTGTTAACCGCTTTTGTTTGGATCTGACAGATGGTCTTGATTTCTTTTAGTCTCCTCAAAGGAGCGTCACAAAAGATGAATTTGATTTCATCATAATTGATCGGCTATCCAAATGCCTCTATATATCTTTCAAGGATGATCTTGAGTTCCTTGGCTTCCGACTTAATTATTCTCTCCACTAGCAAACAACCATCTGAAAATTCCAGATGGGTTTGAAGCTCGAGTGTTGCTGTGAGAATGAGACCCTGAAGACGCCTATTTTTGTTTGCATGTTGTGAACTCTTGTGGCACGCTTCTACCATTATTATGAACAAATTTGAAAATAATGGATTTTCCTGTCTATGGCCTTGTGGAATGGAAGGCATAAAGTAGGGGAACTATTTATCATAAGAAACAAGGTTGTAGTGGAGATGCTATTAGAAATCTATCATAATCGTGTCTACGAGAAACTATACCAAGCTAGAATTTTGTAAGAAAATTGTCAATTGCTATGGTCAAAGGCTTTATTCATATATAATTTGATAAGCACAACTGTATATTTGGATATATGAAAGAGTGGAATGCTTCCAGTGCAATATTTATGCTGCTAGAAATTTGCCCATCTTGAACAAAACCAGATTGACATTCACTTATATTATCTAGGAAACTGAGTTGTTGACACATGACCATGATTTTACAGTTGATATCTATATAGGTGGTATTGTATATATAAATTACCTTGAACTGCTCTTGGATTTCAGGATACTCTTTTTATGGACAAGAGTTGTATCTGTGATTTTTTTAAAGATCATTTAAAAGTATGATAAAATTGGGATGGGAAACTGCCAGACCCGGAGCCTTAGCTGGTATTAGAGATAATATGGCCGGCCTTCCATGTTTTCTTTCAACAGCTCTCCATTCTGCTTACCTGCTTCAGTTTTCCTCATTTATGCCAGTAATTCTCTATTTCCTGAGTAGATGTCAAGTTAATTTTTTTTTTAAAGATTAGAATAGCGGACATTGCTTTGATCAATATTGTAATGTCCCCTTCTAGACTCTTGGTTAGTCCATCATAGAACTCCTGTGGATTAGCAGTTTGGTTAAATGATGAAGAATTAAATATTTAAAGAGAGTCACTTAAGTCTTTTTAGAGTGCTCACTTTGAGAAATATTAAAAGTGAAATTTAAAAGAAATATTTCCCTCCAAGTAAACCCCCCCCGACGTGAAGAGTTAAAAGAGGGAAAAATGTCTCATTTGAATTATGTTTGCTTATGATATCTTCTTCTTTGAGCTCTGCTAGAGTCTGCTATCGTGGGGTTTGAGGATTCAAACCAGAGGCTTGTGGAGACGGAAACTTCCATAGGTAACGGCATTCTACAGGTGTGGAAGACCACCCAACGGTGCCCTGTGAGTGGATGTATTCAGCATTCACATATGTGCTTCAATGGAGTTAGTTTGACAGAGATTGGATCAAATAGTGAGGATTCCTCTTGCATTTCACGTGAGTTCTTCATAGCAATTTGGACAGCAGTTCATTTGAAATCTGAGGAAAAATATACATGTGGGGACAGTGTTTTAGTGCAGCGAGTTGGACGTATTACCCAGCCCAGTCGTACCAAGCTAGAGGGCATTTTGAGGTGGTTCTTTGCATAAATCTCTTCCTGATATGATCGCTCCTCCTTGTTGATAGCCTACAACACTTCATAGAGGAATTTGGTGGCCTGTGACATTTCGTTCGACTGTTCAACCCTTCTAGCCATGGCCGTACACAACCAGGCTTGACATGGGAGAGGGTGGAGCTTGCTGCTCATTGTAGGTAGGGTTTGTTTGCTTTGTATGAGGCCTCCAAGGCCTATTGTATTGCCATTAATAATGAACGCATGATAGTCTGTGATTCTTGACGATTTGGAGCAACATTGTAATGTCCAGTGGTTGTTTCGGCAGTAGCCAAAAACTGAAGTTTCAAATCTGCATATGGGTATGCGATAGAACCTCTTTATTTGTTGATATATGAACTGGCTCTTTCATATTTCTCTTGCATTCCTTGTATATTTTCTGGGTTTCGGTTATATGTTCTATATTGTATGCTCTGGCAACACATCTACAAGAAAACACAAACCCCTTCTGCATTCTTCTGTCTATGTCTGAAAGAACACAATAAAATAATAAAATAACACATAAAAAGATTTAAAATATACAAACAGGTACGACACATTACAGTGGTATCAGAGCCATGATCTTGCCATCCTGTGAGGTGAAATAGACATGCAGAAGTAAAAATGAGATATGTGACCAGGAGATAGATATTCCTTTAGGAATACCAGAGCAAGGCAAGGAACACAGATTCCACAGTTGATAGTTCTAGAGATAGAGGTAGCAGCTGCAGAGGACGATTCTCAAGTTTCACGGATAGACCCCTTTTCTGGAGAGTTACCTCCGTTTATAGAGCATATAGGGGAAATGGGAGACACAGAGATTGAAGAACCAAACACACGAGATATCCTCAACGACTTGGCTAGAGGTCAGCAACAAATCGTGGCTAGATTGGACAGGTCTCAGCAGGCACTTGGGAGGCTTCTTGGCCGATTATTTCCTGAGTTGGATGAAGATGAGGAGGATATAGGTTGAAACATATATAGAAATGACATGAATGGAGGCAGGAATGACAGGCATGGAGACCAGCATGACAGGAATAGAGACCGAAACATTGGTAATAGAAATGGGCACAGGAATCATGATGGAGAGGCTTCGGTGAATAACCGGGGTGCTACATGACTCACGGCTGCAGATAGACCAGGCATTCCAACTTTCAGGCTGAGGGACAAGATACCAGACAGGGATGCTACACAGCTCGAGTTTCAAGAAGAGATCTTTAGGGATTGGCAGGCTTCCAACGAAGGGTTTAGAGCTGAAATGACCTTCAGAGACTACTCAGATCTTAAGATGAGACACAGATCCAGAGGGGGTAATAGACAACAGAACAATGAGCTGCAGAAGAAAGTCAGCAAGATGACCTTACCATATTTTGATGGTTCGGGAAAAACTTTAGCAAGAGCATGGGTACAAAAGTTGGACAGTTACCTTTAGATCAGCCCCATGCCAGAGACAGATGCCATCACATACGCAGCCTTACATTTGGAGGCTAGTGCACATAAGTGGTGGAGCAATGGGAAGGTGACTCTGGGACATGACCAGATCACATCTTATGTTGAGTTCACAGCCAGACTCATAGACAGGTTCAACAAGAAGGATCCTGAATTGTAGTTCAAGGAGCTGGTGCAGTTGAGACAAAGTGGATCAGTGGACGCGTACATTTCAGAGTTCTAGGATCTCTTAGTCATGGTTTCAAATATATCAGAGAGGAGGTTGATCATGCTCTTCGTTGATGGGTTGTCTGATCCCTTAAGAGGATGGGTGAAGGGTTTAGACCCTATGACATTGCAAGAGGCCATGAAGAAGGCCCGTGATATGGAATCATCTGCATAGAGGAGCAAATTCCAGAGTAAGAACTTTCAGCATAGGAGAGATGAGGAGAGAGATAGGAGACCTTTCCACAGGGACTCGGGACACCAGCCACATAAGATTTCTTCCAGGTTAGATAATGATCAACTGAATGACCGTAGGAGGAAGAAGCTTTGTTTTCATTGCAGAGAGCCTTGGGATCCTAAGCACAAGTGTGCTGCCCAAGGGAAGGCAAAATAGATTGAGTACTTCTCATTAGATGAGTCTGTGGAGTTGGACACGCATTCAAAGTAGCATACAGAGGATGATGATTCAGGGACAGACGTTGCATCTGAAGTACCAGATAAGGATAATGATACCTCCCTACCCACATCCCACATTTCTAGCATTCAGAGAGAAGGGTCATTCAGGAACCGAGGAGTATTGGGTGGACAGAGGTGCATTACCTTGCTAGATACAGGTGCCACTCATAACTTCATAGATGGGGCTTGGTTGCTAAGAGGGGGTTACAAATAGAGGAGTTTGCAGGATTTAAGGTAAAGGTAGCAGATGGGTTTGTACTCACTTGCACTAGGAGGATTCCCAACTTCATGATCCAGCTAAACCATTATACTTGCCAGTCAGAGTTTTATGTGGTTAGCATGGGTGACATGGATGTTGTGCTGGGAATTAAATGGCTTCATGAGATAGGGGAGTTCACTATCAATTTGAGGACAATGGAAATGAAGTTTGAAGTGAACGGAGTTAAGCATGTGCTCAAGGGACTTTCAGATGGTGGATTGAGAGTTGTTTCTCTCAAGCAAATGGAGAGATTGATTCGCCATGATTAGGTGCAATGGGCAGCAGAGATACTGGTGATGCTTAAAGCTGCAAAGTAGCAGAAACACGAGTATCCACCTGACATACAGGCTCTTCTAACTAAACACACCAAAGTGTTTAGTGATAATCCACCAGGTAGACCGCCCGACAGGGGTATCGAGCATGTGATCGAGTTGGAGGAGGGTGCAAAACCGGTGATCACCACACTATACCGACACCCGAAGAGGTCCAAAGATGAGATCGAGAAAGCTATCAAAGAGCTTCTCGCCATGGAACACATAAGACCTAGTAAGAGCCCATTTGCATCATCTGTGATGTTAGTAAAGAAAAAGGATGGGACTCTTAGGATGTACATTGATTACAGGGAACTCAATAAGAAAACAATCAAGAATAGGTATCCCATACCCAGGATAGATGAGCTGATTGATGAGCTACATGGGGCCTATTATTTCTCCAAGGTAGACTTGAGATCTGGGTACCATCAGATTCAGGTCAGAGATGAGGATGTGGAGAAGACAGCATTTAGGTGTCACTATGGGCACTTTGAGTTCCTAGTCATGCCATTCGGCTTGACTAATGCGCTAGCTACTTTCCAGTCTTGCATGAATAGAGTCTTCAGAGAGTAGTTGAGGAGGTTTGTCCTGATATTTTTTGATGATATCCTGATTTACAGCAAGACATGGGAAGAGCACATGAAACACATTGACATTGTGTTGAGTATTCTGGAGAGGGAATCTTTATATGCTAAGATGTCAAAGTGCAAGTTTGGGATGACCGAGTTGCTATACTTGGGTCACATCATCAGTGCTGGTAAAGTGAAGGTAGACCCGGGGAAGATTCGGGCAATAGTAGACAGGCCACCACCAAAGAATCTTACTCAGCTGAAGGGATTCTTGGGTTTATGTGGATATTACCACAGGTTCGTGAAGGGGTTTTCTCAGTCAGCTACTCCCCTCACAAATTTGACTCGCAAGGTTGCATTTAGTTGGACAGGAGGTACACAGGAGTGCTTTGACAGATTCAAATAGATTATGAGTACATGCCCTGTATTGGCCATACCAGATTTCAGCAAGCCCTTCGAGTTGCAGTGTGATGCTTCAGGGGAAGGCATTGGTGCAGTAATTATGCAAGATAAGTACCCCATAGCATTTGAGAGTAGGAAGTTGAGGGGTGTGGAACGCAACTATAGCATTTATGACAAGGAGATGTTAGCCATAATGCATGCTTTGGCTAAGTTCAGACAATACCTTGTGGGCAGTAAGTTCATAGTCAAAACAGATCACAATTGTCTGAAGCATTTCCTTGGCCAGAAAGACTTAAATGATAGGCAACAGAAGTGGGTCAGCAAGCTACAGGCCTACAACTTTGACATTGTGTATGTCAAAGGAAAGAAAGATGTTGTTGCCGATGCTCTATCCAGGAGGCCCCATTTATGTGCACTTGGAGCCATTGCACATGATTGGAGGGAGATGATATCAGCTGAATATGCCAATGATGCATGGGATACTGGGATAATTGATGGCACCCTCAAAGATGATAGGTATACAGTGGTAAATGATTTAATCATTTATAAGAACGGGATCTTCTTCGTGTCAAATTCTAAGATGAAACAGAAGGTTTTGAGGGCATTCCATGACTTGCCGATGACAGGACACCCGAGGTACTTCAAAACTTATAGGCATGTTAGAGAGAGGTTCACCTGGAAGAGCCTAAAGACGGAGGTGATGCAGTATGTGAGAGAGTGCCCAATATGTCAGTAGAACAAACAGGAGCACTTATTTCTAGGAGGTTTATTGCAGCCCCTACCCATTCCTGGGAGGAAGTGGGATAGCATTTATATGGACTTTATCACAGGTTTACCAAAATTCCAAGGTAGGGATTGCATTTTCGTGGTAGTAGACAGGTTGACAAAGTATGCACACTTCCTTGCCATCCCTACCACTTTTACTACAGCACAGATTGCAGAATTATTCTTTCGTGAGGTATTTTGACTCCATGGGTTGCTTTGGAACATTGTTAGTGATAGGGACAATAGGTTCCTTAGTAATTTTTGGCAGGAGCTCTTTAGGTTGACAGGGACAGAGCTCACACCCAGTACAAGTTACCACCCTCAGATAGATGGTCAGACGGAGATAGTTAATAAATGGGTGGAAGGATACCTCTAAAACTATGTTTCAGGGCAGAAAAAGGCATGGGTGAAGTGGCTTCACATGGGAGAGTACTGTTATAATTCCACATACCACATGTCTATTCAGATGTCACCATTTATGGCCCTGTATGGGTATGAGGCACCAAGCTTTGTTGATTTGTTGTTTGGTGATAGCAGAATGCCGAAGGCCAAAGACCTTCTCCAGGAGAGTCAGGACATCATGAGGTCTTTGAAGGAGAACTTACAGAAGGCTCAGAATCAGCAGAGGACTAAGTAGTCTTTTGAGGTTAGTGACATGGTGTACCTCATGCTGCAGCCCTATAGACAGTCCACTCTCAAAAAGAATGGGGCAGAGAAGTTGAAGCCACGGTACTATAGACCTTTCCAGATCTCTAAGAGTATTGGGGAAGTGGCTTATGAGTTGGAGCTTCCAGCAGGTAGCAGGGTACATAATGTGTTTCATGTATCTCATCTCAAGAAGGCGTTGGGGCATAAGGTGACACCATCAACGGAGCTGCCTCCTCTTGATGAAGAGGGGAAGTTAATACTGGTACCCGAGGCTATAATTGATACCAGAGAATGTAATTTGAAGAGGAGGATCATCAAAGAATACTTGGTTAAATGGAGGAACCTACCATTGGAGGATGTTACTTGGGAGGATGAGCAGATATTAGGGAGGGTGGACTGTAATGTCCCCTTCTAGACTCTTGGTTAGTCCATCATAGAACTCATGTGGACTAGCAGTTTGGTTAAATGATAAAGAATGAAATATTTAAAGAGAGTCACTTAAGTTTTTTTGGAGCGCTCACTTTGGGAAATATTAAAAGTGAAATTTAAAAGAAATATTTCCCTCCAAGTAAAACCCCCCCAACTTGAAGAGTTAAAAGAGGGAAAAGTGCCTCATTTGAATTATGCTTGCTTATGATATCTTCTTCTTTGAGCTCTGCTAGAGTCTGCTATCGTGGGGTTTGAGGATTCAAACCAGAGGCTTGTGGAGATGGAAACCTCCATAGGTAATGGCATTCTACAGGTGTGGAAGACCACCCAACGGTGCCCTGTGAGTGGATGTATTTAGCATTCGCATATGTGCTTCAATAGAGTTCGTTTGACAGAGATTGGATAAAATAGTGAGGATTCCTCTTGCATTTCACGTGAGTTCTTCATAGCAGTTTGAAGAGCAGTTCATTTGAAATCTAAGGCAAAATATACATGTGGGGACTATGTTTTAGTGCAGCGAGCTGGATGTATTACCCAGCCCAGTCGTACCAAGCTGGAGGGCATTTTGAGGTGGTTCTTTGAATAAATCTCTTCTTGATCTGATCACTCCTCCTTGTTGACAGCCTACAACACTTCGCAGAGGAATTTGGTGGCTTGTGACATTTCGTTTGACTGTTCGACCCTTCCAGCCATGGTCGTACACAACTAGGCTTGACGTGGGAGAGGGTGGAGCTTACTGCTCATTGTGGGTAGGGTTTATTTGCTTTGTATGAGGCCTCCAAGGCCTATTGTATTGCCATTAATAATGAACGCATGATACTATGTGATTCTTGACGATTTGGAGCAACATTGTAATGTCTAGTGGTTGTTTCGGCAGTAGCCAAAAACTGAAGTTTCAAATCTGCATATGGGTATGCGATAGAACCTCTTTATTTGTTGATATATGAACTAGGTCTTTCATATTTCTCTTGCATTCCTTGTATATTTTCTGGGTTTCGGTTATATGTTCTATATTGTATGCTCTGGCAACACATCTGCAGGAAAACACAAACCCCTTCTGCATTCTTTTGTCTATGTCTAAAAGAACACAATAAAATAATAAAATAACACAAAAATATTTAAAAAATACAAACAAGTACGGCACATTACAAATATAACATCTCCTACCAGGATGCCAAGTTGGGAGCAATATCATGAATTTGTTTCAAATTAGAATAATCAGTGACATGGTAATGAGCAACCCTAAGCTTTTGAAATTCTGTACTGATAACTCAGGTAGGAATTATAAGCTATGGTATAATAACCTCAATGCCAAAAACTCTATTTCAAGCTTTCTTTTGTTTGCCTCTAGCAGTACCCTATAATCATTAAAATCTGTTTGTGGCATGTTCTTTATTTGGCTATTTTTCTGGTTCCCTGGCCTTTCACATACATTTAAATTCATATATAAATGTCTTTGTCCAAATTTTGTGTTTTCTATTAACATGTATTGATTTGTTACAGGCTTCTAGCTACATCCTCTGCTTTCATATTCATTTCCAAAACCTGAGATCTTTTGAGTTGTTCTTTTATTTTGTTACTTGGTGTATCATCTCCAAAATGGCCAGAAAACATTAAAATTTGAATTGCTTAAGGCAACTAACTATGGACAATAAATCATTTAAAAAATCATCTGTTTTTAAAACTGTGCATCAAGCTGAGTTCTAGCATCAATGATCACAATGCACACGGATGAACAATAGTTGAATTAGAACAACATTCTGATGTCAACATGGAATGCCAAGGAACAAAGATTAGCCACTCTGCCTCATACAAATTATCTAATCACTTATGAAATATAACTTTTGAAAATTGAATGCATATTTCGTTGAATGCTTCAACTGCCTCTGATCTCTAATCAAAATGTAATCCTGTTTTTCAGCCTAAATCAAAATTAGGAGGATAAGGAACTTTTGAACACAACATTTCCTTAGGGGCTTGAGCTGACCATAATCTCCAAATAAAAGCTAATCCCATTTTGTAGACTTCACTATAAATCTTCGTGTAAGAATATTTTTACCAATAGTGTATCATAGAATGGAAGCTGTCATGCTAGAAAGACCATTTAGTCCTGTCGTGTTTCTTGAAGCCTGCGAATTTGCAAGAGATGAATAACAATCAAAATTAGGATTGAATCTTATTTCCCAGGAATCATATATACAAATTTGTTTTAAGTAATTCCTTGATTACAATGCCTATTGTTTTTCTAGATTTTAAGTAACCTTTCCCACCTTCAGACACTGTCGAGTAGCTGAGTCACATATGGGGTGATCTTGAGGGCAACAATATTATTGATCTTTGCAGCATATGGCAGATTCAAACTTACGGCAACCCCAATTTATACAGAATCTGAAAATGTGCTGTGTGCAACAATATGTAGTTCCAGCGGGACAATACCGAAGCACATCACACTTAACTGGTGTAGGGATTGGAGGGGCTGGAGGAGGATTTGGGTTGGTTTTAACTGGATAGGATGCTAAAGTGTTGATTCCACACATTTGTGTTTCAGACCATGTAAGAGCATGTTGTGAAACATTTTTCATGTCACTGGAAAACATCTTGAAAAAGCAATAACCCTGGGAAATATTTTGAAAGAGATCCAGTTTTGGGGAAGCAATGAGCAGCCATCTCAATCATTATCCACAAAAGCATCACCAAACTTGTTAGTAGTTTTTCAGATTAAGTTACATCTTTATTTTTACTTCCATTTGGGAATGTGTCTCTTTTACGTCACATTCTTTGTGGAAAACATGACATTTCTACTTGGAAGAACCTCTTACGAGTAGTACAACTTCACTATCTTTGCAAATGAATTAGATTCTCATTGTCTTTAGATATTGATTTTATATGGATGAATAAATTATTCCAAAGCAGATCTTTGAGATTGACCCTAATAGAGGAGTCAAATAGACACATCTACATGTATATGTGCTCCCCTAACTTTCCTATGGACTCATCCCTTACACCCTTAGGAGGTGCAAGTGCTAGTATTATAAGGAACAGAAGCTGCTTCTTTGCTCAAGATTGACGATTCAAGCATTTGGGATAGGGCCCTGCGAGAAACTTCCCATAAACCGTTTAAAGTAATTTTAAATTCTAGTCATGTATCCCTTACTTTTTTTCTATAGCAGAAACTCCTAGAGATGATTGAAAACCTCGCTGAAACATCTCATCTACCATTTGATTTCATTGGTTATCAAGGAGTTTTAAGAGTTTTCTATGCTATACCTGGTCTTTTAGAGAACTCTATTATCATTTCTAGGAGTTGCCCACTTTTTTCCTCAGATAAACAGAACTCAATTCTTTGTGTTTTTTGATATTAAAATTTTGTGTCTTCCCAAAAGCTTTGATAAGGTGGAAGCGAGACAAAATTTTTAATTAGATGGATAAATTTGTCAAATAAGAATGCATTCACTCTATTTCTCTAAACAATAGAGATAAATTTCACAAATAAGATGACATTCTTTCTCTAAGAATAATAGAGATAAATTTTAAAAATAAGATGGCATTCTTTCTCTAAGAACAATAGAGATAAATTTCACAAATTTCTCAAAGAAGGCGATAATAAGAACTGATGCAGGAGCATCCAGTGGTGTAAGGGCAATCTTGCATCACCCCAAAAAAGATGTGTTTCAAAATTGTTGATGTTCTTTCTATTTTTTTTCAAAATTTGTGGTTCTGGTCCCATAATCGCTTGAATAATGATGTAGGACTTTCAGTTTTTCCAAACTATTAAAAATAGTAACCTGCTATTTTTACAAAGTTTGCATTTGGGTACGGATTAAAGTAAAAATTTACAGGAAGTTACATAACAGAAATATAAGACCTTTGGCGAAGGAATCGCGCAAAAATTATTTGCGAGCTGAAAGATATTAAAGTTTATGTTTCCTGAAAAATGCCTGAAAATTATTTAAACTCAAGTTTGAGGCACTAAACGGCCCCATATGGGCCCGAAAATGGCCGGAACTGGCAAAGTGGGTTCTTAGCACGTAGAGCATTCCGCGAGCTTTCTGACGCATAAAACAGTTCGTCAATCGGACACCCAGATCAAAAGTTATGGCTCCCGGAAGTTGACCTATTTTTGGAGGGAGATGCAAATTTCAAAATTAGGTTGTTGGCCGCCAAAAAGGCTATTAATAACCATTTTTGGGAACCTTGGGTAGTAGTAGAGTTAAAGGGGGAAGCGTAGAGTCAAGAATAGGCTGGAAAATAGAAACCCTAGCTAATTTAGGGTTACAGAAGGCAGATGATTCCAGAGTCTTGTGAGAGGAAGTTGTAATGTGTTGCAGCATGTGGAGGGTTGATTCCTCTTGTTAGTGCCTGAATTGACTGGCAGTTTTTTGAGCAATTTTCATGCAGGCACTTTCCCTAAGTATCCAAAAAATGTTCTAAGTGTTGGACCTCCTCAGCATTTTTTCAGCTGCAGCATCATATTTTCCTGAGGAGGAGGTCATCATCATCATCTTGTCTTCGATGATGGTCTGCGTCATCATGTTCTCCGTCGACCGGTTTCTCATCGTCATCATCATATTTTATTATCGGGTGATGTTTGGATATCATCCTGATCCTGCTGATGAGCTACGGTGCGCCCTGATTTGCTTGCGGGGGTGATTTTTCAAGTATCCGGTGATCTTCCAATTATCACCTTGCCCAAGCATGATGATGATGTTGCCCCGATATTCTGAAGGGGTTATTCTTTGAGTTGTTCGACCTGACTTGTTCTTTCTTAAGGGTCGTCATCATCATCATCATATTTCCAGTTATCACCGTGTTGCTTGCGGGGGTCATCATATTTTCTGCCTTCGTGATTTTTCGCCGGGGTGATATTTTTATCATCGGGTGATCTTGGTTATGATCATCCTGATGATGTTGTTGAAGAGTTCTAAGTGTGACCCGATATTCACTGGGGTCATCATATTTTGAACGTCAGGATGATCTTAGTCAATATCATCCTGATGATGTTGTATCACTTCATGTTCGTTGTTTTATCATCCTGATGATGCTGATGTCATTCTTATGTCAGGGTGATATCATATTTCTCTGCCTATCTGCATCATGATATTTCCGAAGGAGGGGGTGATATTTTCATTTTTGAATATCACCCGGATGTATATTTGTTCCAGCGTCATGATGATGCTGATATCAAGGAGATGTCCGCCTGCCGGCTTCGTGCATTATCTAGTGGGGGTGATCTTTTCAAGCATCATCATATTCATCTATCGCCCTGATCTTATAGTGGAGCTACAGTGCAACATGATGTTTGTGCATCAGGATGATATTTCCAAATATCCGGTTATCTTCCGAATATCATCCTGATGCCGATATGATGATGACGTCATCAAGGTCCGGGGGGATCACGTTTCTAACACTGATCATCTTGTGGAGATCCCCCGATATTTGCAAACATGATGATGACATCATCCGGATATGAGGAGGTGCGCAGTAGGCAGATATGATGATGAAGTCAGCAGGATATGATGATGACGTCATCAGGATGTTCATCGGCCAGACTTTTGGTATAGGCTCAGCAGGAGGATGTTCCTCCGATGGATCAGGTTGTGCCGATGAAGGCGATTATCATGCAGGTTGTATTGCAATATGATGCTGACGTCAGGGTGATATTTCAAGCGACAGGATATCATGCTGCTGGAGGATGATGATGATGAAGTCTTATACTAGTGTCGTCGGGAGCAAAAGCACCGACATCATATATGCTCATGACCTAGTATATAAAGTGTTAATGAGGTTGCTGTGGGGTGCATGTGGGATAATTGATATCCTGCATTTTCAAATATCATGATGATGAATCTCGGCGGGAAATGGTTGCGATCGACTGTTAGATGTTTTTCCCAAGGCCGCGGGTTGGTGCGCCATTAATGGCGAAGGTTGCAGAGGTATGGGCGGATCTGGTACCTGATTGAAGGTGTACATTAGCGGACAGTGGCGCAGGGCTCGAGATATCTTCCTGTCTCCTCCCCTACCTGATGCATTCATGTTTGGGCACCAATCTGGTAGTGTTTGAGCGCCATTTTCCTGATACTGTGTATCTGGCGGGATTTTTTGGTCAACCATGTAATTAATTGCTGTGGTACACTACCTGGCTGTTATAAGCAGGAAGTGTTAGTCATTTGTGGTTGTTGAAAGTTGAGGATTTTTGGCTCTGTAATCCAAAACCAGCTGATCTGGTTGCTCTGTACAGTCTAACTTGTGAGTTTATGTATCTTCTGTTGTACGATTTGGCATGAATCCACTGATTTCATGGTTGATCTTATATGAGTAATGCTATCTTAGCATGTGTTGTGTTAATTCTGTCTCCAATATTGCATGTATTCTTCTTCTGAATCTGGATATTTGGGTAATGTTTAGATTCTAGAGCATAGAATTCCTATGTTGAATGTCTGATCTTTTAACTTCTGCTCAAGGGGTAGATTAAACTGTTTTCAGGTTGAACATTGGGAAGGGTATACTGCAGTAGGGATGCCATAAGTAGAGATAACTTAACACTCTTCATTGGGAGATATCTGTAAGGCAGATATCATGTGTATCCCCCTGAAATCCAGTTTTAGCTATTCATGCTGATCATTCACAGGTGTATGTCTACCGACTCCAAGCCCTGGATAGGCACCAATCATGCTGTGTTCTTGTGTTATACACCATGTCCAGCTTTGCATCCAAAATTCAAACTAAAACATTTCATACTTCCACCTGTTAGTTGTAGGAGTAGGATTAGGAACCCCCTGCATGCTCTCATACTCAACCAGACATCATGTCCAAGAATGTTGCCAACCTTGTGATCTATCATATAGACCTTGGTCCATACATGAGAGTATTCTGCCTGTTGTTGTCAAATTAGATCTTTCTATCTTTGAGCTAGTCAGGGTTACCTCTTGAGTTATAAGGGATACCCCCCTTGGTGCGGCAGAACCAGAAGTGAAGGGGAGGCAGCTCATGCAACCTCCTGTATTTAGTTGGCTGAATCTGCCTGTGCATTAGAAGTGGCAAACCCTAATGCTGATTCAGAAGAAAAACCAACAAATTGGCAACTCCGCTGGGGAACCTTGTGTCATATCCATGAAAGTTTGAGTCTACAAGATAAAAAAAAATCAGACCTGGAAACTGTTTGTTGCAGCAGAGAAAAGGGTTATATATGTGATTCTGCTGGTGGATGACCCAGAATGAAAGAAATCAATCTGCAGCTTCAGCTTGTTTGAAGCTCATTCCTCTTCAAGGAGGTGGCGACTCTACATCAAAGAACCTGATAAAAGAACAAAATCAGCCAGAGAAGAATTTGCAGCTTCTGCAACATATCCAGGTATTTCATATTGTTTGACAGACTCCCTATTTGGTGAGATAGCACTGGTTAAAAGGGGAACATTGGTGAAAGCAGAGCTTGCATGCTTCTATTAGAACTTACACTGTATTTCAAAGGGCATGCAATGTTGTTCAAAAGACTCATTTAAAGGACTTTAGGAAAGTTTAAAAAAAAAAAACAGTCTAAACTTTGAGTGCCTAAAGTCATTGTTTGTAGAAAATCTGAGTAGAAAGGAGGGTTGCAATAACATAAAGGATGTATTATCTGCCTATGCACCCTTGTGAAGTGTCAAATGCAAAAATGTATAGTAGTCAGTCCCAACAATGTAATAAAAGAAGTTTCAACATAGACAGATATAAGCCCATAGATTTCAATGGCATTTGTGGCTATCCAAATACTTTTCCACCTAAAATCAAAATTTTTTTGCCTAAATTCAAGGGTATAAAGGATGAATCAGCTGAGAGACACTTGCAGCAGTTCATGAATGTGATAGATGACTTTGAGATTGACCATGAGGATGTGGTTATGAGATTATTTGTTCAATCTCTAGATGAAGATGCAAGGGACTGGTTTTCCTACCTTCCAGCTCACTCTGTCAACTCTTGGCATGGTTTTAAATCTGCATTTCTAGTACAGTATGGTGAAAGAGTTTCTGAATATGCAGCTATTAGTGACTTCATGTACATCCATATTGAAGAAGATGAGTTGATCCCAGCCTTTAACCTCAGATTTATGAGGGCATTGAATAGAATTCCAGAATGCATGAGACCTAATGATGCACTGTGCTTAGTTATCTATTTGGGAGCCTTTGATAAGAAAATGAGTTACAGATTAAGAGACAAGGAGCCCACCACATTGCATCAGGCACATCAGTTTGCAACTGATATTGAAAACAATTGGAGGTATGGAATACAAAAGGGTTATTTCTCTGAAAATTTTTGTTGTCCTACAGCCCCCAGTGTTAATGAAGGATTTAATTCAGGTATTGACAATGAATGTCATAGCACTCACACCCCTGTTGTCCCAATTTTTGCATCATTCCAAGTAGATGATGTTTCTATCATAGAGGAGGATGTTCTTTTTTGCCCAGCAGGTGAAGTTGAAAATAATAATTTTTCAAGTAATATTTGCATACCAGTCCTAAACAAAGAGCCTTCATGTTTAAATGATCCAGTTGTGCAGAGTTGTGATCATATGGATCAAGAATCAATATCAGTTTCATCAGGAAGTATCGGAGGGCTGGAAAATGATGCAGATTGTTCAACTTCAGAGTACATTGAAACAGCAAAAATCTTGTATGTGGGGCAATTAGATGATAAAAATGATATCCATGACCAATTCATGGATCAGGTTTGTTTTTCTTATGACTCTGGATCTGATAATAATGAAGAAGAATTGGAGTGTCATGAAGAAGAAGCAGAGGCCTTTGCAGTGAATGTTAATCCCCTTTATGATGAGCCTGCTGATGCATATGATGTTGTGAGTCTTGACTTTCAGTGGTGCAGGATTAACCCTTTGTTTGAGGATGATGATACTGATTTGCAAACTGTGAATAATGAATGTTCGTCATCACCTGATTCAGACATGTGCAACATTGGGTGTGTGGATCAGGTTTTGTTTTCAATATCAGTAGATATTAGGGGTCTCATATTTTCTGAGTATTTTGAATTGTTGGATCAGCTGGATGAGTGCCTGATAATGTGCAGCAGCCAGATAAATGATAAAGAATGCCAAGAGTAGTATGATGTACTGTCTGAGGGACATAACATACATGTGTTGCCTAATGTTGAAGAATATTATGTGTATGGTTATATGTCTAATTCTGAAATCCAAAATGACAGAGCTGAAAATGATGGTGGCAAGCTTTCAAAACTGGTGGAATATCTTTTTAAGCAGGTGACATTATGGGCAGATTATGCCAATCTTTTCAGTTGGGATTGGGATCTTTTAGCTTGGAATCAGGCATTTGACAAGAAAAAATTATGGTTTTTCCTTTTTGGCTGCCCGGGGCCGCCAAAATAATGTTCAAAAATAATGTGTTTGGTGATGCAAATCATGGTAACTTCATGACTCTATGCCCAATGGATAAGGGACTGGTCTGCATCCCAGAGATCTGGGGTTCTCGCTGCAGTCTTGCACCTGCACGTCCCCAGACAGAGCCAGTGTTAGTGCCTGAATTGACTGGCAGTTTTTTGAGCAATTTTCATGCAGGCACTTTCCCTAAGTATCCAAAAAATGTTCTAAGTGTTGGACCTCCTCAGCATTTTTTCAGCTGCAGCATCATATTTTCCTGAGGAGGAGGTCATCATCATCATCTTGTCTTCGATGATGGTCTGCGTCATCATGTTCTCCGTCGACCAGTTTCTCATCGTCATCATCATATTTTATTATCGGGTGATGTTTGGATATCATCCTGATCCTGCTGATGAGCTACGGTGCGCCCTGATTTGCTTGTGGGGGTGATTTTTCAAGTATCCGGTGATCTTCCAATTATCACCTTGCCCAAGCATGATGATGATGTTGCCCCGATATTCTGAAGGGGTTATTCTTTGAGTTGTTCGACCTGACTTGTTCTTTCTTAAGGGTCGTCATCATCATCATCATATTTCCAGTTATCACCGTGTTGCTTGCGGGGGTCATCATATTTTCTGCCTTCGTGATTTTTCGCCGGGGTGATATTTTTATCATCGGGTGATCTTGGTTATGATCATCCTGATGATGTTGTTGAAGAGTTCTAAGTGTGACCCGATATTCACTGGGGTCATCATATTTTGAACGTCAGGATGATCTTAGTCAATATCATCCTGATGATGTTGTATCACTTCATGTTCGTTGTTTTATCATCCTGATGATGCTGACGTCATTCTTATGTCAGGGTGATATCCTATTTCTCTGCCTATCTGCATCATGATATTTCCGAAGGAGGGGGTGATATTTTCATTTTTGAATATCACCCGGATGTATATTTGTTCCAGCGTCATGATGATGCTGATATCAAGGAGATGTCCGCCTGCCGGCTTCGTGCATTATCTAGTGGGGGTGATCTTTTCAAGCATCATCATATTCATCTATCGCCCTGATCTTATAGTGGAGCTACAGTGCAACATGATGTTTGTGCATCAGGATGATATTTCCAAATATCCGGTTATCTTCCGAATATCATCCTGATGCCGATATGATGATGACATCATCAAGGTCCGGGGGGATCACGTTTCTAACACTGATCATCTTGTGGAGATCCATCGATATTTGCAAACATGATGATGACGTCATCCGGATATGAGGAGGTGCGCAGTAGGCAGATATGATGATGACGTCAGCAGGATATGATGATGACGTCATCAGGATGTTCATCGGCCAGACTTTTGGTATAGGCTCAGCAGGAGGATGTTCCTCCGATGGATCAGGTTGTGCCGATGAAGGCGATTATCATGCAGGTTGTATTGTAATATGATGCTGACGTTAGGGTGATATTTCAAGCGACAGGATATCATGCTGCTGGAGGATGATGATGATGAAGTCTTATACTAGTGTCGTCGGGAGCAAAAGCACCGACATCATATATGCTCATGACCTAGTATATAAAGTGTTAATGAGGTTGCTACGGGGTGCATGTGGGATAATTGATATCCTGCATTTTCAAATATCATGATGATGAATCTCGGCGGGAAATGGTTGCGATCGACTGTTAGATGTTCTTCCCAAGGCCGCGGGTTGGTGTGCCATTAATGGCGAAGGTTGCAGAGGTATGGGCGGATCTGGTACCCGATTGAAGGTGTACATCAGCGGACAGTGGCGCAGGGCTCGAGATATCTTCCTGTCTCCTCCCCTACCTACTGCATTCATGTTTGGGCGCCAATCTGGTAGTGTTTGAGCGCCATTTTCCTGATACTGTGTATCTGGCGGGATTTTTTGGTCAACTATGTAATTAATTGCTGTGGTACACTACCTGGCTGTTATAAGCAGGAAGTGTTAGTCATTTGTGGTTGTTGAAAGTTGAGGATTTTTGGCTCTGTAATCCAAAACCAGCTGATCTGGTTGCTCTGTACAGTCTAACTTGTGAGTTTATGTATCTCCTGTTGTACGATTTGGCATGAATCCACTGATTTCATGGTTGATCTTATATGAGTAATGCTATCTTAGCATGTGTTGTGTTAATTCTGTCTCCAATATTGCATGTATTCTTCTTCTGAATCTGGATATTTGGGTAATGTTTAGATTCTAGAGCATAGAATTCCTATGTTGAATGTCTGATCTTTTAACTTCTGCTCAAGGGGTAGATTAAACTGTTTTCAGGTTGAACATTGGGAAGGGTATACTGCAGTAGGGATGCCATAAGTAGAGATAACTTAACACTCTTCATTGGGAGATATCTGTAAGGCAGATATCATGTGTATCCCCCTGAAATCCAGTTTTAACTATTCATGCTGATCATTCACAGGTGTATGTCTACCGACTCCAAGCCCTGGATAGGCACCAATCATGCTGTGTTCTTGTGTTATACACCATGTCCAGCTTTGCATCCAAAATTCAAACTAAAACATTTCATACTTCCACCTATTAGTTGTAGGAGTAGGATTAGGAACCCCCTGCATGCTCTCATACTCAACCAGACATCATGTCCAATAATGTTGCCAACCTTGTGATCTATCATATAGACCTTGGTCCATACATGAGAGTATTCTGCCTGTTGTTGTCAAATTAGATCTTTCTATCTTTGAGCTAGTCAGGGTTACCTCTTGAGTTATAAGGGATACCCTCCTTGGTGCGGCAGAACCAGAAGTGAAGGGGAGGCAGCTCACGCAACCTCCTGTATTTAGTTGGCTGAATCTGCCTGTGCATTAGAAGTGGCAAACCCTAATGCTGATTCAGAAGAAAAACCAACACCTCTGATTGTAATTGAGCTTCTGTAATGTAATAAGTTGTCCAAATCAATAAAAGAAAGTTCTATTTTCTGTGTTCAATTTCTATTGTTGTGTGTTTTGTGATTTACCCCCTTCATCAAGAACAATAGAGATAAATTTCACAAATAAGATGTCATTTTTGGTATATCTTTAGGATGACATTCATCCTGGCCTGGA
Source organism: Cunninghamia lanceolata (assembly GCA_027924645.1). NCBI lineage: Eukaryota > Viridiplantae > Streptophyta > Pinopsida > Cupressales > Cupressaceae > Cunninghamia > Cunninghamia lanceolata. The sequence continues at coordinate 16,537,400 of BSBN01000726.1, read as the reverse complement.
ATTTGATGGTCTATTTGATCATTTTTTCCATTTTAGACTGTATTGGACCATATACCTTGACTTGCTAAATTTTTATATAGCTGTATATACGACTACTTAAATTATTAGTTAACCATATAATATAATATTTTTATTATAATATATATCATTTTTTGTTATAAAAATATAAATAATATTTTCTTTTACAATGTCTATCTTTTTAAAAATCAATTTAGTAAAAAATCTTTGCGTTCTCTATAAAATAATTTATTTCTAATTTATAATCTAGAAAAAAACTATAAAGCAAAAGTTTTTTATTTTTAATTCATTGTTTATTATATATGGAATAAGGATAACTTTACAAATTACAATTACAGAGATTAAGAAGAGCTCTAAATTGTAATTTAGAGCTGATTTACAATTATTTATAGGGATCAAAACAATTCTACTACTTCCTCCATTGTTATTCAATTTGCTAAGTCCACCTAAGCACAATGTGACAATTGAAGTTCTCTCAGACTTCAAGAGTTGCTCTTAAGGTATGGCTAGAAACTTATTGTGTTGCTATCTTTTTGAAATATTGTTTAAATGATTGCAATTTGCAAGTGGCTGTAGAAATTGTATTAAAGTGTTTATATTATTGTTACTTGTATAGATTTGTTAGAATAAAGTAAAATATTCTACCGATCATACATTTTTTACAGATTTCATCTGTTGGGATTATAGAATTAAAAAACTCAATGGAACTTTACACTTAAAAAAATACACTAATAAACTTCATGACTTCATATTAAATTTATGAATTAAAAAAATTGAATCAACCACATTTTAGACTTTCTAAATATTTACCAGGGTGCACATCACATCCATGAAAAGAAAATCAGAAAATATGGCAACTAAAATGCTTAAAAGATGAACCAATTACTTCATCATTCAGACTGCCAAGCTAATTTATATACAATTTTCTACAACATCCCAAGAAATCAAGAGCAAAGTCAAGTGCATTTGAACCCTAGTGTCCTCTTATCTAGCAGTTTGGTATTATTTGACAATTTACTTATTTTTTTAAAACGTCAATTGAAAGGTAGTTAAATGATAAAGCTGTCATAAAAAATTTATATGACAGGCAAGGGTGACCATCAAATTCTAGGCCTGCATTCATCCTCTTAAGAAACATCCATTCTCAAGAAATATTTAGATAAATTGTTTAAGCAATAAATGATGTCCATTCTAGACAAATGGGAATTGCACCATGGATTTCATGGCAAAACACCACATGCAAATCCCATAAGGCATGACAAATTATTAAGCTTGGGTAGTACTCCAAACAATTTACAAAGAATGAATAAAGTTCATGCCAAGTGTCTTTTGTAGGTTCCTATAATTGGTAGTATTCAATGTTCACAGGTATTCCAATGTTGAATTGAACTTGTCTTATGTATGAGAAATGGTTGGATTCTTCACAACTCATGTCTATCCATCTTCATTGGAAGATGGTGACATGACTTTTCTATGTTGGAGTAATTCAAGTTAGTCCTTTCATTTGCCATTCCTAGGGCTATATTTCTCAAACTAAATATATGGAATACTTTATAGTAAGTTGGTCATGCGACAAATAATGTCATCCATCCTCTAGCAATTAGATAAGGTTTATGAAGGAAAAGAATGTTAAAAACAATGGCACCAATCCTTTGGAAATGAGATAGGGTTAATGCATTTCCTTTTCTTAAAGACACAAATAATGTAATTAATCCTTTAAAAAATTAGACAAGCCTTTTGGATTTCCTTTCCTCTTGACACTGAAATGAGGTAGTTGAGTCTAAACTTTGGATGAGCAACATGCATCAATATGGCTCTAAATTTTATATGGCATTATCAAGAATATTATTTCACTATTTACATAATTGTTTAGTTAACATCATATTTCCTTCCCTTGATCATTGACTATGCCAAAAACAATTGTCAAGATGCCTTTGAATCGAGATAAGTAGTGCATAATTGAGTAGTATTTACCTTTGACAATAAATCTCTAAACCTACTCACATTATAACACTCATTTAAATCTCCTAGCTAGTATGATAGATTTTGTGGTGATGAAGGAGAAGATGATAATCTCTATATCTATAGCCCCTTATCTTGTGCATCTTCAAGAGGCACATTCTCTTGTACCATCTCCACCATCACCATCTCTCATTTGCATTATCCCCTTTAACCAATTACCCTCATAGGTCATAATTACCCTCATAGGTCAGGTCCTCTATCTTGAAACACATCCACTATTAGATGTATTTTCACCTTAAGTACATAGAAAGTAGGCCCCTCCCATTTGTTAACATTTGGTATGTGGAATTGACCAAAAATTGACTCTCTTTGGGCAGGAGGCTAGTTGCCTCCCAACCCATCAATCGAGGCTACCAATGTAGATTATTCTATCACTTCCACTAAACTAGAACTCATGAAAATGTATATTCATTAACAGGGGTTGATAATGATCGAACTTTTGTTTTAAAGTCTATCAAACAAGAACAAAGTACTAGATGAATCAGAAAATGTAGTTTATAATTCTTTAACATATTATTATATGGCACAACCTAAAACAATTATGCATATTTACCTTGAATGGTTTGTTTTAGAATATAGAAAAGATGAAATAAAAATAGAACCAAAAGATAAACCAAACATTATATGATTTGTCAACTTCAAAAACATATTGACTTGGAAAATTATTGTAGAGAGTAATTATTACTTTATGTACCCTTTCCAATAAGTGAAACAACATTAAAGCATGGCTTTAGATCATGGCATAATGCTTATTCATATTAGGAGAGCACAGTCAAAGCTAATCACACCAAATACAAATACAACATTTGTTCTGCATGGAGTGACATTGACAAAGTTGTTGATGAACTCAACTCTAAAAATGATTACATTGACAACCAACACTTCATGACAAAAGAAACATTGTACAAAGAACAATATAACATAGAACTAGATTTTGAAACACTAAACCTCAAGAAATTGAAAAATATAATTTCCAATTCATTTGAAATCACCAAATACCCACAAATTGTGGACAATGTTGAATACTACAAATTGATGCAAATGTTAAATAAAGAACAAGTAGCAATTGTAAAAGACATTGTATTGAAAAATAAAGAATAACAAAACTCCACTACACTTGTTCGTAATAGGTGGAGCAGGAGATAGAAAGGCATTTACTATTAAAGCCATTTACCAATCTCTTCTTCGCATATACAATAACTCCATTGACAATGGCAACATACAACATAGGTGGAATCACATCACAGTTAGCATTCCACATATCTTTCAACAAGTTGGAGTTCCTCTCCCGAATAGAATGTGAAAGCATTATCAACAACTATGTGTGCTCTTAATAGATGGAATTTCATTAGTAGGTGCAACATTTTTACGTTACATTGACAAACGATTACTAGATATAATGCAAATGCCTACTATGTACTTCAAAAATCTTGATACAATTTTTTTGTGGTGATATTTACCAAGCACAACTTAGACTTGATTTAGTTGTTTTTGAAAATACACCAACTCTGACAGAATTAATGCCATGCAACTTTTGGGAAGAAAATGTAAAATACTATGCCTTGTGTAGTCATCTAAAAATGACATAACCCATGCTACCATTTCCTGACACGCTTGCACTAATTTATCCCCTTTCCTGTAATTAATTAAATAAAATCAATCTATTTAATTATTTAAATAAAATTAATTTATTTAATTAATTTAACAATTCCTCATATTCCATTGTCCATAATTGATTAAATAAATATTATAATTTATTTAATTGATTATCCTATCCTTTGCCATTAACTTAAATTAATTAAATAAAGTCCACTTATTTAATTAATCCATTTAGCCCATAACTAAATCTAGGCTAATTAAATAAATATCATTTATTTAATTAGCTACCCTACCCTACCTAGCCCCTAGACCCAAATTAATTAAGTAAACCCTTAATTAATTTATACCACTAATTAACCCATGTCTTAATTTATAATAGTCATATTAATTAAGTTAACCACTTAATTAATTAACTTAAATCATCATTATCCGATCTCCCCACACTTGATTAAATAAATAACATTTTTTATTTAAGAGGAGACACATGTGTCTCCACCTCATATTTTCTCATCCATACAAGAACATTATTTAATTAATAAAGCTCATATGTCTCCACCTCACCTTTCCAAATCCATGCATTTGCCAATTCTCATCCCATTCATCCATAAAATCCAATTTTTAAATAGACCATCTCCCATATAAATGAATTTTTAATTCATTCATGTGTCATTATCTTAATTAATGCAAAGCCTTCTCAAGGTTTAATTTAAAATTCCAAAGTATTGTGAGCCCTCCAATATTGATGATGCAACCCTAGCCCTTGATTTCACTGTGAAATCTCCACCCTTGGATCTCCATTTCAAACCTCCACCATTGATAAAAAATTTTCAAAAATCTATAAATAGAAGGCCTTTCCAAGCATTTTCATAACAAGTTTTCAAGTATAAAATTTATGCCAAAATCTTAGCCAATTTTGCTCATATCACTGCCAAATCTTTGCCTCCATTATGTTGGTTAAAATAGAGCAATCCACATTTATTCACATTGGGTATAGCTAGGATTTACTTTTTAGGTGCATGCTTCTTCCTCCACCTTATCAAGGAGAATGGAATGGTTGAAGATTTGAGGTAAAATCACTTGTTTTGTGTTTTCTCTATGTTCTTATGTCTTCTGGCATTCCTTCTACGCATGCCAAATGAAGATGAAGGAATGTGAAAAGACATGAGAACACAAAGAAAACACAAAACAAATAATTTTACCTCAAATTTTCAAGATTTCCATTCTCCTTTATAAGGTGGAGGAAGAAGCATGTACCCAAGAAGCAACTCCTAGCTATACCCAATGGGTAATATCACAATACTGAGTCCCAAACTTGGGACATGAAAAAATTGGGAGGAAGTGGCACATATTTCTTCAAATACCTTATCTTTGAACGAAGGTCCTTCGATCAAAGATATTTCTTCAAATGAAAAGGTCCTTCGATGGAAAGTCATTACACAAAACCTTCGATCGAAAGTTCTCGTTAATTTAAAAAAACATTAAAATAATACCTTTGAGCGAAGATAAAATAATGAGACACTTTGTTTAAGGAATGCATGCAAGAGAGATGATTTATTCATAGCCTACATTCTTTTGAGAGAAGTATTTTCTTTTAACTGTTAATTGAGATCCTATAAAAGTTGGACATGATTTTCTAGATCATTGTAGGGAAATTCTTGTTAGAAGGTAAGAAACTTGGTTCAACTTTACATGTCAAATTCAATACTCCTCAATGTATTCTAAAAGACAACCAATGATAACTTCTATACAATGTTACGGGATTTGCATTAGACAAAGTCCCTTATGAACTTGTTTTATTGTGGAAGTTGTATTCGTTTAGGATGAGTAGTGGAGACTATGTTACTGATAACTTAAATGAGTTAAACATTGTAGTGATCTAGTTTGAGTCTATGTTTTAAGATGGATGAGGAGGGGAATGTATTATCTTGTTAGTTTCATCGATCAAATCTTTATTTTATCCTATAGTGCTTGGCATTGATCGGTAGAATGAGTTAGTATCCTATGATGCATCCAATATGTAAGTGAATAAAGTGTTGTATGAGCATGTTTATGAGATTTTTTGTATTTGAGAGGGCATAGGATGATCATCTAAGATTTCAATAGGAGTTGGAATGCTTGTTTAAGAAGATCTCTCAATGGTGTGAAGGTCATTTATTCTTGTTGGTGTTGTGATATAAGAGTTCAGTTGCATGGAGAAGTCCACTATTTTTATTGTTGGTTTTTATTGGCGGCACACATTGGATGGTTACCACCATGATAAGCTTTAGGTCAAGTGAGGGAAGAAGGGTTCCTATAGTTGAGGAGATTAAGCACTATTAACTTTTTTTACTACAATGATTACCATAGATAAGTCTAAAAAGGAATGACACATTTGAAGTGTGGCTTTCTCTTGGATAATTGGCATATGATTTTTCATAAAAATAGTATGGATATGGTTATTAGGATTCATATTGAATTTGATAACTAGGGCATGCAACATAACTAGTCTGATGCCTTCACATCTTGAATCTATATTAGGGTTTAAATTTTAAATTTTGACCATTTTAATCTGCTATTACCTAGTTTACATTTTCACCATTTTAATTTGCTAAATTAGGGTTTACATTTTTAGGTTGAATTTAAATGTGTTTGAATAGTAGATAGCTCAAGACAATGAAAATGGTAGCAGACTGTGCTTACCTTAGCTTGAACACACCTTCGCTCCAACACTCCTTCGCCCGAACACACCTTCACTCGCAACAATGGCAGTCACCCTCCGCTAACAGGTTTTAGAATGTTTCACTAAAATTAGTTCGCTAAAATGAACTGACAAAATAGAGTTGTCAGTTCATATAGCTATAAAAACATTAAAATAATACCTTCACTCGAAGGTATTATTTTAATGTTTTTTTATATAGCTATGTGAACCGACAACTTTGTTTTGTTGGTTTATTTTAGCGAACTGATTTTAGCGGAACATTCTAAAACCTATTAGCGGAGGGTGACCATCATTGTTGCAAGTGAAGGTGTGTTCAGGCAAAGGATTGTTGGAGTGAAGGTGTGTTCGAACTAAGGTAAGAACAGTCCGCCACCATTTTCATTGTCTTGAGCTATCTACTATTCAAACACATTTAAATTCAACCTGAAAATGTAAACCCTAATTTAGCAAATTAAAATGGTGAAAATGTAAACTAGGTAATAGCAAATTAAAAAGGTCAAAATTTAAAATTTAAACCCTAATATAGATTCAAGATGTTTAGGCATCAGACTAGTTATGTTGCATGCCCTGGTTAACAAATTCAATATGAATCCTAATAACCATATCCATACTATTTTTTATGAAAAATCATATGCCAATTATCCAAGAGAAAGCCACACTTCAAATGTGTCATTCCTTTTTAGACTTATCTATGGTAGTTATTGTAGTAAAAAAAGTTAATAGTGCTTAATCTCCTCAACTATAGGAACCCTTCTTCCCTCACTTGACCTAAAGCTTATCATGGTGGTAACCATCCAATGTGTGCCGCCAATGAAAACCAACAATAAAAATAGTGGACTTCTCCATGCAACCGAACTCTTATATCACAACACCAACAAGAATAAATGACCTTCACACCTTTGAGAGATCTTAAACAAGCATTCCAAATCCTATTGAAATCTTAGATGATCATCCTATGCCCTCTCAAATACAAAAAATCTCATAAACATGCTCATACAACACTTTATTTACTTACATATTGCATGCATCATAGGATACTAACTCGTTCTACCAATCAATGCCAAGCACTATAGAATAAAATAAAGATTTGATCGATGAAACTAACAAGATAATACATTCCCCTCCTCATCCATCTTAAAACATAGATTCAAACTAGATCACTACAATGTTTAACTCATTTAAGTTATCAGTAACATAGTCTCCACTACTCATCCTAAATGAATACAACTTCCACAATAAAACATGTTCATAAGGGACTTTGTCTAATGCAAATCCTGTAACATTATCTAGAGGTTATCATTGGTTGTCTTTTAGAATACATTGAGGAGTATTGAATTTGACATGCAAAGTTGAACCAAGTTTCTTACCTTCTAACAAGAATTTCCCTACAATGATCTAGAAAATCATGTCCAACTTTTATAGGATCTCAATTAACAGTTAAAAAAAAATACTTCTCTTAAAAGAATGTAGGCTATGAATAAATCGTCTCTCTTGCATGCATTCCTTAAAAAAAGTGTCTCATTATTTTATGCATCTTATGATTATAGTGTCTCTCTTCATCATGGATTTAGTGATTACAATGTCTTATTTGATTATGTATTTTAATTGATATATTTTCTCACTTCTTTAGGCCTTCAATAGGTAAAAAGTGTTTCACTCTCTTAATCTTTTCCTAGGTTGAGTGTCTCACTTGTAAAATCTAAGATACATAGATGTGTCATATTTTTATTTGATAATGATGCCACATTATTATCATATTAAATCTATATGTGCCACATGTAACTTAGCATTGATCATATATAATTAGGATAAGTTGTATACATCAACTCAAGTGCATCAGTTCTTTGTAGATGTTTAGGGTGAAAAAGTAGGTTTCTCTTAAACAAGGTTAAGTCCTATCCTTTCACCTAACTAAACATTGGGAGGACAAGAACCGATCTTAGGATCAAGCTACTGATTACTTGTTTATTCCCTAATGCTAATTAGGTCTTATTTAGGTGTCTAACTAAGGTTTTATCAAGTGTCTTTATTCACTAATCAAGTAAACCCTAATTACACCTTGTAACAGAAAATGACTGAATTTAGAGATGACACAGACAAAACATGTCATAGAAATGCAGAGAATAAGGTTCAAAGATCATGCACCCAGAAACTGAGGGCTAACTGGACTAGGGCGCCTGCTCATTAGTCTTGCAACTTTCCGTCTGTGTAAATTTTTTGCATCAGCTATCTGGTGGCCTCCAATAGCTCCCAGATCTTAGAGAATCTCCCCAGTTGGACTAGGGCTCCCGCTCATTAGTCCCAAAAGTGTTAGGATCCAAAATTCTAAAATTCAGTGACAACTGTATTTGCGATATCCGTCTTCCTACCGCTCCTTTTAGCAGAATCCTGTAAAACATGATTTGCTCCTACAAAAGGAGGGAAAAGATGTGGCTATATAGGATCTTGCCTTAGTCAAGCCCCACTTTTGGTATTCCTACCTCAATAATAGCTAGAGATAAAGATTTGCAGAAGTGTGTGCAAACCTAACAAAGTGTATGCAGAAATATCAAACCCTAGATGTTTCATTCAAGGGAAGATCAATAACTTGCTTTGATTCAATAAACACATACAACTTCACCTCAAGGAGATGAAAACAAATGAAGACTTGCATGAACAAGAAGACGAATAAGCAATGTCCGCAGATGATCTCCAAGCTCAATGTTGGAGGCTTTAACCCTTCTCTTGATCATGCAAAAGGTGTACAAACCCTAGGAAGAGCAAGATAGTTTCAAGATTTTGATTCGTAATCTCCATCTATTGTCTATGATAATAAATTCAAATCACTTTCAAGAGCTTCAACAAGTCACTGATCTTCAATGGCAATTTCAGTAGAGTTTTTGCATCAAGCTTGCATAAAGATTGTGTGTGATGAAATGATTTTCAAATATCTTTTTATATCTAATCTTAGGGAATTCAAATTTTGAAATAACGTCTCGATATCATGCCAAAATGAAAATTTGAAAACGGAATCCCGAGGTGCACGGCAGGAGCCTACACCCCGCCAAGATTCAAAATCCCAAAAAATGGGGCAGGACTAGAGCGCAAGTGTCCAAGTCTAGTTCCCTATTTGGGTAAGTGCAAGAAGTTGGGTCCACATAGAGGGGAAGTCGCAGGCAAAAAAAATCCCGACAGAAATGGATACCCATTTTAAAAGAAAATGGTACCCATTTAGGAATGGGTGCCCAAGCCTAAATGGGTGCCCGAGCCTAAACGAGTACCCGTTTCTATATAGATATTTGAATTTGAAAAAAAACCCTGCGCACTTTTTTTCTCACACAAAAGGAACGGGTACCCATTCCTAAAAGCTTAGGCTCGGGAAAGGCATGGTAAGCCAATCCCTTGCCTTAGACCTGTAAGTTTTTTTCTAAGTACAGAACAAGAGAAAAGACCAAGTTTACCTATATGGTTGACGACATTTTTTTCTAAATTTTTTTAGAAAATTAAAACCCATTATAGATGATAGTGTCTATTTTTCAAATATGTAATTTTTTTAAATTGGACTTGTTTTTCTATTTATTATTTAATTTATGAGCAAACTAGTCCAAAAATTTGAAATGACGGGTGTTTGTATTTTTTAATAACTTTTGATTTTTAAAGTTTTTTTTTTAAATTATATGTCATCAATCTACACATCATTATTTACACAATGAAAAATAAAATTTCACTTTATGATTAGTTTTGCTCAAATTATGTTGGCCGTACACGAGAGGTTTTCGAAAACAACAATTAGGGCCAATAACAAATTAATAAAAAAAATATTTGGAAAAAAATTATAAAAAAATATCCTCATCAATCTTCACTATACTACACATCTTTCCTCAAGAGGATTTATAAAAATACTTTTATTTAGTTCATTATGTTGGACGTACACGTGCATGGTGTGGTTAAAAAAAATAACTTTTAAACAATGGTTTTTAGAAATGCCTATTGAAAATCAATTTGTATCATCTGGGTATTAAAATAAATTACATATTTGGAAACTAGACTCTGAGTAATACATTTCATATTGCTAACTTTTTTTAATATTAAATCTTTAAGTGCCTCAAATGTTTAGGTCAAATGTGATAAATTCTAAAAATCAGGGAAAACACTTCCACTTTTTAGCCAAAAAGTGGACCCAACTTCTTGCACTGACCCATTTTTCGACCAGATCTACATCTAGGGGGTCCCAGGGACCCATAATCCAAATTCTCTTTCTGGGTTCCATCAATAGTTATCTCAGAAAATGAACATTTTGCAACTAGACACTAGCCAATTAGGGTTTTGAGAAGGCCAGAAACAAAGAGGTTGAGAGGTCACCAAAAGTAAGGAGCTAAACTGAGGGAAATTGTACCATTCCATACAAGAGGACAATTTTTGACATAACATTTAGCCCCCACTTTAGTGGCCATATGACACTACGTGCATATGCAACTAAAGGAAAGTAAATGCATCAATCATGAAAAGGATACCCAAAAAGATACTGTAGAGGAAGCCGAAGTGTTGTCGCCGAGAAGAAAGAAGCCCCCAAGTATGCAATCCTGCACGACCACAAAGTTAGGAACCCCAACTTGCAAAGGAACACTTGTCAGAAAATCAAAATCAAATCAACCTGCAACCATCACCAATGAATCAGTACATAAACACTAAGGGGGTTGAGTGATGAGACATGATGAGGGAGGAAATTGAGGGAGATATATGCCCCCCTTGTTTCTGCTTGCTTAGTCTGAAAAGGAGAAACAAGGAGATATCCACACATGTCAATTTCAAGAGAAACTTGATGAGAAATGTGTTGTGAGGGTTGTTTGAAGAAACAACGCCCAAGCATAACACATTGGGTGAGATAGAGAGCGGAACCAAGATTCCAATGCAACAAACGACACGAAAATCTGAGTTCAACAGCTCAAGATAGAGGCTCAAGAGTGAAATAAATCAATATTGCACCTAGATAGGGATAGGAATTCTCATCCACTTTATGTAAAGGGAGTTTTCACTTATCACTTATTCTTGTTTTTTATCATTGTAGAAAAGTAGAGAGAGAGAGAAGGAGAAGAGGAGGACAGCCATGCCGAGCTGACACCCGTATCAGCCCCCACAATTGGAGAAGTGTTTTGAGGTCGAGGTAGGGTCCTAATCTTATGCTTCGGTCATCTTTCCATTTTCTTTCATATGTTTTTATTGTTACCGTGCCAAGGGAGGTATAATAGATAGGGGCCCCTGGTAGGGGCACTCGGGTCCACCTAGGGCACCAAAGTCTCATTCGAGTGCCCTAGTCCCTCAGGGGCATCAGTGTCCCTCTAGGGCACCCAGGTTCACAGAGGACATGAGCCCTTAGGCATAGGGACTCATTACTATTTCAGATAGTAGTTTTTGGTTTGATGATAAATAACTAATACTATCGCTTGTTTTTTGACCTGCAGGATGTCCCAGAGACACGAGAGCACACAGGCGGTCACCTGATGGCGCTACTTTGAGAGCACGCTAGTACCATGTCTAATGCAAAGAGAACACTTGCAGGCAGTGGGCTTATGGTGGGTGTTTGATATGCCCACAATCAGATTTCATTGTAGCATCTTGATGGCTTTTATGGAGAGGTGGAATGTAGATACATCCACATTCCACTTACCTACAGGCGAGATGACTGTCACACTGGAGGATGTGTACCGGATCCTACGACTACCTATCTGAGGAGAGACAGTGAGGGTCATGGGACATCGCACAGTGGAGTATACTCGCGAGAGTCAGTTGTACTGTCTGGGTTGCATAGTCTCATGGGCAAAGCGAGGACATATTCAGCTCCAGCTTCTAGAGCAAGGATGCAGTGACATTCCCTAGGTTTGGAGGATAATGATAGTCACTGTCACACTAGCCGTCACACTAGATGGACTAGTCATTCACCTTCATGGGGGTCTCATTCACACTATTAGGGCAGTGGAGGAGCATCAGACTATATACGAATGGGGGCATAGTATGCTTGCACACCTTTATCGTGACTTGGGATGGTATGTCCATTACCAGATGCATAATTTGATGTTCTGCACTTTATTACGATTTTGGGCTTTCGAGCACATCAGGTGCACATGACTAACATGATTTCCTATAGAGTCAGCATTCACCCATACACCCATTCATGCCTATCCACTAGTCAAATGTTGGAGACACGGTGATATGTTATACTGGAGAGTTGTCTATGATAGATTGCAGCCCAGTGATATTCTCTGGAGACCGTATCGTAGCTATATCCTATGGCCTGGCCAGTAGAGATAGCGAGGATGCAAAGGGATTGACTAATGGCTGGTTGCCTTGATCACGTCATGGTTTGGTTCTATTTTGACAGGGTGACGTGACAGTTTAGATAGGTACAAGATGTTCCTATAGTGCATTCGAGCTATGCACACATCGTGTGTAGCGTACTCAGGGTGAACAACGCCCGATGGCCAATAGTAGAAGATGTACCTCTTAGTGATGATGATGGTCCTAAGGATGCAGCACCAGTATCAGATGTGATGTCGGGTGTACCTGAGCATATCAGACGTGGTGGCATACAACACGACCTGCTCCTATCTTTCCTCTCGGTCACCCTACAGGCGATGCTCGACCTTGGGGAGCTCATGCTAGTGACATAGGGGTAGAGGATGATGTGAGTGACTTTGTAGGATTCTATGATCTTGAGGATGTGGAGGATGATAATGAGGAGGAGGTTCCATCATAGTACGTTATCAAGGCGAGACTACGACAGAACCAGCAGGAGGTGGACACTAACAAGGAGACTGAGTCGAGACCATGGTCTAGAGCTCATGGTCCAGTTCCTGCAGGTGTTGAGAGATCAAGTCAGAGTGAGAGGGGGGAGACCAGTAGGTCTATGCCCCCAGCTATAGATCAGACTACAGAGCTCGTGACACCATCAACCATCCAAGATCCATCCTGGCAAGATGGAGATCCAGGTGAGATTTGTTTCATTAGTTTGATGTTCTTTATGTTTATTGTTTATGCTGGTTATGTGGGAGTCTCATATCTATCTTATTTCTATTTTGCAGTTGGGACTAACACTTGGCGAGACTTTGTGAGTCCCGTCATAGTGGACATAGTAACTTTAGATGTATTTGACCAGCGGGTGCGGGTGAGATATTTAGTACGACCATCTGCTGGGTGACATGCAGAGATATTTATGCCTTTCATCAGGTACAAGACAGCTATAGAGGCTATTCTAGAGCAGTCTGCATGGGAGAGAGAGGAGTTACTTCAGAGGGCTGAGCGCGTCAAGGCTAAGCTTCAAGCGCAGCGAGAGCAGACGGTAGTGGTGCCTACATCAGAGAGAGCCAGTTGTTGATGAGTTCTTACTGCTTGAGGTTCGTCAGGCGAGAGCTGATAGAGACAAGGCTCAGGTTGAGAGAGACTAGTACCATCAGATGTACCAGGAGGCACACGAGGAGGTGATAGGGCTGAGACGTGAGATCAGGGGGTTATAATCACGAAGTGTCTCTAGGAGTCATTTGCGATACGTAGCCACACATGATCAGGCCTCTGTCATGCACACACCATGAGCTTGAGGGTACAAGTGACTGAGGTTTAGCTATATGATGTGTATATATTATGTACAACAACATCCCATTTTGCTATGAGGGATAGTCGACTTGGATGTATATTTGAAACTGATGATGATATATACATGATGTTTACTTTTTTGTCTATGTGCAATGGTTTTAATCTATCACATGTGATTTTGTAAAATGCAACTAGTGATGACTGTTGAAGACTAATATGGAAATGTAATTAATGCTAATGTGACATACTAACAATTCTTTACAGAACATATAGTAACAAACATAATGATTAAAATTTCACATATAACCCAAATTTCTATGCTATGTTTAGTTATTACGTGATCTAAGCAAAGAGTATATAAGCAAGATACAACGATGATTAACCAAGCGAAGATGTAATGTTTAATTAATTAAGACAAAATAATAATATCTTGTCAAAATTGAAGCTAATCTATCTAATAATTTGCTTTATAACATTTAACATTCAAATCTTAAGCATGAAATTTCTTGAGGTGCATCTCATTAATAGGTTCTTTAAATGGTGTACCTTGTTCCTCAGCTAGTCTATACGCTTCTGATCCAAAGGCCTCAATTACTATGTACGGTTCGGGCCAGTTAGGGCTAAACTTATCTTTTTTTCTAGGAGGTGCATTTATATTGTGTTGATTTTCATAAAGTACCAAATCCTCAACGTCAAATGAACATTGTATAACATGTTCATTGTATGATCATTGTATGCTTTTCTGATGAGCCTTGAGGTGTTCAAGAGGGTTTATTCATCTTTCATCAAGCATCTCAAGTTCTTGCAGTCTTTTCTCATGTTCAATATCATCATCAATGATGTCCCTTAGGGAAATTCTCAATGAAGGAATTTCTAACTCCAAGGGCATTATTGTGTATGCGCCATAGACAAGGTTATATGGTGTATTACTAGTAGCTTTACGAATACTTGTTCTATAAGCCCATAATGCATAGGATAACTGAATGTGCCAATCCTTTTGATGTTTATTAATAGTCTTTCATAGAATCTGTCCAATAATTTTGTTTGAAGCTTCTGCTTAGCCGTTTGATTGAGGATAATAAGGCATAGAGAAGCGATGTTGAATATGATATTTTTTGAGAAATTTCTTCACATCCTTGTTCTTAAATGGTGTATCATTTTTAGAAACGAGGGAGGAAGGTATTCGAAATCGAGAAATAATGTTATCTTGTATAAACTGACAAATTACATCAACGGTCATGGATCATAAGGAGACAGCTTTGACCCACTTTGTGAAGTAATCAGTGGCAGTAATGATGAATGTATGCCCTTGAGAGGAGGGTGGAGAGATTTTACCAATTAGATCCAGGCCTCAAATAGAAAATGACCAGTGTGAAACTTGGGCATGAAGCTCTTGAGTAGGAGCTCGGATTAGATGATTATGTTGTTGACATTGCGGGCATTTCTTGACATAAGAAAAAGAATCTTGTTCTATGTGCTACCAATAATAACCCATTCGTAACAGTTTTTGTACCAAGGATTTTCCCCCAAAATTCCCTTCACAGGCACCAGAATGAGCTTCTTCTAAAGCTATTGGGATTTCTGAATTACTTAAACATCAGAGTAAGACTCCGTTGTAGCTTCGTCTATATAACATATTCGACAGGATAATGTAGCGTGCCGCTATTTTGCGTAGATAGATTCGGGCATTCTTAGATGTTGATTTAGGAATGGTTCCATCATGCAAATAATTGAATATATAGGAGAACCACTTGTCAGTATATGTATTACCATAGAGTTCTGAATTCGCAACTATAGGATCTTCAATTGTCAGTGTTTTAATATTATGAATAATGAAAGTAAATTCTCCAGGAGAATCATCACGGAATATAAGGGAAGTTGCGCTTGCCATTACATCTGCATGTCGATTGTCTTTCCAGGGAATAGTATTTATTGAAAAGAATGTAAATTGTTTTAAGAGAGATAATGTAAACTCATGATACTGAGATAGCTTGTCATGCTTAGTTTGATATGATCCAGTTATTTGTCGTACAATTAGCTGTGAATCACGATATATTGTAATATTTTTTATTTTAAGAGCCAAGGCGGCACGAAGTCCTGCAATAAGAGCTTCATACTCGACAATGTTGTTTGTGCATGAGAAGTCTAAGCGGTAAGAGATAGGAATCAACTTACCTGCGGGGGGGTATTAATATAACACTAGCACCAAAGCTGGTTCGACATCTTGATCTGTTGAAATATAATTCCCATTTATCATCCTTAGTAATTGCTAAAATTTGGTCATGAGGAAATATGTCCTAATGTTGTGTGTTGTACTAACTGATCAGCTAATGCTTGCCCTTTAATTTCTTTCTGAGAAATGAACTTAAGATCGAATTCAGTTAACAACATAACCCATTTAGCAAGATGACCTGACAAATCTATTTTTGTAAAAAGGTGTTTTAAAGGGTCAAATTTTACCATCACATGTACTTTAGCATTTAAAAGATAATGTCTAATCTTTTGAGTTGCAAACACTAAAGCTAAGCAATGCTTCTCGATAACAGTGTATCGCACTTCGTATTGAGCAAAGTTCGGCTGATATAATAGACAACACATTCTTTGCCTTTAGCATTATGTCAAGTGCTAACAATGCTAGCAGGGCATTATTAAATGCTGAGATCTACAATAGGAAGGGTTTATCAAGGACAGTGGGTTGTAAGACAAGAGGATTAGCTAGATAAGCTTTTAAATCTTCGAATTCATTTTGACATTTAGAATTCCATTGAAACTTCAAATCCTTCTTCAGTAATTGCGTAAAAGGGTGAGTCCTATCCACGAGTTGTGAAACAAATCAATGGATGGCCTGTATCTTCCCTTGACTACGAAGTTGGGATATGTTTTTAGGTGTTGGCATATTAACAATTGAGTCAATCTTTTTCTTATCCACTTCAATACCATGATTTGAAACGATAAACCCTAACAATTTTCCACTATCTACACCAAAAACACACTTACGAGAATTCAATCGCATGTTGTATTTCCTTATGCGCTCAAAGATTTGTTGAAGATTCGTAGCGTGATCTTGGTGATGGATGGACTTCACCAAGATATCGTCGACATAATCTTCTAAAATAGTGTGCATGTAATCATGAAATATAAGGGTCATGGCTTGTTGATAAGTAGCTCCTTCATTCTTAAGTCCAAATGGCATGACTACCCAGCAAAATGTACCCCAAGGTGTTATAAAATCTATTTTGTATTGATCGGGAGGGTTAATTAAAATTTGATTATATCCTGAAAAACCATCCATGAAAGAGAGTAATTCATGGCCAGCTATAGAATGAACAATCATATCAATGTTAGGAAGTAGAAAATCATCTTTCAAAGAGGGTCATCCCACAATAGTGGGTTACACTTTTGTGGACGAAGAAAAATTGAACGTGCCAAAAAAACTATAGCAGGCACCTTCAAACGAAGGTATTTCCTTCATTCGAAGGTCCTGTCGGCCTTATTAAATCTTAAAATAATAAGACCTTCGTTCTAAAGGGGGTCTCTATTTGAAGGTCTTTGGGCGCCAAATTAAAATAATAAAATAATACCTTCGATTGAAGACCCTCTTCGATCGAAGGTATTATTTTATTGTTTTTTAATAAAAAGGTTAAAACTCTCAAATGATAGTTTTTTTTGTCATTTGAGTGTGCACAGTGTTCACGAATGGTAGACAAAGGCAACAAGGCTGACTGCACGTTTGAAGGAGTCGAAGGGGACAGCGAAAAAGGCTACAGCAAGGCCCCACATCATAATTGCAGCGTCCACATTAGCATTACAGCATCCCTCTAGGTGCATACCTCAGTATATATGCTCCTCGTTTCATAGATATAAGCTTGTCGTTTCACCGTTTGTCATCGAATATTTGATGTTTCTCATTTACATATATACACCTGTGCACATTGTTGAATTCTTGAGTAGTTATTTAGTTCACTATCAAACTAGGGTTTGACAAACCCTAGTTTACCAAACTAGGGTTTTTTCATGCCACCTTCTCAACCATATAACCTGTTCTCTCTATTTGGATAACAGATAATAGAGATCCATGTTATGAAAAAAAGAATCTATTTTCCATGAAAACTACTCTTGAGCTCTATGCAACTGTGAATGACTATAGCTAAAAGAGAGATTCCATTCAATAGCTCACAACTTTGTAAAAAAAAGCTCATTTATTATTTATGAAATCATGCCTCTTATATTACTTAACAAATCACAAGAGAATTACTTATATTCATTGCAATGAGATGTCTATAGCCACACAACCAATCTCTCTTTTTGCACTTGAAGGCAAAGAACCAGTTCAAAATTCGTAACTACATGTAGTTTAGATGTATCATGTTCAACTTAATATGTGCTAGGTATCGAAATCCCTTATCTTATTTTAATTATTTCATGTTATATGACAATAGAAATCCATTGGTGGCACTTGCTAAAATGATTTAAAGATATATATAAATCCATTTCCAAAAAAATCTAACAACATAGACATGCAATTGTTATTAATAATGTTATCAACGATAATGATGTTGATGATGTTGGTCAAATCTAATGCTACATTAAAGTGTCGAATGATTTTACTTTGGCTAGGACTAGTGATTGACATATCAATTACCTAGATAGGTTTAACCACTAGAACCTAGTGAACCATACATAAACATATGGTCAAATCATCTCATGATGAAACAAATACCTGTTGAGTGATTAGCATCTATATGTTGTAGTAAAAGGTTGCAATGATAAAAATAACTTGGAAATGAGTCTTTAGGAATTTGTAAATGTTTGAGAATTAGATCAATCCTCATGACCCCAAGAGTGCTTTAAGCGTGCAACATCGTTATGATTGCAATGAAATGTTAATCTCAACTCAATCATATTAATTGCCTCATAGCACTAAGGGTGACCAAAGTGAATTTAATCTCAACTCAATCATGAGCCAATGTGGGTTCCACACAAGACAAGTCCAAGACTTCAACAAGGCTCATAACAAGTGTAACTCAACCTTTGAGGGCTTTAACCTAAACAACTATTAATTTGGAATGGTTTATGACAACCCAACTTCCTGCAATGAGTATTTAAGAAGCAACTCTTCATAAGTCTTTAATTAAATAAAGGCTTGTGACCACACTAAATCACAAATTTTCATTCTCAAATAATTCATAAACAGGTAGCAACCATATAGCAAGTTAAAACAAATATCAAACTAAACTTCTCAATGAGAATTTCCTACTACAATACCCACTAAAAAACACATTTCTTGCCATTTCAAAACATATATAAGACCTTAAAGTTGTATAATTTATGTATTGACTTTATCCTAATCACCCATTGTTAAAAAAAGTTAATTTCCTTACCTATAATTATTAAATTCATAATTCTTTTATTAAATAGATCCACTACATTTAAACACAATATTAATGTTCTCTTTATTATTCTTAGGATGATTAGTCTTAGTTTCATACTCCTATTCTTTTTATACACAGGTCACATATAATAATTATCTCATGAGCCAATGTGGGTTCCACACAAGACAAGTCCAAGACTTCAACAAGGCTCATAACAAGTGTAACTCAACCTTTGAGGGCTTTAACCTAAACAACTATTAATTTGGAATGGTTTATGACAACCCAACCACCTGCAATGAGTATTTAAGAAGAAACTCTTCATAAGTCTTTAATTAAATAAAGGCTTGTGACCACACTAAATCACAAATTTTCATTCTCAAATAATTCATAAACAGGTAGCAACCATATAGCAAGTTAAAACAAATATCAAACTAAACGTCTCAATAAGAATTTACTACTACAATACCCACTAAAAAACACATTTCTTGCCATTTCAAAACATATATAAGACCTTAAAGTTGTATAATTTATGTATTGACTTAATCTTAATCATCCATTGTTAAAAAAAGTTAATTTCCTTACCTATAATTAATAAATTTCTAATTATTTTATTAAATAGATCCACTACATTTAAACACAATATTAATGTTCTCTTGATTCTTCTTAGGATGATTAGTCTTAGTTTCATACTCCTATTCTTTTTATACACAGGTCACATATTATTTATACCTCCTAATTCAATTCAAAATTCATTGAGAGTTTGGGTAGCTTTAATCTATCTAAGACTAATCATCCTAATATATTAAGGGAACAACATCAAGGCTGTAATGAAAACCCTTGAATAGATCTCACATGTAGGTAAAGTGGAGTGAGATGCAACTAGCACTAGTTGTGTTCTTTTGAAATATATGTTATCTACTATGTCATCCAAAATTATAACATATAGATAGTTATATATTATATATTATTTTTTATTAGAATTTAAATTATTATCATATCTTTGGTTTTTGTCCTATAAATATCTATGATTATAACCAATCTTTTTATACATAAATCACATATATTATTTATACCCCCTAACTCAATTTAAAATTCATTGAGAGTTTAAGTAGCTTTAATCTATCTACTTACACTTTGCCAAATTGTATTTTGTTAAAACATAGATCATTAAATATAATTAAGGGAACAACAACACTTGGTTTTAGTGAAAACCCTTGAATATAGATCTCATGTGTAGGTAAAGTGGATCTTCCTCTCATTCTATGTTACCATCAAGATTGCATTTTTTGATGAGGAGATTGTATAGAATAAGTATTATGGTCTATTGTACATGCCAAGTATTATGTGAAGAGATATATTGCTACAATTGCACTTGCAACCTTGTTATATATGAAAAGAATTTATCAACCTAGAGATTTGATTTAATCTAGGTTAATTGTGTTTAATTCTAGGTACATTTATTTATTAGCCTATATTATTTATCTAAAGCATAAATAAAACATATTTATTTCTTTACAACTTTATATTCAACAATAAAATAGAGAACTTATTATCAAGGTGTCCTTTATCAAATGTAGTATTATGTGCACGCCTAACATATGCTTTAAGGATAAAAGGTTGACTTTGAAAGTTCAATGCCTTTTAAGGCTATCCTATATATATATTACCTGACTTTAATCATCTGATAGGAAAATTAAAAAATGTCAACTAGATTACTACAATGTGTACGAAAATCTTGAAATTTGAAATTTATATTAAAATAATGTCCATTTGTAGTAACCAAAATAGGTTAATGAGAAGTTGCAAGAAAACTGTATTTTAACAAAAAAAATTCAAAAGAAAATTCATAATTCAAGTTATGACCTCTTAATCTAGTGCAAAATTATGTTGGGTCGTGTCTCTAATGAATACAATTGTCCATGTATCTTTGATCCTCATAATGAAAAAGATCTTAGTGAGAGCCATGAATTTCTCTAAAGAAGTAGTAAAACCTATCACATATCTCATAATACATTGGACACCTAAAAATAAAGTGAGCTTTGACTCCTTGTAACAAGAAACCTAAGCTAGCTAGTGCAAAAACACAAAATTTATAGATACTTCAATTAATTGATTCAACTATACGGACTAAATACATAGGGCTCCAAAAATGCTTTCAAGAGCTCAAATAAAAGATAACTCACTCTAAAAATGTTCTAGTCACTAACATCCTAGGCTTGAACTTCTTTAGAAACTATTACTCAAAATTTTCTCGCAATGTGAAAGTTTATTGTAAATAAGTTATATAAAAAGTGAGATTGGGAGGCTTTTTGATGACTTTAAATTGGAGGGGATTTGGGCTAGAAACATAGTTCGTGCCCTATTTGTCATGATCAAATGAGGTTGTTGTGAAAAATTGAGTGATTGGAGGATGTGGATGACACCTCTCCCTTATGTATCCAAGGGTGAGGAGAAGCCCTGGAGCTCAATTTCCTAGGACAAATGAAGGAGAAAGTTTCCCACCTAAGGGTGGTGATTCCCAATCATGATTTAAGATTTGGAAAGTGAGATTTTAGGAGCTCTACATGCTGTTCATTACACTAGATTTAAGTCATGTGATCTCATTAAATAATTTGATTAAAAGGATAAAAAGGTGACATGGAAAGAGGGGTAATGAGTCATGAAAAGGGAAAGAGAAAAATACCTAAGATGAGGAGACAAAAGAAAATAAAAAATTATAAATCAAAAGGATGAACACATAGAAGAGAACAAGGTGACATAGGTAAGTTAGGATAAGGCTAAGGGAAGAAAAAAAGAGGGTTAAAACATACATGTGATTCTAATATTCATAAACTTGAGTGCAAAATGCGATTAATCATTTAAATTTACATTATGTCTTTTTAAATTTATCTTGGCATGTAACGAATTTGATGGTAGACAACACATCCATTCAAACAAACTTACATACTTGACTGTGATGTATCTATCTAGATATGATACAAATTATTTACCATGTGGTCCTGTGATAGGTGAAAGTCAGGTGTAGAAGATCAGACATAGTCATGAAACCCTAACCCTACCATCATCAAGGAATCTAACCTAAATGAAATCAAAGAACAATGCAATTCAAGCATAACATCACCTAGACCGTGCGATTCCTTGTTTGAGAGATGTGGACTGCTTCTTCAACAATGAACAATTGCAATGCTGATAGCTGCCATGATTGATGATAAAAGCTCAATTGGATAATCAGATGCTCAAGATGCTCAAGATGATAATGTAGGTGCTATATGATTGCTGGATATGATTGCTGGATGTCTCATATGAAGTGAGAGGGTGTTTATATAGGACTTAGCCAAGATCAATCAACGGTGGAGATTCAGAGGCTATGTGAATGGCTAGGATTGAAACTTACTAAATTTAGATTCCATTAATTGTGCATGTGAAGGATATGAATGAAAGTTGTCTTACAACACATGATTGACTGGACAAGTGTTGGAATGTGATAAATGATAAGGGCTTAATTCAAATAAAATATTTGAATTAGTTGGGATATGAGTTGGATATTAATTAAATAAATAAAATTTATTTAATTAATAGGATAAATGAATAAAATGGGATAAGATATGATGTGGAAATTAATTAAATAAATAAAATTTATTTAATTAATTGGCTAAGTGGATGAGAATGGGATTTTAATTAAATAAATAAAATTTATTTAATTAATTGGCTTAATGATTAATGATTTAATTGGCTAAATGGATAAGAATGGGATTTTAATTAAATAAATAAAATTTATTTAATTACTTGGCTAAATGATTAATGATTTAACAAGGTGTTGCTAGACATGGACAAATTTGGGTGTCTACATTTTGCCCCTCTTTGATACAATGTTCGATAGAACGTTGTGTCAAAGAAGATACAATATGCGTTCGATAAACAAGTTATGCCCTAGTGTAACTGGCAGGTGATGCCCCCTCGAGAGGTAAGCCAGGCTAACCAGGAAGGGCTGGGTTGGCTCGCGATAGAAGAAAAAGGCTAAAAAGAAGGCTGACACGAAGAAAATGGGGGTTGCATGGAAGAAAATAGGTTGTGGCATAGAAGAATTAGGGTTTTGAGAAGGACTATAAGTAGGTTCTTCAATGGCAAATAGGCTCATTTGTGCTCATTTGTGCTCAGAAACTAGAGAAACCCAGAGCTCCTGAGAGTGAGAGTGGCAGAGCTAGCAGGATGGTTATTCCACGCAGGGATCATCGTGCGGAGCGAGTGAGGACACATGGACGACCAGAGGGAGCAGGCGCACCGGTAGGTTTCAAACTTTTCCCCAAAAGCGTGTAATTAATAGCCTAAAAGTGTAATTAATTCACACACGTCACCAAAAGCGACTAGGTTAGGACATAGCACATTTAGGTCGCTTATGTAGGAATAGAGATCACTTGTAGTAATTCTGGTCGCTTATGGGCTCGGGTAGGTCGCATAGGGGAAAACAGGTCGCATCCCATCGGCGGGAAAAACGCAGGCGAAAAGCGCGTAAATTGCAAGATGCGTCGCTTATGGCTAAAAGGGCTCGCTTATAAGCAAATAGCGGTCGCGTGAAGTAGTTTGGATCGCTTATGGATAGAAATGGCTCGCATAGGGTGGAAAGCGCGCGTATAAGGCTAGAAAGGTCGTGCATGGTAATGTAGCTCGCTTAAGCTGTAAAACTAAGCGCATATAGAATATAGCGTGCGTATGCAGTAAGAGTAAGCGCTTATAGAGGTATAGCTCGCTTATGGTCAAACAGTAAGCGCATAGGATAAAATAGCTCGCATGTAGTGAAAACAGGGGCGCATGTGCAAAAGAGCTGGCTTTTGGGCAAAACAGTAGCGCATAAGGAAAGGCTGGTCGCTAATAAGCTAGGAAGAAATGCATGTGGTAAAATGGGACGCTTATGGTAGATTGAAGATAGAATAGCAAATAGAGAAGCAAATTTTGATATGTATGACTAACAGAATAGACTGACAAGGGTAAATGGGGGATGCAGGATGTACTACCGCCATTGTTATCGCGAGAGCCCCATCCGAGAGATTTACGGCTGGTGAGACGGTTAGATGCAGAGGAGCTACTGGTGTTAGAGATCCTGGGCTTAGAGCATGTATCCCGATTAGAGCCAGTGCAGGCACATCGAGGGCTGATGACAGTGATGGTGGAGCGATGGATGAGCGAGCACAGTTCATTCTTGTTACCGACAGGAGAGGCGACCATCACCTTAGAGGATGTATTCCGGATATTGAGGATTCCGATAGATGGGGATCGTGTGGATTATGATTCGGAGATGGGTCCGGCTGCATTCAGGAGATTGTTTGGGACACTAGACATCGGAGCAGAGGGTTCAGAGATTCCGATGGGGAGGATGGAGGAGCTCTGTGACAGATTACAGCGGGTGGTAGTGGCTATCATTAGATGGCTAGTGGGTGATAGGAGAGCTAGAGGGTTTCCCGTAGGATGGGGGACAGTGATGGAGGGCATGTTTTCATATGGCACAAGATATGCATGGGCAGAGTGCGTGTTGGGACAGCTCTATCATTACCTGCACGATTGCACGTATATGTTTGGAGCTAGTATGTCAGTAGGAGTGATAGTGTTGCATGTATGGGCGTATGAGCACATTCCGGTGACGAGACCAGAGGGATGGGTGGCTAGAGTAGCAGGAGAGCCATTTGCGCGGATGTATAGAGGAGCATTGACATATTGACAGCGCCGAGGTGTGGTATACTGGCGGCAGAGATTAGATGAGGTAGATAGATTTGTATGGAGGCCATGGCTGGGATGTGAGTAGTGGGAGGAGGATCCGGAGCTTGTCTATGCTAGACAGGCGATATACATTTTTGGACGTGGCGTGTACATTATAGAGCGCTATTTGCCAGAGAGAGCCCTGAGACAGTTTGGAGAGGCACGGGCAGTACCAGTAGGTGATGTCGTTTTTGGGAGGACGAGGCAGGAGGTATTTGATTGGGGTCCAGAGGTTGTGGTGGACACAGCTTTGGCAGAGAGAGATGGATTGCAGCTAGTAGCATGGCAGTGGGGATAGGGTCCTACAGATCCAGGCACATTACCAGAGTACGATGTATACTGGGCGACAGCGAGGCCGACTCGGTTGACATGGGATGGGGAGATAGGAGAGATTGGGATGGAGAGGCCAGTTCGGAGGAGACGACGACGGGCTCCACCAGCACAGGCAGTTGTGCCAGCTGCACCAGGGATACAGATGCCAGGGCAGGTGCCAGGTCAGCCTGCGATATTAGCACAGCCTCAGGCACAGATTGGAGCAGGTGATGATGTTGGTATTCAGCAGCTGCGGAGATGGATTAGAGAGGAGAGGAGATGGAGGCAGTGGGCACAGATGAGGCTGAGGAGGGTGGAGATGGATAGACATCAGGCTGTGATTAGTCTGCGGCATGTGAGAGCACAGGCACAGACCTATCAGGCTCAGCTATAGTTGAGAGCACAGGGAGGAGATGGACAGGATGATGGTGCCCTAGCTAGAGTGACAGGGGAGAGGGATGCAGTGAGACAGCATGAGCAGATGATGAGACTTGAGCGAGACACTCCGATACAGCAGGAGCAGGCTATGAGAGTAGAGAGGGATGGTCTGCGAGCTGAGAGAGATAGGGTAGTGCAGCAGCTGCAGGGGATGACCAGTGAGCGAGATAGAGCAGTGGCTGCCTTAGGGACTGATGGAGCTACGATGTACTTGGCCACACAATTGAAAGCAGTATAGGCAGAGCTTCGGAGAGTGCAGGGGGAGGCTGAGTATTACAGAGGCTTATACTATGGAGCTGTGCCGGCAGAGTAGAGACAGCCTAGCTTCAGGAGTAGATCAGGAGCTTCGAGCTCACGGATGTCAGGTGGATCTCGATCAGTAGCCTCAGTGATGGGGCCACCGAGAGATGGAGGACCAGGTACAGGACCTAGTGGCGGTGGTGGTCAGGGCAAGGGAGCTGGAAGTAGTAACTAGGGCATACCTTGTTTACATTGTATCATGATGAGGCCTAGAGCCGATTTTGTATATTCATTCTTTCAGGGCTCAGCTTGTATTGTAGACACTTGTATTTTGACACACATGTATATATATATATGGTAGTTTTGGTGATCTATATGATGTTGTAATGGTTCTTATGATGTTGATATTATGCATGTTATGTGGATTATATATGGATTATGGATGGATATTTATGCAAATGGTAATGAATAGAAAATGTATGAATATGTAAATGGTAATGATATGGATAGATGTATGCATATAGGTAGATGGTAATGAAAGATATATATGATGGACTTATGTATGGCTAACACACTTGTTTTTGTAGGAGCGGGAACATGGACAAAGGATGATGGAAATGATTGATCTTGGCTGAGTATGATGGAATGGATAGATAGAAGGAATAAGTAGGATGATGATGGGCAGCTTTCAAGTAATTGCTCAAAATGAAAAGAAATGCAGTCCTTATGTTTGATATAGCATATGGATGTTATGCACCAGGATATAAGAAACCAAGGTGTCGAGGTATCCAATGTGCAACTAGCGTGTTACAATCTTGTCTGAACGCATGAGGTCAAGATTTTGAGCCAACATACACAAGATATGAATAACAGCTAGTGTTGGACTTTGACGCTACAAGCAATGGTTTGAGCTTATCTCCACTACACATAATGATACCTTGCTGGTTATATGTATGGAGTTAGTCTTAACATAGAATAGTCTCAAATGCATAAGAGACTGTTTAGCTTCTCAGATGCTAGAGATATTGATATGCAAGATGCTAATCCCAACACGTACAAGATACCAATACGCATAGGAAGAGAATAAGATCATCCCGCAAACACGGCATATGAAAGCTATATGACCATGCCCCAGTCCGTACTTCATCGCAACATACCAAGATATAAAGAGATCAAGGCAGTCTTGATTAGGCATAGAAAAGGGACAAAAGATAAATCAAAAGATAAAACAAAAGATACTGTCATCGCGTTCTCTTGCCAAATTTTGGGTGCTCTTGGATAGATCAAGCTGGTGCCTTGTTAAGAGGAAAGCTACATCCTGTTGAAGGCTAAAGTTGTTGATAAACTGTTATAGCAAATGTTGGCTTAAGGCATGCGGACAAATAGCTTCTGGCGTACTTTTGATTGGTTAAAGTGCTTGAACTTGCAATATACACATGGTTTGCTTCTTGTTTGAGCTAATCAAAGAGAAGAAGATGGATGAGGAAAGAAGATGAAGAAGATGGGGTGGATCATCTGTGCTTGAGTACTGGAAACTTCCTTCGTATTCCAAACTGCCTACATACCCTGTATCCATGGGATCAAAGCACATTTACGATGAAGATGAGACATGATGAATATGTAGTTCTGGGTTTTATTGATGATGTAAGTGATGAAAGATAGAAGAATTTGAGCTAAAAGATTGAAGGATGTGTAGAAGAAAGATGAAATGTGAATGATGAAAGGGGCTATCGTCGTAGCCTGAATCAGAGTGCTTCCTTCGCATCTCAGATTGCCTACATACCCTGTATCCACGGGATCAAGGCGTCAACGATAGAGCTGTATGTAGTTCTTATTGATGTCGCTAATTGGTTGGATGTTTGATCAGGCGACGTTTATTGCGATTGTTGGATGAATGTGGATAGATTGCGAAGATATGGGTCCTGGTTGCAAGTTGTTAAGACACATTTGTTGTTGGATATATGTCATGGCTGAAGTTGATAAGGTTTGTTGTGTTGTGAGCTGAGTTGTTTAATGTGTTATGAGCCAGAGATAACAGTATCCACTTCTAGATAAGACTCGACAAATGCCCCCAGTGCGGGATGAGGTTTATTATGCAGAAGCGACAATGCAGAAAAGATGTGGCCAAGATGCTAAGGTGCCAAAAGATATAGATATCACGACAATGTCTCAAATATGATAGCTAGCATTGGCAAAGATGAAGATGAAAGGCTATGTGTGGCATTGCGATATGGCTTATGATTATGGCTTATACAAGATGAAATGGGAAAATATGAGCAAACGAACCAAACAGATGAGGGAAGCTGGTCACTACACATAGTGCCTGTTTGCCAGGTTTTCACTATGGTACTTATCCAAGGCGCCTGTTTACCAGGTTTTCACCAGAGAACTGATTATTTATTTATTTATTTATATATATATATATTTTTTTTTGTTTTTCTGCTTTTCTCTTTTTTTTTTTTCATTTTATTATTTATTTATTTTTTTTATTTTTTTGGGATAGCTGAGATTTATGGATAAAACTTCTTGAGATGAACGCTGTTGACTGGTTCATCCAAGGGAATGCCTTCAGGTGCTGACAGAGTGTATGCACCGGATCCATAGACTGCTGTGATAATGAAAGGACCAAGCCAATTGGGTTCAAACTTGCCCTGTTTCTCTCGATGTTGTTGATTCCTTTGGTTTTCTATAAGGACAAGATCGCCAACTTGAAATCTGCATGCTCTGATCTTTTTGTTGTAGCTGCGGCGTAGCCGGTTTTGATAGACTTGAAGATGGTTCAATGCTGTAAGGCGGTGTTCATCTAATAGCTCAAGATCATGGAGTCTGGATACTCGATACTCTTCATCGGAGATAGTATGTTGCAAGGATATGCACAAAGAGGGGATCTCAACCTCGATAGGCAAAATAGCTTCAGTGCCATAGAGAGAGCATAGGGTGTGGCTCCAGTGGGAGTTCTGATGCTTGTTCTATATGCCCATAATGCAGGATGTAATTGTAGATGCCAATCTCGACCAGCTTCATTAACAATCTTTTTAAGGATCTTGATGATTGTCATATTAGAGGCTTCAACTTGACCATTGCTCTGAGGATAATAAGGCGTAGAGAATCTATGTTGAATATGGAACTTGTTGCAAAGATCTCTAACCTCTTGGTTCTTGAAAGGGCGACCATTGTCCGTGACAATAGCTTGAGGAACTCCATAACGGCAGATAATGTAATGTAGGATGAATTTGGCTATTTGTTTACCTGGGATATAGGTCATTAGTATGGCTTCTACCCACTTCGTGAAATACTCAGTGGCAGTAATAATAAACTTGTGACCGTTGGATGAAGTAGGATGGATTTTACCTACGAGATCAAGTCCCCATTGCGAAAAAGGCCATGGAGTGACAATAGGCTGAAGCTCATGTGCTGGTGCATGTATTAGATCTCCATGTTTCTGACATTGTAGGCATCGCTTTGCAAAGTGCTGGGCATCTTTTTCCATAGTTGGCCAATAGTATCCTGCTCGTAGAAGTTTCTTAACAAGGCTAGGGCCAGCGGAATGCGAACCGCAGACACCTTCATGTACTTCACGTAAGGCCATTTTTGCTTCCTCAGAATCAAGACATCTAAGGAGGATACCATCAAGACTCCGGCGATAAAGGGTGTCTCCTAAGATAGTGTAACGAGAGGCTCGACAGATAAAGGTTTTGCGCTGGGTGTTGGATAGTTGAAGTGGAAAGGTTTGATGGCGAAGATACTCGTATATATCCTTGTACCACGACGAGTTGGGACCAACAATTTCACATATAAGCTTAGACTGTGGAACTTCAAAGGCTGGGATCAAAAGCTGTTCAACCAAGAACTCACATTTATAGGTGTTAGATGGCATGTCTAAAAGAGATCCGATCATAGCCATGGCATCTGCTGCTCTGTTTTGTAGTCTGGGAATTTGCTCAAAGGTAATATCCTCAAAATATTTCTTGAAATCATCCACCATTAGCTTGTATGGAAGAAGCTTTTTGTCTTTTGTTTGATATTCATCTAAGACCTGTTTGATAACTAGCTGAGAATCACCAAAGACGCGTAACTGTTTGATAGCCCATTGTACTGCCATGCGCAAGCCTGTGATTAAAGCTTCATACTCTGCTATGTTGTTGGTACATGGGAATGCTATTCTTTATGATTTAGGTATGCAATCTCCTTGAGGGGTGACAAACAAGATACCCGCTCCAGAACCATGTTGTGTGTATGATCCATCAAAGTATAGTTGCCATCGTGCTGGAGAATTCAAAGTAAACAATCCTTCATCGGGGAATTCTGGATATATTGGCTGAATATCTGTGATGGGTGTTGCAGCTAATTGATCAGCTATAACTTGTCCTTTGATAGCTTTGCGGTTCACATATTGTATGTCAAATTCACTTAAGATCATAACCCATTTTGCTAATCTCCCTGTGAGAAGGGCTTTTGAAAGGAGATACTTGAGAGGATCCACATTAGAGATGAGCTTTGTTGTTTGGTTTAGCATATAGTGTCGCAACTTTTGGGAAGCAAACACTAATGCTAAACAAGCTTTTTCCATGAATGAGTAATTGAGTTCATATCCCACAAGGGTTCTGCTGATGTAGTAAATGGCTTGTTCTTTTCCTGAGTCATCATGTTGAGCTAGAAGGGCACCCAATGCTGCGGTGGTTGATGATATATAGAGCAGTAATGGACGATCAGGTATCGGAGGTACTAACACAGGAGGTGTTGCCAAGTATTCCTTTATCTTATCAAAAGCCTGTTGACACTTTTCATCCCACTTAAAAGGTTCATCCTTACGAAGAAGATGTTGAAAAGGATGACATTTATCTGCTAGTTGTCAGATAAATCTGCGGATAGATTGTAGCCTACCTTGTAAACTGCGGAGCTGGTTGAGATTCATTGGTGGAGGCATTTCTATGATAGCTTTTACCTTAGCTGGGTCCACTTCTATCCCCCGTCGAGACACAATATATCCCAACAGTTTTCCTAATGCTACACCAAATACACACTTCTTTGGGTTTAGTCTGACTTGGTATTTTTCTAATCGATCAAAGATTTGTGCCAATACTTGTAG
Organism: Cunninghamia lanceolata; assembly: GCA_027924645.1. NCBI lineage: Eukaryota > Viridiplantae > Streptophyta > Pinopsida > Cupressales > Cupressaceae > Cunninghamia > Cunninghamia lanceolata. The sequence continues at coordinate 16,506,295 of BSBN01000726.1, read as the reverse complement.
ATGTCCTTCTCTTGTCTTGGATTTTCCCAGGATGTCATCAACATAGTCTTCCATGATAGTATGAAAAAGGTCATGAAAAATAACTGTCATGGCTCGTTGATAGGTAGCTCTAGCGTTTTTAAGACCAAAAGGCATTACAACCCAACAATAGGTGCCCCATGGACAAATAAAAGATGTTTTATCTTGGTCTTCCTCTGCTATTCGGATTTGATTATAACCTGAAAATCACTCCATCAAAGATAGCATTTCATGTCCTGCTGTAAGGTCTACAATGTTGTCTATGCTTGGTAGTGGGAAGTCATCCTTAGGACAAGCTTTGTTAAGATCTCTAAAGTCTGTGCAGCAACGAACACGTCCATCTGGTTTTGCTACAGGTACCAAATTTGAAACCCATTCTGGATAATCAATAGGCTTTATAAATTTTGCTTCTAACAGTTTCTGAATTTCTGCTTTGACCAATAAGGCAACTTGTGGATGCATTTTGCACAATTTTTGTTTGACAGGCTTTGCATCAGGAGATACTACTAAATGATGTACCACAAGTGAAGGATCTAGACCTGGCATGTCTGCATAAGTCCATGCAAAATTTATAGCTCTTCTCAAAAAAAATGCTGTGAAGTTTCTTCGCTCTTGCTCTGATAGTGATGCTGCCAAAAAGGTAATCTTCGGATTCTGCTCTGTTCCCAAGTGCATGTCTTGTGATTTTTCAACTAGCACAGTTGATTTTTCATGGTAATCAATGACAATAGGAAGATCAAATCCCTCATCCTCAGGCGCCTCAAAGAGGTTTTCACCTTCGGATACGTCCTTTATTTTTACTTTTTCACGGTCAAGAGGCGCCTTTCGGTTTTCACCTAGTGACCTATTTTGTTGAATTTTGTTTATTTCACTTTTGCGACTGAAGGATTTGATACTTCCGCCAAAATATGTTAGTTTAGGTAAATCCATCATGAAACCTGCTTTATGATCACCCAATGGAATACCTTGTCTCAAACCCATGAATTCTGCAATGGCTTTGTCATTTTCAAATGTATCTAATATCGGTGCCCCCTGTTGGTCCCAATCGATGAGGTTAGGATATACGAGTGAAAGGCTAATGGAGGAATCGTGATGGCTAGAAGAGGTTGCGGAAAACATGAAGATGGAATGGTCTTGAAAAAGGTTGGTGATATGAAGGGAGGAGTCATCGATAGTATCCGAGTTAGAAGTCTCTCCTACCGAAGAAGGTCCAACGTCAATATCGGAAATACACTTAATGTCTTTGAGTCGCGGTACCTCCGGTTGGTAACCAAGGCCTTGCTTATTAAACTTCTTAGACATAATAATGGGCTCAGTAGGTCCTTGTTCCTGTGATCCCAAGCCGCCATGTCCTTTATAGCCCATGTTCTTTATGATACGAAACCCATTGTTGTATCGCTCTACTTCAAGTTGGACTTGGTCATTTTCATCAAAGAATATCCAAGAGTTGATGTCCTCAATGTCTTCATCATCTAAGAAACCACCCTTAATGAATACTGTAGGGGGAGCTTTGATAACAGCGAAGGATGAAGTTGGCTTGGATGTAGAGGGCTTACTGTGGGATTTAGGAGATAATGGAAGGGTACCAATGCAATAGGACTCTTGTAATTTGTATTCACCAGGACCATGTTCAGTATATTTGATATGGAGGTTAGAAGCGGCTTTGCTAGATGAGGGCTTGAGAAGATCAGATGGGTTTATATAGGATGAAGATGGATATGCCTCGGTGTTGATAGGAATGCGATTTGGACTCTGATATTTAGCTTGAAAGGCACGGCAGAACTCAAATGGATTGGGATCAGCTTGAATGGTAACCTCAACACCCTTATGTGGAAATTTAAGGCATTGGTGGTATGTAGAGGGAACTGCTTTAAGGGTATGGATCCAAGGGCGTCCAAGGATGATGTTGTAAGGAAGATCGATATCAAGGACTTGACAACAAGTTTCTGTAATGACCGGCCCAACTTGAATAGGCAATAAGATAATCCCTTCGGTATCTCTTTCAGCGTCATCATATGCTCTGATGGTAATAACCTTGGAAGTGTCAACATCTTTCTTAGAATATCCCAATTGTTTGATAAGTTTCAAAGAACATATATTAAGACCAGCTCCCCCATCTATCAAGACTCGTTTGATACGGCGTTGTTTAACAAATACTTCAATATGGAGGGCTTCGTTATGTGACGGATGAATGGAGGGCTGAAGATCTTTGTCGGAAAAGGTCAAATGACAAGGGGCTGCAATGCTAGCGACCATAGATTGGAATTGTGTGATATTAATATTATTAGGCACCGAAGACTCTTGTAAGGCTTTATCAAGGATAGCTTTATGTGCGGGGGATATGCGGAGCAGCTCAAGAATAGATATGTGTGCGGGTGTTTTACCAAGGTGATCCAAGAGGTTATAGTCAGAGAGAGATCGAGGAGAGTGAGGAGGTGCTCCTTGAATAGTAACTCGACCTCTTCGCGTTGTTACCGCACAATCAGGTGCTCTCCCTTGGACGGTAATGGTAGAAATGCGAGCATGGTCAATGCGGCCAATGGTAGATGATGCATAGCTATACGGAATAGCATTTCCAGCCTAAAGGTTATTTCTCTGATCATGAGATGGAAGTGGATTCTTGAAAGTCTCTAGATCATAGTTTGATGTTGATTGTTGAGCAGGTTGAGCTGTTGAAGGTGTGACGTTGATTAAACCTTGATCAATGCAGTCTTGGATAACATGTTTTAAGCGCATACAACCATTTGTTTTGTGCCCTTTAACTCGATGGTAATCACAATACTCATTTTCTTTGTACCAAGGAGCTCGAAAGAGTGGTTCACCATTTGGTGGTGCATCGGGTAGAATAATATCTCCTGCTTGAAGTAGCTTTTGAAGAACAACTTCCATGGGTTCCACTAATGGTGTAAATTGTCGGCGTGGATTGGAAGTTTGGCGTTGGTTTCTTCATTGTGGAAAAGGCTGTCTTGGTGTAGAGGCTACTTGAATGTTGATGGGAGCTCTCATAGTTTGAATATTCTTTGCATCTACAATACTGTCATTTACAACATTCTTATTCTTGTTCCAAAAGCGAGATTTATCATTGGAATTTTGGGGAGAATCTTTGTTGTCGCGAAAGATCTTGATAGTGCCCTTGGCAATTAAGGCTTGTTCAATAATAACTCCTTTGGAAACTAGTTCGTCAAAGGTGCTAGCACTCTGCAATTGTAGTTGGAATGATAGCTCAAATGAAGATTTTGAACAAAGATGTCAAGCTGTTGTTTCTCAGGTATTTCCCATGATAATTTGCTAGCCATATTACGCCATCGTTGGGTAAAAGCAGAAAAGGGTTCACCGTTGCGTTGTTTGGTATTGACAAGGTCATTCATGTTTACCTCATGTTCAATGTTGAAGGCAAAGTGTGATCGAAATTTGTTTGCTAATTCCGTAAAAGATTTGATGCCCGGGGGTAAATGAGAAAACCATTCAAGGGCTTGTCTTGCTAAGCTTCGAGGAAATAGTCTCAAAAGATACGTATCATCATAAGAGACATCAAGACATGCCACAAAAAAGGCTCGAAGATGGTCTTCCGGATTCCCTTTCCCTTTGTATTTATCAAATTGTGGGATTTCAAAATGTGGTGGAAAAGGTATCATATTAAGAGACTTGTCAAATGGACAGGCGCATATGTTTTCGAGAGAAAAAGGTTTCTTGCCTTGTCCTACCCTTTCATCGATCATCTGTTGAACATCTGCTGAAGATAATTGCTGTTGTTGCGAAGGGGGTGGAGTATGGTAGGAGATATATTGTGGTTGCGGTTGTGGGATATATGGAGTTGTGACTGTTTGTTGCAGTTGTGTACCCACAATGTATGTCAAAGGATTGGTATGTGATACATATGTGTTGGAGGATTGCTGTCCTTGAGACACAAGCGGCAATTGGGTGTGTATCACATGGGAAGTGGATAGTGGATTGATAGTAGCGAATGGTTGGGAAGTTGGGATTTGATTTGCGACATGGTAAGTAATGGAGGGATTGGTAGATACGACAGAAACATTTGGATTTGTATTTTGGACGATATGAGGATGGGTATGTGTCATAGGTTGGGTGATAATAGGAAGGCTTTGGGTAGCATAGGATGGATTGATGGTGCGTGAAGGATTGGAAGAATATGACGACATGGATGTAAGTTGATCAACATAAGCGATCTTATTGTTTGGATTGGCTTGAGAAACGGGGGGATCACTCATGTCAATGAGACTAACATTGGGATTATATGATAGCATGGAAGTATTAGCAGTTGGTATGTGGGATATGGTATTCGTATGAGATGTAGTAGATTGTAATGGGTGTGAAGCATGGACAACATGTGTTGTTGGAGTGGTTTGAGAGGTTTGCACACCATAAGACATGGGAATAGCTTGTGATGCTCAAAGTATTTGCGCTTGTGTTACATGGACAGCTTGTGTTACTTGAGGCATGGAAACAGTCATGGTAGGAGAGATATGTTGAGGAACATGGAAAGGTGGAATGTTGAGATTTTGTGACATGAGAGGGAGCACATTGGTGGGCACTATCAATGGTTCTAAAGTATGCTCTGATCGTGGTAGCTCAAATGAAGCAACAATAGGCAATGAGGACGATGTTTGCGATGTAATAGGAGATGATGTGACTATAGTAGATGGTCCATTCGCAACAACAACAGTAGTGTTGGGATCTTGTTCTCTAATAGCAGATATGTCAAAGTCCTTTGGTAGTTTAGCACCCATGCGAGCAAGTTGGAGAAAGCAACGATCAGGCTCAGATATCATGAGTTTCTCAACTTGGTCCCATAGATAGGTATCTTGGAATTCTGATGAGTCGTCTTGAGATTGTTCTTCAAAAGTTTCCAGGGATGGTGGAGGTTACATTCGTTGTGAAGATGACTCACCAATAGTGTATCCTTGAGGAATAAACATATGAGAAGGCATACCAGTTGTGAATTGAGTGGTGTCCTTAAGAGGTGTTGTGAATTGTTTCATCTCAACTTGCAATTTGGCTTCCATTTCAGCTTTCAATTTGGCTTCTATTTCAGCTCGATATTGACTCCTAGTTTGAGGCATGATGTTGATGATGAAGTTGAGCTTGTCAAAGTTTTGAGACCCAAAAGATGATAGTTGGCTGGTTGGTTGATTGGTTGTTGTTTTGGTTTGCTGATTTGGCTAATTTGCTTGGTTGATTTGTTTTGGCTGAGTTGTTGTTGTTCAGTTGTTGTTGGTTGTCCCTAGAGGTAGCTTAAACACTCAAGGGAAAGATTGTTTGCTGTTGATGTTTGTTGGAGCTAAAGCTAAAGGATGTTGTTTGCTGAAGCTAAAGCTGAAGGATGTTGTTGGCTGAAGCTAAAACTGAAGGATGTTTGTTGATTGAAATGATCAGGTTGATGTCTGATTTGCTGGTTGGGGTCTCAAAAGGATGGAAAGCTCATGAGTTGTGATTGATTGATAAGCTCAAAAACAGGAGACAAAGTCCAGGTATTTGTTGATGATCAAAGAGAAGTCTGAAAGCTGATGTTTAAGACTCAAGCAAGCTGGACCTGTGGCTAATTTAGCTGATGGACTGAGGTTGGCAGGTATTTTGACTACAGGTGACTGATGATAGCTCAAATGCGACTCAAAGGATGCTAAAGGCGATCAATAATAGCTCAGATGCGATCTGGTTTAGGCTCAACAGAGAATGACAGTATTAACCAGAAGTGAATGCTATGCCAGAGGCGACGACTGTTGGTTCAAAGGCGATTTCCTGTTGATCAGAGGTGACTCAAATATCCCTAAAGGCGACGGTTTGTTGTTCAAAGGTGAGCTTGTTCAGACAGAAGGTGACTAACCCTACCATTTTGGATAATCAGATGCTCAAGATGCTCAAGATGATAATGTAGGTGCTATATGATTGCTCAATTGGATAATCAGATGCTCAAGATGCTCAAGATGATAATGTAGGTGCTATATGATTGCTAGATATGATTGCTGTATATGATTGCTAGATGTCTCATATGAAGTGAGAGGGTGTTTATATAGGACTTAGCCAAGATCAATCAACGGTGGAGATTCAGAGGCTATGTGAATGGCTAGGATTGAAAGTTACTAAATTTAGATTCCATTAATTGTGCATGTGAAGGATATAAATGAAAGTTGTCTTACAACACATGATTGACTGGACAAGTGTTGGAATGTGATAAATGATAAGGGATTAATTCAAATAAAATATTTGAATTAGTTGGGATATGAGTTGGATATTAATTAAATAAAAAAAATTTATTTAATTAATAGGATAAATGAATAAAATGGGATAAGATATGATGTGGAAATTAATTAAATAAATAAAATTTATTTAATTAATTGGCTTAATGATTAATGATTTAATTGGCTAAATGGATAAGAATGGGATTTTAATTAAATAAATAAAATTTATTTAATTACTTGGCTTAATGATTAATGATTTAACAAGGTGTTGCTAGACATGGACAAATTTGGGTGTCTACAGGTCCTTTAAGTTACTGCACTTGCTTTTCATGTTATCACTTGTTTCAAACATGTATTTAATTTTTTTCACTTAGTGAACTAGAATGTATGTGAGCTTGGATGTTAAATTTAAAAATTAATTTAGATACATAGTACTAGATGTACACACATACATTGGAATAAGTAATTTATTTTTGTGCACAATTCAGGTCAAGATATATCATGGCACATGCACCACCACCTCCTGGACCTTCTATATTTACTCATACAGATACTGAGATCCAAAGATTGAGAGGTGTTCTTTCTGACCCCAACACAACAGGGGTTTATAGGGACACTTGTCAATCAATTTTATCTAGCTTGCAGTGCATTAGGCAGAGTCTAGGAGGTACCCATGCTTATTCAGGTGATACTCTTGTTGCTATTCTTGCCCAGATGCGGCAAGAGGTGACTGGTGATGTTTCTCTTGCTTATGTTCAGCTTAGTGTCTCAAAAGAGACCATCAAATCCCAATGTTTTTCATATTATGTGGGTAGGCCTAATGTGAAGGGCTACCAAGTGAGTAGATGTGTAGACCCTCTTATGGCCCCGTTGATATATCCACATTTTCTTGTTGCTCATGGTCGTTATCCCAATAATGACCAAATTCTTTTATATTTCACACAACAGTTATATGGAGAGGTTCATATGGGTCTCAAGGTCAACTACTTGGATTTGTTAGCATATTTTGGTCAAGGGTGAGGTAGGATTGCTGGCAGAGATGCCTATCGTCGAGCAGATCGATAGGCTCCAGCCTATAGGGCCTTGGTTGTGGAGAGGATGCTTTCTATCTCCCCAGCCTTGGCCCCTATTGTTGATCAGGTTGTCATTGCTTCCCAAAGGGAAGCAATCGACAGTGTTGGTGATATTCCAGCTGCCACATCTATTATATCTTCTTATCATGTGGGAAGATATTTGATGAGACATCCTAGATGATCCAGACCATCAGATCATGCTATTGATCCTTATGCTATCATGGGTGTCCCTTCACCTGTAGACATAGATGGTCTTATAGGAGACCATATGCTTCGGACTACAGGGAGTTGTCTTTCTGAGGACCTATTGGAGTCATATGCTTTCATTGCATCAGAGCTTTGTATCTCTTTAGATGAGGTTAGAGGACATGTGGGTAGAGCTTTCCGTTCATAGATTGGGTCATGATCTAGTTAGGCTGCGAGACCTTCTCATTAGGTGTCTGGTAGTACTCCACATCCTGATCCACCCACAGATCATTTGGCTGCTGCAAAGGTAGATACACCTACCCCTCCTACAAGTGTTGAGAATCAGACATCCTGACCCTCCCTAGATTCACTTGAGGAGTTGCAATTGTAGATGGGATCATCAGGTTATGTGGATATGCTTCTACATTCAGGCTCTTCGATGCCAACTCGCCTACATAGTCCACTTCACACATCATTACTGGAGCTAGCCAAGGAGGCATTAGATATGATCATTACAATAGATCCTACACCACCTGATACACAGGTATGTACATGTGTATGTGCACGCATGCATGATTTAAACTTGAACTTAAATTAAATTAAGTTAAATTACTTTGCTAGATAGAGTCCTAATGTACACATTTATAATTTAATATATAAATATTGTAGGGGTTAGCTCATGTTACACCTAGTATGGGGATGGACCGTGTACGCAGACATGATTTAGTTGATTCCAGTTATGTTAGCAGACAAGTGAGTTTTAAATTTTTATTTATCATGTACTTACATGTTTGCATATAATTTGTACGTGCATGTACATACATATTTAACATTATTCTAATTTAACATAATGTACACTTTTATGTACATGTGTTGTACTATCTCTAGTGCTCAACGCATCCATCAGAGCAGGATGCTCACTCAAAGGGTCGCTCAAGTCATAGCCGACATGATGACCAGGCTACCAGCACTGCCTTGACATGTTTCTCTAGATATTTCTCTAGATATTTGTTTTCATACATTTCTATCTACATGTTTGTGGACATTTCTACATGTTTGTGGATATTTCTACATGTTTGTGGACATTTCTATCTACATGTTTGTGGACATTTCTATCTTCATTTGCACATGTGTTTGATGATTATATATATTTATGTCCACATGTTTGTAGACATTTGCATGTTTGATGATACTTTCGTGGACATGATTTATGTTAAATGATGATACATAATTTAAAATGGAATTGATGACATGTTTGATTCAATACATTTATATGGACATAATTGATATCTAGTTGTTGAGTGCAGTACCATCTTAATTGTTGAACATAACATCTAGTTGTTCATGCAATATCTAGAGTTGTTAAGTATATTAGCTATTTGTTGACTTCTATATGTAGTCACTTATGTAGTACCATGTTAGTTGTGTTTGTATTATCTAACTACCAATAGGTGGTAGATCATTTAATTTTTCTAAAAATAGTTAGTAGTTGTGTTTATGCTTATTTTGAATGCTTTATGGTTGCTATTTACTTGGAGTAGAGTAATTTGATAAATTTCTATGTATTTAATGACCATGAAACTTCCACTAGTCACTCACTAAAAATCTATCATTCTTCTCTTATTTGCATATTCTTCATGTTTTGCTTTAGATTTGAGATATTATAAGGTGAATCTAGGGGATAAGAGAAAAAGTGTGGTACAAATCAAATAAAGTTATTTAATGCTACAAAGAGGTAGGTAAATTTGACTAGGAGTAGATACAAGAATTAGGTTAAAATCTTGGCACTCTAAATGTCCTCACGTGCTCGCCTCAATGTCTATCCAATGGAATCGACATGTCTACACGTGTATAAATGCACAAGACCTTTTTACTAAGCCATAATAATAAATTCTTTCAACTCAAGAATGATAGATATTCTACAAACACTCAAATCAAGCATTTCAAAAACTAATTAAATACAAGTACAATTAGAGTCAAATAAATGCATGCAAATAAACCTCACACTTTACAAGTTTATTCATGACACATGGATCTAGAATCAACATTAATTCAGATCATGCTTTCATAAGGTTACACAAGGACTCAGCTTTGAACTCAAATTGAGTGAGACAAGATATACAACATAAACACAATTACCCAAATTGACCATCTCCTGATTAATCACCGTTGGGAAACATATGCCTACACACTCAATTAACACATTGTATTTACACAATACAAGATAGTTGAAGCACAATATATAAAACCCAACCAAACATGTAATTAAACAAGGAATTTCTCCATCTTGAAATTGCAGCATAATATCAGAATCTGACACGAACCCAACCACATTTAATCATATAACCACATCTTATTAAAAATAATTTACAATAAACATGACCTCTAGATATCAAAAGATGTGTATTTAATCAATTTGCATATACTCACTAAATTCACTCATAAAATTGAACCTGAAACAATAACTTGTAATTTCAAACTTAACTTATGAAAATAGTGAAGCTAAAAAACTTGCATAGGTTCAATCATGAAATCCTTTATTGAAATTAAAATGGAATGTGTCCAGTATGTAATTTCCATTATAACAATAACATGAAGGTTAAGCATAACATGCTAATTTACCCTAATCGATGCACTTCTTAGGCTCAAAGTCTTAGAGATCATATATGTGATAATAACATCTTCATGAAACATAAAAAGAACATAAAGGATTCTCAAAATGTGTTGTCATAAGGTTACACAAGGACTCATCTCTGAACTCAAATTGAGTGAGACAAGGTATACAACATAAACACAATTACTGGTGCAGGAGCACCCCATCACCGTCAAGAAGCCCCCTATTATCATTTTTAATTATTGTAAGGCCTAGTGCCAATTGTTCTGATTCGGACCAATGTGTCCCATATTGTAAAGCCACATGGCACCTATTGTAAACGGATAGGAAGTATAGTAACTGTCCGAGTTGTAACTGTCTTGTAACGAATGGCAGAGGTGACGAATCAATTCAGATTCCACCGAAGTATAACTGCCTTGGCTAGGTTCTTTATAAGCGTGAGAGAAGAGAGAGAAGAGACAAAAGAGGAGGAAGAGAAAAGAGGAGCAATAGCGAAGCGTGTAATCTCAGAAAGAGAAATAAAATTTGGTGTTTTGTAAGAGCAATCGAGTTTTGATTCATTCCACTGGTTGAGACCTCGGTCGAGACCAGTGGAATGCAAATCTGTTTTTAGTTCTCCTCTCTGTTGTTCTGTGTTATTTTGATTTGTACTAGATTAGAAATCTGTGTGTGTGTTTAGTTGCAGAAAATAGTAACAGTATTGTGGAAGATAGTTACAACCAAACAGGAAAAGAAGAAAGCCTCGTGAGATATATAGAAGTGATTGTAGAAAGAAATCTCTGTGTGCATTGGCATGAACCTTGGCATCGGGTTGAGGTGATGATTATTTGGCCGAAGTGTTAAGTCGCAGCAAACCTCACCGTTGAACCATCGAAGTGAACCATCGTGCTGAACTGGTTCAAAGAAACGGTTCAACGAAGTTCATGAGTTCAACAGTTAAATGAACTCGTAGGTTCATTTGGTTCAAGCAAACATTTCGAATGAATGGTTCAAAGTAACAGTTCAACCGAAAGGTTCAAGGCAGTGGTTCAATAAAACGATTCAATGAAATGGTTCAAGGTAAAGGTTCATCGGCGAGAGTCAAAGGCATCGGCTTAAGGAAATTATGTCCATCCGACAGTGAAAGTCTCATCGATAGCAACCTTGGCTGAAGGCATCGGTGTGAGCATAAGTATCGGGCTGAGAAATTGATCGTGGGCCGACAGTTGAAGGTCATACCAATCGGGAAGATTGTAGAGAGGTATCGCCGACAAGAAATATCGGCGTGAAATGCACCGTCGGTGAATTTGTTAGAGGCTTCACCGATAGTAATGGGTCATGCCGATAGAAGGAGTGCATCAGCGTAAGTGTTCCCATCGGCGAGGTTGAGAAATGTTTGACCGAAGATGTGTGTCTCGCCGACAGTGCAGTTTGAAGGAGCCTTTGAGGCCATTGGAGTAAGTATGTATATCGGAGGACAACGGAGGAGTCACTCCGACAGTATAAGTCTGCGCGATGGTTTCTAACCATCGGAAAGAATAGCATGTCGGTGAAAGAAATTAGGAGGTGGCCGATAGATTAGGTCTGGCCGATGAGAAAATGGAAGCATATTTGGTGGTCTTAAGTAAGGGGTTATTAAAGAAAATGAAGTCTAATCCCTAGGTTGGTGGGTTTTAATGGGTTTACACCCTGTTTAGTAAGATAATTGCCCTTTCCTCCGCATCAAATTGGTATCAGAGCCAGCGAAAGCTCTGGGAATCTAAGTGAGAGATTGATGTTTTGGTTTTGCTAATATTTGTGGTTGCAGATGCATGTCCACAAGCTGCAAGCAGGCAGATAAGAGATCTGTCATGGAACCATAGGAGATGGTTCTAGGGCCTGAGAAGGAGGTCCAGTGAGTGTCGCCAAAAGTCCTGGGGAGAGAGGCATGAGAGGACTCCTAGGTGAGGGACAGAAGTGTTGGTGCAGCATTGAGGTTGGACTTATAGCAGCATCTGGAGGAGCAGCCAATTAAACTCCGTTGAGAGGAGTCACCGTTGAAGGGTACAAGTAGCAGAGGCGTCAAGTTGAAGACACCAAGAGAACAGAGTTGTTGCAGTTCTCACCGAGCATTTCCATGGGACATGGAAATTTTTCAAGTCTGGGAGTATGGTGCAGGAGCACCCCATCACTGTCAAGAAGCCCCCTATTATCATTTTAATTATTGTAAGGCCTAGTGCCAATTGTTCTGATTCGGACCAATGTGTCCCATATTGTAAAGCCACATAGCACCTATTGTAAATGGATAGGAAGTATAGTAACTAACCGAGTTGTAACTATCTTGTAACGGATGGCAGAGGTGATGAATCGATTCAGATTTCACTGAAGTATAACTGCCTTGGCTAGGTTCTTTATAAGCGTGAGAGAAGAGAGAGAAGAGACAGAAGAGGAGGAAGAGAAAAGAGGAGCAATAGCGAAGCGTGTAATCTCAGAAAGAGAAATAAAATTTGGTGTTTTGTAAGAGCAATCGAGTTTTGATTCATTCCACTGGTCGAGACCTCGGTCGAGACCAGTGGAATGCAAATTTGTTTTTAGTTCTCCTCTCTGTTGTTTTGTGTTATTTTGATTTGTACTAGATTAGAAATCTGTGTGTGTGTTTAGTTGTAGAAAACGGCAACAGTATTGTGGAAGATAGTTACAACCAAACGGGAAAAGAAGAAAGCCTTGTAAGATATATAGAAGTGATCACAGAAAGAAATCTCTGTGTGCATCGGCGTGAACCTTGGCATCGGGCTGAGGAGATGATTATTTGGCCAAAGTGTTAAGTCGCAACGAACCTCACCGTTGAACCATCGGAGTGAAACATCGTGTTGAACTGGTTCAAAGAAACGGTTCAACGAAGTTCACGAGTTCAACAGTTAAATGAACTCGTAGGTTCATTTGGTTCAAGCAAACGGTTCGAACGAATGGTTCAAAGTAACAGTTCAACCGAAAGGTTCAAGGCAGTGGTTCAATAAAACGGTTCAAGGTAAAGGTTCATCGGCGAGAGTCAAAGGCATCGGCTTAAGGAAATTATGTCCATCTGACAGTGAAAGTCTCATCGATAGCAACCTTGGCTGAAGGCATCGGTGTGAGCATAAGTATCGGGTTGAGAAATTGATCGTGGGCCGACGGTTGAAGGTCATACCAATTGGGAAGATTGTAGAGAGGTATCGCCGACAAGAAATATCGGCGTGAAATACACCGTCAGTGAATTTGTTAGAGGCTTCACCGATAGTAATGGGTCATGCCGATAGAAGGAGTGCATCGGCGTAAGTGTTCCCATCGGCGAGGTTGAGAAATGTTTGACCGAAGATGTGTGTCTCGCTGACAGTGCAGTTTGAAGGAGCCTTTGAGGCCATCGGAGTAAGTATGTATATCGGAGGACAACGGAGGAGTCACTCCGACAGTATAAGTCTGCGCGATGGTTTCTAACCATCAGAAAGAATAGCATGTCGGTGAAAGAAATTAGGAGGTGGCCGATAGATTAGGTCTAGCCGATGAGAAAATGGAAGCATATTTGGTGGTCTTAAGTAAGGGGTTATTAAAGAAAATGAAGTTGAATCCCTAGGTTGGTGGGTTTTAATGGGTTTACACCTTGTTTAGTAAGATAATTGCAGATCCTCCGCATCAATTACCCAAATTGACCATCTCCTGATTAATCACCATTGGGAAACATATGCCTACACACTCAATTAACACATTAGGTATATTTACACAATACAAGATAGTTGAAGCACAACATATAAAACCCAACCAAACATGTAATTAAACAAGGAATTTCTCCATCTTGAAATTGCATCATAATATCAGAATCAGACACCAACCCAACCACATTTAATCATATAACCATATCTTATTAAAAATAATTTACAATAAACATGACCTCTAGATATCAAAAGATGTGTATTTAATCAATTTGCATATACTCACCAAATTCACTCATAAAATTGAACCTGAAACAATAACTTGTAATTTCAAACTTAACTTATGAAATTAGTGAAGCTAAAAAAGTTGCATAGGTTCAATCATGAAATCCTTTATTGAAATTAAAATGGATGTGTCTAGTATGCAATTTCCATTATTATAATAACATGAAGGTTAAGCATAACATGCTAATTTACCCTAATCGATGCACTTCGTAGGCTCAAAGTCTTAGAGATCATAGATGTGATAATAACATCTTCATGAAACATAAAAAGAATATAAATGATTCTCAAAATGTGTTGTCATAAGGCTACTATATGTTAAATGTTTCTATCTAGTAAAGATCTATTAAGATTAAATCTATAATAAATAACATATGTAGAAGCATGTGGTCCTAATAACTTGTTACACTTTAAATTAAAAGCACAAATCACATGCTTGAATAAGAATCATATCACATGCTTGAATAAGAATCTAGGGCATTCTCTACATGACTTCTAATAGAGAGATCATTTACATTAAGAACCACATGTTGAAATTAAAATTTGTTCAACGAAAGAACTATTAATTTAACTTGCATAAATTGTAAAACAATTAATACATGAACATAGATCTAGATAGTGAATTTGGGTCTTTAAAACATTAAAAATTATAAGTTCTTCAGATCCATATTTTTCATACCACATCAAGTGGTTCAGCTCTCTCATCAATGACATCTAATATTCTCTGATGATCATCATTATCTAGTCTCCACTTATGATGCCCATGTGAATGTGGAACTGAATGAAGAGATAGGCCAGTAGCAATTACTAGGTGGCTATACCGATATACCTTGTTCTCAGGTTGATAATCAATAAAGTGAATCCCATGTTGAACAATCTTGACTTGTTTGAGATATGTCCCTTGCACTACAATTGAACCTGTGGGAAACAACATTCCACAGTAAGACAACATTTTCAAGGTAAATGTAACCTACATAGTTCATGTATAGCATTTTCATTGCTCGGTAAGACATAACATAAATTATAATATAAATTGAATGTTTAAATCATTCAAGGTACTTGACATTTATATATGTTTAACAAATTCAAAATTATTTAAAAATATATTTAAATAAAGTTAAACCTGTGGGAAACAACATTCCATCACTTGTTTCTAGCTTTATTATCTTTTGCCTCTCTTCTGTGCAACACAATAAATAATAACTAACATCTTCTATATTTCTAGCCTCTGCTATGACTGCAAAAACATCTCCTGCACCAAATTTACATGTCCAAAATTTGTAACTTAAAAAATTTAGAGATACCTTATATAATTGATATATATATGTACACATACCTGTTTTAATCAATCCTGAAATATGGTTATAATCAATTGAAATCAAAGGAATGTCTTCAAAGCTTTCATCCTCATCTTCGTTGTATGTGTTGGTATTAACTAGTGGCACGTTTTTCCATCATTGACATATCCACATTGTTGGTTCTTACAATTCTCACAATCTCCCAACATGCACTCATAACAAAAACAAGAGTAATCCCTAGTGCGCAACATCCATGTCTGGCTATTTGTTCTCATGACACAATGCAAAGATCTTGTTTTCTCTACCCTCTTGCATCCATGCATTGATCTTCTATCCACACCTACAAATTTATTATATTGTACATTATGGATATAATAGAAATAATTAAATTCAAACTAAAATAAACAAACTCATGTACCCATATCATATATGAATATATATTTAAAGTATTAAATTTTCAAACAATACATACCTGATATCTCCCAAAACACTCTATGTGGAATGTATCAGTTTGTTCTTGAAGATGTACTGACCTCATTTGATGCAAAGTGTGTCTTACACTATTCAACAACATCATGTGCATCATTTATACGGTCTCCCTCTTAATTCATTTGATGTTTTCTTAGAGCATGTTTGATGCAAGCTCCTGCGCCATCATGTTCACCCTTTCAATGCCCACTCTCAAAGAAACTCCAAACATGTGGTATATTGTTATTTCGATGATATCTACATAGTGCATAAAATGGCCTTGATGATTTGAATTGTGATGCACATCCATCTGACCATATAAAATGCTTTTCAATTTTTACACCCTTGCTTGTCAAATATTCAAAAAAAATCTTAAAGCAATGTTCTACAAAATGTGTGTCATGCTCGTTATCATCACTAATATAAAAGTGATATTCTTTCTTAATGACTTGTGCTTCAAATGTATTGTCAACACCATCCAATTCCAATTGTGCATGCCGATAACACACATGCACCATAATAGTGATTTGCTCTGAAAAGTAATATTGTGATCGAATCTCTTTTTGATGTACAAAAGAGTAATTTTCTGCAAAGTCGACTACTGATAAAATTGTTCCAGGTGGGAAAGTGTCTCTTAATATTTGAAATTGTTGTGCTTGCCACATAGCAAAAAAAGCATGGTGTATGTATGGTTGTATTAATTTACAAAAAATTTCCATAAATGTTCCAATAGGTATCTCCTCTTCTACATAATCTAACCTTGTGGATTCTTTCCCATTTTTTGTTTGAAACTTTATGTACTTGTAACTTTTGCAATTTACCGACTTCATTGGGTCGATATCTTCATTTCTCAAAGGCATTTTAGCCAAATTTTTGCATGTTTTACAAAGACCTTTTATGCAGTTTATTTGACCAGTTCCATTATCATCATCCGATTTATCACATAAGATGGATGCTATGAACTGACTTGCCCATTTAGGAGATGCATTTACAAAACCAACACTATCTTCTCTAATCTTTTGAAACACCAGCTAGTAGAGATCAAATTCAATATGATAAAGATAACGACAAGTTTCAAAAAGCTTGTTTGTCTTCACATAATATGGCCTTAACCTTTCAAACATTGTTTGCACAATCTTTATATAAGGATTTGAATTACAAAACATCACATACATCTCATGTTGTGTTATGTCTAGCTAATGTTTTGTATGTAGTTCATGACTATTGGGCCTAATTTTGTGTTTGATAACATCTCTACTATTTGATGAAACATGAGTATTATCATTCCAAAAGGTTAAGATCAAGTTCCTAACAACATCTTGAATCCTGTCAGATCGAGGATCTCTACACATAATTGCCCAATTGCCTTCTGAGATACTATCATCCAATAATTTTCTCCTTTTCACATATTGTGTTACTGTCTTTCTACTGAAACCAATCTCATTTGAAATTGAAGACAATTGTCTTTTTTTGAAAATTTTTCACCTAAAATAGATGTCAACATCACTCTTCTTGAAATGGCCTTATCCGCAGATCGAGATTGTTTCCCAATGGAAGCCAAACCTTCTTTAACATTTTCAACAATATCTTTTTCTAGGTGTGAACCTTTCCCATATTTCAATGATAAAATCTACACCCAACAATTGTAATAGCTCTTTTAGCTCCTCACTAAGAAGTACAATTGATAACAATTGGGGTCGCCCAAGTGCATCAAGATTATTGAAATGAGCAATTATTTCCTTTGCAATTTTATTCATTGACCTCTTATCAGTACGTCTAGGTTGTCCAACATAATGTTTCAATTTCTCAATATCCATTTCAAGTAAATTCTCTAAATTTCTATAAGAAATATTTCTCTCCACCTCTTTAGCTAGATTAATATGCTCATCCATACCAGTTAAAGGAAGTGATCCTGACCCTTCTCCAACATCCATTGTTTGCACTTGGGCCTCCTCTGGGCTAACATCAACTATGTGTTCTTCAGCCTCGTTTGCTCCAGTATCTAAATTTGGGTCAACTTCAGTTTCTGTATCACACATTAAGGAAATACATATTAAAGAAAACTTATAATTTAGTTCCAAGTATTGATATATTTTAAAGAGCCTCCATATCAAATTTACCATAAAAATTAATATATTTAATGTAATAACTAATATTTATGACCACAAGTGATATATATGGACTCATGCACACAAGTGACAAATATGAGTACAAGATACATAGGTAGTTATACCATTTAGGAGAAGTGTGTAAGCATTCACAAATATTCAAGTAAGATGTACAATTTGATATATATGAAATCTCCTATACATATGGTAAGATAGCTCTTAGAGCCTTGAATGATTTAACAAAGCACACAATGCTTTGTTGCAATATATAAGATCAAATGAAATAACAATACTTGTAAAGAAAAGATAGTGTTGCAAGTATGAGGTGAGCCAGTGTTGTCATTGATGTCAACATACTCATATTGCTTTGACAAGAAGGATTTGATGAGCTGTGTGCTGAGGATATTGAGAAAATTAGCCTCAGTCAGGAACAGTGAAGAACAGTGATGAGAAGAAGGCAAATGTACTGTATAGGATGAGAACTGGAGGATGCGGATTAAAGGGTTAGTAGATATGAGTCTTGAGATGCTTCAGTTAAGATTTCAGAGGTCCACATGAAGATCTGAAGGAGTTGTGGCTGTCGGTATAGAACCGGTTCTGGCAAGTATCCAGAGGTGACAGAGGATCACAAAAAGGTTCGGTGAGGTCCGGAATTGTATTATCCTAATCTGCGGATTGGACGGAGTGTTTAGGATGTCCTTGTGTTGTGTCATCCTGATTTGTGTATGATTTGGAGGTCCGGAAGTACCTCTTCCATTATGACAGTGGCGACAGACTGTGTTCTTGAAGTTCCGGATGAGGAAGACAAGAGATCCCAGTAAGTAGAGGAAGTGCGGATGTATCCGGACATTCAGACAGGCTTGTGAAGGTTCTTGGATCATGTTTAGGTTGTGATGTTGGTCCGCATTGATGGTAGAGCCCGGAATTGAAGTTATTCTTCCGGATGAAGTTCTTGCTCTGTTTAGCCGACCGGATGAGTTGTTCATCCTGCGAATGTTCTTGTGATGGCCGACCGGATGTGTTATTCATCTTGCGGATACTCCTATGGTTGTTTGCCGACTTAGATGTTTGTTCCTAAGTCGATGTCTTGTATAAATAATGGTTTGTGAGTTCATTTCAAAGTGTTGTGTGTGGATGAGTGTGGCATAGCGAAGAAACGTGCGAAAGGCAGAGCAGAGATTGTTGGGCTTAATTGGAACTGATCCGGACATGATAGAGATGTCATTCTCCAGTTCAAGACTGTGATTTTTATCACTTTGTAGACAGTGTGTCTCCTTATAGGCAGTGGGCCTCTTTGTGAGCAGTGTGCTCGGGCAGTGAGCCCTTATTGGCATGTGCCATTCATTCTTCTTTATTCTTCTAACAGAGAATAATTCTTGGGTTAATCACCCCGTGGTTTTTCCCTTAACCGGGTTTTCCACGTCAAAATCTTGGTGTTCAATGTGTTGATGCTTATCTGCTCTTGTGTTTATGTATTATGCTTCCATGGATGATTATTTGATATGCTGCTAACTAACAATAAAGAATCAAGTGTTTGAAAGAAGAAGAAGTTTTATACAACTGATTCACCCCCCCTCTCAGTTGTATGCCCTAGATCCAACAATTGGTATCAGAGCTAAGTTCCTCTGATAGGAGCTTAACCGCTTGAGGAGATCCAGGATGTCGTCATACAAGAAGGATAGTCCGAAGTTCGATGGAACCAACTTCACTCTCTGGAAAGGTCGCATGAAGTGTCACTTGGAATGTATGGGAAAAGCATACTTGGCTATGATTTCAAAACCATATATACCTCCACAAGGTGGTCCGACAACTCTGAATGAAATCACAGAAGCTGAAAACAATCTGCGGACCAAGGAAGCTCTTCTAAGCGCATTGAATGACTCAGATCTCTCGAATGTCATTGACCTACCAACTGCATATGAGATCCTAACTAAACTGGAACTTCTGTATGAAGGAGATGAGTTTGTCAAAAGTGCAAGGTTGCAAAGTCTGAAAGGGAAATTTGAAAGATTGAAAATGAGAGATGATGAAAACATCACTACCTTTATGCCAAGAGTAAATGAGCTGGTATGTGGAATCAGAAATGCTGGTGGAACTTTAGATGAAAATGAGATTGTCTGCAAAATCCTAAGATCCCTTCCTGCTGCCTACAAAATCAAAGTTGCTGCCATTGATGAATTCAGAGCCCACACAACTGTCACAAGAGAACAACTGGCTGGCAAACTAGCTGCATTTGAAATGACCGAGTTTGGAGATGATCCTCCCAAGACTGAATCTGCTTTCAAAGCTAGTGCCTATGTGAAAGGCAAACAGAGATTTGATCCGGGTGAAAACTCATCAAGGAAAATGTCATGGTATGATCAAGCAAGAAGAGACATGGAAGAAGAAGAAGCAGAAACAGCTCAACTTGAAGCCCTCATTGCAAAAAGACTGCCAAGAGGATCCGGTAAGTATGAAGGAAAACTACCCTTTAAGTGTTTCAACTGCAATAAGATTGGTCATTTTGCCTCAAGATGTCCGGAGAGATCTGCAAGATCTAATACTCACAGACAAAGGTTTCAAAAGAATTGCTATTATGTTCATGAAGAAGATGACAATGAAGGAGTAACAGATGATGAATCAGAACTAGGAAGCAAATCCGGAAATGAGTGGGTGTTTATAGCCATCAAGGAAGAAGATTCAATACTCTCTGAATCTGTCAATCACAAAGTTGTTGAAAAAGCCTTGGCTGCTCAAGTGGAAGAAAAGGATGATTGGGTTATTGACAGTGGATGTTCTCACCATATGATTGGTGACAAGAATAAGTTCTTAGACTTGGAAAGATATGAAGGAGGAATGGTAAAGTTTGGTGACAATTCTGCTGGCAGAATCAGAGGTAGGGGAACTATTTCCTTTGATGGTAAGAGCAAAACAGGTAATGTACTGTATGTTGAAGGATTGAAGCACAATCTTCTCAGTGTTGGTCAGTTAGTGGACAAAGGCTATGATCTCCGGTTCAAGAATGGAAAATGCAGAATCTTTACAAGCTCCGGAACTGAAATTGCATCCGGTACTCAGACAAAAGGTAATATCTTTCATCTGGTTGGTTCAAATAAAAGTTGTTTGTTTGTTCAAATTGATCAGAGTTGGTTATGGCATAGAAGAATGTGTCATGTAAATTTTGATAACATCATCAAGATAAGCAATACTCAGGCTGTGAGAGATCTTCCAAAATTGATGAAACCTACAAATAGTGTGTGTAAAGAATGTCAGTTAGGTAAACAAAGCAGAGTCTCTTTCAAAAGCAAAGATCAGTCTTCTACCGGATTGTTGGAATTAGTACATACTGATCTATGTGGTCCGACAAGAATCAAGAGTCTGCAGGGTGATAGGTATTTCATGTTGTTAATTGATGATCATTCCCGGATGATGTGGGTTACCTTTCTAAAAGAAAAATCAGAAGCTTTTGAGAAGTTCAGAATCTTCAAAGCTATGGTGGAGAATCAAACCGGATTGAAACTAAAGTGTCTAAGGTCTGATAGAGGTGGTGAATTTACATCTGGTGAATTCATTGACTTTTGTGAGAAACAGGGTATAAGAAGACAGTTGTCTGCTCCTAAGACTCCACAGCAGAATGGAGTAGTTGAGAGAAAGAACCGGACCATCCAGGAAGCTGCTAGGACAATGATGTTGGAAGCAAATGTTCCTCAAATGTTTTGGAAAGAAGCTATCAGCACTGCAGTCTACACTCTCAATCGAGTTCAAATCAGAAACAACACCGGTAAGACCCCCTATGAACTCTGGTTTGGGATCACTCCTACTGTGAAATATTTCAGAGTATTTGGTAGCAAGTGTTATATTAAAAGAGATGAAGATCTAGGAAAGTTTGATGCAAGAAGTGATGAAGGAATTTTCTTGGGCTACTCCACTCAAAGCAAAGCATACCGGTGTTACAATAAGAGATTGAGGAAGATGATAGAAAGCACCAATGTAAAGGTTGATGAAGGAATTGAGAAGCCTTCAAGATTTTATGAGTTTGATGAAGATGACCAAGACAGTGTTCAAGGACCTCAATCCTCTCCAGTGAGACAGAGTCAGCCTGATCCGGTAAATCAGGAAGAAGAGATAGGTTTGAATGAGCCTGATCAAGAAACAGCAGTGCTGGATACTCCCAAAATTCTAAGGTATGTAAGACTGAATCACTCTGAAGATCAGATCATAGGTGACAGAAGCAAAGGTATACAAACTAGAAGGAATATTGCTCAAAATCAGGATGAATACTGTCTGATTTCAAAAATTGAACCTAAAACAATAAATGAAGCCTGCAATGATGAAAACTGGACCAAAGCAATGAAAGATGAATTGATGCAAATTGAGAAAAATCATACTTGGGATCTTGTTCCCAGACCTAGAGACAGGAATGTAATTGGAACCAAGTGGGTCTTCTGGAACAAACTAAATGAAGCTGGTGAAGTAATCAGAAACAAAGCTAGATTGGTCTGCAAAGGCTACTCTCAAATAGAAGGAATTGACTTTGAAGAGACTTTTGCTCCGGTGGCAAGAATTGAAGCAGTCAGATTACTTCTTGCATTTGTTGCTTTCAAAGACTTCAAGGTATATCAGATGGATGTCAAGTCTGCCTTCCTAAATGGTGATCTGGAAGAAGAAGTCTACATTGAACAACCGGATGGATTTCAATTGTCTGATAATAATGATATGGTCTGCAAGTTGAAGAAAGCTTTGTATGGATTGAAGCAAGCCCCAAGAGCATGGTATGAAAGGTTGGATAAGCATCTTGTGCAGATTGGATTCAACAAAGGTACTGCTGACAGTAACTTATATTTCAAAATTGATCATGAAAACATTCTGATTGTTGAAGTGTTTGTGGATGATATCATTTTTGGAGGAAGAGATAGTATGTGCAAAACTTTTGCAAATCAGATGAAAAGTGAGTTTGAAATGTCTATGCTTGGTGAAATGAATTTCTTCTTGGGTCTGCAAATTACTCAAACAAAAGAAGGGATCTTCATTTCTCAGACCAAATATGTGAAAGAATTGTTAAGGAAATTTGGTATGGAAGACTCAAAGCCAATGAACACTCCTATGGCAACCGGATGTAAGTTAAGCAAAGATGATGATTCTCCAAAGGCAGATCAGACAAAGTATAGATCAATGATTGGTGGATTGTTGTATCTCACTCAAACTAGACCAGATATAATGCAGGTTGTTGGTCTTGTGGCAAGATTCCAGGCTGATCCTAGAGAATCTCATGTTATGGCAATCAAAAGAATTTTTAGATACTTGAAAGGAACAGTTGAGTATGGTCTATGGTACCCTAGAGATCCGGACTTCTCTCTTCATGCTTACACAGATGCAGATTGGGCAGGAGATGTGGATGACCGGAAGAACACTAGTGGTGGAGCATTCTTTTTGGGAAAGAGATTGGTTTCTTGGCTAAGCAAGAAACAAGATGCAATATCTCTGTCTACAACTGAAGCAGAATACATTGCAGCAGCAGGTAGTTGCACTCAAATCTTATGGATGAAGCAGATGCTAAGAGACATCAAAGTTGAATATGAGAAGCCTATCACAATTTTTTGTGATAATTCAAGTGCAATTAATATCTCCAAGAATCCAGTATTGCATTCTAAGACTAAGCACATATCTATTAAATTTCACTTTTTGAGAGAACAAGTAAACAAGGAAGAAGTCAGATTGGAGTATGTTCCCTCCAAGGATCAGATTGCAGATATCTTTACAAAACCTCTTCCCAAAGACTCTTTTGAATATCTCCGGGAGAAGTTAGGGGTCATGGCCCCTCCGGTGATGAACTAAGATGCACTGATGTGCATCAGTCCGGTGGCTATCACAGTCATATCTTGTGATCCGGACTAATGGGGAGCTGCAACTAAGGGGGAGTAGCTGGTATGATTCTGATGTATGAGAATTACAAGTATGAGCCCTTTGCCATTGATGTCAAAGGGGGAGAGAAGACATGTGAAAAACAAGTGATTGATGATCAAAGGGGGAGCAGTAAAGGAAGAGAAGACATATGAAAAGTTGAAGTTCTTGTCTTAATGGTTTTTCACATCATATGTTGCCATCAATGACAAAGGGGGAGATTGTTGCAAGTATGAGGTGAGCCAGTGTTGTCATTGATGTCAACATACTCATATTGCTTTGACAAGAAGGATTTGATGAGCTGTGTGCTGAGGATATTGAGAAAATTAGCCTCAGTCAGGAACAGTGAAGAACAGTGATGAGAAGAAGGCAAATGTACTGTATAGGATGAGAACCGGAGGATGCAGATTAAAGGGTTAGTAGATATGAGTCTTGAGATGCTTCAGTTAAGATTTCAGAGGTCCGCATGAAGATCTGAAGGAGTTGTGGCTGTCGGTATAGAACCGGTTCTGGCAAGTATCCAGAGGTGACAGAGGATCACAAAAAGGTCCGGTGAGGTCCGGAATTGTATTATCCTAATCTGCGGATTGGACAGAGTGTTTGGGATGTCCTTGTGTTGTGTCATCCTGATTTGTGTATGATTTGGAGGTCCGGAAGTACCTCTTCCATTATGACAGTGGCGACAGACTGTGTTCTTGAAGTTCCGGATGAGGAAGACAAGAGATCCCAGTAAGTAGAGGAAGTGCGGATGTATCCGGACATTCAGACAGGCTTGTGAAGGTTTTTGGATCATGTTTAGGTTGTGATGTTGGTCCGCATTGATGGTAGAGCCTGGAATTGAAGTTATTCTTCCGGATGAAGTTCTTGCTCTGTTTAGCCGACCGGATGAGTTGTTCATCCTGCGAATGTTCTTGTGATGGCCGACCGGATGTGTTATTCATCTTGCAGATACTCCTATGGTTGTTTGCCGACTTAGATGTTTGTTCCTAAGTCGATGTCTTGTATAAATAACGGTTTGTGAGTTCATTTCAAAGTGTTGTGTGTGGATGAGTGTGGCATAGCGAAGAAACGTGCGAAAGGCAGAGCAGAGATTGTTGGGCTTAATTGGAACTGATCCGGACATGATAGAGATGTCATTCTCCAGTTCAAGACTGTGATTTTTATCACTTTGTAGACAGTGTGTCTCCTTGTAGGCAGTGGGCCTCTTTGTGAGCAGTGTGCTCGGGCAGTGAGCCCTTATTGGCATGTGCCATTCATTCTTCTTTATTCTTCTAACAGAGAATAATTCTTGGGTTAATCACCCCGTGGTTTTTCCCTTAACCGGGTTTTCCACGTCAAAATCTTGGTGTTCAATGTGTTGATGCTTATCTGCTCTTGTGTTTATGTATTATGCTTCCATGGATGATTATTTGATATGCTGCTAACTAACAATAAAGAATCAAGTGTTTGAAAGAAGAAGAAGTTTTATACAACTGATTCACCCCCCCCCTCTCAGTTGTATGCCCTAGATCCAACAGATAGGGCTTATATAAGTAGCAACATAATGTAGCAAAATAGGCCTAAGATTAAAGTGAAGAAAAACCCCACCAAGGATTCAAGGTAGTGAAGTTCATTAAGTTCAATTTGAATTCAAGGAAAATTAAATGAGATGAAAGAAATAGATCTCTCCAAGTTAGTGCAACAAGTACTATCATCTCCATTCAAGATGAGCACAAGAAGAAAATTTTCCTATACAATTTTTTCTAGAGAACTAACTAATGAAAAGAAGGATGAGACTAGAATTTTAAGGGCTAACCTTTGGCTCTAAATGGAGTTCTAGCTTACAAGATAATTAATCTAGTAGCTAAGTTAGAGTTTCAACTATAAAATATGGTGAAAAAATCTAAGCTACCACAAGCAAAAGGTTCCTTTTGGTAATCTTTGGAAATTAGAAGCATGACACACTTCCTAGGTTTACTAACACATAACCCACTTGTTAAAGATAAATGTGAGAAAAATAGTATAAAAGGAAGAAGAGAGAGAAGGTTGGAGAGAGGGAGAGGGATATGGAGAGTTAGAGAGGGAGAGAGATAGCTAGGGAGGCCCCAGTGAGGGAGAGGTAGAGGTAAAGAGAGTGGGGAACTTGAGAGAGAGAGAGTGGTGGACAAAGAGGGAGAGGTAGGTAGTTATCTCTAGGTAGAGGGGTGGGGATTATAACCAAGAATGAGGAATGACTTAAACTAAATGACATCCTAGCTACATGAAATCAATGTGTATATATTTAAGCATAAATCAAATGACCTAGATTAAATGACATCCTACTACATGATTCATCAATACATGTATATATTTAAGCATAAATAAAATGACCTAGGTTAAAAATAGAAAAGAAAATATATGCATACCTTGTTTTTGTTTATAATATTTTTGCAATCTTTCTTCATTTAATCTTTTTATAGTTTCTGTGGAATACCTTCATGTAGTCTTATTTTGTCTTGTCTTTTTGTTTCCCATCTCCTTCTTTGTAAAATATGACTTAAAAATTCTTCTCCCAAAGATTTTCTCCTCCCTTGTAGAATAAAAATGTGAATTTATCTTGTTACATTGATTTGTAAAAAAAAACATCCTATTTATATGCAATACGAAAAAAATTAGAACATTTAAAAAAACAAGTCGACAGCACCTTCGAACGAAGGTCAGCGGTTAAAAAATTTAATTATTTTTAATGTGAGGAACCTTCGTTCGAAGGTGGTCATTATGCAGATGTATGCGACATGTTTGGACCTTCGTTTGAAGGTATCTAGACTTCGAATGAAGTACGTCACCCACTTTCATTAGAAGGGGTCTTCAAACGAAGACCCCCACTAGACACCTTCCCTCCTTCCCTTCCCTTTTCTTTTGCAAAATTTTGGCTTTCGAAGCCCAGTTGAAGGTCCAAATGGATTCACCTTGCCAAACCAAATTGGAGGATCGTAGTCCTCGAAACAAGTTTTCCAATGAGTATAGTTTTGATATATTTTGATTTTATTATGATTATTTTTGTTAGTTTTACTAAACATAGGGTTTTCACCAAACATCAAGTACTCTGTTCTACACACATGGAAAATTAGTAAATTAGTGAAAAAAAATTCTAAAAAATATGTATGCCCTAGGTATTGATGTCCTTATTTCAACAAAAAAAAATGAATTTCGATACATACAAAAAAAGTTATGTTTTATGGAATACGCCTATGTCTAAATTATAATTGGTCTGACTTCAAAACTTAATTAAAAAAAATTTAACAAAACATTATGAAACCAAATGCATGCCCTAGATATCGGTGTTACCAATCTAAATTCGAAAGAATCAGAATTTTATCCTTTGTAGAAAAAAAGTTATGTTTTATGGAATATACATCACTTTAAAAAAATGTTGTTTACTATTAAAAACTAGTTATCAAAGGAGACACAAAAATTTACAATTTTACTCCAAATTTTAAAAAAATATATTTTTAGAATCTATAGACAAAATCTCACAAATCACTAGTTCGCATCATCTTCAAATTCCTAACGGTTCAACGGCTATAGGTGTCAGAAAGTGGAGATTTAGTTCAAAAAGTTGATTTCAATGTCAAGTTTGGCCAAAAACTATAACCCATTATTGTGGGATGACCCAATGAGACTCACAAAATATATAAATCAAAAATATATTTGATGTACATTTGTCCTCAAATGCAATCATATGCAATGATAACTAGTCTCAGACTGATATTTCACACAGAACTTCAATATCCAACCTTAAAGGGCTCCACCATTGACACTCTTTTCCAGTGACCTAGGAATGCCACATAAAATCTAAAGTGCACTCTTATTTCCTGTAATGCTCCGTCATGCAACCCTAGAGAGTTAGGTTAAACGAAGCAATAAAATGCAGAATTTTTTTTAAAAAAACAAGTAAATGCATTAATCACTAGAGAAAGTAACAACTAATTACATCATTTAAACCATTCAATCAACTAACATCTCTAGGGAACATAACTGCATTAAGAAATTTGATCATAGATCAATGACTACATAATACAATATAAAGGTCCACTAGCAATTTTGTTACAACATAGGTCAATTACATCATTTCTTTTACAAAAGTGTATACAAGTACAAATGAGATCAAATACATGATTACATTGATACAAGGCTTTCTTGTCTGAATACATCAAGTTACAAATATAAACCATAGCTACACAATTCTAGAAACATAATTCAAATCTCTAAATTGCAAATGTAGTACTAGAACTAGAAAGACATATCTGTCATGAACACAAACCAAGATGCCAACAAAAATAATGGATTAAGCTCTTCCACCCGACCATGTGGAACCATGAGGTCCACCCCCCGAGCTAGGAGATAACAATGAGGGCCCCCGACAAGACAAGAATAAAAGGACTAACTAAAAGCAAAAGTACTTCAGGTTTCACATACAGACATAACTGAACTCAACAATCAACATCTAGAGGCAAGAGAACAGGGAAAGATAGAGTGTAGTAGGAAGGAGTGTCATCGCATGGTTCTACATGGGTTACCCTGACTGTCTTTCTCTAGATGTCAGCCCCCATCTATGGTTACCCTGGCAGCCTCTCTCTAGGCACTGGCCCCATAGGTCACACATGCGGAAACTAAACCCTCTCATCCCACCCTTAGCCTAAACTAGCACTATAGGTTTGGGAGAGGAAAAATACTTATCTTGATTAATGTGAAGTCTACCCTTTCCCCCTAGGTCACTTATTAGGTTTTCACTTGTTTAACACTTCTAATGGGTTACCCAGATAGCCACTTAAGGGCATCGGCCCCACATTGGAAGCCACTCCCCTACCTACACCTAGTTGACCCAAACCAATCGAGGACAATACAAGGGCACACAAGAAATACCTCCAGCTCTCATGACAATCCAACACTACAACACGAGGTATACCAAAAGTCCAAATCTTAATAACCGATAATCCAATTCTCTCTCTAGAATACAGAATATCAAATTCGAACAAGTTCATAGAACTCTACTCATACAAGAGTCACAAAACAAGCCCTTGGATAGGTAACATAAGTCAACGAGATCCATGAACAAAAGACCAAATTATCTCCTATCCTGACTCAAACACTAAAAACCGATATCCATGGACTGTAAGTAAAGCAAAAATCAAAATTAAATAAATTTTAATTTATAAGACAATCAACATGAATAAATATTCTAACTACACTACTCTCTAAGACATTACTCCAATTGATTCAATTATTTCTACCAACTAATTTGCATGAATTATCCTAAATAGAACTTGAAAAACAATTTCCCTAATTTCCAAATCTTCTTCCTAGATCATTAAAACTACTAGTCTTATCTAATCATAATAAGTGCCAAAATGTGATTATAACGATTTGATCCATAACCTAGTATAATCTATATAAGGTAGATCCATTTAATTAAATAAATTCTCAAAGCCCAAATAAAAGTGTTAAGCAACAGGAAGAGATGTTTTTAAATCTCGAGATATTTATTTACTAATTAAAAATGTTATGAACTAAATTGACCTATACAATAGGGTAAGTAATATGTTGTCTTAATACTTCTACACAATGGATCAATTAAAACTAAAACAATAGTATCTACCTAACCAAGTTCGATGGAAATTTCAAATATAAATTTCTAAAATTCAATAAGTAACATTCTAAATTCCTACCAAATAACTTATTAAATACTAACTATATTTATTTCTAATTGTTGCTTTAGAGAGAGGACGACCTTCCAAATCTGAAGACAGGCAATATTAAATACTTATTATACCAGTAGTTTGTTGGAGTTTATTATTAAGCGCTCAAACTGATCTGAAATCCCCCCCATGAGGCCATACGGTGGCTAGCCAAAATGCTTGCAGAAGTTAATAAAATTTGAAAGTAAGATTTGCAAGAGACTAGGTGGTAAGATGCTGACAAAGGAAAATAATTTACACTAGAAGATTTGCCTATAATCGGCCTACAGAGGATATAGAGGTTCGCTAAGGTATGCTTATTTTACAGAAATTAGAATGAGTTCAAGGCTATGCATAAAACCAAAACCATATCGTTGACTCAGGAGGATTTCAATCATGGGGTTTTCTAGTTTATGAGTTTTGATATGGCAGAATTATACCTATTTTCTTCAGAGAGTAACGTTTTATTCTACTAGTCCATATTCGAATGATTTAAGGAGAGAACTTCAATCAAAAGAGAGTCTAAGCTTTCAACAAAACAGAGATTCACCTTGCATGACCGTACAGTGGTTAGGGAAAGCACTAGACGCCCAAATGGCTTGTGGATTGGACGATAGAAAATGAGGGAAGTTTTGTTGAATTGACAAGATAACATAAGGAACGGCATTGCCGCAATTTGCATCAAGTAATTTCCTACCTTCAACTCTGAACTATAATATTTATCAAGATTTCATTAGCAAGTGGATAATGATTACATTGGCATATCGCCCCTGGATGAAATCGATTGATACATCTTGCAAGATTGAACGGCACTAGGCTGGCCATATGCATATAAATTTTGTCGGTCCTGGCAGAGTGAATTGTGGATTTGGACCGAGGTCAAACGATAGGTTTGAGCATGCAAAAATGCATTGATTGCAGAAAACGTATTTACTTGCTTCAAAAGAAACGTTACAAAATACAAGAAAAGGTTGAGATTGTTAGATCTAGGGCACACAACTGAGAGGGGGGGTGAATCAGTTGTGCAAAAACTTGCTTCTACTTCAAACACTTGATTCTTCTTTGTTAGTTAATAGCATATCAATTAACCATCCATGAAAGCATAATGCATAAACACAAGAGCAGATAAACATCAACACATTGGACACCAAGATTTTGACGTGGAAAACCCGATTAAGGGAAAAACCATGGGGTGATTAACCCAAGGATTATTCTCTGTTAGAAGGATAAGAAAAATGAATGGCACATGCCAATTAGGGATCACTGCCCGAGCACACTACTCACAAAGAGGCACACTACCTATAAGAGACACGCTGTCTACAAAGTGATAAGAATCACAAACTTGAACTGGAGATTGACATCTTTACCATGTCTGGATCAGTTCCATTTAAGCCTGAGATACTTCTTCTCTACCCTTCGCTCTTTCGCTATACCACTCTCATCCGCTCCACGACACCCTTTGAAATGAACTCACAAACCTTCATTTATATCACTTAGGAGTAATCATCTAAGTTGGCAATCAACCATAAGGACATTCGCAAGATGATTAATACATCCGGTCGGCCACCACAAGAACATTCGCAAGATGAACAACTCATCCGGTCA
Organism: Cunninghamia lanceolata; assembly: GCA_027924645.1. NCBI lineage: Eukaryota > Viridiplantae > Streptophyta > Pinopsida > Cupressales > Cupressaceae > Cunninghamia > Cunninghamia lanceolata. The sequence goes on along the minus strand of BSBN01000726.1, from coordinate 16,475,226 downwards.
GCTAATCTGAACAAGAACTTCATCCAGAAGAATATCTTCAATTCTGGGCTCTACCACCAATGCGGACTGACAACATAACCTCAACATGATCCAAGAACCTTCACAAGCTTGCCTGATTGACCAGGTACATCCACACTTCCTCTATCACAGGAATCTCTTCTCCTCTTTATCCAGAACTTCAAGAACACAGTCTGTCGCAACTGTCAAACTGAAAAAGGTTCTTCCGAACCTCCAAACTTTGTACAAACTGAGATGACACATCACAAGGACATCCTAAACACTCCTTCCAATCCGCAGAGTCTGACAATGCTCCTCCGGATCTCACCGGACCTTTTTGTAACACTCTGTCACTCTGGAACAACTCCCGGAACCAGTTCTACTTGACCGATCACAACTTTTTCATATCTTCATGCAGACCTCTAAAATCTTAACTGGATCATCTCAAGACTCATATCTACAAACCCTTTAATCCGCATCCTTTGATTCTCAACCTATTGAGTACATTTGCCTTCTTCTTATCACTGTTCTTCACTGTTCCTGATTGAGACTACTTTTCTCAATATCCTCAACACACAGCTCATCCAAACCTTCTTACCAATGCAATATGAGTATGTTGACATCAATGACAACACTGGTTAACCTCATACTTGCAACAATCTCCCCCTTTGTCATTGATGGCAACATATGATGTGAAAAACCATAAAGACAAGAACTTCTCTTTTCTGTCACAGCTCCCCCTATCAGCAACAACTCTTCACATGTCTTATCTTCCTTTACTGCTCCCCCTTTGATCATCAACCACTTGTTTTTCACATGTCTTCTCTCCCCCTTTGACATCAATGGCAAAGGGCTCATACTTGCACTTGTAACATATCAGAATCATACCAGCTGCTCCCCCTTAGTAGCAGCTCCCCATTGTCAATCCAGATCACAAGATATGACTATGATATCCACCGGACTGATGCACATTAGTGCATCCTAGTTCATCACCGAAGGGGCCATGACCCCTAACTTCTCCCAGAGATACTCAAAAGAGTCCTTGGGAAGAGGTTTAGTAAAAACATCTGCAATCTGATCCTTGGAGGGTACATACTCCAATCTGACTTCATCCTTGTTCACTTGTTCTCTCAGAAAGTGAAACTTGATAGATGTGTGCTTAGTCTTAGAATGCAATACCGGATTCTTAGAAATGTTAATTGCACTTGAATTATCACAAAAAATTGTGATAGGCTCCTCATATTCAACTTTAATGTCTCTTAGCATTTGCTTCATCCATAAGATTTGAGTGCAACTACCTGCTGCTGATGTATTCTGCTTCAGTTGTAGATAGAGATATTGCATCTTGTTTCTTGCTTAGCCAAGAAACCAATCTCTTTCCCAAGAAGAATGCTCCACCACTGATGCTCTTCCGGTCATCCACATCTCCTGCCCAATTTGCATCTGTATATGCATGAAGAGAGAAATCCAGATCTCTAGGGTACCATAGACCATACTCAACTATTCCTTTCAAGTACCTAAAAATTCTTTTGATTGCCATAACATGAGATTCTCTAGGATCAGCCTGGAATCTTGCCACAAGACCAATAGCCTGCATTATATCTGGTCTAGTCTGAGTGAGATACAACAATCCACCAATCATTGATCTATACTTTGTCTGATCTGCTGGAGAGTCATCATCTTTGCTCAACTTACATCTGGTTGCCATAGGAGTGTTCATTGGCTTTGAATCTTCCATACCGAATTTCCTCAACAATTCTTTCACATATTTGGTCTGAGAAATGAAGATCCCTTTCTTTGTTTGAGTAATTTGCAGACCCAAGAAGAAATTCATTTCACCAAGCATAGACATTTCAAACTCACTTTTCATCTGATTTGCAAAAGTTTTGCACATACTATCTCTTCCTCCAAAAATGATATCATCCACAAACACTTCAACAATCAAAATGTTTTCATGATCAATTTTGAAATATAAGTTACTATCAGCAGTACCTTTGTTGAATCCAATCTGCACAAGATGCTTATCCAACCTTTCATACCATGCTCTTGGGTCTTGCTTCAATCCATACAATGCTTTCTTCAACTTGCAGACCATATCATCATTATCAGACAATTGAAATCCATCCAGTTGTTCAATGTATACTTCTTCTTCCAAATCACTATTTAGGAAGGCAGACTTGACATCCATCTGATATACCTTGAAGTCTTTGAAGGCAGCATATGCAAGAAATAATCTGACTACTTCAATTCTTGCTACCAAAACAAAGGTTTCTTCAAAGTCAATTCCTTCTATTTGAGAGTAGCCTTTGCAGACCAATCTGGCTTTGTTTCTGATTACTTCACCAACTTCATTTAGTTTGTTCCGAAAGACCTATTTGGTTCCAATCACATTCTTGTTTCTAGGTCTGGGAACAAGATCCCAAGTGTGATTTTTTTCAATTTGCATCAACTCTTTCTCCATTGCTTTTGTCCAATTTTCATCATTGCATGCTTCATTTATTGTCTTAGGTTCAATCTTTGAAATCAGACAACATTCATCTGAATTTTGAGCAATTTTCCTCCTTGTTTGTACCCCTTTGCTTCTGTCACCTATGATCTGATCTTCAGAGTGATTTAGAGTTACATACCTTGGAACTTTGGGAGTTTCTTGCACTACCAATTCTTGATCAGGCTCATTCAGACAAACTTCTTCTTCCTGATTTACCAGATCAGTCTGGATCTGAATTTCAGAGGAGGATGGAGCTCCTTGTACCAGAGGATCATTCTGATCATCTTTATCATATTCATAGAATCTTGAGGGCTTCTCAATTCCTTCATCAACCTTTACATTTATACTTTCTATCATCTTTCTCAATCTCTTATTGTAACACCGGTATGTTTTGCTTTGAGTGGAGTAACCCAAGAAAATTCCTTCATCACTTCTAGCATCAAACTTTCCTAAGTCTTCATCTCTTTTGATGTAACACTTGCTACCAAATACTCTGAAATATCTCACAGTGGGAGTTATACCAAACCAAAGTTCATAAGGAGTCTTACCGGTATTGCTTCTGATTTGAACTCGATTGAGGGTGTAGACTGCAGTGCTGATAGCTTCTCTCCAAAACACCTGACGAACATTTGCTTCCAACATCATTGTCCTCGCAGCTTCCTAGATGGTCCGGTTCTTTCTTTCAACTACTCCATTCTGATGTGGAGTCCTAGGAGCAGACAACTGTCTCTTTATACCATGCTTCTCACAGAAGTCTATGAATTCACCGGATGTGAATTCACCACCTCTATCAAACCTTAGACACTTCAGTTTTAATCCGGTCTGATTCTCTACCATAGCCTTAAAGATTTTGAACTTCTCAAAGGCTTCTGATTTCTCTTTCAAAAAGGTAACCCACATCATCCGGGAATGATCATCAATTAGTAACATGAAATATCTATCACCTTGCATACTCTTGATTCTTGTCGAACCACATAGAACAGTATGAACTAATTCCAATAATCCGGTAGAGGACTGATCTTTGCTTTTGAAAGAGACTCTGCTCTGTTTACCTAGCTAACATTCTTTGCACAAACTATTTGTAGGTTTCACCAATTTTGGAAGATCTCTTACAGCCTGAATATTGCTTATCTTGATGATGTTATCAAAATTTACATGACACATCCTTCTATGCCATAGCCAACTCTGATCAACTTGAACAAACAGACAACTTTTATTTGAACCAACCAGATGGAAGATATTACCTTTAGTGTGAGTACTGGATGCAATCTCAGTTCCGGAGCTTGTAAAGATTCTGCATCTTCCATTCTTGAACCGGAGATCATAGCCTTTATCCACTAACTAACCAACACTGAGAAGATTGTGCTTCAATCCTTCAACATATAGTACATTACCGGTTTTGCTCTTTCCATCAAAAGAAATAGTTCCCCTACCTCTGATTCTACCAGCAGAATTGTCACCAAACTTTACCATTCCTCCTTCATACTTTTCCAAATCTAAGAACTTGTTCTTGTCACCAGTCATATGGTGAGAGCATCCACTGTCAATAACCCAATCATCCTTTTCTTCAATTTGGGCAGTCAAAGCTCTTTCTACAACCTTATGATTGACAGATTCAGAGGATATTGAATCTTCTTCCTTGATGGCAATAAACACCCATTCATTTTTGAATTTGCTTCCTATTTCTGATTCATCATCTATTACTCCTTCATTGTCATCTTCTTCATGAACATAATAGCAATTCTTTTGAAACCTTTGTCTGTTAGTATTAGACCTTGCAGATCTTTCCAGACATCTTGAAGCAAAATGACCAATCTTATTGCAGTTGAAGCACTTAAAGGGTAGTTTTCCTTCATACTTACCGGACCCTCTTGGTAGTCTCTTTGCAATGAGGGCTTCAAGTTGAGCTGTTTCTGCTTCTTCCTCTTCCATGTCTTTCCTTGCTTGATCATACCATGGCAGCTTCCTTGAAGAGTTCTCTCCCGAATCAAATCTTTGTTTGCCTTTCACATAGGCACTGGCTTTGAACGCAGATTCAGTCTTGGGGGGATCATCTCCAAACTCAGTCATTTCAAATGCAGCCAGTTGCTCTCTTGTGACAGTTGTATGGGCTCTGAATTCATCAATGGCAGCAACCTTGATTTTGTAGGCAGTAGGAAGGGATCTAAGAATTTTGCAAACAATTTCATTTTCATCCAGAACTCCACCAGCATTCCTGATTCCACACACTAGCTCATTCACTCTTGGCATAAAGGTAGTGATATTTTCATCATCTCTCATCTTCAATCTTTCAAATTTCCCTTTCAGACTTTGCAACCTTGCACTCTTGACAAACTCATCTCCTTCATACAAAAGTTCCAGTTTAGTCCAGATCTCATATGCAGTTGGTAGGTCAATAACATTTGAGAGATCTGAGTCATTCAATGCACTTAGAAGAGCTTCCTTGGTCCGCAGATTGTTTTCAGCATCTGTGATTTTATTCAGAGTTGTCAGACCACCCTGTGGAGGAACATATGGTTTTGAGACCATGGTCAAGTATGCTTTTCCCATACACTTCAAATGACATTTCATGCGACCTTTCTAGAGAGTGAAGTTGGTTCCATCGAACTTCGGACTATCCTTCTTGTATGACGACATCCTAGATCTCCTCAAGCGGTTAAGCTCCTTTCAGAGGAACTTGGCTCTGATACCAATTGTTAGATCTAGGGCACACAACTGAGAGGGGGGGTGAATCAGTTGTGCAAAAACTTGCTTCTACTTCAAACACTTGATTCTTCTTTGTTAGTTAATAGCATATCAATTAACCATCCATGAAAGCATAATGCATAAACACAAGAGCAGATAAACATCAACACATTGGACACCAAGATTTTGACGTGGAAAACCCAGTTAAGGGAAAAACCATGGGGTGATTAACCCAAGGATTATTCTCTATTAGAAGAATAAGAAAAATGAATGGCACATGCCAATTAGGGCTCACTGCCTGAGCACACTGCTCACAAAGAGGCACACTGCCTACAAGAGACACATTGTCTACAAAGTGATAAGAATCACAAACTTGAACTAGAGATTGACATCTTTACCATTTCTGGATCAGTTCCGTTTAAGCCTGAGATACTTCTGCTCTACCCTTCGCTCTTTTGCTATACCACTCTCATCCGCTCCACGACACCCTTTGAAATGAACTCACAAACCTTCATTTATATCAACTTAGGAGCAATCATCTAAGTCGGCAATCAACCATAAGGACATTCGCAAGATGATTAATACATCTGGTCGGCCACCACAAGAACATTCGCAAGATGAACAACTCATTCGGTCGGCTAGTCTGAACAAGAACTTCATCCGGAAGAATATCTTCAATTCCGGGCTCTACCACCAATGCGGATTGACAACATAACCTCAACATGATCCAAGAACCTTCACAAGCTTGCTTGATTGACCAGGTACATCCGCACTTCCTCTACTTACAGGAATCTCTTCTCCTCTTTATCCAAAACTTCAAGAACACAGTCTATCGCGACTGTCAAACTGAAAAAGGTTCTTCTGGACCTCCAAACTTTGTACAAACTGAGATGACACATCACAAGGACATCCCAAACACTCCTTCCAATCCGCAGAGTCTGACAATGCTCCTCCGGATCTCACCGGACCTTTTTGTAACACTCTGTCACTCAGGAACAACTCCCGGAACCAGTTCTACTTGACCGATCACAACTTTTTCATATCTTCATGCAGACCTCTGAAATCTTAATTGGATCATCTCAAGACTCATATCTACAAACCCTTTAATCCGCATCCTCTGATTCTCAACCTATTGAGTACATTTGCCTTCTTCTTATCACTGTTCTTCACGGTTCCTAATTGAGACTACTTTTCTCAATATCCTCAACACACAGCTCATCCCAACCTTCTTACCAATGCAATATGAGTATGTTGACATCAATGACAACACTGGTTGACCTCATACTTGCAACAGAGATTGCATATCATATAGAAATGGACAGGGACGTTGCAAGAAGAAACACTTAAAAAAAAGATTTGGGTTTAATTACAGAGAGAATTACTTGCATTCTCCCTTGTGGTTCGCACCACAGACAGAGAAATTTTAATTAAAAAGGTATTATGGAAAAGAATTCATAAAATCTAAACAATTCACACAATGAAGAGGTAAAAGAAGGTTTTATTTTGATAGATAGAGAAATTCCCAAGGCTGAAGCTCAACTGACGCCACTACAAAGGTGATTCCTCTTCTCAAGAAATTGAAAAAAACACATACAGAAGCATTCAAATCCAAGGAAAAATTTAGACCACGACAACATGCGAGGAGAAAATTGAAGAAAAACACACCCGAAATCTTCCAAGCTCCTTTTCCTAAAACTTTCTGAAGGCTCCTCTTTCTTTTCCCAAAACTTTTCTGTCTCCCCAAAATTTCTCCCCCCTTCAAAAATATTTTTCCCGAAACCAAAAATAGACCAGGATAATAAATTCCTAATTCCCCCAATCTTCCGTTACTGACATCTACTATCCAAAATTTTAAATGCATTTCTACCATCACTATCTGGAATATTTTCAAATCTTGAAAATTATTTCCAACAAACACTTCCTTAGAACAATTAATGACAATATCAAAATAATATCTTCCAGCCAAAATTTAATCAATTACTAAAGTATTAAATATTAATAATTGATTCAATAACTTTATTATCATTATTAATATTAACTATAAATACCATTAATTTAATTTGAATAAAAAAAAACTTATTATTTAGTCTTCTCAAATTCTTCATTAATTAATTAACTAATTTTAATGTATTTAAACCTGTTATTATTATTATTACTATAATAATTAGTAATTATTCTACAATTACACATTAACTTTAAATTAAATATCGACACTTTACAAAAAGATTTCTGACGCTATAGAAGTAACCATAAGACCACAATAACAATTTGAACAATTAACGGCAACCACATACCGAAGGGTGACCAATACTCGAGGACAAGTACCAACTGATCAACAACTAAACTCGTGACTGGCAATACATGGATGACGACAACTAAAGACATTGGCTGACAGAGGGAACCCCATGTTATCTCCTATCCACATTATCCATTGGTGTAAAGCACACTCAGACCTGCTAGTTCAGGTGGAGTTGATGCCTGGTACCTACAACCTACATCAAAACAAAGTGTTGTGTACGAGCAAATACATATATAACAAACACACTGTGATAGGGAGTCGCAGCATAGTAGAGTGCTCATAATGAGTAGTACTACACCATCCCTTCACCGAAAGCATGACATATAACATGAACATCTCTAACTAACAATCAGGTATCAACCAATCACATAAAGCATGATAACTCTACTCCACATAATCATCTAACCATTAATTGATCATGTCAAAACACATCATATACTATAATATCATCAATGTCATCATAATGATCATAACAAAATATCAACAACTACATCAGTAATCTATAATCCATGATGAGCATAACTAAGCATAAATAAGAAGTCTATCATCCGCATGTCTCAAAAATGTCTAAATGTAAATGAAATACTATCAACTGTCAAGAAGCCAAAATGAGGGGCACTACATTTCCTCTTTACTGGCAAACACTGTGACCACATCATCTGAGTAGAGTCTTCCATAAAACAGGAAAGCTAACCCAATCAAAATTCACACCCAACTAGGGAACCCTTTACATTCACAAATTTAAGTCTTTAACCAAGAATAACAACTTGAAAATTGTGATAGAATTACTATGGAATTGACAGCGAGGTAATGATGTTCTGTTGTTGTTTTGTTATCCTTCAATAATGTGTCTATACTCAACAAGCTAGTTGCGTTGATTTGACGGAGGCTATTTTAATTGAATCCATTTATCTTCATCTTTAGCTATCAATTGCTTCTCTACCCTGGAATTTTGCCTCTACACAGTGGCTACACTGGTTATAAATCATTTGAAGGCAACAAAGACCAATCATTTATCGACCCCGATAGCCTATTACGTTCAGCTAAGGTAGCTTTTGATTTCATTTCTTTTAGCATTGTTACTAGAATTGTAAGAACCTTATTCATTCATGTCTTTATATCTGAAGAGGCTGCTAGTTTCCTTTGCGTACTAGTCTTCTCATATATATACCACAAATATATTTTGTCTTTAGTAAAATAACATTAGAGAAACATGGAAATCCTCCTTAAATTTTAGACTTGATTTCAAAGTTGTTCGAGATCTGCTCAACTCACTAATTTATAATTAATTATATAAGATTTTAATGTATATTTGTTCTTATATAAAACCCAACATATTCTTAAATTTATGAAATCTATTTCTTATTAGTTCTCATTCCACGTTACATATGGTAATAATAATTAATACGAGTCGAGCATTCATCTCATAAGCAAACCCGGTTTTAGAATCACTAAACAACGTGCAGTAGAAATTGATTTGAATTTTTAATCATTCTTCAAGTTTCGGTGTTGTGTAAGCCACCTTTACGAAAGAAGATTTATTGTAATTGCTTGTTCAAATAATTTCTTTCAACCACTACTGGAACTCTCACACTGGATCTACATCACATTGATGAGTTTTTTTTACAACTTTAATAAAAACATCCTTAAGTTTGCATTTGCAAAACCCTTAAACTAGTTGCAAAAAACACTATCATAACACAAAATCAATTGGAAAGTATAACAACAATAATTTTTCAAGCATCTACTTGAAATGAATTGATACATTAGGAAACAAGCTGTAGGTGGGGATTAGCTTTCTTTTATACCACTCAGTTTTACTTAAATTGTTAAGAGTTAATTTTATAAGATTTGCCTTTGAATTCTTATTGTAGTGACTTTCAAACAACCAATTTTGATTTAATCCTTTAATTAAAAAGATTGACCTATCACAATGTTGTCTGAAAGTGACCAAAAATCTTATGAGGCTTTAGAGAAAACCAACCAAGCATTAATGCAGGAAGTCGTTGAACTAGCAGCACAAGTCCAACAACTTAAGAAAGAATCCAAGGAACAAAATGAACAACATGAAATAGGAAACTCAAAAACTAAGAATAGTTATCGGTCAACTTAACATCGAAACCAAAGAAAGAAGAAACATAAATCAAAAAATAAGAGATGAAAAGAATCATCTGAAGAAAGTACGACTTCCAAATCAAGCAATTTTGACACTTCTGAATCAGAATCTTTGGAAAATATACCAAGTAAACAAACAGAACAGGAATTAGATATTTTTTCTCGTAAGATCAAGCTTCCTGAATATAATGGTGATACCAGTACAGGCGAGGAAGCTGAGCAATGGTTAACCAATCTAGAAAGATATTTTGACCTACAAAACACAAGTAGTTATGCTAGGACTAGAATTGCCACCTATCAATTGAAAAGTAGTGCATTAAATTGGTGGCAAGACACAGCCTGATCTACAAAACTATGGGTCAAAAAAACAAGATGGTCACAATTTAAACAATTATTCAAACAGAAATACCTTTCCGATTACTTTCTACAAGAAAAGAAGAATGAATTTTTTAAACTAAAATAAAAGATTCAATCTATGAATGAATACAAACAAAATTTTGAAAGACTTATTAGGTTTGTGCCATCCATTGAAGGGCAAGACTGTGTTGTTAGATTCATAAATGGTTTGAGGAAGGAATACAAAGCTCCTATATGGTGTGGCAAGCCAACTTTAGTAGATGAAGCCACGCAAATTGCTGAAAATTTTGAAACCTATCATCGAATTGCAAGACAAAAAAGGGAAAATCGTAAAAGACATCGAGAGGAATCATATAAGAGAAATTTCAAGCCAGGAAGACACTTTTCAAACCAGAGCTCATCCCAATGTCGATCCACCAAAATGTTTTATTCTAACAAAAATAAGACTATACCCTCTAAAATCCAATGTTGGACTTGTGGTGAGCATCATTTACAACGGTATTACCCTCATTTGCATCATAATTGTGGTAAATGTGGTCGAAACCATCATAAATATGATCACACATGTAAACCACAACAACACCCAAATCAAGATGGCAAGGATTCTGCTCCCACAAACATGAAGATTTATGCTGCAATAGATATAGGTACCGTACACTACCAACCTTCTCTAATTGAAATTAAGGGTTCTATAAATGGTCATCCCATTGTTTTTCTTGTTGATTCAGGAAGTAGTCATAACTTTATTTCTCCTAGGGTTGTAGCACAACTAAAGATTACATCTAAATCAATTAAACCTTCAACTGTCAAAATGGAAGATGGTAGAGTAGTTAGACAAACTGGTGCAATGATTGAAAATCTAAATTTGAACTAGATAACTTTGTAACACATGATCAATTTCATATACTAAATCTCGGTACATATGATGTTATACTAGGTATGAGTTGGCTAGAGAAAAACAATGCTTTCCTAGGTTGTGAAAACAAACAAGTTATCCTAAATTCTAACATGGGGACATGTTGCATTTTACAGGGGGAGAAAAGACCTCTTCACATTAAAACTATGTCAGCCATGCAAGTCAAGCGTAGTGCAAGGAAAAAATGTAAAAATTTTTGTGCAATGCTTTTTCAAACAGGAGATAAATTTAAAATGGACATTAATATTAAACCTATGGTACAAGAATTCAAATATGTATTTCCTAAAGAATTAACTAATTTACCCCCTAAACGATCTGTAGAACATGCAATTGATCTAGTTCCTAGGGCAGACCTATTTCCAAAACCTCGCACATATCGTCAATCAAGCCCTGAGTTAACCAAACTAAAAATTCAATCAACACAATTACTTAAGGAAGGTAAGATAAGATCAAGTGTCTCTCCTTGCGGTGCACCAGTATTATTTGTTAAAAAGAAAGATGGAATCATGAGACTATGCATAGATTACAGATAACTTAATAAATTAACCATCAAAAATAAGTATCCTTTACCACGAATTTATGACCTCCTTGATCAATTACATGGTGCCAAATGTTTCTCTAAAATAGATCTAAGATTAGGATATCATCAAATCTACATCAAAGAATCTGACATTCCCAAGACAACATTTCAAACACGATATGGCCATTATGAATTTGTAGTGATGCCTTTTGGTCTAATCAACACACCTACAATCTTTATGACCTTGATGCATGATATCTTCTGACCATTTCTAGATGTATTTGTGATCATTTTTTAAGATGATATCTTAATATACTCAAAGAATGAGGAAGAGCATGAACAACATCTTAGGATGGTACTAGAAACCTTGCGAAAGAATAAGTTATATGCCAAACTTAGCAAGTGTGAATTCTTCAAATCAGAAATATCTTACCTAGGGCATGTAGTTTCTGAGAAGGGTATTTCACCCAACCCTACTAAAATTAAGGCAATTCAAGATTGGCCTATTCCAAAGGATGCTCACGAAGTCAAAATTTTTCTAGGATTGTCTGGATTTTATCGTCATTTTGTTAGGAACTATTCCAAAATAGCTGCACCTTTGACCGATCTAACCAAGAAGGAATAAAGCTATAATTGGACCCCAGAATGTGATAAAGATTTTGATACACCAAAGACTCTATTAACATTTACACCTACTCTTTGTATTCCAAATTTTAACAAGCCTTTTGTGGTGATCACCGATGCATGTGGTATAGGTATCGATGGTGTTCTAATGCAAGATAACCGAGTAGTATGCTATGAATCTAGAAAATTGTTACAAGCTGAAAGAAATTATCCGATCCATGATCCTAAATTATTAGGCATTGTCCATGCTTTAAAAGTGTGGCGCCATTATCTATTAGGGAATAAGTTTATATTAAAAACTGATCATCGTAGCCTTCAACACATCTTTACTCAACCTCATCTTAACATGAGACAAAGAAGATGGATGGAACTCTTAACTGAATATGATTTCACCATCCAATATGTTCCTAGAAAAGAAAACGTAGTGGCAGATGCCTTAAGTCGAAAATGACTATGTGTTAATGCTATAACCTTGGAGAGAAGTAAATTTGAACAAGACATAAAATCCAAATTATCCATTGATGATTATTTCCAACCAATTTATGAAGGTCTACAAAGTCAATCTCCTAATGTCCATCTAAAGGATCGAATAGAAAATTATTTGCTAAGTAGTAATGGTCTCCTTTACTACAAAGGAAGATTATGCATTCCCAATCTACCTGACGTTAAATCACAAATATTGAAAGATTCTCATGACATACCTATAGCTGGACATCCTGGATTCCAAAAAACCTATCTTTCCATCAAGAAGAACTACTTTTGGCCTCAAATGAAAATTGAAATCCATACATACATTCAATAATGTTTAACTTGTCAAAAGGTCAAAGCAGAACAATGTAAACTTCCAGGCCTCTTGCAACCCTTGTCTATCCCAAATTGGAAGTGCGAGTCAATTAGTATGGATTTTATTACTGGGCTACCTCAAACACGTAAAGGACATGATTCTATTTTTGTGGTAGTGGATAGATTAACCAAGATGGGACATTTTCTACCTATCAAAATAAAGTCCTCTGCTTCTAATATTGCCCATATTTTTGTCAAAGAAATTGTCAGATTACATGGTATTCCAAAAAACATTATTTCAGACCGAGATCCTAGGTTTACATATTCCTTTCAGAAATCTCTATTCACAGAACTTGGTACCTGTTGTGATGCTCACAACACGCCCCATTTTACTCCTTAGCAAAATGAGGACCCCTGTTCTGGCTTTGCTTTTTGCTTTTGTGTGTGGGTCTGTTTGGTGGTAAAAGGGAAAAGAGAGTGAAGGTTACAAACCTTGTTGAAAATAATAAAAAATTACATTAAGTACCAGAGCAGAATATGGGTGGATTCCTTGTCAAAAATGAGTGAGGGTTGCTTTTTGAACTATGTTAAAATTCACAATATTTTTCAAGATATGTGTGTTTTTGGTAAAATGTACAATGGGGGGGTTTTGTAAGTTGCATATACAAAGTCCTTTGTATATCGAGTCGTTTGTATGTTGCATATACAAATCTGTTTGTATATAGGGTTTGTATGTTGCATATGCAAAGTCCTTTGTATATCGGGTTGTTTGTATGTTGCATATACAAATATGTTTGTATATAGGGTTTGTATGTTGCATATGTAAAGTCCTTTGTATATCAGGGTTTGTATGTTGCATATGCAAAGTCCTTTGTATATCAGGTTGCATGCAAAGTCCTTTGTATATCGGGTTCGTTGCATAAGTCACAAAAGAAGTCATCGGGTTTTTATGCATTGTTTACTTGTATGCATTTTGTTAACACTTTATTTTTACAAGTCGGGCCTGAAAATTTCAAAGTTTAAATGCATAATCGGCTGAGTCCGTCGGATGTATGTTTTGTTTGTATTTTTTAAAATACAAAGAGGATATACAAAGCTACATACATGCCGCAGAAGTGAAATGATTATGAAATAGGGTTAGGCTGTTGTATGTTTCATGCTTTGTATGTATGTTTTACGAACATACAAAAAGATAAACAATGATATATGCATGTCGCGGACCTGACAGAGTTCAAGGTTTAAATGAATAAACAGTTAAGTCCACCGTTTGCATATCAGGGTTTGTATGTTTGGCGAAAGCGAAACATACAATGTGATATACAACGGGAATATACATAGCACAGAACTGAAATGTTTATAAAGTAAAAGGTAATTGTTGTATGTTTCTACCTTGTATGTATGTTTCGGTTACATACATTTCAAGATACATACAAGACGAAACCGAAAAGATCATGAAATAGGGTTAAGTTGTTGCATGTGTCAGGCTTTGTATGTATATTTGGGATTATACATTCCTGTGCATACAACGTGGAACTCAAGGAAAGTTAAAATCTAATTTATAAGATGCATCGGAACTTAATGTATATCGGAGGATGTATTTCACGGTATATACAAGCTGGATGTCAAAAGAAATTAAATATTGAAGGGTCTTTGTATATTTAAAATGCTTGTATGTTTAAAGATACAACGAGACATACAAGAGTAACATACAAGGTCGATATACATTGCACTTTACGCAGGTTGCGGAACCAAAGGTGAGTAAGCTAAGTTGAAGTCTGAAAGGATATACAAGGGATCTTGTATATATCTTGGGCTTTATATGTGAAAGTTTGATACAAGTATTGGTTGCATCGGCTAGAGTAGTGCGATCGAAATGAAACTTTTGGATCAACCTGACTGCGAGAGTTACGCTGATGATAAGGAAGTGTACAGAACGTGATATACAAAACAAAGCCTACAAATGGGATGTATGCAGAATTAAACTAACAATAAAAGGGGAAGTTTAAAAATACATAAACACTGCAAATGAAGGCCGAATTAAGGGCGCATTAATTACTGTAGTTAGTGCCCATCTAACATTCTGACAAGGTATAAATTGGCGAAGGCAATGTGAATATTTTTTAATCCATTTTTGTGTCTATTGGCAGGTTTGTAGATATATACAAGGAGGAGCTTTAATGGCGATGACATCACAGAGTGGTGGTGGATCACAGAGGAAGCGTAAGGAGTAAAGGCTTTCAACAACAGAAGATATTTTGAGGTGGTTATGATTTCGAAGGGGCAAAAAAACAGAAGCTATTTTGAGGTGTTAGGGTTTCCAAAGGGTATCTTTATGCTCAGTATGGAGTATGCTGCTCAGAGATATTTTGTCGGGATTGTTTTCCACCATTGATGTTGCACTTGAGATATGGACCATTGATTGACTAGGGTTTTGGAACCGTATTGGGGATAATCAGAGCTATATATTGAGCCCCTTTACTCTGTAATAAGTTACACAGGGATTTTACACAAGGATTTTTAGAGGATAGCTAGCAGTTGTAATAGAAGGAGTAGTTTAGAGTGGAAGGAGGTCGCCTGTGTCTGCAATAAGGAATGCGTGGAACATCTAGCTTCCTTACTGTATCTGTAAAGCATTGTAAGTTTTTGTGAAGTTGATTAATGAAGCTAAGAGTCATTCATACATTGTAAATCATATATGACTATGTGTTTTGAATACAAATGAATCTGGAATTCTGCGTCTATATTCAAAGTGTCTTCTGGCTCTTCTTTGTATTTGAGATAATATCTCTTAAAGCTTGCAATCTTTAATGTATGTTCATGAAAATACTCAGGGCATTCACATTTAAAGGTTTAGTCTATGGATTTAATCAAGTTTACTGTACTTCTTACAACATGCATAACAGAGCATTTAGATCCTGTAGTAGAATGAAGTTTAATTTAGATTTCTCTAACTTTTCCCAAACCATTTGAAATACTTAGCTTAAACGCAGAAATTTAAAGGAGATTGTCTGATATTTGAAGGAAACATGAACAACTGAGTTGATATTTGACAGTTTTCATAATATTTGAAAAGAAAAGCTTGTGTTAATATAAATCATATAAAGCTTTGTGATACAGTAACAAATCTGTGCAAAAGAATGAAGAAAATATTGATATTTGTGATATTTTGCATAGTTTGAGCCCAGTGAGTCATTAAACACCTTAAATCAAGTAAGTCCCCTTGCATATTACAGCTTCACGTTAACCTACTAAATTGTCCAACAGGTCAAGACCTGACCATACAGAAACTTGGGATTAAGTAATCTTAATTGATTTCTTCATATCTTTCAAGACAGTTAGGTTCATTTTTGTGAATTTTAACTTTTGTTATGAATGTGTAAAAACCATCATCAACAGTACCCACCTAAATTTTAGTACTGCCTATCATCTTAAATCCGATGGTCAAACTGAAAAAATTAATAGAATCTTAGAAGATATGTTGTGAATGTATAACATGGATAAATGTGGGTCATGGGAATATTATTTACACTTAGTAGAGTTTGCATACAATCAAGGGTATCATTCAACCATTAAGATGTCACCTTGTGAAGTTTTTTATGGTTGAAATTGTAATACACCCATCTCCTGGTCTGATCCTGTCCACAAAGTTTGGTATGAGAATGAAAACTTGTTAGAAATGGAAGCCATTATTCATAAATCCAAACAAAATATGAAGGCTGCCCAAGATAGGTATAAAAGTTGGGCTGATGATAAAAGGTCTAATCGAGCTTTTGAGGTTGGTGAACATGTTTTAATTAGAGTCAAACCCAAAAGGAGTTCATTAAAACTTGGTAAATATTCTAAGATAGCTCCTCATTTTTGTGGACCTTTTGAAATATTAGAAAAACTAGGTGATGTTGCTTACAAACTTGCCTTACCTCCTCAATTACAAATCCATAATGTATTTCATGTGAGTTTACTTAAGAAATATGTATATAATGTAGATCATGTTATTGATTGGAAAAGTATTTCTATTGAACCTTCTTGTGAATTTAAGATTGAACCAGAAAAAAATAATTGAAAAAAGATCTAGAATATTGAGACATAAGGTTATAAATGACGTAAAAATTAAGTGGAGTCATTGTGATAATGATAGTGCTACTTGGGAAAATGTTGATTTTATTAAGGAGCAATATCCACATTTTTTTAACTAAAGTTGTTATATTTGCATGTGTGATACAGAAAATCATCAAGCTACTGAGGGCAGCAGCTAAATTACAGGGGGAGAATTGTTACAAGACTTTTTCCCCACGAAAAATACATTACAATAAAATAATGTAATATTAATTAACAAACATTATTGTTGTGAAAGGGTGTGGCTTTTCTAACCACCCTCTGGAATATTATATAAACTCGTAAATTAGTGGAAATGGGAAGACAATAGAAAAGAGAAAGGAAAAGGAATACAAAATTTGGAAGGCACACAAGAGTGAAGGTTTTTGATTCTGGCTGGCATTTAAACATTTGGAGAAGGGGCACACAGCGTGTGTCCAACTCGGGGTACAACGTACACCCAGGAGTGCCCTGGCTAGGGTTGTGTTTATGTCATAAAGATAGGTTGGCTTTGTGCAAAAACTAGTTCCTCCGGGGATGTTTGTGCCAAGAAAAGTTAGGGCCAGTAACCCTATCTCTGTGTGTGGGAAAGCTGCTTCCAAAAACTATTAAAGATATGTATCATTTCTATTGCAGTATAATTTAATTATTCTCTGCGTTAATTTACTGTCTATTTAGATATCCACATTATTATTCAAATGATTAATTATTAATGTTGTTTTCATTTATTAAAGTTTTAGTTAATGTATGTCTTTTGCTAATTAAATAAATTGCAGCATTTATTTCATTTTTCACTACTGGAAATAATTAAGTTATGTTTATTCATAGTTTGGAAAATAGTTAGGTTTTAGCAGGGGTAGGAGGAGGAGAGAGGAGAGGAGCCAGTGAGTGAGGATGATGAAGATGATGAGGAGAAGGATGAGGAGGAGGAGGATCCCACACCAACATAGGTAGGGAGGCAGTGATAGAGGGATGACGATGGTGTCACTACAAAGGAGAAACCTAGAGCCTGACTTCGAGTGGAAATGGCACCACCATCAACTAGTAGTGCACTGAGTTAGAGGGGGTGAGGGGAGTCAAGTAGTATAGTTGTTGTTAGGCTTCCCTCGATACCAGTGATAGTGAGGGCAAAAACATCTATCAATGCATCTAGCACTATGCCTATAAGACAAATGACTCCAATAGACCTAGATTGACAAGTCGATGACCTAGTGAGAATTTATTTTTTACATTATCATTTAAGTAGAACACTATATGCTTATTTGATTTTAGATTGATATGAAGAGAGATTTGATTATATCTTTGCTGTTGTATTTTATAGTGTACACGAGACTGGCTCAACTATATAAGTCGAGTCATTGTGGAGATGGTACCCACTATGCAGCTCGAGCAGGTTGTGTGGGTCAGTTATCGACCTCAACAGACTATTGGGCAACATGTGGATATATTTGAGCCCATGGCATAGCTTAGAGCTGCTTATGAGGAGGGTTAGGTTCATCTAGATTGAGCCATTGCTATGGTCATGTCTATTACTGCAGAGTGGGACCAGGTAACTGCCAGGTCACGATGCTCATTGTAGAGCATGATCAGGTCGTGATGAGAGCTAAAAATGTAGAGAGTGCACATGACGTTCTTCAAAGTCAACTAGATTGCACTATGGCAGACCTTCAGAGGGTTTAAATAATACCAACAAAGGATTTGGATCACCTGAGGGTACAAGGCTTGATGGCTGAGGTAGACTGATTGCATGACGAGGTGGTTCAACTATAGTAGACTAAGCTATGTCTCATAGCCGAGGAAACATAGTTGAGAGGTATGGTGAGGGGCCTGCAAATGCAGAGTGGATCTTGTACCCATTTCTGGTATGTGGCCTCATGTTGTGAGCCTTCTATACAATAGCCACCACCAAGACCAGAGGGATCAGGCAACCATGTCCCCTAGGAGTGATGTAGATTTGTGCATATAACATTTTGACACGCCACATTTTGATATAGTGGTATTTTTTATATATGATGTATCATGACACTGATTATATATATGAGATTTTGGGACCTTGTTCAATATATTTGTGTTGTGAAATTTGTATGTTTTGCATATGTATGATGGATAATATTTAATTAAATGTTATTAAGATATAATTAAACAACTTAATAAAATTGTTTAATTAAATACCAAAATGATCTAATTAAACAATGAATGATAAAATTTACCCAATTAAATACAATGAAGATCTAATTGGTAATTGGTGATGAGAATTATTTAATTAAATATTGTAGAATATCTAATTAAGCAAATTACAAGGGATTAAATAATCAACATGGTAAAGAGAATGACGTAATTTCCATTATAAATGAAAATTACATCTGACATTTAAGACAATGTAAATTGTGTCGAGAATAGACATAAGTGGCATAATAAAGAATGTAAAGTATTTTATTGCATTGTGTTTTAAAGAAGAAAAATTGCATATTCAAAAGAAAATACACAATTTTGAGATAAATTATAACACCTAATAATTATGTTAATGATAAAATAACATAAGATAAGCAAGAATAAATTCCTAATAATAAATTTGTTACTCATATGTCACAAAAAGGAGAAGTTTAAGCATTAAAAAGATGCAAATTCATAGCATTAATGAGCTCTTTTAGAGGCTTATTGGTCATCGTGGAGAGACCATATGCACTAGATCCATATATTGAGGTGACAATGTAGGTGCCCAACTAGTTCAAACTAAACTTTTCTTTAGCACCAAGAGGGGTGCTCACATTACATTGATTTTCATACAACACCACGTCACCTATTTTGAATGATTGATGTAGAACACACTTATTATAGCTACAATACAAAGTCTTTTGATAGGCTTGAAGATGTTTGAGAGTGTTGATACGCTATTCATCAACCATTTCAAGTTGTACGTGTTGATCACGATAAGTGTTTGTCATCAATAAGGCCTTAGAGGAAAACTCACAAAGAAGGAATTTCAAACTCTAAAGGCATGATGGCATCAACACCATAGATGAGATTGCATAGAGTAGTTCCATAGCCATATGAATACTCGTGTGATAGTCCCATAATGCATAGGAGATTTGAGCATGCCAATCTTTACCATGTTTGTTAACAGTTTTATAAATAATTTGTTTGATTGTTTTATTGGAATATTTTGTTTGACCATTAGACTGTGGAAGTATGGCATAGAGAAGCATTGTTGAATGCAAAATTTCTTGAGGAATTGCTTCGTATCCTTGTTCTTAAATGAGGTACCATTATCAAAAACAAAGGTAGAAGGAAGTCCAAAGTGAGAAATGATATTAACAAGAAGAAAATGATAGATATAACTTCAGTAGTCATGGATCAAAGTGGGATAGCTTCGACCCATTTCATGAAGTAATTTGTAGCAGTGATGATAAATGTTTGACCTTTAGGAGGAGAAATTTGTTCAATGAGATCCAAGCCCTAAGCTAAAAATGGCCAAGGTGATACATGGGCACAAAGTTCTTGTGTTGGATCTCGAATCAAATTGCTATGTTGTTGACACTGAGGGGACTTTTTAACAAAAACAAAAGAATCATGTTCCATGCTCTGCCAATAGTGACCCATTTGGAGCAATTTTTGAACTAAGTCTCTTCCGCCAAAATGCCCCCCACAGGCTCCTAAGTGGACCTCTTTGAGAGAAATGGGATTTTTAGCCTTAGTTAAACAATGAAGGAGACCATTGTATCCTCGATGATAGAGAACATTAGAAATAATAACATATCATGTCGCGAGCTTACGAATTCAAGTTCAGGTGCTTTTTTGAAGAAGCATTTAGGAATGTACCATCATACAAATAATTAAGTATATGGAAGTACCATTCCTCAAAATCGACATTATAACAAAAGAGAGGGTTAGAAGATGAATTATCAAAGATGGCAAATAGAGAAATAGTGTGAATTACAAAATGATAATCATTAGCTAAATTGTCAAAGGGTACAAGGGATGCCACACTCATCATTTAGTTCACGTGACGATTGTCTTTGCATGGAATAGTATCGATAGTAAAAGAAGAGAATTGATTGAGTAGTGATAAAGATAAATCTTGATACTGAGATAACTTATCATGCTTAGCTTGATAAGATCTAGTGACTTTCTTGATTATCAATTGTGAATCACCATAAACATGAATGAATTTGATATTAAGAGATAGTGTGGCACACAAGCCAGAAATAAGAGCTTCATACTTAGCGATGTTATTTGTACATAGAAAATTTCGATGGAAGGAAAGGGGAATTAACTTACCCGAAGGAGGAACCAATATTACACCAGCTCTAGAGTCGATTCTACACCTAGATCCGTTAGAATAATTCTCACATATGATCATCATCCAAAGAAAGGATATGATCATTAGGGAAATAATCTTGATTAGGAATAGCAAAAGGAGAAGGAGCTTCGGCCAAATGGCCGACTAATGCTTTTCCTTTAATTTCCTTTTAAGAAACAAACTTAAGGTCAAACTCAATTAGCAACATTACCCATTTAGCTAAGCCGCTTGATAAGTCTATTTTGGAGAAAAGATTCTTAAGTGGATAAAAATTTATAATGTGTTTCAACATGGAGAAGATAATGTCTCAACTTATGTGTCATGAATATGAGAGATAGACATTGTTTCTCTAATGTTGAATACGGAGTCTCATAATCTAGTAAGGTTCAGATGATATAGTACATAACACATTCCTTACCTGCATCATCATGTTGGACTAGTAAAGCAACTAAAGCATAAGGTGACGTAGAAGTGTAAAGAAGAAAATGATGCCTCGTAGTGGCTGGCATTAAAATAGGAGGATTAGCCAAAGAGCACTTAAGATCATCAAAGGCCTTTTGGTAATTCTCATTCTAGTCAAAACATTTTTTTAAGATGTGTAAAGGGAAGAGTTTAATCTATGAGTTGTGAGATAAAACAACGAATAGCTTGAATCTTTCCTTGTCAACTTCAGAGTTTAGAAATATTCTTTGATGGTGGTATATTCACAACAACATCAATCTTGCTTGTATCAACCTCAATACCATGATGCGAGACTATAAATCCCAATAGTTTTCTAGTGTCTACATTAAAGACACACTTATGGGGATTTAGTCGCATGTTGTACAGGCGAATACATTCAAAGATGTGCTGAATATTTTGTATGTGATCTTGGTGCAAAATAGATTTGGCCAAGATATCATCGACATAATCTTCTAAGATATTGTAAATAAATTCATGAAAAATAAGGGTCATCGCATGTTGGTAAGTTGCACCAGCATTGTTAAGTCCAAATGACATGACCACATAATAGAAATTTTCCCAAGGTGAAGTAAATGTAGTTTTGTACTAATCTTGGGGGTTGATGAGAATTTGATTGTAGACTGAGAAACTATCCATGAAAGAAAGACATGGATGACTTTTGAGTCAACTATCATATCAATGTTTGGAAGAGGAAAGACATTTTTTAAGGATTTTTTTTGAGATCTCAAAAAACAATACAAATTTGAATACTGTTGTCAGGTTTAGAGATAGCTATGATATTCAAAATCCAAGGTGAATAGTCTATGGGGCAAATAAAACTAGCTTGTAAGAGTTTTTCTATCTCATCCTTAACCATTAAAGCTACCTTGGTATTCATTTTATGAATATTTTGTTTTACTGGTTGGACATCAGGATAAAGCACAAAATTATGGACCACAACATGTGGGTCGATATTGGGCATATCCTTGTATGACTAGGAAAATACATCAAGGAATTCGTGTAAGAGATCCAAATGCACTTGTCACTCTTCTGAGGACAAGCATTGTCCTATTTGGATGATTTTACCATTGTCTTTAGGATCCATCAAGATATCAATAGTATCTCCAACAAGGAGAATGCTACAGTCTTCAGGATCAGATGAAGGAGAAAATTCTTGAATTATCAGAGGATGGAGAGACATCATCAGATAAGTCAATAGATTCCCAAAAGTATGCTTCTGCATTGAGACAATAGGGAAATCCATGATCATGATGATATATAGGCATATGATTATAAACCCCAGGAATTTAGCAAGAGCTTCATTTGTAGAAAACAATCTACAGGAATATGAGAATCAAAATCATGCATTATGAGTTTTGGATGTAAGAGAGAAACAGGAGGAGAACTTAGAGACACGGAAATCATATTAACGTCTATATAGTCACAGTAAGAGGCTTTTGAGGGCCGAGTAGGATGATATCCAAGACTTGCGGAAGAATAATGCGGATTAGATTCTACGGGGATCTTGATACCTTGCACTTTTTGTCCACATCTATTGCCTTTATAACTAATACTAGAGAGAATATGAAAACCATGACCATAACGAGATTGCATCTTTGTAAAGGACATAGGATCATCATTAGTGGCATAAGATTCAATGCAAGAAGTATAGTCACATGAATCTTTAGGAGAACATGAAGAGGAAGTTTTAGTTGATGTAGATGAAGTGTTTGGAATTAAGGAAACAGAGTGAACCTTTGGAATGTCAGAATGAGATGGGTTGATTTTATACTCTCCTATAAAGGATGGTGTAAAATCCAAAGAATCCCAATCATTACCTAGTTACATGTTGGAAGATGAATTTTCATCATTATCAACCTCCTGAGTAGGGGTTGAAGATGGTGAATCATCTTTTGCTAAAGAAGAAGGAATAAGATTTTGGAGTGTTGGAGAAGTGTTGGGTTGATTCACAAGATCCTCTTGTTGACAATATTGTAAGGGATCTGAATCAACTTTTATTGTGTAGGTTTTGTTTTCATAGACAATTTTGATAGATCCATGCAAGGTAGATGAAACTACACCCATGGCATGAATCCATGGCCTACCAATAAGGAGATTATAAGATAAAGCTCTGGGCATAACATGAACAAGAGTAGGTAAAGTAATAGGACCCACTTCAATCAGTAATATGATTGTGCCCAAAGTTTTCCTACCTATGTTGTCAAAGCCATGAATAGAGAGATTGGTGGGAGATATACAAGACGTATCAATATTGATATGGTTTAATATGTCTACACTACAAACATTGAGACCCAAACTATTATTAATAAAGGTACGTTTAATACCAAAAGAATTAATCCCAACAATGATAAGAAGAGGGTCATTTTGTTTCTAAACCTCTAAAGAGGGTAATTCATATTGTTGGAATATGATATCTGAAGAATTCATATATATATATAATCAAGAAAGGAAGCTACATCATTTGTCCTAGCAAAAGATGCTACTGGGATCTTTTGTAAGGATATTTGGAGCATACCCTGATATGTGGGTGAAGTTTGAACAAGTTCCCAAAGAGAGATCATGGCAAGAGTAGCATAGATAGTTAGATCCTATAGCTTGGAAATTAATTCTAGAACTAGTTGGAAATTATA
Organism: Cunninghamia lanceolata; assembly: GCA_027924645.1. Taxonomy (NCBI): domain Eukaryota; kingdom Viridiplantae; phylum Streptophyta; class Pinopsida; order Cupressales; family Cupressaceae; genus Cunninghamia; species Cunninghamia lanceolata. Next base: position 16,450,958 of record BSBN01000726.1, on the reverse strand, counting down.
ATCTTTTGAGAAAGACATGGAGTTGGAGGAAGAATAGGAGAAGAAGTTGGGAGGGAAACAGGGACGTGTAGTCTATTTGTTTTGCCTTGTATTATATGTGTGGTCTACCGCATGATAATGAGGAGGCCCTAACATGTTTAATGTTATAGATTTTACAATTTGAGTGAAGTAATTCGAAGGTTGACATGTTTTTGGATCACCTTGAATATTAATTATTGGTTTAGTAGTTTCTTGTGTATTAGAATGAAAATGTACGACAATTTTGGTATCATAGGTTCTTGTATAGGATTGGAAACATAAATTGTGTTAATCAATTGTTTAGAATAAGAATGTTTTGAAGGAGAAGAGGAAAAGGTGACATAGATGAAGTCGTCAAGGGATTTATCTAACATGTCAAAATCTTCTTTGCTAAAAGGATCATTGAAAGGTGTGAAGGTTTGGAGAAATAGATTTGACATAGTCAAATTCTTGTTTGCACCAAACAAAAGACGAACAAAAATAGAATGAGAAGAGAAATGCAAGTGAACGAAGTCGAGTTCACAAAAATGTAATAAAAAAGATTGAGTTCTTTGTAAGAAGGGCTATGCTATCTAGTTCTAGAATTAATTTCCAAGATATAGGATCTAGCTAGCATCAAAGAAGTGTATTATGTCGCTATCCAATGAAGAAGAGAAAAATAACTCTAGCTAAACCCTATTATTGTTTTATACTTAGAAATCAACCACTTTCAATAAGCAAAAGCATAAAGGTTCAACAATGACATTGTAAATTCTGAGAATCTAAACACTAGATTACAGAAATGAATTCATACCAAAGGCATCTGACACCAAAAGGAGAAAGCCTTGGCACATGATGTTAGTGCATCGTGTGGACATTTGCACATCACATTGTCATCCATATGGTAGTAAAATCTAAAAAATGCTTAGTGTATGCTCATGTCCAAGTTCATCCAACTACCCAGTCTACACATGGAACTAGAATGAGAACCAAGTAGCATTACAAGTGATGGAATCAATGAACAAGCACATTGAAATGACTAATAGAAAGATTGAAAACACAAAATAGAACAACGAAATGAAGAGGAAAATATTATCAAACCCTTGTGCAGTTCAATCTCTTCAAATACCTGCAACAACAAAGACCAAGAAAATTTGTTGGGGTTATTTAGAAAAATGCCTTTAGGTCAAGCCCCTATGTTGGTCTTTCAAGCTCCATAGACAACCAATATGGAAAGATTGAAAAACGTGTGTGCTCTTACTTCCTAAGTGCATCTAGGAAAATAGCAGTAGTGACAAATAAATAAAAACTATGAGTATCAACCCTGATCTATGTGGAAGAATACCCTAGTGTGCGTAAGGAAAATTGGGTGGTGGTCTACACCACAAGTTTGCCAAGATATAGACGAAACAATATAATAAAACCAATGAATAGCACTATTCCTTTTCAATGAAACAATGTTACCAGGTTTTGAAGCCATAGAGGAGGTTGCAGGCTCCATGAGGGCCAAAATTGTGTGTGAACAACAACAAACCCTTGGAAGAGAGCCTCCACAATGAACAAGTTGCACATAGGAAACCCACAAAGCTTAAAAAAGAGTTGTTGCAACTTAGGAAGAGCACCAAAATCACCAACAATTTCTGTTGTGAGAGCCAAGAGAAAACTTTCTTCAATAATCTAGAGTTACAAGAGAGAGATAGAGAGAAAGCAATTATTTTTTAATTTCTTATTTTTGCATGAAGGAATGAATCTGAGAGGGTCGGACATGCTTACAGAGGTCGTTTCACTACCGCATGAGCATTACCATCGACGAAATCAAATGACAAGGTGAGAACCAACGATGTGAATTTTGGAATCTTCGGGATGCCAACACGTCATGCAAACGTCCACGCATCACGCCTGCGTCCTTAGAAAATTTGGCAATATTCAGCTCGTGTTCTCAAAAAAATTAAAAGAAATAAATGTGTGATATAGATTTTGGCAAACCGTAGTGAATAGTAAAATAGGCCAAGGTTAGGCTCAAGTGGCCCTAGAAACATACTATGGGAGTAGACACCAAAGCAAGTCAAAACATGATGTGAAATTGTGAGGGTACACAATTTTGTACGTTACAAACACTATAGTGAAGTCCAGCTGATTTTGGCTAGTGGGACCATGTAATTGATTGGCACTGAGTTGTATTATATAAAAATATTAGTTGTGGGCCAACCATGATGTTCAGTAGACATAATTGATACTTATTATGACGATCTGTGGATTATATGACAGTTTGATTAATGGATTGTGGTGCTCATTATATTTGTTAATATTCTACATAAGATATCGTAGTTTTACTTTTCATTTGATGATTATGTTATTTAATGATGGCTGATATGTATGACTTTATGCCTATATGATTTATGGTTAATTAGGCTAGTAGACTTGTTAAGGCAATTGGATTGATGTGCCTTATAGACACCAAGATAGTGTTTTCATCAAATAGTTTGTTTTTCTATTATGTTAGATGTAGCTTATGTTTGTAGTATAGCCCTATGAAGCTATATTACTTCTCGATGCATTATCCTTATGTCATGATGTCTCTAGGCATGAAGGACCCTTGTTTGGGTCATATACATGATTGATTATGGATGTATGACACTTTTGAGTCTACATATTTGGCTAGAAATTCACTTATGAGAGATGTTATGTAATATCCCTTGCTATTTCGAACTTTATTTTGCTGATTTGAACTTCAAGGAATATTGTCAAACACTTCTGATGTAAACCCAATGCTTGCTGGTCTGTTTTTTCAGTCTGATATTTTTGCTTGATAATGATAGCTGAATACTCTAAACGCTCATAAATTCAAACTACAATGTCTAAGCATTAATCTAGATGCATATATGACTTCTTTTTTTGGTATTTTCGATGCATATACATGAAATTTAGACATGAAATGCATACCTGGAAATGTAAGTTGCTGTGAATTGATGACGAAGATGAAGGAATGGCAGCCTCAAAACAGCTCATAAACATCCCTCTCAAGCCCCAATCGTGCCTCTCAAGTGTAGCACCCAGCCTTCTCATCAACCAAGGAAAGGAGTCCCTTCCAAACCCAATTTGAAACCCTCTCCTAGCTGCCCCGTACTGTAGCGTTACTGTTCATGGCACTGTAGCAACCAGTGTAGCGTACTGTAGCAAACACTGTAGCGTCGCTGTAGCAAATCACTGTAGCATGCACTGTAGCAAATCACTGTAGCGCGCACTGTAGCATCACTGTAGCACTACTGTAGCAATCACTGTAGCAACTAATAGAAAAAACTTCTAATATGCAAATTAATACCTCCAAACCCCTGGTTAATACTGCAGATATAAGCACAAATGAAAGGATTGAAGTATTCCTTCCAATTTGCAACCCTTCGGAGGATATTTCACCACCTCAGTTATGCTAATCTATGGGAGTTTACATTCCCAAAGACCAAATATGCAGAAACCCTTGGCTCCACAACACTCATCAAATGCAAATGTCAATAATTGGATGCCTGGAAGCTTGCCTTGCCCCTTCTTTTATACATTTTTTTAATCCCACTTCAAGAGGCTTCTAGAAAAATCTTATTATTTCATTTTAGTGACTTTAATGATATAATATTAATTTTAAGTCACTATATTAAATTAATTAAATATAAGGTTACCTTTTGATTAAAAATTAAGTAATAACCTTATAAAATAATTAATTTAATAATATCTCCCTTATTTCGTCAATTAGCCTTCAGGAGATAAAGGCTAAATTGCTCATCATGAAAGTTGCCTAGGAAGGGGACATTACAGTCTGCCCCTCCTAAAATTGCTTGTCCCCAAGCAATCTCAACTCTGGATGCTGAAGAATCTCCTCGCCTTCCCAAGTGGCATCCTCAACCGGTAAATCCCTCCATTTGATCAAATACTCTCTGATGACCCGTCTCCGTAACTGCCTCTCCCTAACATCCAAAATAGCCTCAGGCACCAAAATCAACTTCCCCTCATCATCCAAGGGTGGTAAGGTAGCAGAAGGAACCACGCGATGACCTAATGCCTTCTTGAGGCATGACACATGGAAAACATTGTGTACTCTGCTATCTGTCGATAATTCTAACTCATAAGCCACATCACCAACTCGCCGGATAATCCTGAAAGGGCCATAATAATGCGGCTTGAGCTTCTCTGTACCACTCTTCTTGAGAGTGGATTGTTGATAAGGCTGTAACATCAGATACACCATATCCCCAACCTCAAATGACCGCTCAACTCTCTTTTGATCCGCATACTGTTTCTGCTGATTCTGTGCCTTTTGGATATTCTCCCGAAGAGCTCTCATAATATCCTGGTTCTCCTGTAACATATCTCCTGCACTAGGCACTCTACTGTCACTCATCAGCAAGTCAAGGAAACTGGGCGCTTCATAACCATACAAGGCCATAAATGGTGTCATCTGAATCGAGAGATGGTAAGTGGTATTGTAACAATACTCACAAAGGTATATCCACTTAACCCAACCCTTTTGTTGCCCTACAATGCAATTCCTAAGATATCCCTCCACCCACTTATTCACAATTTCTGTCTGGCCATCCGTCTATGGGTGGTAGCTAGTACTCGGGGTAAGCTCTGTCCCACATAGTCTAAATAACTCCTGCCAAAAATGACTCAAGAACCGACTATTCCTGTCACTAACAATGCTCTGAGGTAACCCATGCAACCTGAATATCTCACAGAAGAAGAGTTCCGCTACCTGTGCAGCTGAGTATGTAGCTGTGATTGGAAAGAAATGAGCATATTTTGTTAATCGATCAACAACCACATAGATACAATCTCATCCCTGAGTTTTCGGCAAACCGGTAATAAAATCCATGGATAAACACTCCCACTTCCTATCAGGAATCGGAAGTGGCCGAAGTAAACCTGTAGGGTATGTATGTTCCTATTTATTCTGCTGGCAAATAGGACACTCTCTAACATATCGAAGAACATCTGTCTTGAGCCCTTTCCAAGTAAAGCACTCTCGAACCTGCCTGTAAGTCTTGAAGTACCCGGGATGCCCTGCCATAGGTATATCATGAAAATACCTCATCACTGTGTTCTTCATTTCCGATCCTGGGGTTAAAAATATCCTACCTTTGTAAATGATAAGATCATTTACAACTGAGTACTTGTCATCCTGAATTGACCCCTCAATTATGCTAGAAGCCCATGAGTCCTTGGCATACTCTGCCACAATCAAGTGTCTCCAATCCTCTGAAATCTCTACCATAGAGCTCAAATGGGGACGGCGAGACAAAGCATCAACAACTACGTTCTAAGTCCCCTTGACATAAGTAATGTCAAAGTCATATGATTGCAATTTACTCACCCACTTCTGCTGACGATCGTTGAGATCTCGCTGTCCTAGGAAATGCCTCAAGCTGTTATGATCTGTCTTAATGCAAAACTTGCTACCCACAAGGTATTGTCTGAATTTGGCCAATGCATGCATAATGGCCAACATCTTCTTATCATAAATACTGTAGCTCCTCTCTGAACCCTGTAACTTCCTGCTCTCAAAAGCTATCGGATGTTTGTCCTGCATAAGAACTGCACCAATCCCCTCACCCGAAGCATCACACTATAGCTCAAAAGGTCTAGTAAAATCTGGTAAGGCAAGAACTGGGCAAGTAGTCATCAACTATTTAAATTTCTCAAAACATTCCTGTGCCTCAGGTGTCCAAACAAATGCCCCTTTCTTCATTAAATCTGTAAGTGGTGCTGCATGTTGTGAATATCCACTGACAAATCTGCGGTAGAAGCCACACAAGGCCAAAAATCCCCTAAGCTAAGTAAGATTCTCAGGTGTAGGCCACTCAATAATAGCTCTGACTTTGTCAGGGTCCATACGCACACCTTCTGCACTGATGATATGGCCTAAGTATAGCAACTCTGTCATGCCTAGATCACATTTGGATTCCTTGGCGTACAAGGACTCCCTGCTAAGAATTCCCAACACTGTATCCAAATGGGTGATATGCTCCTCCCATGTTCTGCTATATACCAGAATGTCATCAAAGAAGACTAATACAAACTTTCTCAGCTGTGATTGCAAAACCCTGTTCATAGTGGACTGGAATGTAGCAGGAGCATTGGTTAACCCAAATGGCATAACCACAAACTCAAAATGTCCACAATGGCACCTAAATGTTGTCTTCTCGATGTCCTGCTCTCTAACCCTGATCTGGTAATAACCTGATCTCAAATCTATTTTCGAGAAGTAGCGAGCACCATGAAGCTCATCGATCAACTTGTCAATACGAGGAATAGGGTACCAATTCTTAATTGTCCTCTTGTTCAACACCCTGTAATCGATGCACATCCGAAGGGTCCCGTCCTTTTTCTTGACCAAGACTACTGCTGAAGCAAAAGGTGATTTGCTTGGCCTAATGTGCCCCATAGCCAGTAGTTCCTTAATTGTTTTTTCAATCTCATCTTTTAGCCGCTTGGGGTGTCTGTAAGGAGTGATCATCACGGGTTTAGCACCCTCCTCCAATTATATTATGTGCTCAATCCCTCTGTCTGGAGGCCTGCCTGGTGGAATATCACTAAACACTTTGGAGTGCTTGATCTTCAACTCCTGTATATTTGGGTGATAGGCTAGTTTTTGTTTCTCTTCCTGTGTTGGCATTAGAATACACCCTGCTGCCCACTCAACCATATCATGGCGCATAAGTCTCTCCATTTTTCTGAAAGATATCATCCTGCAGTTAGTATCCCTGATGGCTTTTAGCACATGAGTCTTCCCATCCACTTTAAACCTCATCTCCATTTCCCTAAGGTTAATGGTAAACTCCCCAATATCATGAAGCCATTTCATTCCTAAAACCATGTCAGTTTCTCCCATGTTTACCACATAAAAATCTGCCTTAAACTCAAAGTTATTCAATTGCATGGGAAGACCTGGAATCATCCTGTCACATTTAAGTGTATACCCATCAGCCACTTTTACTCTTATACCCTCAAATTCCTCTGTCCGAATTCCGTGCCTTTCAACCAACCTAGCATCAAGGAAGTTATGCGTAGCACCTGTATCGAGCAAGGTAATGATCTTCTATCTGGCTAAAACCCCACGCATCCTGAATGAGCCCTCTTGCTGTATGCTAGTAAGGCGTGCTTCTTGAAAATTTGCTTCTTCAATATTTTCAGCCTCAATTTCATGCTTATCTGTCTCATCATCAGGTTTTTCCTCATTAGATTCCTCTTGATCAGATTGCTGGTCCAACTCTGAATCCTTATAGAATGCCCACATAATCCTATTTGCTTTGCCCTTAGGTCTTAAAGGATAGTCATGGTTTGCATCATAGGGACCTCTGCAATAAAAGCACAACTTTTTCCTTCGCAAGTCATTAAATGTCTCGCGATCTAATGGTGCTGCTGATTTTCCCTTTGAGTCTGAAATTTCTTTTTTCTTAGGAAATGTCTTGTTGTCCCGGTAAGAAGAAGATACCTTAGATGGGTACTTACTTTGAGGGGCTGCAAGTTCCATACTCCTAGCTTTTTTCATTGCCTCCTGCAATGTCGGGGGATCAAAAGCCTTTATCCATCCTCTTAACGGTTCCAATAAGCCCTCCATGAATAGCACAACCAATCTCCTTTCAGATATATTGGAGACCATGACTGATAATTTTTGAAATTCACTAATGTAATCTCCAAATTCCCAGTCTGCTTAAGCTGTGCCAAGTCTCTAAAATATGTCTCTGGATCTCTCTTATCAAAGCGTTCCACCAATCTATCAACAAACTCCTGATATGAAGTGATACTATTATGATGCAATGTCTCTAATCCATGATACCACCAATCGTGGGTTGCTCCCTCCAAGTGAAAAGTAGCGTATTTTATTGCATCCCTTTCTGTCATAGGTCTAAGAGTCAAGAGGGTGTCTAGCTTATGAATCCAAGCCTGAGTTGTGACCTTCCCACTACCATCAAACATGGGCAATGTAACTCTGCTGGCGGCATACATCAAATCATTATTTTGATTTCTTGTCTCTTTTCTTGCTTTCCCCTGTAGTGTTCTCTTCTTTGACACACAAACCTATCAAAACTCATGCATTACCTGACCTGTGGTGTCAACAACTCCCATTCATCATTAGCTGCCATAAGAGTATCTGCAAACATTTCTTCTCCTTCGTCTTCTGCATTTTCCTCTTCTTGTTCATTCCTCAAAAAAGTAGGACGTGTAGGCCTATCTACCATGTGAGAAGATGCTTGTGCCCTAGGTGTCCCAACCACACTCCTATTATCATCCGGGTCATAGTTTCGTCTTCTCTGAGGGTTCATTTGTTGTATCATTGTAGTAAGTGCCCGCATAGCATCTGCCACCTACTGCTGCCCCGTAGCCATTTGTCTAAAGAGTTCACGTGTTTCTTGTTCTTCATCATTTCTTCCCCTGTTTCTGATAGGGCTACCTTCACCTCTTTCACCCATAGTGCTGAATGAACCAACCTCTCGCTGTTTTGCTGCTAAAGTAGCCGATAAAGTGTCCTGTTCAAGTGGATGTGGCCACTATTTTTGCTTCTTTTCTTCTCTAGCTGTATACCTCTTATCCCTATCACTTTGTTGCATTTAATGAGCCGATTTCAAACCCAAAGGATGGCAGGAAACCGCTCTGATACCACTGTAATATCCCTTGCTATTTTGGACCTTATTTTGCTGATTTGAACTTCAAGGAATATTGTCAAACACTTCTGATGTAAACCCAATGCTTGCTGGTCTGTGTTTTCAGTCTGATATTTTTGCTTGATAATGATAGCTGAATACTCTAAACACTCATAAATTCAAACTACAATGTCTAAGCATTAATCTAGATGCATATATGACTTCTTTTTTTGGTATTTTCGATGCATATACATGAAATTTAGACATGAAATGCATACCTGGAAATGTAAGTTGCTGTGAATCGATGACGAAGATGAAGGAATGGCAGCCTCAAAACAGCTCATAAACATCCCTCTCAAGCCCCAATCGTGCCTCTCAAGCGTAGCACCCAGCCTTCTCATCAACCAAGGAAAGGAGTCCCTTCCAAACCCAATTTGAAACCCTCTCCTAGCTGCCCCGTACTGTAGGATTACTATTCACGGCACTATAGCAACACTATAGTGTACTGTAGCAAACACTGTAGCGCGCACTGTAGTGTCACTGTAGCAAATCACTGTAGCATGCACTGTAGTGTCACTGTAGCGCTACTGTAGCAAATCACTGTAGCATGCACTGTAGCGTCACTGTAGCGCTACTATAGCAATCACTGTAGCAACTAATAGAAAAAACTTCTAATATGCAAATTAATACCTCCAAACCCCTGGTTAATACTGTAGATTTAAGCACAAATGAAAGGACTGAAGTATCCCTTCCAATTTGCAACCCTTCGGAGGATATTTCACCACCTCAGTTATGCTAATCTATGAGAGTTTCCGTTCCCAAAGACCAAATATGCAGAAACCCTTGGCTCCACAACACTCATCAAATGCAAATGTCAATAATCGGATGCCTGGAAGCTTGCCTTGCCCCTTCTTTTATATATTTTTTTAATCCCACTTCAAGAGGCTTCTAGAAAAATCTTATTATTTCATTTTAGTGACTTTAATGATATAATATTAATTTTAAGTCACTATATTAAATTAATTAAATATAAGGTTACCTTTTGATTAAAAATTAAGTAATAACCTTATAAAATAATTAATTTAATAATATCTTCCTTATTTCGTCAATTAGCCTTCGGGAGATAAAGGCTAAATTGCTCATCATGAAAGTCGCCTAGGAAGGGGACATTACATGTTAAGACCATTGATAATGATCACTAATTTGTATAATTGATGTATGTGGAGTCACTGACATTATCCTGAGCATAATTTGCGACATGAAAGCCTATGTATCATTTTTGTGACATTTGTATATGGCTGATTATAAAGTCCTTGATGTGAATTAAGATGGTGACCATGGTTTCTTGGTAAAACTTAGAGCTCCACCTTGTTCTATCTTAGGGAACTTGGATGTCCTTATATCTCTCTTGTATATGTATTGTGTACTTCCTAGTTCTTGAATGGACATAAAGTCGATTTGTATGTTGCTTCTAGTTCTCTTTTGATAGATGTGTACAATGATTGTGTTATGTATATGCTTTATAAAATAGATGTTCTTAGTATACTTAGAAAGCCCATGATCTATGCCTATGATTATAACATAGATGGGTATATTAATAGATGCTTGTGTTTATGATAATGCATAGATGATTAATAAGTTTATTATGGATGGTTATGAGCATGGGCTCAAAGTAATGCTAGCTAGGATGATTAATAAGTAATTAAGGAATGGTGGTTCATTATGTTACACACACACAAGTGCACACATAAAATGAAAGTATGAATAGTTATGTTAAACTAAAACATCTTAATGAAATGCTAAAGCCTTGAAAGGAAACCAAATGTTGGCTAGTTTCTTTACATTAACAAAGTAGTCAATGCACATGTGTACACATCAATTCAATGTATGCATGAGCCTATTTAGGACTTCCATTTTTGCATGGTGCAAACGCATGGGAAATGAAACAATATTTTTCATAAGATATGTAACAAGACTTCAAAATTCATAAGCTTCATAAATACAAAGAGAAATAAATGCACTCATACAACATGAACCCTATAAGCTAGGTTGCTATAATAAACAACTAATTGCTCTACTGCAAAGTAGGAAGCAGAAACAATAAATAATAGTACGAGTTTGGGAAAATGAGCTATAGAGAGAACGAAGTATGAATCTCTGTAAGGAGTCGAAGTAATATAATAGAGGAGATCTAAAGAAAGGATAGCTTATGCAAACATCAATCCCTAAGAAACAAACAATAAATTACAAAGGAATCAATGGCTATAGCTTATATACAAGTGGCATCAAAATCTCTAGACCCCATTAAACTTTTGCAAAAATAGTTGCAACCTTTGCATCAAAAGTTGCCACTTCTCTAACTCATCTTAGAATTCCCTACTTCAATGCTCTCTTTTCCCTCTTCCTCAAACCCTATCTAATCTCCAATTGTATTGCAAACTTGGGCATAACACCCACAAAGGGATGTCTATGCCAATACTCTTCAACAACCCTATAATGACACTCATCGCCTGTCTTCATAGATTCCAAGAAGCTTTATGCTGATCTCCTAGAAATAGGAGAGGATTTTGCCCCATTTTCAGCTTCATCCTCCAATTTCTCCAAACACTCCTCGGGATCATTTTGGGGCGAAGTAATGTTGCTAGACCCCATTGAATTTCCAACACCCAAATAAGATTGTGAAACCTAGTGAGATGACGATGACGATGACAATGACAACGATGATGATGATGATGATGACGACGACGACGATTCCTTACTTTTGAAGTGCAAAAAGTAGCCTCCCTCTGAACCCTAGGACTCCAAGACATGTACCTACTAAACAAACAAGTGAGGGAATCAAAGACCTGGAGAGACAAAATAACATCTTGCAACTTAGGGTTGTATCCTTCCTTAACCTTGGCTTCGAGTGCACCAAGCACATCAATTATGTCTTCATCTTTGCAACCAGGACTATCCAGAAGCTTCGGCAAAACATGATTAGAACGAGAAATTTTTATTTTGACAATACAAAGGACATTGTCATGTTATGGTTGCAATTGCCTTGGTATGCATGTATGCAAAATGTGGAAGCATAGACAAGACACACGAACCACTTTGTAAAATATCATGGAACCAACTATAGAGGCCCACATGCCCTCCCTACAAAAAAACAGAAAACATTTGATCTTGTTGTGTTTTATAACATGCAGTACGAGCGTATGTCGTAGAAAAATAGGAAAAAACAATAAAAACATCCTCAATCTTCAACTCGCCCTAATTTTCATTGGATAATTTTTTTAAGATTTAAATAAATCGAAAAATAATGCCAATGAGCTAAAATAGTCACAAAATTCATTAAAAAATCAAACCTTTGATAGAGGCAAGAAAAATAGCTTAATTTTTAAATTTGATTTTGTTCTTCTTTCGAGTATTGAATTTATAAAACATATGAAGGTTTAATTGTAATAGAAGTATATGCATTATATATTTGTTTTGACATTGCTTAAAAATCCATTGTAATGTTGGTTTTTGCATTTTGTTTAACAGTTTTTAAGTTACGAATTTGATGGGAGATTTGGACTACATTGCACCATATGTGTGTTCATAATCTACTATGCTTTTGTTAATTTATTTGATCCACTCGATTTGCTGGTTAACCATATTGAATCTTGGGTTTTATTAAACTTTATTTCCAATAACATTTTGAGAGAACCTCCTACTAAGGTATAAGCATTTTGGCAACATTTTTATTCAATTAATATTAACTGTTTTGTTTAAGGCATGTTCTAAAAATTTAGATTGGACATTATTATCAATTTATGTTGTGCACACATTTATTGTTGTACTTTTCATTAGATTACAGCATATATTGTTTAATTTGAATTTAAAATTTAAAATATTCCTTTTTTCTTCTAAGATTATTCTTGTTTCTATAATTCAATATTTATATTTATTAATTTTTTTTTTTTCAAATCAAGTGAAGTTTTGAAATATCTTGGACCTGGAGTATAGCCTGTGCTAACATTAACCTCTTGAGTTAAGTAACATTTCGATTCACAGTTTTTGGAAGAATGCACATCAGACTAACTAATGACTGCTACTCACAACTACAGACCCACCAACAACATAACTGCTAACATAGCAACAAACTGAAGGGCAACTAGCAGGAAAGAGAATGGAATTGGGCTTTTACTGAACACAGAGGAAAGATTTTATTTAGCAGTGGATCCCTCTTCTTTCATTTGTAGTAGGAGAATTGGCCGGGACGTCATTCATTGTGGGTTTTGGCCACTGCCATAGCACATTCTGGGAATAGCAATCTCTGGTGACAGCTCAGAGAGCCTACCTAATAATCCAGTACTTAAGCCCAAACATTTAAGCCCTGAATGTCATCGGCTTAAAATCAAATCTATTCTCGCAGTACATGCCAAACCTTTCCCTAAACAACATAGATGGTCATGCAAGCCCAAGAAGACAGAAACATAACATGTAACCTTAGGGTTCAAAATAAAAATGCCTGTCATGCATACGACCACAGTCTTCAACAGTACAACATTAATTATCTGTGAAATCTCCCCTGAAGTGACTCCTCTGTCAGGAGGAGGCAGCAGTAGCAGTAGATGGGCTCTGCTCCCATATTCACCTTGGCCATCTTCTTGAGCTGCTTCTCTGCTTTTGCTTCACACAACTCCCTTATCTGCAACACTAGAAGAATTTTGTTGATTTTGCAGTGGACAGCACATACAATGCCTTTAGCTTCTTCTTTGACTTAATAGGGCCTGCATATTGAAGTCCAGTCCCTACACAGGTTGAGTCTTCAAAGGCCTCGTCTCATCCCAATCCTCCTCTGACTCCATCCTCTACCTCTCCGGAGAATTGAGACTTGGATGGAATCTGTCACAACACGGATAAGGAATGGAGACTCCACAGAGTGGTTCTACTCTTGACCCCAACCCAACAATTTTCCAAATTCTTATGACCCACCAGAGGTTTCACCTTTGTTTTCAGCAGAGCCAGTTCAACTTCTAAATTTTGCACATTTCCATTTACAACTTGGAGATGGAGCTCATCTCAGAAAGGTATCTTGGTGACCTTGGAAATTCTATAAAAATTCCAATAGAACGCAAACTCTTCCTTGACCAACCATGGTAACCAGATTCTTGAAGAGGCGCTTCTTAATAGTGCTTGAGAGTTTTCTCTCCGGTGTTGGGATAGCCAATTGACCCCAATTACACACCCTTGATCATGGAAAGTGTGTGGAGGTCATCATTTATCTACAATGCATTCTTCTGCTTTCTGTTGGAGGAAACCCCTGCAATTGGAATGTCTATTGGTTTTGGCCACCATTCTTACTTCCAATGCTCTGCACAAACACAATAGACTGAAACCTTCAATCACCAATAATCTGAAAAATTCGAATGAGAGAATTAAGACAAATGAAGACTGATCAACTGTGAGGAATAACAATTTGGGGTTTTCCAATGGAGTTAGGAAATAAATACAAGTTAGACATCCAAGATAGAAACCCCTATCTCTAGGATGTGTTGAAGCAATCTGCCTATTTTTACATTATCAATCTAGCTTTCCTTTCTTGAAAATTAGTCCTTTCTGAACAGTAAGTCCTTGCAATTGTGAATATTGCTCTTAATCCAAGATTACCTATACTGGGAGATCATTCGAGACTTTTAAGATTAAGGCTGAAAGGTCCCCCAGTCATTAGAGTCCTTGCTAGCAATTAAAGCAGACCTGCTTGCTTCTATTAATTCTTGAAGCTGACATGAGAGAACTGCAGGATGAGATTTCTTGCTGCTTGTAGTCTTGTAGAATACCATTGAGCTTACACTTAGCGGTTGAACATTTCCTCATTGCCATTGTTTTGAGACCTTATTATTGTCCATTAACTATTGTTGTTGAGAACTTGAGAAACTATATGGTTCTCAAATGTTTTACTCCACTTCCTTTTCAAAGTGAATCAACATTTCGCAACCCCCAATATTGGCTGAAAGTAAACAGTCACAACGTGCCAGCTGTTTAAGATCTTTCCCAACATCCCTTACCAAAACAATCTTGTGCAATTTAAAATTCTCTTAATCCTTAGACAATCACAACCCCTAGTTTTCCTAATCTGTAACATCAGGCACTTCTTAAAAAACATTTAACCCTTCATTTTTTTTACTGTAATCATTTTTCAACACTTCATTGCAATGGACCTGTGGTGTCTACTTGATAGACATACCCAGACCCGTTGACTGTCTTTCCAATGTTCTTTAAAATATAACACGAAGCCATTTTTTATCAGAAAAGCCAGAAGGAACTTAGCTATTAAAGGACATCATCGTTCCACGAGTTCTCAACAGTTGAGTTCTTTTAATGTAAATTCTACGTCACTCACAATGGAAGTCCTTCATACTTAAATAATGAATGTCCTTAACTCTATAACCGCCAGCTTTGTTCCCCAGAGTAATTCCTGAAGTCTGTCCTGTCCTCAACTCTACCAATTAGCTTTGTTTCCCATGATAATTCGTGAATGACTTTCTTTCCTGCTTTCTGAAAGGCTTTTTCCGACTATAGGTAGCATATAAGCATGGTTTTCTTTCCTGCTTTCTGGAGTACTCTTTACAGCATTGTATCTTGTTCCTGATTACCTTGCTTCCATGTGCCCGCCTTTAGTATCAATTCTGCATATAAAGTGATGAATTATCTGCAACATTGCTTTATTTGGGAAAGCTATCAACTGAACTCAATCAGGGATTGAAGAGATAACACCTATCCTAAAAATTCATCCAGCAAAATGGAGGCTAACAGCCTATCATCTGATTTAGAATGTCTTTAAAAGGGGTTGTTTTTTAGGTCACAATCAAGCCAGATTTCAATTTGGCATGCAAGCACCTCAACGAAGCCCACAAAAGTTTCCTCTGTCAATTTATCTTTTTTCTTGTTCAAACTTTGTACCCAAGTTTAGACCCAACCTTACCTACACCTGGAAAATAGAGAAGTGCATAAAATTCTATAAAAATGAGACAAATTTTCCTTCATCCTATGCAGCAGTTATCTGGATCTCTGAAATTCAAAGGTCTACAAAGAGCACCAAAAATGAAATTATACATGAGAGCACTCAGTTTCAAACATTCAGAGATCATCTAAAAACCTGCCATGGATCCCTGTGCTCTCCCCACTTTGTGAACATGTTGGGTGAATATTTTGTCTTCAACTAACTGAAGGCAAAATGGTTATATCAACCACAGTGTAATAAGATAAATCTCTCCTCTTAGCAAGGGGAGGTTCCCTATCAACTATCACAAACTTATTTAAACTAAATACTAACTCAGGGGTGAGATCATATCATCCATTTCTCTTTTTTCAGAAATGATGTTTATAAAATGAAAGAGCACTTTCTTAATACAAATTGAATAACCAAGAAACCTACGAGAGCACAAAGTCTATCGTTGCTTCTTTTACTAATTTATAACTTAGAACCAAGTAGAATAAAGTGCAGCACAAAGTCTTCACCGAAAACTACAACAAAATATATGATCACAAAAGATAACAGTAGTTCAAAGCCTTTCCCATATCTTTTACTTCAAAATACAAAATCACAAATTAAAGATAATTGTCGTAGCACAAAGTCTCCACAATCAACTTTAAAACATCTCCTAGATTATTCACTCACACTACACTTTGATCAAACAAATAAGATAGTATTAGGAAAAGGACATAAGAACAATTTCCAATACGCCACAAGTTATTCCAACACAAAGATTGAACGATCACTTGCTTTCTTATTCACTTGATAAAATTTGATTTACAATTTGAACACAAAGTCTCAAAATGTTCTTCAATTTGGCAGAGTTTCGCTTCAATAACTAAAAGATCCATAATTACAATGAGGGTCCTCTTTATTTATAAGAGGAACCGAGAGCAAAAATAGGAAAAGAAAAACTAACTATGACTTATTCAACAAAGGAGTCCTTTTTGATTTGGGACTTCCTATGTTTTTTCATGTAATTACATATCAGAAAAGTACATGTAAATATGTCCAAAATTGTTTCAAAAGTACATCTGAAAAGTAGAAAATAAACTAAGGGAAAAAACTGCTTCAATTTGTATTACCGTCTTTCTTCATATGGCAATCATACATGGTGAAAGCTGCTTGCATCCCAATACTGTCTGGACTAACCGTGTTCCTGAAAATCATCCTGGCTCTAACTATGGCATTTCTGACCGTGGTGACTGATTTTGCATGACTAGTTAACTTGGCCTTCAGATTATCCAAAGTTAACTGATTGTCAAGAATATTGTCCACAGAGGCCATTGAAAATGCTTTGTCCTCGAACTCTTTTTGGAACATACTTTCAAATTCCTGAACCATCTCTTCTGCAGAGAGAAATTGGTTATCCTGTGACACAAGCTTGCACGGCAGCTCCTCCAATTTATGCAAAAGACTAACATCACTCTGTTCACTGAGTTTCCTAGCAGCTTCCAGGTCATTGATCAAATCTTTCAGCACACGGCTCCTATATGTCAATGCCTCTTTGGTTTCAATATAAGAATCCCTATTAGGAATGACACCAATTGATATCAGGGCACTTATTTTCAGCTTTCTCATCTCTACCCACTTATCATGATTCTGTTATAGGCGCTCGATATCTTGAGAAATAACATCAATGAGATCATCAAGTTCTGCTCTTATTTTCTCCATTTTGTCTGTCTTCTCAGATAGCTCTGTAAGCAGAGATATTCCTTGTGTGCGCATCCTTTCTAAGTACTCTTCCTTTAAGATGAGTCTTTTCTGCTTTCTGGATAACAGGGTCTTCTACAGAAACGGCCTCGGGAGTTACTACTTCTGAATTCAAAGTGATTTTCCTCACCACTGCAGTCAACTGTTCAACCATTGCTTTGTAATGATCCTTCATTTCTTTCTCTTTGTCAAATTTCTGAATCAGAATATCCATGGCTGACTGCATGTCAGTCTTGGCACTTTCATGAGTTATTTTGCCTAACTCAACTCTTGAGATAGAGTAATCATTCATATTAAAATTTTCCATGGTTGCATCCTGCAGAGGTCTTGCAATCTCCAGAATTTTATGTCCCTTGTCCCCAAGCATTCTCGAAAGAATCTTTGGCTTCTTCGAGGTCTTGGCTTTCGCAAGCACCAACTTACTAAAATCAAAGTCATCTGGGGAGATGGCTTGTTTCTTCCTTTTTGGTGTATAAGCTGACAACCATGGTGGAAGTACAGAAGTACTCACATTAGGGTTTGTTTCCATTGTTGGTGTCACCGAAATTGCACTTGCACTGGTAGTGGAAACAATAGGTGGAGTGTCAGTAAAAACTGCACCTATTACATTTACATTAGATACATGTTCAGTATTCATTACAAAGTGATCACATAAAGAAGAATCCCCAATATCAAAAGACGAGGAGGACAAGCTAGGAATAGACTCTGAGGAACAAAGAACATCTTCAAAAGTGTTTTGAGGTTTGTCAAAAATTGTTTTGGAAGATGATGGAGATTCAGAAGAAGGGGTGTCAATGGGTGAAACAGATAGAGGAACTAAAACAGGTGTGTCAGGCAAAGGAGAAGAGACTCCCGTTTCTTGTTGTACATTCTCCTGTGGAGACAAAGCTTCCTCTTCTTGTTGATCTGTAGGTCTGTCTTCAACCTCCATTTCCTCAGTGACTGGCTCCTCAGTGTTTTGTTTCTCAACTTCCATATCTTCTATCTCAGACTCTTTCTCCACAGCTTTTGACTTCCTCATCACAATTTGATTCTAGGCTTATGTGGCTTGGAAGAAGAGGGAACATCACTCTTGTTCTTCGTCCTGTTCTCCACCTTTTTACCTGTCTGCTCTTGGATCTCAATCTCTAATCCTATAAGGAATTCTTTCAAAGCAATTCCCTTATCTGCTAGCCAGTTATTGGTGTTCGCCAATATAGGCTCAAATCGTTTCCTCAGAGAGGTCAACTCTTTTTGAGACCATTGGATTGGAGGGAGAGGAGAGCCAGCAACTTGTTCAGTGTTATATCTGTCATCAATCAACTCTCCATCATCCACTAGATCTTCAGGAATATCAGCAAGTCCCAGATATTCAATCTGCTCAAGAGATAACCTACTATAGTCCAATTTTCTGATATCTTCTTCTATTCTCAAATCCACCCAGACATCTTCGACCATAGGTTCATGGAATTGGGTTTTCCTCTTGATTTTGTCTTTCACCCCCCTGTAGTCAAATTTTGGTCTTCTCTTGAATTGCTTCATGGTTACAAGTTGCATCTCAGTTTCCGTGGCCCTAGCCTTTGCAACAGTTAATACTGAAAACCTGCCAATTTCAACTGGAAACCTGAAATCGGGCTTCTTGAGCTCCATTTGTTTATTATGCACGACGATCATTTGTCTACATAATTCCATTAAGACAAGTTTGTCTGAGGGAAATCTTGGCAACATATAGGGATGACCTTGGAAAAAGCCAACCCTTAGATATGAGAAGGAAGGAAACTATAAGAACATGCATCCAAAATCATTTACCACTGACCAAGCTTCATCTGAAACTCTTCTTTGTTCTAGCTGAGGGTTAAAAAGACACAAGAACACTGCGAAGAAAGCATCATTTACCCTCCTGAAGTGGTGAATAGAACCCTTCAATGTCAATTGAGAGTAGTACTGATACACAGGAATTACTCTCCTATCTCCTTTTGATGTGAGACCTGGAAAGATTCTCATGGAGGCTACTGTATACACCAAATAAGAAGTCATGTAAAATTTGAAGGTAGTAGATACCTTTGTCAATTGCTCGTGTAGAGCATTGCTAATTTGCTCACCCCAGAAGATGGCTTGTTTACCTTGGAGTATTACCTTGATGAAAGGGTGCATCCACTCATGAAATAGTGAAGAAGAGGACAATCCCCTTATCCTGCTGAGAAGAGTTATAAGATCACCAACTTCTTCTATAAAGTCACTTCTAGGAAAACTCTGTGGCCACCTGGACAAGTTTGACCATGAAGTTTTGAGCCATTTAGTATTGATTAGCTTCTTTGCCTTCTCAGGATTTTTGTCATACTCTTTTTGTGCTTCAACAAAATCTAGTTTTATCACTTCTGTAGCAGGAGGGCACATGAACACCTTATCAATGAATTCAGGATCTAGTTTGATTATCACATTGCCACTTGCATCCATCACAACCCTAGTATCTCTGTTATAAAACTGAGCACATTGAAGAACAAACTCTGTGTTTTGAGCTGCCACCGGGAAAGACAAAACCAGATGAATATTACTGTCAATAATCTTCTTCATTGCAGAGCTGGGATTATTTGACTTGGTTCTTTCCACAAATTCAGCCATGTCCACATGGCCAATCTCTGTATCCCTAATGTCATCGACATTAGAAGTAACCGAGGTGATTGGAAAAACACCTTGATACTTATACTCATCGCTTTCGACTTCTTTGGAGACAACTCAATCATCTGAACAAGCTATCACCAGAAGGATGTCAATCAAGAGAGAAGATCCGCAGAAGAAACTGCAACAAAAAGTCATGATCATGCAATTAGGGGAAATACTGGTAATTTGGGAAAATTGCATGTCGACGATCACAACCATGAGGATATGCTTGAAATGGCTAGAGTGCGAGCAGGTTGAAAAACGGAGGAAAGCAGGCTTGGAAAAGCAAAATTGAAAATATCCCAGGGTTAGAAAATTTTGAGAGAATGTTTGCATGGGCGGCAAAATTTGCCACCCTTGCATGTAAGGGATAATTTGCGAGTGCATCGGCGGTTAAATTCCCGCTTTTACATGTTTTTGGAAGAATTGCAAGTTTTATGTTTGAGCGGCAAAAAATGCCGACAATGCAGGTGATATGGGGAAATTACAAGTGTCCGAGCGGCAAATTATGCCGACATCGCAAGTTGGTATTTCAAGGTTTTCTTCGTGTAAGGGTGGCGAATTTCGCCGCCCATACACTTGCATTTGGATACATCTTAAAATGCATAAGCGGCGAATTCTGCCGACTTCACATTTGTTCACAAGCTTATGGAAGGTGTCGATCGGCAAATATAGCCGTCATTGCATGTGATGTAAAATGGGTTTGGTGTTTGGTCGGATCAAACCACCGCCGATTCAAAACCTAAAAACCTAAACCTAAATGAAAACTAAGTCACTAGCCATAGAAAATAGTTGGGAAAGTCCAGTCTGGTTTAGAACGGAAAACGCTAGGGTTGTCACGATGTAGATACAAATCAAAAAGAAATATAACCAAGGATGCGTTTAACGACAAGTTTAAACAATTAAAACAAATCTATTCTTAAACAATCAACAAACCCTAGATGTAAAGAAACGCAAAATAAAAACGCATCCCAACCTGATAAAAATGATGCCACCCCTAGCTTTTTTCTCGATGGAACCTCCAGATCGCAAGAATCACGAACTCAATAAGGTGTAACCGCAGGTTGCAACGAGGTCAACTTAGGCGAAATAAAACGAAAAACGCAATGAAAGCAATTTAAAAGAAACTTAGAAACTTAACATTGAAACTAGAAAATCACCATTAATGTCACACGAGTTAACCTCCAGATCGCAAGAATCACGAACTCAATAAGGTGTAACCGCATGTTGCAACGAGGTCAACTTAGGCGAAATAAAACGAAAAACGCAATGAAAGCAATTTAAAAGAAACTTAGAAACTTAACATTGAAACTAGAAAATCGCCATTAATGTCACACGAGTTAACTCGTGGTGACATTAATGGCATGTTTCGACAGTGCTTTTTACCGCCCCGACACATGAAGATAAAGATGCGTGAGCAGTAGAATTCGCTGACACTGCATCTTACCCGAACATATAAGCATGTAGAGGCGGCAATTTTTGCCGATTCAACATATGAAAACAAAAAAAAAAAGAGTGCATAAGCGGTAAAATTCGCCAACATTGCACTTGGGAAGAAAACATAGATGTATGAGCGGCAAATTTAGCCAACATTGCACATCAACTTAAAAAATTATTTCTAACACCTTTAAAAGGTCAAAATTGATATTTTGATAAACTTGCACACTAGTCAAACTTCGTGAATTTCGATAAATTGACTAAGGGAAATGTCACAAGCTATTTCAACGATGTCAGACGACTTCGCACGAGGCCAAGAGAACCTGTCTCGATTTGCGAACTTAGAGTGTAGATTACGAAACGGACAAGTTTCGTAGGGGTTGTCTACAAAAACGAGCATAGCTGATTTCGAGAACAATAGAACAAACTCAAAGTCTTGTGATATTGATAAATCCATTTCATCAACAATAAGGTCCAAGGTTTTGTCAAAACTTCTTCCACTTTGGTGTACTTGTAAGTCTAATCTATAAGCACATACATGGTAAAAGTTCTTTGAAACAAACTTAAAAGCACTGCTTTTGGAAAACCACTTACATTGATGTGTCCAAATAAACTTTCCTGCAAACACTGGAAATGAAGTCTTAAATGGCACTGAGAAACGCTTAATTTGCATGTTTCCAAGAGCACCCTGTTTCTCGTTTGCTCACATGACAATCCCATGATTCGAAATTCTAATCATGAACTACAGTCAAAGAGAACATTGACTCGATCATGTTTATTGGAATTCTTTTAGATTCATTGATATGTACATTATAATCACACAAGCTGCAACTATATAAGCCTAACATGGGTTTTCTAAGTTCAATAGTTGCTTATTAAGGAAAATGAACAGGTCTTGACCTCACTTATTGGACCTTCTGATCTCCTGAAGAAATATTGAAGGCTATTCCAGCCTTTTGTCTCAATGGCCATCCAAAATGACTGCTCAATCTTAACAGTAGAAAACATTCTGACCATCTACATTATTAAATATTTTGAAGAATGTACAACAAAGATATTTAATTAACAAAATAGGTTTGATCCCGTGGTTAAAGTGTAGCAATTAGTGTTCAAGAACACAGTTTTTAGAAGGCCATATGAAATGACATAACATGGACAGATGTCTGCAGCAATGGAAAGCAAGGCGCTTAATTCATGGACCTTGAAATTGCAGTGTTTCACTCAGTCACTATTTGCTCTGCTTTCTGAAGCAATTCTTGAGCCATTTCCCATTCGATTGCTTTCCAGAGAGCATGGTCAACAAGATCAAGAGAGTAAACCTGAGGAGAAAACCCTCATAGCATTATACTGATTTTCCGGTAAGCTGCCTCCCATTCGCTAGACTTACAATCCTTGTGTATGCAGAGACATTCCATTTTCTGCCACAGCTTATGAGCTATGTCATGCTTGTCTGTTTTTTATAGAAGCCTGTCAACAAGTTCAAAGGTGGGAGAGTGAGGATGCCACCCCAATCCCAAAAGTTCATCCATCCATGCAGCAGCTGCTTGCCAATTATCAGCCTTACAATGCCCATGGATCAGTGCAGTATATATCACATTGTTTGGAGGGATCTGTTACTTCTTCATCACATAAAAGTAGCCCTCTGCATTCTTCAAATGCCTAGCCTTGCAAAGAGCACTGATTACCAAATTATATGTAAAAATTTTGGGGTTTAGACCCACAGCTATCATCTTAGAGAATATTCCCGGGCCTCCGCAATTCTTCCCACATTCAATAATGCCTGTTGGATTATGTGATGAGTTCCCTCATCTTGTATCAGCCCTCGATCTGACACCACATTAAAACAATTCAAGGCCTCTTCTACTTTCCCACAACTAGTAACCTCATCAACGAGCATTTTCACACCAAAAGCACCAGGAAACATGGCTATATCTCCAACCTTTAAAAATACCCAGTTTCCTGACTTAGAAAGATATTTAATTAACAAAATAGGTTTCATCTAGTGGTTAAAAGTGTAGCAGTTAGTGTTCAGGAGCACAGTTTACAAAGCTATATGAAATGGCATAACATGTACTGATGTCTGCAATAATGGAAAGCAAGGCCCTTAATTAATTCAGGGACCTTGAAATTGCAGTGTTTCACTCAGCCACTATTCGCTCTGCTTTCTGAAGCAGTTCTTGAGCCATTTCCCATTTGGCTGCTTTCCGGAGAGCACGATCAACAAGATCAAGAGTGTAAACTTGAGGAGAAAACCCTCTTTCTAGCATTTTACTGACTTTCTGGTAAGCTGGTTCCCATTTGCCAGACTTACAATCCTTGTGTATGCGGAGACACTCCATTTTCTGCCACAGCTTATCGGCTATGTCATGCTTCTCTGTTTTTCTCAGAAGGCTGTCAACAAGATCAAAGGTGGGAGAGTGAGGACACCACCCCAATCCCAAAAGTTCATCCATCCAAGAGGCGGCTGCTTGCCAATTATCAGCCTTACAATGCCCATGAATCAGTGCAGTATATATCACATTGTTTGGAGGGATTTGTTTCTTCTTCATCAGATAAAAGTATTCCTCCGCATCCTTGAGATGCCCAGCTTTGCAAAGAGCACTGATTACCAAATTATATGTTAAAATTTTAGGCTTTAGACCCTCAGCTATCATGTTAGAAAATATTTCACGAGCCTCCTCAATTCTTCCTACATTCACTAATGCCTGTAGGATTATGTGATGCGTTTCCTCATCTTGTCTCAGCCCTCGATCCGACACCAAGTTAAAAAATTTCAAGGCCTCTTCCAATTTCCCACAACTGGTAACCTCATCAATAAGCATTTTCACAACAAAAGCACTAGGAAACACGCCTAATTCTCCAACCTTTAAAAATACCCCCTTTGCTGACTCCAGATGATTCTGATTGGAAAGATTGGGCACCAAAATATCCAATGAACCCCAAACTTTCACATTTTGAATAAAAGGGTTTTTCTTATTTGCTTCACATAACTTCCCAATGAGATTATTGACAGCACTTCTAGTAGGCCTAACACCATTGCGACACATTTCCTCAAAGATCCCCAATGCCTGCTCTACTCTACCAATCTTACACAAACCGATAATCACATTACTGTAAGAAAAACTATCCGGGCATTCCATTTTTCTAAAAACCAACAAACCCTTTTCGACACAAGCAACCAAATCCCCTTCCTCCACAGCACTACACTTGCACAGAACATAAAGCACATTGTTGAAAACCAAATTATCAGGCCTACAATTAAACTCTTTCTCCATTTCTTCAAACACCCACAAAGCCTCTTGAATTCTACCAGCCCTACCCAAAAACCTTACCGCAATGGACGCGGTCCGGGAGGTCACAAGATCCAATCCACTCGCAGACATTTCCTTAAGTAGGCATTTCAGCTCATCAAAAAGCTTTCTTCTGCCTAAAAAATCTGCCATGTAGTCCACCACTGCGTTGCTGTGCTGATAATCTCTTTGGCGCCCTGCCCATGAAAAAAATTGCAGAGTATTTTGTTTACCAATTCGCCTGTAATTTTTCAAAACCCCTAAAACTAAATCGGGGTTTAATATGTCACGGAAAGGCTTCAAAATTAAATTAGATTTCTTGTCTTGCAGGAATTTTTCAGATAATGATGTGCATATTTTTTGTACCTGTGGAGCGCAGTGGGCTGGAACCTCTACCCATTGTGGTAAAACTTCTTCTGTTTCTTCTTCTTCGTCGGATGAATTGTCTGACATTTCCTCGAGAGCCTTTCTGCTATAATTAATAGCAGGTTTCCAGGGCTTTTCATAGCCATTTCTGTTGTAATTTCTTGCGGGTTTGGAGATTTTTTGTGGTGTGTTTGGATAGAAGCGAGGTGGATGTTTAAAGGAGTGATTAAATGAGTTTTTGCGATTCTTGGTGTTTCTGATGGTGGAAAATACTAGGGCGTGATATAGTTGGATTGGCTTAGAAAATGTTTGCTGATTAGGTTTGCAGAAGAAGGAACGAGTTACAGGGTAGAGAAAGCGTTTTAAAAACTTGAGTCGATCCATCCTATCGAGTACAGTTTTAGGTGAATGGGGTTTATTAGTAGCTGTCGAAGGCAGTCATATTATAGCAATTGATTTTTCGAAGATAGTTTGCATGGTTGCATTCACTGCTTAAATTTGACAGTCAACCTGGCTTGGCAAGCAATTTTTTTTTATGAGAATTATCTATTCAATGGTGTCTTAAAATACTAGGACATATTTTAGTATATGTACATTATATAAAAACCAAATATATAGAATGGAAATGGATCCTTTTATAGTCTATGATGTCGAGCTACCTGATTTTGGGTCTACAGGTGGCTTATAACATATGAGACTACCTCATACTCCCAGTATGCAGGCACCTAGCTGTGCTTCTAATACGAAGTATACATACCCTACCCCCTGCATATATATCATCATAATCCTATAACTTTTCAAATTTTTAGCTGTATTTTACAGCTAAATGTCTAAATACGGTTGTATCAAATTTAAGCCCTAGTTGCATTGCCTTGGCTTACCCCAGGGATTTATGGCAATTCTGATTTTTTTTAAAAAAGATAAATATTGAATAGTATATTTATACATGTTAGTTATTGAAAAAAAAAAGGCTTCCAATCATACTGTGATGATAACTTAGTAAATTTATTTTTTAGGTTTATTGAAAGAATAAAATTGCTTAATTTTGATTTTTTTCACTTTAAAGGACACTTATTTTTTAAACTATTAGTGAATCGTCACTACAATGTTCTTAGGTTATATAAGTATGAAAAAGGTGCACATGCCTACATAGTAGTCTGATGATGATCTAGAGTCCTAATGATGCCCATGAAGACATAAATTTTATATACCTCTTAGCAGTTTCTTTCTTGGTGACACATTTTCCAATGTTTCTCTCCTTTGTTTGTGCGTCCCTAACCTTCAAGCTAACCTTCCAAGGTCCTCCATACCTTCTTGTTGTTTGTCTAGACCACTTAAACCAAATTGCCCTATCACCTACCAAATCTCCTTGTGATTCACTTCCCAAGAGGAGAGATTCTTTTCTCTCAAGGGGTTATCTTGTCATTCATTCCTCCATGACCATCAAATTAACCTTCCAAGGCCTTCCATACCTTCAACTTGCCCAAGTAGTCCATTTAGGCCAAATCGCTCCTATCACTTGTCAAATCCCCACTGGGAGAATCAACCACTTAATCCAAATCGCCCATGTCATCTGTCAAATCTCCTTGGGCGATTTGCCCTATAACAGGGGTGATTTGCTTCCTGAGAGGAGCAATTTTGTCATCTTTTCCATGCATAGTTTCTTCTAGTTTTAGCCTAGTTTAACTCTATTTTTATCTTTTGATTATGAGTTCCTCTATGCTTTATTGACTATTGACTTCCCCTAACTATTCCTGGACTCTCAATTACTCTGTTGTTAGCTCCCAATTAGTTTATTGTTATCTTCCAATCAGTCTTTTGTGATCTTCTCTCTAACCTTTGTTCTCTTCCAATCAAAGCTAGATCACTCTCTAATCAATCCTTGTTAACTCCCCAATCACCACCACCATTGGTGTTGGTTCTGAACCTATAAATATCCCTCACCTCTTCATTGTTTTTTATCTTCTTCTCATTTGGAAGAGACATCAAGCTTCTTCACAAGCCTCTTCACAGGCCTTTGAGCCTCTTAGTTTTTTTTTTAGTTTTTGCAAAGCTTCAAATAATTCCCTTAGGAGTCAAAATCATTATTGCATTCTTGGTTTGCTCAAGCTTTAGCAAAATTGCCCTGTTAGCATTCTTACGCTCTATGTAGGACCTTGTGTGCCTTTAATTTCTACCGTAACTTCAAAGATCAAGCCATTTATAGCTTTTCGTTTTTACAGCTTCTAATCTCAATCCAATTACTTTTCATATCCCCATTTTTGTCTTTATTGCCAAGAGGAGGACCCCTGTTACTGTAGAGGAAGAGATGGTTGCCAAACAGGACCTTTGAGGACTTATGCTAGGCACTACTACTTGATTTGTACATGTTTTTCATGCTTTCTTAGTAATTTAGATAACAAAGCTTGCTCTTGGAGAAGTAAGACTTCATTTTTCTTCTCTTGATAGGTAGTTTTAAATTGATTTCATATAATAGATTTGCTTTTTAAATTGCTTAAATTAGTTTTATTTGCTTAGTTAGATTAATTTTATTTTCATTTCTCTTAGATTAAATTTCATTTCATTAGATTACAAGTCAAAATTGATCCACGAAAATACACAAAAACATAGTCTAGATTGCATACAAAAAGTCATATAGTTTGCATACATTTTCCCTTTTATAATAATTCATTCGTTCAAAATCCAGTAAAATGAACTCAAATTTTGTTTGCATTCATTTAGCATAGTTGCATTTAGGAACTCATAGAAAATACCAAAAACATTTGAAAACATGAAAACCAAGTGATCAAACAAACCCTCAATTTCATCATGAGGTCAACAAATTCAATTCAACCAAAAATAAAGGCAAACAAACTCTCCTCCTTTGTCTAGCATTCAATGTGCCCAAGCATAAGGGAAGATTGGGTTAAATTAGTCTAAGATGAGATTAGGGAGATCGTCCCTAAACCAATTCTCATAGGGGAAATAGCCCAAGAAAAAGAACTCATCTTGAGGTTCATTTAACAAGAAACAAAACAAAGAAGGAAAGATGAAGAACATCAACAAAGAATCATTCATAAACAAATACTCATTAAACAAATTATTCAAAATGAACAAAGGAGGTTAGATCACCTCTGTATCATAAATGAGCAAAATAGTCTTTGAACTAGGCTTAGAACAAGTGACCCTATAGGTCATATTACAATCATAACCATAATGACCATTGAACATTTTTGTCAACATCACAACACTCATAAAAACTTCTATCAACAACCACATACATCCATACATCACACAATCAACCCAACTATGATTTGCGATTTGCGATATTTTGCTTCCTCACAAATAGAACAAACCCTTGATTCTACCTCCACTCGATTAGCTCTTACCATGAGAGTGGGAGTGACTAGGTAGGCACCCACAACAAGGATATGGTTCATGTGCCATGTCAGAGACTAGCTCACCAACATCGTGTATGAGACACATTTTGAAAAACACATATTTTTGTGAACACGATGTGAAGTACAAAACCTTCTAGTTGTTCTTTTTGCATTTTCATCACTTTGATCCCATTTCCATCTTCATTCTACTTTCGACACTAGCTTCACCATATTTTGGTGAATAGGACATGAAGCGCAAATCATTTTGGGATGGGCTCTTTTATGTTTTCACGTGTTTCTTCCATTCCATTTTCATCTTTCATTTCCATATTCATCTCATTAATTTTGTGATGTTTCCTGCACCCTAGATCAAGGACAAAATCACATGGAGTTCAAGGGAACTTCTCCTCCAATGAAACTAGCATACCTTTAGATTCAATTGCTCTAACCTTGTAACAAACCCACTGGTTCATTAAATGTTTTTGATCTAAAAAGTTCTGCTAGTATTTTTAAAAAATAAAGTAATAATAACAATGGAAATACCATAATCATTAATTATAATGAATCAATCAAAAGATTTATTAAGAACATCAACTTTACTTTTGCTGGAAGAATCCATTTCTAATTCCAATTTTACAAATTCATAAATGAATAATCATTACAATCTCTCAGATAGCTATCTGATTACTTCTTAATACATAGATGATTGATATTTTTTTTCTTTCAGATTTCTATTTGATTATAACAATGTAACTTTTCTAACTATGTTAGCTCAAGATTGTTGCATATGTGTCATCATTGATGTCAACAGTGGTGTGGAGTGTTGATAAGTGATGATCAGTGATGTCAATAGAGATGCCAAAGGGAGATCGTTGCAGTATGGTGATCAGTGAAGACAATAGAGTAAGTGATTAGAAGTTTTGTGAGGCAGAAAGTAAAGTGATGTGCATGTGCTATGATGGTTAGAGGAGCAGACATAGGAGTGTTGATCAGAAGAGTTGTGAAGTGAAGGAGATGGGTCAGTATCATTTGTACACAGTTGTACCTTATCTTCTGAACTTCATGCTAACATGAAGATTCTTGTTTTGTTGAAAAGAGTTATGATGGTTGTGTATGGTGTTTTGAATGAAGTCTATGATGTGGTGAATGTTCTATTCTTTGTTTCTTGATGAAAATCATTGCTTTAGTTTTGAAAGAAAGTTTTAGACAATCCAAGGCACAAGAAGTTGCACTAAAGAAGCTCGGTAGAATGCTCTGCATTCCTCTGCATTTGAAGGTATGGCCTTGCGGTGTGGAAGTTAGATAGAGATAGATGTGAAGAAGGTGTGTTCCTGATCTTAGAGCATAAGAGTTATCACAGAAGATTTTAGAGTTAGCAGAGTGAAGATAGTGGTTTAGATTTGTTATAGTCAAGACGAGTCAGAGAAATGCTCTGCATTTCTCCGTGTTTGAAGATGTGGTCTTGCAGCTTTGAAGTTAGTCTAAATACATGTGTGAAGTATGATATATTCAAGTTCTAGTTGATAAGTTGTACAGCAAAGGTTTTCTGGAGTCATCAAGGCAAAGAAATATCATGTTGCTAATTAGAGTTGTTGGAAGGAGAAAGTAAAAGCCACCACATTTCACCATATTACATTAATTGGCTTTGATGTTTGTAGGTTGAGTTCATATGATTTGTATGTTTGTTCATTCCAAGGTTCAAGTGTTGAAGTGTACCGTAAGTCTATTTTTCAATGTTCTATCTTATGAATGTGTGTTCAGAGTTGGCAAGAGGTACTGGAATCAGTGTTTGTTTGTTTGCACTAGGAAGAATATGCATTTTTAGAGAAAGAGATATATGAAAATATTCTTACAAGTCATATAGTGTATTTAAAGTGATCTGCATGATGTTAATTGTGTTGGCAAGAGACACTGCTCTAATATAGATTTGTATGTTGTCATTGATGGCAACAAGGCTCAGAGATCCCATCATCATGACATAAATATATAACTCCAGAAGGTCTTACTGGAATTCAGATTCAGTTGGCAAAATGACTAAATATAAGCAAGAAACAAAGCAAGGGACAAAAAGTGGATCAGTGTGCTTCCGCAGATGAAGGTCTGGAAATGTGGCTCAGGTATAATACTCATAGTTGTTTGTTGTTGCTATATTCTAGTGATCAAGTCCTAACTTCCTCTGGAAGTCATTTGGAGAAAATGTTCTGGAAGAATAGAGGTATGATAGGAACAGTGTACAATGCAGAGTAAAATGGTCTGCATTCCTCCGCAAGTGCATATTTTGTTTTGCAATTTTAAGGCAACTAAGAGACATGTCATAAATACCTAAATCCAAGATTATAGCCTTTAAAGTTTAATAGATCATATTCTACAAGTTCTCCAGTATTGACTTCTAGTTCAATAGTATTTCTCTATGACAGAGCAGTAGTTTCATGATCCGCATTTTGACATGTAGAAGTATTTTGCTCCGCGCTTCTGAAGGTATGTCAAGTGGTCAGTAATGAACATTGGATATTAATTGTGAGATCCCATTTGGTCCACAGTGCGAGTTGCGATGTGATAGATGAAATTGTTAAGTATGTTCTTAAAGAACAAGCCAACTGGTATGTTAGATCCTTATGCAGAGAAGATATAGCATCTGGATAATCAATCTAAGTGTTCATATGATTGAGGTCGACCTATGTGAAGACTTGTACTCATTTGTCTAAATCTGCATTGCAGATTGTTCACAATATCTAACCGACGGAGTAGAACTATTTGTTTACACATTTCATATTTTGGATGCTGACCTGATTATGGATCAAATCATGATGTAGATATATATAAGAGCAATGAATTTTGGTTGAGATAATGTGTAGTATGTTGTGATCGATGTGAACACAAAAATAGTAGAGCAGAGATAAAAGACCAGTGATGATGAAGACTCAGGATTCAAAATTCAAAATTCAATTTCTACGTAACTACACCCTGGCATACTGATAGATGCTTTTGTAGTATTCAAATTTCCTATATATTTCCACTTGTACTTGGTAGAGAGTCTAGCAGTGAGCCACCATTAGGGTTTAACAACCCTCATTGTAATCTTTCTAGGTTTAGAGTTGAGGCAGTGAGCCTGCTAGACCTAGTTGTACTTCATGGCAGTGAGCCAACATGTTCTAGGCCCATGGAGTGACCAAGCCTGGACATCACCATTTGTAAAAGATTACAATATATATATATATATATATATAGAGAGAGAGAGAGAGAGAGCTAATCCTCTCCGTAGTTTTTCCCCACCTTGGGGTTTTCCATGTAAAAATCCTGGTGTCCATGTGTTATGTCTTTATGGTTTCTATTCATTTGCATATTGTTCTTTTGTTTAATTAATTTTGGAAAATGGTTAAAAGTGAAAGTGCATGAAAGGTTTTATGGAACATTGATTCACACCCCCCTCTCAGTGTTCTTGATATTTAACAATTGGTATCAAAGCAAGGTTCCTTGGAAGAAGCCTAACAGCTTGAGGAAGATCTGGGAAGGTTTACTCATGGCAGCACAAAGGTATCTCACTTATCCTGAAGCGGATCCTCCTGGCAGCATTAAGATTGGTAATAAAGTATACATTAATAATGAACAATTTGAAGCAGCTCTAGAAGATCTTGACAACTCTAAAGATGATATCAAGGGTTTAGAAGAGACTATCAAAGAAGCTGATATTTGCATTCTAAAATTAAAAGAACAGATCAGTAAATCTCAGGAAAAAAGGAAGGAATTATGTGAGAAACTAAAACAAGCAAATGAATCTACAGAGAGTCTTCTCGGGGTAATTGAAGAAAAAACCAAGAATGAAGAATATTTGAATCAAGTTGTGAAGGACAAGTCAGAGGAATGTGAAAAACTAGGGAAAGAAGTTCTGCTTTTAAAATTTGATCTAGAAGCAGCAAATAGCTATGAAGAAAAATTCAAAATAAGCTCAGCAAAACTTGATCAGTTGCTAGCTAGTAAAAAGTATCCAGATGATAAACAAGGCTTGGGATTTGAAAAGGGAGAAAGTTCAAATTTGGGACAAGACAAATCTAAAGAAAGAAGAGGCAGAGACCATCCATTAAGGAATCAAAGAAGAAGACCTAAAAGACCTTTGTTCAAACAATCAAATGCACAAAGGTACCCATCTTTCAATGGCTATTATTTTAAATGCAATAAGTATGGTCATAGGGCTACTCAGTGTAGAAGTAGAATGAATCACAATATTCCATCTTTTTCCGGTCAATGTTTCAATTGCAAAAAGATTGGTCATAAAGCAAATGAGTGTAGAAGTGTGTTAAGAAATGTGCCAAACTATTCAAGGAATAGTCAATTCTTCAATCGCAAGTGTTTTGCATGCAATAGATTTGGGCATATGGCTAATCAAGGCAGATCAAGACCAATTCCCAGCTATAGAAGAAATCAAGGTCAGAGAAATGTTGTTTGTTTCAATTGCAACAAGTTCAGACACTTTGCCAAATTATGTAGAAGCAGAAATGTAACAAGAAACCACCCTCCAGAGAAAGGGAAAATAGGGCAGAAATATGTTAAGGGAAAGAACAAGGTTGATCCGATAGATACTAAGAATGAGATGAGTAAGAACTAGATCAGAAAAGATGCTAATGAAGTCAAGAATGGATCCACACCAATCTTTGGTGCAGATACTTCCTCCAGAAAGTAAATTGAGAGCTTTGGCTCAGGGGGAGCAGTGTTAAAAATCTAAATCCCCCAGCCAGAAAGCTGATGCTGGAATCCAACATGGAGATATGTGGTAGAATCCAACATGATAGATTGTTTGAAAGAAATTCTAGAAGAAAAGGTTCTAATGCAGAGTATTGCGAAACAATCCAAATCGACTGTATTCTACAGTGAAGAGTTTGACAACTTTTTGGAACATGCATTAATGATGATTAGGTTAAGTGTGGAGGATAAAAGGAACTAGTTTTAGTCTCAAAATTACCTTGCACTTGAAGCTATCAGGTGTCTAGAGAGATTCAAGTAGATTTTGAGCAGCAAAAATCAAGATTTGAAGCGTTTGGAGAAATTTGAAGAAAGGAAACCCTAATGCAGCAGAACAAGGTATTTTTTATTGAAACCCTATTAGAAAATCTGATTGAAATTCTAAAATGGCAATGCCACAAGTGGTTGATATTACTGAGCGACCTTGGCCAAGATTCAAGAAACACCCTTACAAAGCAACAAAAGTAGATCCGTTGGGAGCATTCTCTCATATTCTGCATGGAATTCTATACATAGAGGATGTTAGGGCATATAATCATATTTCCCTAGAAGAACATGAGAAGAGAAAACTCACCGACTTATTTCTAAATCACTTGTGCGATGGAGGTTATGATTTGAAAAATGAATACAAGGCATTGGAGACAAAGAAATTTATTTAGTACATTGATTTTCTGACCTTCACTGAAGATGAATGGGTCCGGTATGTATTGAACAGGGTTCATGATGAATTCATGTGGCTCGAGAGACCCTTTATGATCACTAAAGATGCTATAAGATCAGTAACTGGACTATGCTCTGCCAGATCGGTACCAGTTCTGAAAAACCATGAAGAATGATAAAGTAATGGCGGCCACCGAAGCAAAGTTTGACAAAAGAGTGCTAACAATCAATGATATTGAAGACTATGCAGTAAGATTTGCATCCATGGTTATTGGCTACAATGTTTACTTCTCAAACCATGAAAATTTAGTATTTAATACAACAATTTATACAACTTTTGAGATGGTGAAGGAAGATGTAAAGTATGATCTTTGTGAACTGCTCTGAGAACAACTAATGGAAAATTTAAGGAAGACCAAAGAATAAAAATATCCATTCAAATATGATACGATGATTCTCTATTTATTCTTCTACTACATGCAAGAATTGCCAAGTATGAAGAATATGCTCTGGACTAGTGATAAACCTGCTGCAGTTCAGATTAGAAATCATCTAAATAGCATAGGAAGTATTGATGCTCCAAAATCTACCTTGTGGGGCTACTTCAAAAATTTCCAAAGCATGATGCAATCAAGGGAAAGGATCCCTAAGGCAATTGTTGAAAAATATAAAGATACCATCTGTTTCATGGTTACTAAGGATCAGTGTTTGATGGAGGCTATGGAGCCCAAAACTGTTTGGGTTATGCCAATGGGTTATGAAGTAGATGGAGGGATATTAGAAAATTATGCTCAACATGTATTAAGTAAACCCAAAGATCCCAAGGAAGAAAGGTTTGGGACTTATGAGGAATTGCATGCAAAAATTCATGTTGAAGTGAGAAAACCTAAGATCTCCAAGAAAATGTAGAAAGTGGCTGAAGAAATTACCATAAAACATGGATTCACAAAAGAACAAGTGACAAAGGCAAGGGAAAAAGAACAAGCTACCAAGGAAGCAGAAGAAAAGAGAAAAAGTGAATCAACTGAAGCTCCTGATGAACCCAAGGATGAATTGGAAAAGCCAGAGGCCTCAAGAAGAAGAACCAGAGGATCTACTTCTGTAGAACCTACATCCATTCCCTTCGGTTCCACACCATCTATAAGTATGGAATCCCCAGCAACCAGCTCTAAAAGAAAAAAGACTAAGGCCAAGAGAATGCATGTAAGCATAGCTGTTGATGAAGAAGCAACATAATCAGATGAGGAAATAAAGAAGATGGAAACTAAAGCTACAAAGGCCTCTGGATCCAACAAGAAGAAATCCACTAGTAAGGGTCAGCCTGGGAAAAGACAAAAGAGAGATATGCCTCAGACAAAGCAAGCTACAATAACTCTAGAAGATGTTCTCAAGGCCATAACAATGGATGGAAATCTGAAACCCATTGCTCAGTTATATGATGAATATAATGATACAGACAAGAGGATCATTGAGACTGCTGTTGTAGAATATCTAAACATCTACAACAAGGCTTTGATTGAAATCATTACTGATCTACCACACAGCTTGGGTAGCATAATGAGCCCTGGAAGCGCCCAAAAGTATAGGGGGGAAGGGTCCGTGTTGTGCTCTCCTGTGGGCGGGGCTAAATGCCGAGGGGGAGGCGTTATTAAAACATTATGGAGTTGATGATTCCCACCAAGAATTTAATCACTGGGTTGTGCTAATTCCATACGAATTGATACTGACAAGCATCTGCCCATCACTCCAGCAACGGCACCGAAGATTGAACGAGTATAAGAAAGGAAGTTGTTATGGCTAAGGACATAGAACTAAGAGAACACTCATTGATAAGATTATGTCCGGGAATCACCCCTAAGGAGAAAGTCAAAATCTCTAAAGAAATCAAGGATGCTTTCAGGACAAAGAGAAGAATGAATTCATTGATGCTGGGAGAAATTGATAAAGTGGTCAAGGAAACAGAGGAGATCACTTTGGCAGCTCTAAGGAAAAACATCATTCCTACCATTTACAACAAAGAAGAAATAGATGGTGAAGATAACACATCTATACCAGAAGTCATTATAGAAAAGGAAGAATATAATCAAACCCCTACTGCTAATGATCAAGACATGGCTAAAAAGGATCAAACTAAAACAAGTCCTCCTCCAGGACAACAGACTGATAATCAAGAGCAAGCTAAGGAATGCCCTCCACTGAAGCAAAATATTAGTCAACAAGAGAATATGGACATGGAACCTCCGAAACCAAATCAACAAGAAAAAGTGTCTAAGGAAGTGCCAAGAGACTCTGTTGCTACCCCGGTTGATTCTGCCAGATAACTTTTGGAGAAAGAACAAGATTTAGATGAGTCCAAGCTTCTACAAGGACCAATAAATTTGGCCTCAATGTCTCCTGTGCAAAAATTCAAACTAGTGTCAATTGTTCAACCGAAGGCATAAGAAGAGATACTAAAGTCACACATGTAGGACAATGGACTCATTGGTGAAGCATCTGGGATCCTAGAGAAGTTAATCCCTTCATACCAAAAGGACACATCTCTGCCACTAATGGATCAGCTCAAAGGCCTAATCAAATTTGTAAGTTCTCATTTTGAGTCATTTGAAAAGTCTGCAGAAATAAAAGTTAGAAAAGAATATAATGAGAAAAGGTTAGCTGAATTGAAGACCATGGTGGATAACGACAAAATTTTGCTAGACATTGGAATCAAATACATAGAGAAAGCTATTAAGGAATCATAGGATATATACAAATTTTGCTTATCATGGCCGGATGTTACTAAGGAGATAGAATAAAAAATCAAGGATCTAGAACTCCAATCATCAAATATTTCTAAGTCATATGATCCAGCAGTTGAATCAATAAACAATAAAGAAATACAAGTTGTAAATATCCACAATGATTTAAGCAATGTAATGAAAAAGAGGAAAGAAGTTAAAAATAGGTTGTGTCAGTTGAGAGGGCTAATACGTCCTAAAATAGATTCAATGATGCATCTTGCAGAAGAAGCCTTGAAGACAAAAGTAATAATTGATACACCTTCAGATCTGGAGAAGACTGAAAAATTAGTCTTTTTGATAAATGGTCACATTCAAAATTTGGAAAGTGCAAAGAATAGATGGGATGGAGAGTTAGCTCTGATAAAGACCATTTATAGTGATATTCTACCTCCTACAACTAACTAATCCATATAAAGATTGCACCTGTACATATGCTGCAGAATATGGCAGTTTTGAAGTTTTGACAAATTTTGCTACCTGTGCATACACCTTTGCCATTGATGCCAAAGGGGGAGAAGAAGATCAGTGAAAAATGGATAAGCATCTCAGGGGAGTATGAGAATAGAGTGTATATAGTAAGGGGGAGCGGTCAAGCATTTTTTCACTAAGTGTTGCCATCAATGCCAAAGGGGGAGATTGTTGGCAAGAGACACTACTCCAGTATAGATTTGTATGTTATCATTGATGGCAACAAGGCTTGGAGATCCCATTAGCATGACAAAAAGATATAACTCCAGAAGGTCTTACTGAAATTCAAATCTAGTTGGGAAAATGACTAAATAGAGGCAAGAAACAGAGCAAGGGACAAAAAGTGGATCAGTGTGCTTCCATAGATACTCATAGTTGTTTATTGTTTCTATATTCTAGTGATCAAGTCCTAACTTCCTCTGGAAGTCATTTGGAGAAAATGTCTAAGTTTGGAAGAACAGAGGTATGATAGGAATAGTGTACAATGTAGAGTAAAATGGTCTGTATTCCTCTGCAAGTGCATATTTTGTTCTGTGGTTTTAAGGAAACTAAGAGACATGTCATAAATACCTAAATCCAGGATTTTAGCCTTTAAAGTTCAATAGATCATATCCTACAAGTTCTCCAATATCGGCTTCTAGTTCAACAGTATTTCTCTGTGACAGAGCAACAGTTTCATGATCTACATTTTGACATGCAGAAGTATTTTGCTCCATGGTTCTAAAGGTATGTCAAGTGGTCAGTAATGAACATTGGATATGAATTGTGAGATCCCATTTGGTCCACAACGTGAGTTGTGATGTGACAAATGAAATTATTAAGTATGTTCTTAAAGAACAAGCTAACTAGTATGTTAGATCCTTATGCGGAGAAGATATATCATTTGGATAATCAATCTAAGTGTTCATATGATTGAGGTTGACCTATGTGAAGACTTGTACTCATTTGTCTAAGTCCGCATTGCAGATTGTTCACAAGATCTAGCTGACAAAGTAGAACTATTTGTTTACATGTTTCATATTTTGGATGCCGACCTGATTATGGATCAAATCATGATGCAGATATATATAAGAGCAATGAATTTTGGTTGAGATAATGTGTAGTATGGTGTGATTGATGCAAACATGAAAATAGTAGAGCAGAGATAAATGATCAATGATGATGAAGACTCAGGATTCAAATTTTAGTTTCTAAGTGATTGCACCGTGGCATACTAATAGATGCTTTTGCAGTATTCAAATTTCCTATATAATTCCACTTGTACTTGGTAGAGAGTCTAGCAGTGAGCCACCATTAGGGTTTAACATCCCTCATTGTAATCTTTCTAGGTTTACAGCTGAGGCAGTGAGCCTGCTAGACCTAGTTGTACTTCATGGTAGTGAGCCAGCATGTTCTAGGCCCATGGAGTGATCAAGCCTGAACATCACCATTTGCAAAAGATTGCAATATATATATATATATATATATATATATATATATATATATATATATATATATATATATATATATATATATATATATTGAGAGAGGTAATCCTCTCCGTGGTTTTTCCCCACCTTGGGGTTTTCCACGTAAAAATCTTGGTGACCATGTGTTATGTCTTTGTGGTTGCTATTCATTTGCATAGTGCTTTTGTTTAATTAATTTTGGAAAATGGTTAAAATTGAAAGTGCATGAAAGGTTTTATGGAACACTGATTCACCCCCCCTCTTAGTGTTCCTGATATTTGACAAATTGATCTCTCTGGTACCTCTTTAGGTCTGGAGCTAATATGTGGAAGGATAACTATTTGCTGGGTCGACTTGATATGTTTTGGTGATTGCACTGGATTTTTGGATATGTTCTCCAGTGTGGAAGAGTGTGCTAAGATAAACTAGGTCCTGATTAACTCTTGGTTTGAACCGCATTGGATTTCTACATCATTTGGGTGCCGACTTGTTGTGGTCGTTGCATGTTTCATGCTACACGTTTCATCTTGGCTGATGAAGGAGAAAGATTTTGAAGCTTGCAGAGGATATAAATAAAAAATCTTGTTTGGTGTGAAATGTATGAGTGTGTGAGAGTGTGCGAGTGTGGATGTGTGTGTGTGTGTGTGTGGAAGTGTGTTGAAGGTAGTAGAGTTTGTTGAGTAGAGGAGTTGAAGTGTGAAAGGTGTTATTGCTATGGAGGTGTTTTGATTAGTGGATTTTGTCAAGTGTTATGTACAAAGGTTGTAGCCTCTTTCTGTAAGTGTTGTAGCACTATATTTTAGGGAGTTGTAGTTTCCTTTAGGTTGTAGCCCATAAAACTTGTTGTAAACATGTTTTTATTATTTGTGAGGTTGGATTTAGATAGTAGATCCAAGCAGCTTGCTCACCGTGGATTTTCCCTTCTAGGGTTTTCCATGTAAATATGGTGTTATGGATGTGTTCTTATGTGGTGTGCATTAAATTTCTTAACTTGCTTTATCATATGTTTAATGTAGTAAAAAAGATTTGGTTGATAAAGTTAATTAGGATTAAGTTTTGGTATATACTGATTCACCCCCTCTCAGTATAATAGTGTGTTCTAACAATTGGTATCAAAGTTGAGTTCCTTGGTGTAGCCTAATAGTTGAAGGTAGATCTTCGAGTAGAACACATGGCTCATAAAGAGTCCTCTTTAAAGCACCAATAGTTGATGGAAGCAGCTATGTCTTCTAGAGTGTAAGGATGGAAGCATATCTTACCTCACTTGGGTATGATGTTTGGAGAGCTGCAATGGATGCTTATGCTAAACCTAAACATCCTATTATATATTAAGATGCGAAGAAGGCTTGTGAAAATAATGCCAAATCCAAGAATGCCATCCTAAGTGGTTTGACCAATTCAGAGCTTGTCAAGGTAGTGCAGTGCAAGACAACCAAGGAGATATGGGATGAGATCAAAAATCTCTATGAAGGAAATGACACTATAAAGCAAGAAAAATTACAATATCACAAAACAGTGTTTGAGAATTTAAGTATGAAAGAAGAGGAAAACATTGCTATCTATTTAATCAGAGTAGATGAAGTAGTCAATGGAATCAAAAGTCTAGGAGAAGATCTAGCTAATTTCGTGGTTGTGAAGAAAGCCTTGAGAACTCTCCCTCACAGATTTGATTCGAAAGTTTTTGCAATTGAAGAAGCCAAAGATCTGAAGACACTTACCATGGAAGAACTCTTTGGGTCCCTCACTTCTTATGAGATGAGAAATGAAGTCATAGGTCCATACAAAAGAGAATTTTCTTTCAAAGCTATGAAGAATGAAGGAAGATCTAATTTATACAGTGAAGGTGAAGAAGAAGAAGCAAACTTTTTGAGAAAGCTGAAGAGGGGATCAAGGAAGTATAAAGGTAAGTTACCTTTCAAATGTTTTAAATGTGGAAGAGTCGGTCATAATGCTTCTAAATGTCCTTTTGGGGAAAATGAAAATAGCAACAAGGGTTTTATGAGGAACAATTTCAAGAGGAACCTCCTTTCCAAAGAAGACTACAGCTCTGCAGAAGAAGTAGATCACTACTCATTAGATGATGATAAAGGAGAATATCTATTCATGGCTATGGTGATCTCTAATGGTTCAGTCAAGACTATAGATGAAGAAGAATGTGAAGTTGATTTTGAAGGTGAACTTATTTCTACTCTTGAAGACTTGGACTATGCAAGGATAGAGAATCAAGAACAAAGAGCTCTGATTGAAGCTAAGACAAAAGAATGCACAAGACTTGAGAAATAAATTTTGTCACTCAAAAAGGAATTGGAAAAAGCAAAGTTTGGAAGTTTGGATGACACTAAAGGAGAAGATCTCATCATGTCTCAAGGAAGACCTCTTCATGTAAGACATTTCTCCATGAATAGGTTCAATCATGCTTTCTTTGGTCATTGTTTTATTTGCAATAAATTTGGTCCTCAGGCTATGATTTGCAAGACTAAAATGAATAGAAGAAATCTTGCAAGTAGAAATTCTCTTGCTTCACTAGTGGATATCAATGTGGTATGTCAAATTTGCAATAATTTTGGACATATAGCAAGATATTGTAGGAGTGGATTAGCAAAATTAGAATCCCAGTTGATAGATGTTGCTAAGCAAGTCAAGGAAAGTGTTTCCTCCAAAAGATTGGAGATAAACAATGAAGTTGAAAATTCAATGATTGTCCAAACAACATTTCATGCTCAAGGGCAAACAAATCTTTGGGTAATAGACAATGGATGTACAAGCCACATGACAGGGGATAAGAGCAAATTCATCAATTTTGTCAAGTGGAATGGTGGATCAGTCAGGTTTGGAGATAATTCAACTATAAAGATTTGTGGAAAACGTATCATAGGTATTGATGGAAAATCCAGAACAAATGATGTTCTTTATGTAGAAGGTCTCAAGCATAATATTCTTAGTGTAAGTCAAATGTGCAACAAAGGATACAATCTCATATTTCATGATCAAGGGTGTGAAGTCAGAAGAGCAAAGTCTAGAAGATTGGTGGCAGAAGGTGCTAGGACAGTGAACAACATGTACAATCTAAAAGGTGTTAATGGAAGAACCTATCTTCTAGGAAAAAATAAATGAATGTTGGATGTGGCACAAAAGGATGGGATATATCAACTTTGATAATCTTGTGAAGATTGGCTCCATGCAATTAGTAAGAGACATGCCAAAGATCATCAAGCCTATAAGCACCTTATGCAAGGAATGTCAGATGGGGAAACAAACAATTATAAGATTCAAGTCTAAGGAGTATTCTTCCACAAGGCCATTGGAACTGGTTCATACAAACTTGTGCGAACCTACTAAGACAAAGAGTCTACAAGGTGAGAGGTATTTCATGTTTCTCATTGATGATTTCTCTAGAATGACATGGGTTACATTTTTTAAAGAAAAATCAGAAGCTTTTAGTATGTTTAAGATTTGAAGTCCATGGTTGAAAATGAAATGAATGCTAGAATCAAGTGTTT
Source organism: Cunninghamia lanceolata (assembly GCA_027924645.1). Classification (NCBI taxonomy): domain Eukaryota; kingdom Viridiplantae; phylum Streptophyta; class Pinopsida; order Cupressales; family Cupressaceae; genus Cunninghamia; species Cunninghamia lanceolata. The sequence continues at coordinate 16,408,924 of BSBN01000726.1, read as the reverse complement.
AAGGTATGATAGAGGTGGTGAGTTTACATCAAGTGAGTTTGAGGAATTTTGTTAAGAAGATAGAATAAAGAGGCATTATTCTGTTGCAAGAACTCCTTAACAAAATGGAGTAGTGGAAAGAAAGAATAGAATAGTTTAGGAGATGGTTAGAACAATGTTGAGTGAAGCCAAGCTGCCTGATACATATTGGAAAGAGGCATTCCATACTAATGTCTACATTCTCAACAGAGGACAATTAAGAGTGCACAACACCAAGACACCTTATGAGCTATGGTATGGAAGACCAACATCAGTCAAGTATTTCAGGGTTTTTGGAAGAAAATACTACATCCAAAGAGATGAAGAAGGTCTAGGAAAATTTGACTCAAGATCTGATGAAGGAATCTTTCGTAGATACTCAACTAGGAGCAAAGCCTATAAATGCTACAACAAAAGACTGAGGAAGATAGTTGAGAGTGCAAATGTTAGAGTTGATGAAGAGTCACATCAAATCACATATGAGCAAGAAGATTGTTGGTCAAATGAACATGCCTACATAGAAGAAGTAGAAGAAGTTGAAGATAAATAATCCTAATTCTCCTTTTGCATTGTCATCTTTAGCGCATGACTACCCTTTGGCTACGCTGTTAGCTGAGGGACCCCTACTCTCACCATGCTCTAAGGATTTTGACTCAAAGTTCATAGAAAGCAAAAAGGACTCCCTAAGTCTATTGCTACTTCATGACAGAGGGTTAAGGGAGTTAGATTTTTGCCTTCAGGACCTGGTGTTGTTTAGGTTCCTTGGTTCTAGTTGTCGTTTGGCTATTGTTCCTCTATTGTTTTTTTGCTATTTCTGGCTTTGTTTGTATAGGGTGCAGCCCCTTGTTTTGTTGTTTGCTTTGTCTTGCCTATGGGGCCACTTTGTAAAGGGTTATGGACCCTCTTTTCCAGCTAAATTAATCAAAAACAAAAATGCATCTCTACAATAAATGTTTCATATTTTCATTTGAAAGACAAAATGTGCATTTAGTTGGTTCAAAAAGAAAATATGCCAATATGTGACCAACAAGCAATTTGCAATTTAAGATAGTCTAGGCAAGTACTTAAACATTTGTATCATATCTAGATTTTTGAATTTATGCAATCAAGTTGACCCAATATTGGCATGTGTATGAATAAGTGTGATAAATAATAAAATTAGGTGAATGCATGAAATGATAAATGGATTAATTCTAAGGGATCAACCCTAACTTTACACATGATCATACCATTTTTCATGAACATATATCAATGTATTTCTTATAATTAGGCCAATGAGATTTTTTTGTAAATATACAATATAAGTTGAAAGTATAGTAAACTGTAATGAAATTATCCATAATAGTGTTGAACATGATCCTCCATTGCAATGTATCAAAACCTGTAAATTACATAGTTTAGTTATTAAATTGATTTAAAATTAAACATAAAAAATTGTTAGAAAATCATTTCATAATTTATTTACCATCTCTAGCTTGCATTGCATCTATTGTTATTGGTGTTTCGTTAAGATCAATAGAAAATGGTAACCTATGTTGCCCAGTGTTTTGTTGATCATCTAAAGTTGCAATGACGTGTATTTAATAAATCAACATAGATACAACATTAAGTCTAACAGTACAATATATACTTAATCAAAATAATATTAAAATTCTAAATTACTTGGAATAGTTTTTCGAAATGTCTGACCAAGTATAACATTAAGCATTGATGGTTGATTTTCATGAATTCTATCTATTATTTATTTGATTAATTATAGAAAATTGGTTAGAAATAGGAATTGGGAAATATCTCATTTAATGAATGAATACATTTAATAGTTAGAAAATTACCATCAATAATTTGCATTTCATCGGTTGTTGTGTGGTTTAGATCAATAGAGAAGGGCAATTGACATCTTCTATTATTATCTAGATCATCTAAACCTACAATAGCATATTTTTAATATGTGATGTAAGAACAATAATTATTGCTATGTAAAATACTAAAATAATTTTGAATAAATGTACTCACCATGTTGTTTTCTGATGATAACCCTTTCTTCTTGTGTTGCTATGCCTGAACGATTGGAGACCTTTTTTTCTTTTACTTCCTACCACCTATGGAGGGGAACTGAAATTCTTCATGCTCCTCAGCTCTTTCATTCAAGTCTTGATGGATGGCATTGCCTCTTTGATAAATAAACTAGCATTTGCACATTTTACTTGGACTAAACCATGGTGATATTCGTCTCATAGGCATATCCTTCGAGCTAGGATCGGTGTAAGTTTGGAAGAAGTAAGAGAAGCTTGGAGATTTTTTCTAAATCTCTCAACACATTGACTAAAGATATGTTTTTAATCTAAGTTCTAGTTGGTAAATCTTGGAGTAGTGAATTCAAATAATCAATAGAATTTTAGAAGTTATCATTGGAAACATCAGATGATTTACAACCATCTGTAATAAAAATAATAAAGATTAAGTTCAAAAAATATAAAAAATGTTTTCATATTTCATTAATAAAATAGTGATATTGAAATTTACCAATTCTTTGGTCTTCACCAATGACAACCCCAATCACATCTTGATCTTCTTGTGGAATACAATAATCTATGTTACAAATAAATATTAATCAAATTTTAAGAATCATAAAAATCAATGAATAATACTATATTTGTTAAATAATTGTTTAAGAAGATTCAAATTTCTTATTAAAAGAAATGAAATTTTGTGCTATAAAGAAATAAGATACATTAACCTATAAGAGTTAATAATGATTTTTTTAAATACTTCTATTCAAAATTATAAGATAGTTGTAATTGGATGTATGTTTCTAATCCTCCATCTAATGTGTGATATTGTAACTCTCTATGACTATTTTAAAACATGAGCTTGTTCAATAATAAAAAGTAAATTTGGACTAATAAAAATACAATGATTATTTAGTTTTTTTAGTATGATAATCAAGAGCATAAGTAATAGCTCCCAAATTAATATTTTCAATCAAATAAAAAGCTTAGAAAAAATATAAACTTATTTTTAGATTTTGACAAGATTAAAAAAAATTAAGAAGATAATTATACAGCTATTAAATTATTTCAAAAAAAAATTAACATAAAAATATTTATTTCATTTTCCATTAACTTCAATTGTTATTTAATTTTTTAGAATAATATCCAATTTTACATAATATATAATACAATTCAATTCTTTATTTATTTTTTAAATTATGATAATAAATTAATATTACAAACTCCTCTTAATCAAGTAAAGATGATACAAGCTTGCTCTGTAATTCTTGGCGGTCAATATACCATACCAGATTGAGTTAGAAGACAAATATCAATGGGTTTTCAACAATAAACAAACCCAATGTCATGAGAAAGTTGAGATATTCAGAGCTACTAGGAGAAGGCAACCATTGGCGAGACACATACATGATAGCCAATGTTAGCGTTGGCTGTTAGAGAAGAGGTGAGATAAGCATAGAATATTGTGAAAATTTTGGACCTCCATCTACTTTCTCATTACAACCGGCAGAGGCAGAGTAAATATTTTTTTGGGCATATTAATAATCATGGTAAAAATTAAATATAAGAAGGCATAACAATTATACAAGTACATGTTTTATTTCTGTATGGTTGGTAGATTGGATTTACAAGTTTTATTTTTGTATGGTGAGTTGGCCTGTCTTGTGAAGGCAATGATGAAAACATTTGTCAGACAAGAGCGATTGACTATCATATTTAAGGGCTATGATCGATTTGCAACATTAAAGATTTAGCATTTTGCATGGAATGTTCTTGCTGTTTAACATTGTTTATGCCAGTGACAAACGATATTGGACATGCACAAAGTTCTTGTAGAAGAGATGAAGGCTTTCATGGTCATTTGCTCTCAGGAGAAGAGACAAAATTTAGGTGTTTATGAAGTTGTGTTTCTCTCAATGTGGAAATCTATTTAAGCTACCCTTGAATGCTCATAAAATCAACAACAACAATATTGATAGGAAATATTAACCACAAAAATACAAAGCACAGATGAAGGATTGATGCATGAAATTATTGAGCGTGAATTTATGGAGTGGTACCTTTACGTATAATAGATTAATCTCTAAAAACTACACACAGCTCCTTCAGGGACCCACGAATCTCCCAATATAGCTTCTATGTGAATGTTCTAATACAGTTTCTCTGTGATTTCTCATGGAAAAAATGGTGATCGCTCCAATAGAAAACAAATGCGAGTGGGCAAGTGACTAATTTTCTACCGAATGCATTGATTTTGATCAACAGGGGAAATTTAGGTGTAAATTTTAGGTAGTTGGTGGGTAAAAGTACAAACCTATGTCACACTTTATAAAGGAATCGACCAACATGAAAAAAAATTCTCAACTTCAACCACATAAAAGTGGTCTTTATGTTTTGAATTTCAAAATGATGTAAACTAATAAAATGTAGAACTCTTGTTGATGTTTAATCCTGTATTTTTTTAGATTTTTTAAAAATTGTTTTGATATTTTTTTATCAATTTAAGAGAAGATTTTGTAATGCTGAAAATTTCAAGAAAAAGTGACATTCAATTAATGTTAAGAAACAAATAGAAAAAAACTTCATTTTCTCCTATTTTTTTTCCCAAATAAGTGACTTCAATATCTAGGGCATGAGAAAAAAAATTGAAATTTTGATCTATATTTTTCTCGTAATAACATTTTAAAGTCAAACTTACCCGAATTTGATAGTTTTTAGTTGGCGTCAACGATTGTTTAATTTTTATTCATTTTAAAAAAAAATTATACCCTTTTGAAGAGGATTCTCTCCTCTAGGGCATCATATATTTTCCAATTTTTTAATCATGTTTTACTATTTTTTAAATTTTAAATCAGCGTCTTTTTGAACTTGAACAACCTACTTGCATTATTTTAAAATATTTATATACTAAAATTAATTAAAATATAAAAAAAATATATTTTTGGATTTAGCACTATGAGCTCTACAAAAGGGTATTTTTCTTTTTCTTTTAAATTAGTTCTGATTGAAGAAATATTTAGTAGAAGCTGGAAGTTTCAGAAAATTTAAAAAAATGGTGACTTGGTTGCCAAGTGGAAAGCCACTTGGATAGTTTTGGTCGAATGGGATTCAACTGAAACCCATTTCGCTGAAAGGCTTCTGGCTGAAACGGATTCAACCGAATCCTTTTCAATCGGAATTCTTTCAGTTGAAAATGTGTTTTTTTTGGCTTTTTTTAAAAATTTTTCTTATTAAATTATAAAAAAATTGGAGCAAAAAAAACACTGATCTCGACAAGGGCAGAGTCATTTTTTAAGATACCATGATCTGAAATGAATTTGGACTGAATTTTTTTTGGCTTTTTTTGGCTTTTTTTGTTTTTTTAATTATTAAATTATAGAATTTGGAGAAAAAAACACTGATTTCGATAGAGGTAGAGTTGTATTCTCAGGTACCATGATTTGAAACATGTAATTAATTAAATCAATGATTTTTTGAATGTAGGTAAATCTTCAAAAATAGAGGTTAAAGTATTTGTATGTGTTATTTTTATATGCAGGTGAATTCAAATTTAAGCAATTTATGATAGGGAATAAAAAGACAAGAAAAATGTTGTATGATCAAAGAAGAGATACTACAAATGTGGATGAAGAAACATCTACTCAAAAACAACCCATGGAAATTGTTGATGACCAAGGAGTACATGTACCAGAATAAATTGAAGGTGGTGATATAAATATTTTCCTTAGTATGGAAAATCTGATGGAGATAGATGAGGATTCTCTTTTCAATAGTATTTCATTTGAAGATATGTTATCTAAAAGCACAGTAAAATTACAAGTTCTAAAACAATATGGGATGAATTTTTTGAAGAAAACTCTATAACTAGAAGAGCATAGTTACTTGCAAAGTTATTTAGGAGGAAAGAGATGACCCCTATTTTGGAGTTGTTAGGGGTTGATAATAAGAAAAAGTCATCAAGTTCATTAAAGAAAACAACAGTTGAAAACCTACGAGAAGCATTGAATTCTATTAAAAGAAAGAGTCAAGTTGTTGATTTAAGTGTTGCACGTGATGACTGTAATTTCTAGTAAGAAATTATCACATAGAAGATAAGTTCAAGCAATTTCCCAATTACTCAATGTTTCTAGGAGAACTGTTCAAAGATATATTACAAAGAGAAATAGATTGGATGGAAATATTAAGAATAATTGGATAAATATTTGTAGGGTTCTCCGAAAAGATAGAATCTCAGAAGATGTAAAGGAACGGGTGATTGAATATTGGACCAACCACTCTCATGTTTCTTCCAATAGAAGGGACACTATACAAATAAAAGGTGCAGATGGTACAAAAATTTCACATCCAAAATATTTTATAGATACAACACAAAGTGAACTTTTTGAAGCATTCAAGCAAGAATTTTTAGATGTGAAAATTTGTCAAAGGATGTTTGAGAGACTACGACTAAATTTTGTACGTATAAATAAGGTACGTGAGACTTCTTGTTGTAGAAATCATGTTGAATTTCATCTACACCTACAGTCATATAAAAAAATTATGGCAGCAATTAATCTAAATAAAGCCATCCTTGGAAGTACAATACAAGTGGTGAAGTCTCTTCTATGTGAAAAATCAGAAGATTCAGATGAATTCAAAGTGCAGTGTATAAAAAATATATGTAATGATTGTAGAAATTTAAAAAATCTTTTATAGGTTGATAATATTGATCATTCAATGAAAGTTATGTGGAAAAGATTTGAATATGAGAAATACTCAACACAGTCAGGAGTTGAGAGCATAAAAATTTCTCTCAAAGAGAGTGAATTGTCTTACAATGAGTTTATGAATAAATTTTGCAATATCAATATCCACATATTCAACATTGTCATGTTGCTAGATGGCAAGCTAAGCAATTTTGTGACTCAAAGAATTGTTTTCTACCAGGTTGTATTCTCTCTATTGTTTATTTCTCTGAGAGTCATACATTTAGTCCTCAAACTAAGATTCAAAGTCAATATTATTATTTAGAGCAAGTTGCAATATTTGTACAAGTTTGTTATATGGCATGCCGAAAAATATCTGGATGGTGTACAAAGTAGCAAAGATGAATAAATGATCATAAAAGAGGTTCACTTTTATATCAATGATGATATAGGTCATGATAGAAGCTATGTAGCCCATTGTTTTGAAATATTTTTTGAAGACCCGAGATGACGTCAAATAGATGCTTCACAACATTGGATATGGTCTGATGGATGTGCTGGTAAGTGTTGATTTGATTTTTTTTTAAAATTATGTATTTATTTGTTTCCTTAACTTGAAGACTTGAATTGTTCAGTTACTTATATGTTGTACATATATAGTTTATTTTTACTATTTTGGTTTTAAATGAAATTGTTTGTAACTCCACAAGACAATTTAAGTCTGCAAAAGCTTTTAAAATTGGTTAAGCCAACAACATATTAGACGTAACATAAATTTTTTGTGGAATTTCTATGAGAGTGGACATGGAAAAGGAGAACATGATGGAGTTGGAGCATGTGTGAAACATGAACTTGCAAGTAACACCATATGGACTATAAATTTAAATACTTATATTTTAAATTCTTAAACCTATTAGGAAAAAGGTGTCTCAATATATTGCATGTGTTGAGAAGAGGAAGCTTACCATTATACAATAGTGGTTTTGATATATCCAATGTTGGATCTTCAATATTGAGTGTTAGATTTTTAGAAAAATCTAATTATGCTTTTTGAGATCGTATTTTCCTTTCAGCTACAAAACCTCTTAACCTGACATTTCACCAACATGAACTTGTAGGTAATGCCATAAGGAATGCAAATGAAATTGTTGAATGGTGCAAAAGTCATTTTGCCATCCGTGACTCAATATACAACACACACTATTTTTGGGAAGTTAAAGGTACATAAATGAATTTGTTTTTTAAATTTCAATGTGTACGTGAATTAACTTTTTAGTTTTATACACTTTTTAGTTGGATGTTTGAAATTTACATATATTGATTGATCAAATCTTACTAATTGTTAAACAATTAGTGGTATTAAAAGTTTGCATCAAATCATGACATCAGGACATAGTAGGCCTCCTGTAATTCAAGTGAGAGAAAAATTATGTTTTTGTGTTGATTACATTGAGAACAATGCAAATACTCTACAATGTGAGAATATTAGAGATGGGTATGTTTCACAATGGGAAATAAAACAATTAGTGGCCACGTCAGAGCCTTTTGAAGATAATGACATTGTAGATGTCTATGATCCTTTGTATTCATCTAATTATGAATGTGAATCAAATTTAGTTGTTACAGGTAAATTTTAAATTTTTAAATTGAATTTTAACTTACAATTGATTTATATTCTATCTAAGTTGAGCATGGTTTACTACATGGTGTGTACATGAGATATTTTTGTTGTTCTTGTAGATCGTAACAATAGAGAAGGTGTAGATTACTATCTACTAAGATGTATGCAACCAAAATGCAAATTGTCATAATCAATTATAGATGGTGATGGACAAGAGTGTCCTACTAGATCAGTGGTTGTTGAAGGCACATACTATCAACAAACAAAGATAGATACAAATGGTATTATATTTATTAATTATATGCGAGGTCAAAAGGTTCTACATTATAGTCACTTAGTTATAGCAACAAGAATAAATCTTGAAACTTTACCAAAAAGAGGATGTGCCAAACAAAGGTGGAGGTTGCCTATTGAAAATCATGAAAATATTTTAGAGATAATAAAAGATAGAGAGGATCTAGATTATATGTACCAAGAACTTTAAGCTATTTTTGTACATATATATTTTCTATGACAATATATACATGTAACATTTGGATCTAAATTTGAAAATCTTTTTATTTTATGTTGAATTCAAATAATTTCATTCAATGTGGTGATTTAATAGCCCATGAAGCTTTCTTTTTGTGATCTTATTTGCCTATAAAGCTTTCTTAAGGTGATCTTATTTGTAGTAATTTTGTTTAATGAAGAAGTCATGCTTAAATTATTTCATCAAATGTTATTAGATCCAATAAAATTTGTAAGTTTTAATTTTATTATCTAAGTAAGTTTGTTTAGCACTAACTAAACTAGGTACAATGGTAGTAGATTTGTTTATTGGATCCCACCTCTATAAAATTGCACACCGATTAATAATATAGTTCCATGTAGTTTAGATCTTTGTCCAAAATCCATCACATGCTCCACAATAAATGTTTAACACATTTTTTATTCTAATTAGATCATTTATATGAATCATATAATCTTCATCATTACAAATAACAAATGAATAAAAAGATAAGAAATTATAATCCTTCTTTCATAATTTATATATTTTTGTCTTAGCTTGAATAGATTCAAATATGATTGTTACTTTTTTCTTAATCATCCAATTAGACCTCATCAATTAATTGTAGAGCGTGTTTTATTTTCCTACATTTTGGTGGACCCCTAATTTAAAACCTATCCCAGTTCTTGGTGGATATAGGAAAATTTAAATTTGAAAACATAAATCCTAAAAAATATGAGACATCCTAGTTAATTGAGTCAAACAAATGGCCTAGATCCTTGGGATATCTTCTAGGAAGAATCAAAATAATAATAAAAATCATCCCTTAATATGAGTTCCTAAGTGAAATTTAATATAAAAGCATTCTAGGTCCATAATAAACTCATTAGAAACTATATTTGAATTATTTAAGAATAATATACCAATGTTCATGAGGGAGAGCAAGGAAAAGACATATTTTCTATTTTTCAAGAGGTTTATACTCTTCTTGAAGAGGGTATGGTTTTACAATATTGGTCAAATTTTCATTTGGAGCCTAATTTAAAAAATATAATCTGGAAGGTAACTATTAATGTTCATTTGGATCCAAAATAGATATTACTCATTTATTTTTTATTTATCATTTGAACCAAAATAGATATACTCATTTATTGTTCTAAGAGAAGGATACACTCTTCTTCTTGAATAAAGTGAACATACACATGATATATTTGGTTGTTGTAGCAATAATGCCTCATTCTTTTGACAAATATTAACATGTGTATAGAGGATTCCATTAAAATTCATACTTGGTTTAGGGAGCATAGTTTAGTTTAAGTTAAATTTTGACATTTCTTATTTTTCAATAAAATGGTGGTGATTCTAGTAGTATAAAGTTGTCAAATATGTTCATTGTGGATCTTGAGTGAGCATAATGTTTTAAAAGTAATGCATGTTGCAGATTAGCTTGAAGCATAAGGGGTTGTCCCGTATTTTTGCCTAAGTGGGCAACTCAGATCAATATTTTTAGCTAAATTTTTATATTCTGTTAGTTATACCAAGCAAATTGTTAAGAATTTGCAAACAATATAAACTAATGATTTGTAAGATTTCATGTTTAGATTTTAAATATGTATTTTAAAAAATAATTTATCCCATTTTAAAAATATTTTCTCATAAATTGTGTCTTTATACTTCATAATATTTTTAATGAGTAATATTTTCCACATTGCTTAAATGGAACTAAAAATAAAATCAATTCATAAGTTATTAAAAGAGAGCACCATATTTAAGAAAAAAATTACAACATTTTTTATCTATTATTTTTTAATTTAAATTAATTATAATTTAGATATGTATTTTCCATAACACATAACCTTTTATACATATCAAAATTATTATTTTTATTGATAGAAGACATCTATATAGGATGCTCATTTTTTTTATGTCAATCAAATGCTTTTATGCTTGGTAAAAAGTCTATAATTACTATAAAATAGAAAATAAATATAATAAATAAAATATTATAAACTATACTTTTCAAAAAGCGTATTTTGATGGACACATTCATAAAAAATCATATATTATGACAACTTTATTTTTCATAAAAATCATATATCACAAAAACTTTGTTTTATTATGGAAAACATGGCCTAAATTGACAATTTTGTCCAACAAAAGGTGAACATGTGGGATAGGAACCACATAAGTGTCAATTAAGTAGCTTTAATTAAAAGTATTTCATTTTAAATGTATCTTCAATCAAATTTCCTTCATTTAAAAGGTATCTTTAAGAAAAGGTACTTCTAATGAAGGTCAACATCACTGAAAGGTTAAGTGGTGAAATATAATATAAAGGTTGTAAAGATCTATACATCAAAAAAATTTATTTGGTTGCTTTTTTGGTAAATCAGCCTTAGAACACATCCAAAATCCTAAGATGCAAAAGCTACTGGACAAAGCACTTGGATCATATCGTAACACATAGAACTCAAGAATTTAGATCTTGCATATTGATTAAACTAAGACCAAGCCAAATTTCACAAAACAAAAAATCAAGTTAAAACCATGTAACAAATTATCCATACTCACTCATGAAAACAACCATTGTAAATCCCTGATTATTCAACCCGCCATTCCCAACTACCTTATTGAACCAAAAACATTAAATTAACTCAATTTTTTATAGATTAAAAGTGAGCAAGAATATTAAAGTTTCCCAACTCAAAACCCTAATTAGCTTCAAGAATTTCTATATTACTATATCAAAAAATGAGACCAAAATGTAGATTTTAATTAGAGAGATCATTAAAGAAATCATATTCAAACCATAATGTGACAAATCACAATAAGAACCATAATATGAAACCATAATGTAAAATGTATAAACTGTAAAACATAATAAGATGAACCATAATGTGAAACCATAATGTAAGATGTATATAATGTGAAGATCATGATCTAAGAACCATAATGTGACAAACCACAATATAAAATGTATAACAAATCATGTGTCTACATGTAAAACAAGTCAAAGAGGAGGATGTCTAATATGACTATGGATAGATCTCTCTCTTGATCTCTGTTTGGATCTATGTCTTGATCTCTCTCTCAATCCCTGTCTTGATCCGCCTCCCTACGCAACAAAGTACATAATTTAATTTAATGTACATGTGTATATGTAAAGTTATCTTAAAGTTTTGTACTTTCAATGTCTGAATTTATCAAGTAATTTAAATATTATAAATGTACCTCAAATGTACCATGCACAGGATCGTCCACATGCTCTAAATCTCCAAAGCATGACAAATCCTCATATTGCTAGAAAATTTCAAATACAAGATTTCAATGAAGAGTGAGAACTACTTTAAAGTCAATTTTATTTAATATACATGTGAATTTTTAGAACACAAAATATATAAATTATTCAAGTACTTGCGTTGCATCCTGGAGCACTCTACCAATCCCACTAATGTCACAAGAATGTATGGTCACATCATGAACACTTGTATTAGGTAAAGGACCAGTGTCAAAGAGAAGTGCATTATATGTGCCATGTATATCAGGTGCAGTAACCTCAACCTGATGCTGGCTAGTCTAGAATATGTTGGTCTTGTGAAGCTACTTCTTCTCGACCCGGCTATCTACCATAATGTCATCTAATATGAGCCTGTACAACATCTAAAGGAATCCCATACTCCTCATGTAGACCCCTGAAAATGCTCACAACCAATTTCATCCACCCATGCATCCAACCCTATTCACTTGCATCATGCCATCTAATCCAGTTATTAATTAAATAATTATTTAATTATTTTATTCGACATTTTCTACTATCATAAAAATCAAATTCCTTTACTATAGTTTGAAAATTAAATATTTTTGACTATAGTTCATGTCAAAAATTAAATAAATTATCATATTTATTTAATTCCCTATTTGGTGCATTTTTTTTATTCGTAAGAAGTGTTTTTCATATAACATAAAAGAAAATAAAAATAAGAATGCTTCAGACCCAAAATCAGGGAGCAGATAAGACGGGAAGGAGTAGAGAAAGTGACAACACATACATTTAAAAGACCAACAAAGATATGTTGAAAGCCAACAAAGCCTCAATGAATCAACCTTTCTTTTGTTGTCTTTTGCTCCTTGTTAGGAGCTCTTCCATCGTCCACTGAGTGCCTTCACCAATCGCATCCAAAGTATCCAATCTAAGTTTCTTAGCTTCAATTCTCCTTCCCCTACGCTTGCTGCCCTTAACCAAACTTGTATCCCTACCAACAGTCTAGGGAAAGGAGTGCCTCATTGAGCTAGCAAGGGCCTCTGCCTGATCCGAAGGGTCTTGAACATTTGAATCCTTATTCGCTAAGACCCCAAAATTCAACTGCTAATCCATATTCACTTGCTAGGACAGTGTATCCTCTACCCCACAGGATGGCACAAAAATGTTTTCGAAGTGCTCCTCTGCCCCATCTTTAGGGGGAGACGAAGAAGGGTGATCTAGGAACATACCATGATTTCTCCAAACAAAATCTACATTGGGACTACCCACCTTGCGAACCCATTTCTTGAGATTGATGGCCCGTTGGCCCTTACTGATTTTAGATTGGCAGTGGACAATCTTATGGCCAAGTTGGTTGCACCTGAAGCATCTTTCAGAAGCCCTTCATAATTAATAAATTGAAGCCAAGAGCCATGAGATGAGTTGATGTGAATTATATGGGGCAAAGGCTTGGATATATCTATAAGAGCACAAACTCTAGAATACCTTCTGAGAACAGTCCCTTCCTCAATTTTAATGAAGGAGCCAAACTGGTTGACGAAAGATTTGATTTGATAAGGATTACGCATCACGAGAGGCAAATTGTATAGGCACAACCAAATTGGGATAGATGAAATTTGGAACTTTGCAGGATCAAAGAAAGGGGTCCAAGGGGTCATGAATAAGCTAGATCTACCAAAAAACCAAGGACCATTATCCAACACAAACCTACAATCTTCAGAATTTTGAAAGACAACCAAAAAGAAACCATAATCCAACAATTCCACAGAAGGTGGAGACATTTTGTCCCAAGAGCTCTTGCACCAGGCAATGAAATCATTAACAGGAGGTCATCTTCCCTCTGATCTGAAGATTAAAGATCGTGACCCAATGTCTAAGGAGGCTTTCCTTATGCACTCATTAGATATATGAAAATCCACAGGCTCCAAGGCCAAATCCACCTTGCAGTCTCCTAGAAGCCAGGAGGAGCATGGGGCTAGAGAGATTACCAACAGAGGAGGCAAGGGATCTGGAGTAGTAGAGATGTTCTCCATAGATGGCACTACAGGAACTATAATGAACCCTAGGTTAGCCATAGGATCGAGGGAGAGAATCCTCTCCTTGCAAAAATTGCTACATGCGTGAAAAGGATTTGAAGCATTTTGGAATAGTTTGTAGTTGCCCTTTGAGTGATTCTGCACAGTAGAGGGGGGCAAAACAAAGAGAGGATTAGGGGAGGGAGATCCCATGCACCTTGCAGAGCCCTGAACCTTCCTATGCTTAAATTCATTCACCCATTGCCAAAGAACAGCCACAAGCTACCTGATGCCTTTGCTGCCCAGCTCCTCCTGCAAATGCAAACCATCTTTCACCAATTTTAGTGCATCATTAATGGTCAGCCCATCCATCTAATCGCCCACTTGCAAAACCTCTCGCACCTCTACTTCCTGTCGCGCTGTCTTTATTTGCTCACCCATAACACATTTTCTAGGGGCCTTAGCATTTTCATCCACCATATTCTGTGCCTTTTTTTGAGAGGAAGAGTTAGGGTTTTCCTGAATAATCTGATCTTTGCCAGTCTACCTCCATTCGTCATTTTTCTTCCATTCTGCTCCATGCGCCTATAGCTACTCCGTGCTTTGCTCTCCCGCCTCTTCACTTTCGCTCATGCCGCATAATTATTATTGCTTAAAATTATCCCTATTTTGTGCATTTTTTTATTACATTTTGTAATCACAATTATTTTCTTATAATCCATGTGCACATGAATTAATTTTAATTAATTCATCATTACAAACCCCCATGTTTCTAGAAGTCCACTTGTCATCCAATGTACATGTTTGTACATGACAAGTGGTACTTTGGAAGCATGGGCAAATCTTCCAAATTGAGTACATTTGTCCTATTTCTTCCACCCCACTCCATGTGTCACTATTCATTCCAATTTAAAATTCCATGGCACTATTTGTACACTATTCTTCTAATTTTAAATTCCACTTGTCCTCTCCATGGAATTTAAAATTTCTCACAAAATCTAACCCTTACATTTTCATAAATGAGTCCTTACATGTCATACACCTACTCAATCTTAGCCATCCATCCATTCAAACTTGTATTCTCATCCATTGATCATCCCTTGAATCTTGGGGCAACATTCTCATCCAATCCAAACATGCCATTTGTCAAATTCTTCTTGCTTGATGATCCTCAAGCAATCTTCACCATTTATCTTCCAAATTGATCCTAGCCCTTCAATCTCATCACCAAAAATCTATAAATTGAAGCCTCCACCTCTCATTTCCAACAAGTCATTTTATGCAAAGTTATTCTATCAATTTGAGTGCTCACATCTATTAAAATTAGTGCAATTCTAGTCTAATTTTAGTTTAGCATATCACATCTTAGGGCATATCACTACTAATAGGCTTAGATAGGGTGCAATTAGATAGTTTAGTGTGTTAGTAGTTAAGCCCAATCTTGAGGCCCCTTGGACTTGAGATTGGGTGCATTTTAGGTTGAATTTGCATCCATTTAGGATCTCATTTTCATAGGTTAGACATTTTGGCACGCCCGGTGGGACCCCACCACCTTAAAATTACCAAATTTACATGTTTTATGTTGTTTTCTTTGTGACAGGTTGGATCAGTGCTCATTTTCTGCAGAGTGGCGCATATCTGGTGAATTAGTTGTTGCAAGTATGTGCCTAATCAGTGTTGTCATTGATGTCAACATATCTGTGTTGTCATTGGTGTCAACTGTGCTTTTATTTTGTTGCTTGCTTGTCATGAGTAAGATTCTTTGTATTTACATATGCATGTGATTCTGATGTTGAGGATATTGAGAAAATTAGCCCCTACGGTGGAAACAGTGTGTTGCAGTTGAAACAATGTATTAGACTCTAAAGAACAGTCTAGAAAAAAGCTCTGCATTTCTAGTAGACTAAATATCTTTTCTTGCAGATTGGAAGTGATTTAGAAGTCTGTCTAAAGATGTTATATTCCAAGTTTGAGCATCTGACATGAAGATTTGAGTGAGTTGTGTTCACCAGAGTAAAACCTATTTTTTTCTGTGTATTTAGTTGCGACAGAGAGAAAGTATTTTGTTCCGCATTCCTCCTCATTAAAGTATTTTGGTCTGCATTTTTGGAATCAAGTTTGTGATGATGTTAAGTGCCTTCAAGTACAATGGTTCATGATTTGGTGATCTGCAAACTATCTTTTGCTTATGACAGTGGTTAGTGTTGTTTTTGTGCTTCGGTTTGAAGAATCTTCTTGACAGAGTTTTAGAGATTGTGTGGTTGTTCCTGCTAATTGCAATGTGCTTGTGGATGTTTCCTGATCATGTTCCTGCCTTTGGATTGGTCCACAAAGAGAAAATTGGATTGTGAATGAAGAATGTTCTTGGCAGACCTAGTGCTTTCATCAACCTTGGCCGACCTGGTTGAATTCATTAATTGGGGAGATGCATTGAAGATTGTAGAAGCGTGTGATGCAGAGCGATAGATAGCGGAATGGTGGAAATAATTTAAATTTGCAGAACTGTGGCTGTGGTTGAACCTTTGAACCACGCGAACCATTGAATCGCAACTATAGGTTCAACCTATTCTTATCGCTTTGATTAAAGGCTGCCGACAACTATATGTTGAACCGTCAAACTCTTCAAATCCATCTATGCCTTATTGAACTGGAGCACCAGAACGAGCCTTCGTTGAACCTTCTATTGCTGTAACTTAATGCTGTTGGCAATTACCAATTGAACCACTAAACTTGTGGTTATTGAACCATTGAACCGTTGAACTAGTTCAACCATCAGTTCAACTATCGCAACACTTAATGCTATCGGCGATGAACTGCTGCACCCCTTTGAACCATTGAACCATTTCAACCGTTGGTTCAACCGTCGGTGCCACTTACCCTGATGAACCAATTGAACCTATTGAACCTTTGGATTTGTTCAACCACCCACGAACATCTATTGTCGGTTCCCCCGATATGCTTCAACCCGACACGCAGATGCAGGATACACACGAAAATGTATATTCACATTCAAGTGTGATATACACATGAAATGTACTCAGGTACATTAGTGATATACACACTATTCATATGTTTAGCGAACAACACTAACTTAACTCAAAAGGACTTTTATACATACCTTTCTTCAACAGAATATACACAAACACAGGATGATACCCGCATACAAATGCGATATACTCACAAATTATTCCCGCTATGGAATTGATACATATGCATAATGGTATATCAGAATATCACACCGATAATCTCCTCTATAGCAATTCTCGCAGTTTCTATTCTGCCATGACCACGAACAAAAGAAAACAAAATAGAAAACTATTGTACAAAGTCCATTCCACTGATTTCACGGAAATCCACCAATGGAATGGTTTTAATCGTGCATCTCGACAACAGAAAACCAAATTAAATACAAAACAATTCTATACAGATAATATATACAAAGCAATTCGATACACAAAGAATTTACATAAAATTGAGAATTTGTTAAACACAAATGGCAGAAATTCTATTTCTTCATTCCAGAATTTCAGAAAGTAAAAAAAGCTTACATTCATTGACCACCTTCTCTAGTTTGTTACCGACCCCCTCTCTCCTCTGTTTTCAAGATTTTTATTAAACCAAGATTATAGTCATAAACCCTAACTAATCCCACGACACCTGTTTTACATAAGACAGTAAAACACCTAATGATAAGACACCTTGGTTTAATCCTCCACATAACCCAACATGTCTAAAATGTCAAATTTGATGTTTACAAACATGAAATGCCAACACAAAATGCTACATTTGACAATGATATACAAATGCTACATGATAACATGAAATGTCTAAAACATATTAAACCTTAGTCTTCTCCCTCAAATGTATATTTAGCTTGTTGAAGGGGTGCTCCTGCACCATACATCCCTGGAGAAGAGATCTCAAGCCCACTTAAGATTAGAGTTTGAAGGTCTACACCATATTTTGTAATATGATCTTCAGTCATCCAAACTGCCTCAGAATCAGGTTTCCTGTGCCAAGCCACCAAGTACTCTTTGTTCCTTGTCTTCTTTGTCACTCTTGAGTCTAATATCTTCTTCAATTTTGGTGGATCATGCTTAGGAATATCATCATCTACTGCATCCAGAAATGGTTCATGTTCTACATCTGCATTCAGCTTGTATGGAGTCAAATCACATATATTGAAAATGGGTGACAATCCAAGATCAGGAGGAAGTTGGATCTCATAAGCATTCTGCCCACATTTCTTCAAAATCTGACATGGTCCAATCTTCCTCTGCATTAGCTTGGTATATTTACCTTTTGGGAGTCTCTCCTTCAAATTAACCCACACCAAATCTCCAACATCAAATTGTACATCTCTCTTTTTCTTGTCAGCGTATGCTTTGTACTTCAATGTAGTTTGGTGGATTTGTGTCTTGACTTGATCATGCACCTCTTTGATGGCTGATGCAAAAGCTTCTCCATCTGCACTAATAGACTCTCCTGTAGGTAGATCTCTCAACTCTAAAATACCCTGTGATGAATACCATATACCACCTAAAAAGGTGACTTCCCTGTACTATTAATAGTGTCATTATAGGAAAATTCTGCTTGTAAGAGAATGTTATCCCACTTCTCTCTATGTTGCCTTGTCAAACACCTTAACAGATTTCCTAATGAATAGTTAACTACTTCATTCTGACCATCTGTCTGAGGATGGTAGGATGATGAGAAGGATAAATTTGTTCCAAGATTCTTCCAAAGAGTCCTCCAAAAGTGGCCAATAAACTTCACATCTCTATCTGACATTATGCTCAATGGCAATCCATGTATCCTTACTATCTCTTTGAAAAATAGATCAGCAACATATGAAGCATCACAAGTGGTTTTGCATGGTAAGAAATGTGCCATTTTACTAAATTTGTCTACTACAACAAAAACACTATCATATCCCTTCCTTGTCCTAGGCAAACCCAATACAAAGTCCATGCTTATGCTCTCCCATGGCCTAGAAGGAATGGGTAGTGGCTGATACAAACCTGCATTAGTGGATCTTCCTTTTGCTTTCTGACATAGCACACATGCCTCCACAAATTTCCTCACATCTGACTGTAGATTGGGCCAATAGTAATGCCTCTTTACAAGATCAAGAGTCTTATCTAGACCAAAATGTCCTGCCATGGCCCCACAAGGTTTCTTCCTAATGATATTCAGTCTCATAGAACACCTTGGAATACACAACTGTCCACCTTTGAAAAGTAATCCATCTTGGATCAGAAATTCAGAGAACTCAACATGATATTTTTCACCAAAGGAAGTACATACCTTATAGATTTCTCCAAAGTCTTCATCATCATTGTACATGGTCTTCAAAGAGTCAATGCCAACACTCTCCAGTTGGATCTGATTTATGGTTAGAACCCTTCTGCTCAAAGCATCTGCTACTTTGTTCTTGACCCCTTTCTTGTGTTTGAGTGTGAAGGTGAAAGCTTGCAAAGTTTCCACCCACTTCATATGCCTATGGTTCAGCTTCTCTTGACTATTTATGAAACTAAGGGCTTGGTTATCTGTGAACACTATGAATTCTTTTGGCATCAAGTAATGTCTCCACTTTTTGAGTGACTGTACTAGAGCGTACATCTCCAAATCATATGATGAGTATCTTTTCTTTGCATCATTTAGTTTCTCACTAAAAAATGCTATAGGCCTACCTTCTTGACTGAGTACTGCTCCAATTGCCATGTGACTAGCATCACATTCTACTTGAAAAATCTTGCTGAAGTCGGAAGTACAAGAACTGGCTGCTCGGTCACCTTCTTTTTCAATGTTTCAAATGAATCATCTGCCTCCTTTGTCCAAGTGAATCTGCACTTCTGTCCTCCTTTTATGGTGTCAAGCATGGGTGCACAAACATGACTAAACCCTTTTATAAACTTCCTATAAAAGGTTGCTAATCCATGGAAAATTCTAACATCATTCAAGGTTTTAGGAGTTGGCCAAGACAATATGGCACTTACCTTCTCTTGATCCATTTTTAGTTTGTTATGTGAGATAACAAATCCCAAGTAGATGATCTCTTCCTGCATGAACAAACGCTTTGCTAAGTTGATCATTAGCTATTCTTCATGTAACCTTTTGAGAACCAAGTCTATCTGGTTGAGGTGCTCTTCCCTTGTATTACTGAAAATTAGGATATCATCTAGATATACTATGACAAATTTCCCTATGAATTCCCTCAAGACTTCATTCATTAACCTCATAAAGGTATGAGGGGCATTGGACAAACCAAAAGGCATGACCTTCCACTCATATAACCCCTCATTGGTCTTGAATGCAGTTTTCCATTCATCTTCTAGCCTAATCCTAATTTGATGACAGCCACTCTTTAAATTTATTTTTGTGAAATACTTAGCACCCCCCAAGCAATCAAGTAAATCTTTTATCCTAGGGATTGGGAACCTATACCTGATTGTTATCTTGTTGATAGCCCTTGAATCAGTACAAAGTCTCCAAGTGCCTTCCTTCTTTGGTGCTAGTACAACCGGTACCACACATGGGCTTAAACTCTTGCCAATTAGGCCTATCTCCAACAATTCCTTAATCTACCTTGCTACCTCTGTATTCTGCTCTGGGGTAAGCTTGTATGCTACTTTGTTTGGAAGTGTAGATCCTGGGATCAGATCTATGCAATGACTGATGTCTTTTATCGGTGGGAGGGACCTTGGTATTCCATCAGAGATGATACCTTTGTATTTGTCCAATAGCTCTTGGACAGTTGGTTCTATGAACCTTTGCCTCTTCTCCCCCTTGACTTCTTGTTGCTGCTCCTTATTCACCTTAAGGTATGGAATTAGAGCATATGCAACTGCTCCTTCTTCGACTATCTCTTTCATGAATTGTTTACCTTCTACTATCATCGCCTTGACTTCTTTCCCTTTTGATTCCACCTTATTCTCCATCAATGGTAGCAACTCTATCACCTTACCATTCTTAGTGATTGAATAGGTGTTTCTAACTCCATCATGGTATGCTTTCAAGTCATACTGCCATGGTCTTCCAAATAGGAGATGGCAAGCATCCATCTTGGCAATGTCAAATAGTAACCTATCCTTGTATGGTCCAATTTGAATTTCTACCCAAGCCTGTTCTTCCACAACTATTTGCTATCCCTGGGTGAGCCATGAAATTTTATATGGGCAAGGATGTGGTAGTCTCCTAAGCTTAAGATTTTCTACCATCTCAATGGACACAAAATTCTTAGTAGATCCAGAGTCAATCAGAACTTTACATATCTTTCCTCCTGCCTTGCAAGTAGTTCTAAAGAGAGACTTCCTTTGTGGGGGTTCTTTGTCAGGCACCTTCATAGTGGTCATTGCTCTGCTAATCATCAAAGATTTTCCACTCTCAGGATGTCCATAACTGTTAGGAGCATTCACACTTTGAAAAGTACTGGAACTTGTCACACTTTGACAATCAGATTCTTGGATCAGATTGATCCTCTTTTCTCCCATTGAACTTGTTGTCTTTCCTGGACATCGGCTGGCTATATGGCCTTCTTGATTGCAATTGTAACATCTAATAGGTCCTTTTCCCTGAGATCTTCCCCTAAATGGTGGTCTTCTGCCCCTAAAGTTTCCTCTTTGATTGTAACTTCCCCCTTGAGTTTGACTGCTATCTCCTTTGCTGTTCTCTTGATTTGATTCACCTTGGAATCCAAATCCATTTCCTCTGCCTCTGAAAGGACTTCTTCCTCCCCTTTGCTATCTCCCTCTTTCTCTACTATTCTGTTCTTGTCTTCTCTTGAATTTCTCTTCCACCTTGAGTGCCAATTGGTAGCACTTTTGGATTGTCTCTGGGTTATGCAGATTTATGTCTTCTTGGATGGCAAACCTCAATCCATTGAGGTACCTTGCTACCTTCTCTTCTTCATTCTCTTTTACCTTTGTTTTGACACAGTTTCATGAACTCTTCTGTGTATGAGCTGACATCTAGCTCTTTCTACTTCAAGTTTTTTTTCCTCTTATGTAATTGGATGTTGTAATCCAATGGAACATAGGCCTCCTTCACTAAAGCCATCATCTTCTTCCATGTTGCAACTCTGCTCTTTCCCTCTTTCACCCTGTCATCTTGGATGAAATTTCACCAAGTTAGTGCAGCTCCTTTCATTTTGGATTGAGCCATCTTAACTCTTTGGTGGTCTGGTATTTCCTCTGTCTCAAAGAAGTTATTCAAGGAGTCTATCCACTCCATCACTGAATCAGGTTCCATTTTGCCTACAAACACTGGCAGGTCTATTTTCATATCCATGGTCCTTCTCTCCATGGATTTGAGGGCATTGAGTAAGGGTCTCTGGTCTGCAGGAACCTCTATCTCTTCCTGCTTTGGGATCTCCTCTTCATCCCAATCTTCTTGTTTACCAGAATCTTCTTCCTCTTTTTCTACTCTGTCCCTCAACTTCTCTATCTCTTCTTTCAATGCCTAATTCTGAGCTCGATCTGCTTTGCTCTCTGCCATTTGCTTTCTTACTAAGGCCGCCAACTCAGCGTTGGTCATCTTTGCTGGGTACTCTTCTGACCCTCTCCTTTTGACATATTGTCTCCTTCTTCTACCCAAAGGATACTCCTACACTCTGAAACCACTATGATGCAGAGTGACAGACAACAGAATGGTGGAAACAATTTAAATTCGCAGAACTGTCGCTGTGGTTGAACTTTTGAACCATGCGAACCATTAAACCACAACTATAGGTTCAACCTATTCTTATCGCTTTGATTAAAGGTTGCTGGCAACTATATGTTGAACTGTCAAACTCTTCAAATCCATCTCCGCCTTGTTGAACTCGCACACCAGAACGAGCCTTCGTTGAACCTTCTATTGCTGTAACTTAATGCTATTGACAATTACCGGTTAAACCACTGAACCTGTGGTTACTGAACCATTGAACCGTTGAACTGGTTCAACCGTTGGTTCAACTATCGCAACACTTAATGCTATTGGCGATGAACTGCTGCACCCCTTTGAACCGTTGAATCGTTTCAACCGTTGGTTCAACCGTCGGTGCCACTTACCCTGATGAACCATTTGAACCTATTGAACCTTTGGATTTGTTCAACCACCCGTGAACATCTACTGTCGATTCCCCCGATATGCTTCAACCTGACACACAGATGCAGGATACACACAAAAATGTATATTCGCATTCAAGTGCGATATACACATGAAATGTACTCAGGTACATTAGCAATATACACACTATTCATATGTTCAATGAACAACACTAACTTAACTCAAAAGGACTTTTATACATACCTTTCTTCAACAGAATATACATAGACACAGGATGATACCCACATACAAATGCGATATACTCACAAATTATTCCCACTATGGAATTGATACATATGCATAACGGTATATTGGAATCTCACACCGATAATATCCTCTATAGCAATTCTTGCAGTTTCTATTCTGCCATGACCACGAACAAAAGAAAACAAAACAGAAAACTATTTTACAAAGTCCATTCCACTGATTTCACAGAAATCCACCAGTGGAATGGTTTTAATCGTGCATCTCGACAACAAAAAACTAAATTAAATACAAAACAATTCTATATAGATAATATATACAGAGCAATTCGATACATAGAGAATTTACACAGAATTGAGAATTTGTTAAACACAAATGGTAGAAATTCTGTTTCTTCATTCCATAATTTTAGAAGGTAAAAAAAACTCACATTCATTGACCACCTTCTCTGTTTTGTTACCGACCTCCTCTCTCCTCTATTTTCAGGATTTTTATTGAACCAAGATTATAGTCATAAACCCTAACTAATCCCACGACACCTGTTTTACATAAGACAACAAAACACCTAATGATAAGACACCTTGGTTTAATCCTCCACATAACCCAACATGTCTAAAATGTCAAACTTGATGTTTACAAACATGAAATGCCAACACAAAATGCTACATTTGACAATGATATACAAATGCTACATGATAACATGAAATGCCTAAAACATATTAAACCTTAGTCTTCTCCCTCAAATGTATATTTAGCTTGTTGAAGGGGTGCTCCTGCACTAGCATGTCATGGCATGGAGGATTGTGTTTGAGTCCCAGCTAAGGCATGGCATGATCCACATACATTCTTACATCTTTTCCTTAGCTAAATTTGTATTAGGTCCAGACCTATTTTATGTATGTTTGTAATGCCGACCTTGGAGATTGATCCAACGGTTGATGAATTGTATAAAAGTATGTAATGAAGTTGCAAAAGAGTGTGTGTGTTGAAAAATGAAGAGATAAGTGCAAAAGTGTGAAGGAGCAGAGCAGAGGAGTCATATTGTGCTTCAATGGAACTAAACCTTGGCATGGAATATATGCTATTCAATCAGTTCACCATTTTGGTAGTGAGCCACCCCTCGTTAGTGAGCCATCCTTAGGCAGTGAGCATTTTGGGCAGTGAGCCTCTATTTTTCGGTATTAGTATAACTTATTTATTTTGTGGGCTAACACCCACTGTGGTTTTTTCCTTTTAATGTTTTCCACGTAAAAATCTAGTGTCTACTGTGTTGAATGTGTGATTGTGATTAAGTTAATGGTTTCATGCTTTCATGGTTAAATCTAATTATGAATAATTAAGTTGCTTGATGGTTTGATATGCATGTGAAGCTAAATTTTTGTGACAACTGATCACCCCCCCTCTTAGTTGTCTAGTATATTCCAACAATTGGTATCAGAGCCAAGTTCCTTAGAAGAAAGCCTAACAGCTTGAGGAAGATCTAGGATGTCTTATAAGAAGGAAGGTCCGCAGTTTGATGGGACAAATTATGCTCTGTGGAAGGTATGAATGAAAAGCCATCTCCTCTGTCTTGGTTAAAAAGTATGGCTAGCTACACAGTCACAATTTGTCATGCCTGAAGGTGGTTTGACAACTAAGATGATATCAAAGAATATGAGTTGGATGTCAGAGCAAAGGATGCTCTATTAAGTTCCTTAAGTGACTCAGTGTTGACAGAAGTTGTAGACCTTGAATCTACAAATGAGGTATGGGAGAAGCTAAAAAATCTATATGAAGGAGATGATTCTGTAAGAGAAGCCAAGCTATAGAGCTTGAAAGTGAACTATTAGGGTTTGAAGATGAATGAATATGAAAACATAACAGCCTTTATGCAAAGAGTTGATGAACTTGTCACTAGAATAAAAGGTATGGGAGGAACTCTCAGTGATAAGGAAATTGTGATGAAAATTCTTAGATCACTACCAAAGTCCTATAGTCACAAGGTAGTTGCTATTGAAGAATTTATGACTATGAAAACTATTGATAGAGATCAATTACTTGGAAATCTTATAGCCTTTGAGATGAGATAATTTGGTGATGCCTTGCCACAAGTTGAATCAACTTTTAAAGCCGGTACTTTAGAAAAGATTTCCAAAGCTGAGAAATACAAGGTGGATGATGACTTTGATGAAATTGAAACTAATTTTGTTGACATGATGCAAAGAGGCTCTGATAAGTTCAAAGGTAAATTACCTTTCAAATGTTTCTCTTGTCGTAAAGTAGGTCATTATGCTTCTAGATGTCCTAAAAGAATTGAAAGAAATAAGAAAAGATATGAGAGTAGGCATAGAGGTCCAAAGAAATGCTACTATGTCAAAGATTTTGATGATGAAGGTGTGACTGATGATGAATCTGATGATGCTAGTACTAGTGCAAATGAATGCCTATTTATTTCTATAAAAGAAGATTATGTGTCTACTAATTCTGCTAGCTATGTGAAAGAAGAAAAAGCAGTGGAAGAAAGTGCTTTGGTTGTTTAGGTTGAGAAAGATAAGGATGAATGGATTATTGATAGTGGATGCTCACATCACATGACTAGTGATAAAAGTAAGTTTGTAAGTTTGGAAAAGTATGATGGAGGACTGGTTAGGTTTGGAGATAATGCAGCTGGTAAGATTTGTGGAAAAAATTCTATTTTATTTGATGGAAAGCATAATACTAACAATGTCCTATATGTGAAGGGTTTGAAGCATAATCTTTTGAGTGTTAGTTAGATGTGTGACAAAGGATATGATCTAAGATTCAAAGACAATGGGTACAAGATCATGGAAAGTTCCAAAACTATGATTGCTACCAGTAAGAAGACAAAAGGTAACATCTATCAATTAAGATGAACTAATGATTATTGTTTATTGGCCCAAACAGATGAAAGTTGGTTTTGGCATAGAAGGATGTGTCATATAAAATTTGATAATTTGATAAAGATAAGTTTAGGTCAGATTGTGAGAGATTTAACAAAACTTGTGAAACCATCCAATACAATTTGCAAGGAATGTCAGTTAGGGAAGCAAACAAGAACAAGTTTCAAGAGAAAAGAGTGATTTTCTTCCAGTTTGCTAGATCTAGTGCATACACAGCTCTGTGGTCCTACAAGGGTGAGAAGTCTACAAGGTTACATGTACTTCATGTTGCTTATTGATGATTATTTGAGAATGACTTGGGTTACTTTTCTAAGAGATAAATCAGACGCCCTAGAGAAGTTCAAATCTTTCAAGGCAATGGTTGAGAATGAAATAGAGTTGAAGATCAAATGCTTGAGGTCTGATAGAGGAGGTGAGTTCACATCAAATGAATTCAACATTTTCTATGAAGAGCATGGGATAAAAAGACAACTGTATGTACCTAGGACTCCTTAGTAGAATGGAGTTGTGGAAAGGAAAAATAGGACAGTTCAAGAGGCTGCTAGGACTATGATGAAGGAACCAGATCTACCAGAGGTGTTTTGGAAAGAGGCTATTCATACTATTGTTTACATCCAAAATAGAGTTCAAGTGAAAGGTAATGGTACTCAAACTCCTTATGAATTATGGTATAGAAGAATTCCTACAATAATCTTTGGAGGCAAATGCTATATCAGGAGAGATGAAGATCTAGGAAAGTTTGATGCAAGGTGTGATGAAGGAATCTTCCTTGGATACTCTACCAAGAGTAAGGCCTACCGATGCTACAACAAAAGGCTCAAAAAGATTGTTGAGAGTACAAATGTAAAGGTGGATGAAGACAAGGAAAGAATATTAGACCTAAATTTCTATGAACCAGATGAACCTGTGACTATAATGAATGAAGAAAAATATGAGCAAGAAGACACTCAAAATGAAGAAGAGGCTCTGGAAAGTGTTGTTAAGACTCCTGGGTATGTAAGGATCAATCATTTTGAAGATCAGATTATAGGTGACAAAAACAAAGGTGTGCTGACAAGGAGAAGAGCTCCATAAGAACAAGTGAATTACTGTTTGCTTTCAAAGGTTGAACCAAAGACTATGAATGAAGCATGCAATGATGAAAGTTGGGTAAAATCCATGGAGGAAGAGCTAATGCAAATAGAAAAGAATAATACTTGGGAATTAGTTCCCAGACCTACTAACAAAAATGTTATTGGAACCAAATGGGTTTTTAGGAATAAACTGAATGAGAATGGAGAAGTGGTAAGGAATAAGGCAAGACTTGTGTGCAAAGGATATTCACAGATTGAAGGAATAGATTTTGAAGAGAGTTTTGCTCTAGTAGCTCAGATTGAGGCAATCTAAATATTTTTGGCATTTGCAGCCCACAAAGATTTCAAAGTGTATCAGATGGATGTGAAGTCTACATTTTTGAATGGTGAGTTAGAAGAGGAAGTTTACATTGAACAACCAGAAGGATTTAAGTTATCAGACCAAAGTAATTTTGTGTGCATGTTGAAGAAAGCCTTGTATGGACTCAAGAAAGCTCCTAGAACCTGGTATGCAAGGTTGGATAAGTACTTATTGCAGTTAGGGTTCAATAAAGGTATTGCTGACAATAATCTTTATTTCAAGATTAATGGTGATCAAATTTTGATTGTTGAAGTCTTTGTTGATGATATCATCTTTGGAGGAAATGAAAGTATGTGTATTAAATTTGCTGGTGAAATGCAAAAAGAGTTTGAGATGTCCATGTTTGGTGAGATGAATTTCTTTCTAGGTCTGCAAATAAATCAATCAGATAAAGGAACTTCATATCTTAGTCTAAGTATGTGAAAGAGTTGTCGAAGAAGTTTGGGTTGGAAGACTCTAAACCGGTATGTACTCCCATGGTGATTGGTTGCAAGTTGAGCAAAACTGATGAATCAACTAAGGTTGATTAGAAAGAATATAGATCCATGATTGGAGGATTGCTTTATCCAACTCAAACCAGACCTGATATTATGTATGCAGTTTGTCTTGTTGCAAGGTTTCAAGCTGATCCAAGAGAATCACATGTGATGGCAGTCAAGAGAATCCTAAGGTATTTAAAAGGTACTTTGAATCATGGCTTATGGTATCCAAAGGACAATGATTTCACTCTCAGTGCTTTTATAGATGCAGATTGGGCCAAAGATGTTGATGATAGAAAATTACAAGTGGAAGTGCTTTCTTCTTGGGTAATAGATTGGTCTCATGGCTCAACAAGAAACAAGATTCAATCTCTTTGTCAACTACATAAGAAATGTATATTGCAGTAGCATGTTGTTGCACTCAAGTGTTATGGATGAAATAGACTTTGAAGGATATAAGAGTTGTGTATAAAGATCTAATTGTAATATTTTGTGACAATACAAGTGCCATAAACATTTCAAAGAATCCAGTGATGCACTCAATAATGAAGCACATATCAATAAGGTATCACTTTTTGAGAGAGAAGGTGACAAAGAATGAAGTAAGGTTGGAATATGTGTCCACAATGGATTAGATTGCAGACATTTTCACTAAGCCTCTGCCTAAAGATACCTTTGAGTATCTCAGAGAAAAGTTAGGGGTCATTACCCCTCCTGCCCTGAACTAAGATGCATAGGAATGTATCAATCCAGTGGAGATCAAAGTGTCATTATTTGATCTGGATTGATGTTCTGAAGGCTACCTCTCAGGGGGAGTAGATAGATGTTTCTGATAAAGTAACTGGATTAGAGCAACAACATGTAAGTATGTGCCCTTTGCCATTGATGTCAAAGGGGGAGAGAAATCATGTGAAAAAATTAGGGGGAGAAAGAGTGTAGATGTGTAAAGAGAAAGGGGGAGAATCTTGTCTTGATGGTCTTTTCAGTTTTTCACATCATATGTTGCCATCAATGACAAATGGGGAGATTGTTGGAAGTATGTGCCTAATCAGTGTTGTCATTGGTGTCAACTGTTCTCTTATTTTGTTGCTTTCTTTTCATGAGTAAGATGCTTTGTATTTACCTATGTAAGTGATTCTGATGTTGAGGATATTGAGAAAATTAGCCCCTCCAGTGGAAATAGTGTGTTGCAGTCGAAACAATGTATTAGACTCTGAAGAACAGTCTAGAAGATAGCTCCACATTTCTTGTAGAATGAATATCTTTGCCTATAGATTGGAAGTGAGTTAGAAGTCTGTCTGAAGATGTTATATTCCAAGTTTGAGCATCCGACATGAAGATTTGAGTGAGTTGTGTTCACGAGAGTAAAACCTACTTTTTCTGTGTATTTAGTTGCTACAGGGAGAAAGTATTTTGCTCAACATTCCTCTGCATTAAAGTATTTTGGTCTGCAGTTCTAGAATCAAGTCTGTGATGATGTTAAGTGCCTTCAACTACAATGGTTCATGATTTGGTGTTCTGCAAGCTATCTTTTGCTTATGACAATGGCTATTAGTGTTGTTTTTGTGTTCTGGTTTGAAGAATCTTCTTGACAAAGTTGTTAGAGATTGTGCGGTTGTTCCTGGTGATTACAATGTGCTTGTGAAATTTTTTTGATCATGTTCCAACCTTTGGATTGGTCCGCAAAGAGAAAATTGGATCGTGAATGAAGAATGTTCTTGGCAAACCTAGTTGAATTCATTAATTGTGGAGATGCATTGAAGATTGTAGAAGTGTGTCATGGCATGGAGGATTGTGTTTGAGTCCCATCTAAGGCATGGCATGATCCGCATACATTCTTACATCTTTTCCTCAGCTAAATTTGTATTAGGTCTAGACCTATTTTATGTATGTTTGTAATGCTGACCTTGGAGATTTATCCAACGGTTGATGAATGTAATGCCGACCTTGATGTACATTCCATGGTTGATGAATTGTATAAAAGTATGTAATGAAGTTGTGAAAGAGTGTATGTGTTGAAAAATGAAGAGATAAGTGTGAAAGTGTGAAGGAGCAGAGCAGAGGAGTCATATTGTGCTTCAATGGAACTGAACCCTATCATGGAATAGATGTTATTCAATCAGTTCACCATCCACCTCCTCTCAACTGGTTACTTCCAAGAGAGTGAGAGTGATGTGGAGGTTCACCCCATGGCAAGGATAGGGGTACATGCGCTTGCTAAAACTAAATCAACCACCCCAAGCTACTGATTCATGTTTTTGAGTGTACAAAGTCTGTGAGGAAGATCCCTCGTATTGACTGATTGACTACTAGTAATCTTTGAGTGCCATGCAAAGGTGTGTGAAAGAGGGATAATACATGAGCAAGTTTTTGATAAAAGGCTTTAGGTTTTTGATAAAAACCCACTACACGTTAGAGTTTGGGAGTGCATACGGTATTTGTGAGAACAAAGTCTAATAACACCCAATAAAATAAGTTACCTTCTCTTACACTCCTTGCCTACAATGGATGAGGTTAGTGAATGTGACCCATGGTCTTATGTTGGCCTGAAAATGCCAGAGAATTTGAATTATGAGCTATTGGAAAGAATTTATTGAATGGTCTGGAAGCGAGCAAAACAAGTCCAATGCCGTATCCTTTAAATATTGTGGGAAAATTTTTGTGAGAAGAAAGTCACCAAACAAGAAGTCACTACACATAGTAGTGAATGTAGACACATTATTCTATGGGTCCCCTTCACCAGTATACTTTTTGAATCTTGGAGCCTCAAAGTTTTGGGGAAGCTTAGACTGAAGAATGGCTAATGACAATGAGCTTCATGTATAATCATTGGAGGAATGAGTGGTTGAGATGTAGATGTTGATATACTCGCCAGTTGCTGTTGGAGGGAGTTAACATTTTGAAGCAACTGGGTGATAATGGGGTCAGGGGTATGTGTGGATTAATTTTGGGTTGTAGATGACATGGGATTTCTGGTTTGGATTAAAACTCTGGGCTTAGATCTTAGGAAGGTAAATGATAAGGTAGACGACGGGGATAAAATCCTATATTGATTAATGGGGTTTTTGCCCATTCCAAGAGAATTTGTATTAGTATTCACTGCTTGTGTAGTGCCTATAGAAAGTTGAGAAGAAGTGGAAGTAGAGGGAGGGAGTCAGCATGGACATTGAGAGTTGAACTCTGGATGAGTTTGAACGCAACTCATTTATTTATTTTTCACAACTAGCTAATGTAGGAACATTTTTGTCAACAATGTGAACTATAGCACAAATGATATCCACACAGTGCAGATCATTGTTTATCAATTTCTAGAGGTTCTCCATGATAGGGACAGCCTTGCTAGCTAAGTGTTCAGTACCCAGATACTCCTAAAAGTTGAACATGTTAGTGTCCAATGTGTAGATCTAGGAAAGGGGCACAATAGCCACAAACATATCTATATCTAGAGGATCTCTGAAAGATTGTACTCTAGGGATGGTAGTGGTGGTAGGAAAATCAGAGAAGAAAGTGTAGTTCACTCTAGAATTCATTGTTGAAAAGTTGAAGATATCAATTTCCAGCTGAGTGGTGCCGAAGCTCCTAGGAGCACAAGAAGCCATGCATAATCTCCTACTTCTATAAACAAGGAATTCATAGTTAGAGCACTAGGTCATGAAGCTCATTAACTAGTAGGAGCTTCTTAACACACAAGCACTCTTTAGATTTATGAATTAGAAGAAGAAAAACTTGCTTCAAGGATAAATGAATGTTTTTGTTTTAGAAGATGAAATGAAGATGTTTTTGTTTTTTTTAGAGTTTTACAATTTTGAGAGTGTTACAAGCACATCGAGTTCACCAAAATGCTATAGTGAAAATGTGATCCTAATTAAACTGTGTCTAATCAGACCAATTCTCTACTACACATTGGAATATGAACCAATAAAGATGTATGTTTCCCTGCTATCCAGTCTGGAAGAGCGAAACTATCCAGGCTCTACTCCTTTGTTGTAATAAAAAAGTGAATGATGAAATACAAATTAAATAAACTAATGAAACATAGGAGAAAGCAAGAAAATAAATAGAGACATACATAGAATTTTGACAAATAGAATACATAAATAGAAACTATAGACTAACAGGAACCTATCACCACATGGGCAACCTCACTGCCCAGGATGTCAATGCATGGTGTAGACGTCTGCACACCACACTGGGGTCTATATGGTGTTGTATGGATGTACATAGTTTTTAACAAACTCTTGTAAATAGAAAATGCAATAATTAGTCTATGAATTTGATGATCAACAAGAATAACTGGGAATGATAATATACAAAATGAAAATCATGAAAAATACAAGAGAAGGGAAAGAGAAAAGCAAACTCTCATGCATTGAGTTTCTTCTTCCCATGAATCTTGTAATCTACAAGAAAGAGGAAAAGAGTTGGGATGTATAGAGGTTTGCCTCAGTCAAACCCCGTTTTGGTGTTTCCAGCTCCATGACAGCCAAATATTGAAATGTATTAAAAAAGATATTATGTGTGCTCTTGAATCCCAAAATGTTTTTGGGATTGTGGCAAGTAGTGACAACGAGATTGCAATAAAATGAATCTAAACAATGCTAATATGAATAGTAAGGGAGATGGTATGAAATACAAAAAGATTAACACTAATCTAAAGGGTTTGCAAGGGTTAGAAGAGATATTACAAGATTCTCATTGGAAGGTTATTGCTACCATGAACAAGAAGGAGTGTTATTTGGAAGGATATCAAATGCACATGAGAGTCTCACAGAGAGTATGAAAGAAAGAAAAGGGAAATCATATCGACAATAGAACTTGGAAATCACAATAACAAATAATAATGATAGCACAAAACACAATGAGCATGAGTAGATGTTTTGATAGAATTTTGCTACACAGAAGATTTGATGCTTCCAAATGGTAGAGTGATGGGATTTTATAGGTAAATAAAAGGATAAACATCTAGGAAATGATTTAGGTGTGGATCAACATGCAAAAAAGATAAGAATTTTATGCAAGAAAAAATACAAGTTTTGAAAATGGTTGACAAACTGGAAGACGCTATCAGGACAATACTATTTCATGTAGATGTTCATGTCTAGCATTCCTGTACAATCAACTTTAATTTATTGAAAGTTTTGAGGACTTGGGGCATTGTTGGGGTTACGACACTTTTACTTTTTTGGGATAAGATACATAGGAATAGGACAAACCAGCATTTAGGTAGCATCTTTGTGGATTTAGTTTAAGGATAAGACTGGGAAGCGATCTTAGAAACACACTAGGAGAATGGACACTAAAGAGAGTGCCAAATAGAGCATGAAATTGTGGATGAGCACAATTTATGAGGTTACAATTAGTAACCATGAAAACATTTCACTCACAAGGAAATACAAAAGAACATATCAATCTAATATGATAAAATTTTTACTATCATTTAGAATAAATTATAAATTGCATTCAAGGTGATTGTGTGTACAGTTCTCATAAGGTCATGGTTCCATAAGAATCTATTCCCGATCTGCATTTCTCTCCCCAGTGATACTTTCCACCATTTTTGGGAGGGTACACTATACTCCTGCATCTACCTCATAGTAGACAAAATGTAGCTAGTCTGAATCTTGTTTATTTAAACATGAATTGTCTTCATAATCCAATTAAAATAAAATCCCATAAAAAATCATTATCCAAATATCACTTTGATATTAACAATACAAATTGCATTCTCATGTTTACAAAACATGGCATCAAAAAATATATTCAGATTCTAATATTTGATAAACATAAATAATTCATTTCCTTTTGCAGTCTTGTTTCATAAAATAATGACATAGTTTAAATAAGATCATGTTATAATTGTTAATAAAATGGGGTGTGACATCTCCTACCCCTTAAAACTCATCATCCCTGATGATTAGTAAAGTTTTATTATGTATCAACTTAAAGAGAAAAGTTTTTTTTATTTGCATAAAACCATCTTAATAAAAAAACAAGGAAATCTTCTATGGAAGTCTTCATAGTCCTCCCTTTTAGGAATTGAGGTGTCTCAACCTTGGTAATTCCTAGCATTAATTATTTGATTACATATTTATTTATTTGCCTATGATGTAATTTATGTTGCACATCCTGTTTTTTCATTTAGTGTGAAGTGGCATGGTGTGGTGTCACTCCACTTGTAATGTGACTAGGATGGTCAACTCATCCCATGTGGATATATGCATCCCATATTGTGGTAGAGGTTTTCTACCATGTGTTGACGTCTTGTGCAGTGTGTAAGGATTTATGATGCGTAAGTGTGATGATGGATTCCTATGATATATTCTATGACGTGTAAGAGTTGAGAATAGAAGATTCTATAACAGGTGAAGACATGTGTCGAAGAGCATCTTTGAGGAAGTCATCGTTGGCCACCCAAGGTGGGTTATGACATGTTGTAAGAGGAATATGCTATTTTTAGGTAGTTATGATAGATTCTCTTACAGCTGTAAGAGTTGTCATGTATGATAGATTCTATGACAGTTGTAAGGTGCATAAGAGCATCTATCATAGTCTATCTTGGGACTAGGCGCCCACATTGGGATGGGTTGACATGACAAGTGTAAAATCCATGTTATAATGTTGGACAAGTGTCCTTAGGCGTGGGTTTTGGGCCATGAGGCCAAGATGGATGCCCATCTCTAGAATCTTCCAATTTTGCCTAGTAAACTCTTTATAAATAGGTGCTTGGATAGGAGATGTATAGTGTTATTGACAGGTATTGTTATGCTACCAAAATATCTCCAGATATGAGTGTCGAAGACTCCTGGAAGACTTGCATTGCAAGTGTGTTGTAAACATTCTTTGTTTTGATAATACATTGTGTAGGTTTTGGAGCGTGGGGTTTTTCTCCTAAAAGGGTTTTCCCCACGTTATATCTTCTCTCTCTCTCTCTCTCTATCTCTTCTATCTACATTCTATGTGTATGTGTATTGCTACAATATCTCTATTGTTGTGTTAACATCACTATAACTGTAAATATTGAAAAGAATTTGCACTCTACTTCCCTCATTAGATTAGTGTAGGAAGCGTTTTCCATACACCTTGCTTCCTTTTATTTGGTATCAGAGCTTGATCACCTTTGGTCCTAGTTGTTGGGTAAGGGTTTTTTAAGTGGATCATAGATTGAGTGGGAGTATGTGTAGAGTATTCTATATTCTTGTTGTAGGAAAGGAGATGGCAACCACATCTGGAAGACTAGAGGTGGAGAAGTTTAACGGCACAAATTTTGAGTTGTGGAAACTTAAGATGGAAGACATGCTTGTTGATCAAGATCTATGGGAAACTATTTTTAGTGTAAAACCAATGGCAATGGCACAAGCTAACTGGAATCTCAAAGATTAGAAGGCTAAGGGTCTTATAAGAGTCTATCTAACTGAATCTATCTTGTTAAATGTCCATGAGGAGAAGACCATGAAAGAACTTTGGAAGAAGCTGGGAGATGTTTATCAGGCCAAATCCCTAGTGAACAAGATTTTTCTAAGAAAGAAGTTGTATTCTCTGAGGATGGAGGATGGAGGATCTGTTGCAGATCACTTGAATGCTTTCAACATTTAGTTGCATAGTTGACTTCTGTTGGTGTGAAGATGGAGGAGGATCATTGCATGACCTTGCTTTGTTCTTTTACGGACTCGTGGGATCATTTTGTTATGGCTATTGGGAGTACCATCCACCTTCCAGATGGATGAAGTGGTATCTTCACTATTATCTAAAGAGATGCAAAGAAAGTCCTCTGAATCGGCCAAAGAAGCTCTTGCAATTCATGGAAGATCCAAGGAAAAAGGAAAGAAAAAGAAGGACAAGTAAGATGACAAGGCCAAATCCAAATCTTGTGGGAGATCTAAATCTCCTAGAAAGTCCAAGGCTCTTTGTTGGAACTGTGGTAAATTTGGTCACTTCCGAAAGGAGTGCAAAGAAGAGAAAAGGAAAAAGAAGAAGAATGCCTTAGATTCAGATTTTGGCAAGTCACAAGATGATGGTGATGCTTTCATTGCTGCCTTAGCCACCCATGCATCTGATGATGTGTGGCTGATTAATTTTGGTGCCTCTTTTCACATGACCTCACATCAAGATTGGTTTACAAAGTATGAAGAGTTCGATGGTGGAAGAGTGTACCTGGGTGACGATTCTCATCTAAAGATAGTTGGCCATGGAAGAGTCAAAATATGATTCCATGATGATCAAGTGAAGGAGATCTCTAGGGTTATGCACATCCTAGGCTTGGCACAGAACCTGCTTTCTATAAGTAAATTGAATGATGCAGGTGTGTAGGTTGTCTTCTCGAAAGAAGGATGTAAGATGACCAGAGGAGCTATGGTGCTTGCAAAGGGTACTAGGAGAGGTACTTTGTTTTAGCTGGAGGCATGCACTTCATAGTGCAATAGTTCTTCTGACTCAAAGAAAAGAGCCGCAGTCACTTCATCCCCGCCATTGGAACCAACAACAAAAAGATCTATTGTATCAAATTTTGATGGTAGTGCATTTTGGGTACCTAAGGATGCTCATGCTTTGGAAGTTAAGCTTCCTGCTGAGAAGACAATGTTATGGCATAAGAGACTTGGCCACATTGGTGAGAAGGGTCTTAGGACCCTGAAAAATAAAAACCTCATTGAGGGGTTAGATGATTGTAATCTTAATTTTAACTTTTGTGAACATTGTATATATGGAAAGCAAAACCGTGTTTAGTTTTACTCAAGTTCTCATAAGTCTTTTGGTGTGTTGGATCTTATTCATTCTAATGTGTTTGGTCCAATTGATATTCCTTCGATATCTAAATCTATATATTTTGTGTCATTTATTGGTGATTACAGTAGAAGGACATGGGTTTATTTTCTCAGAAGCAAATGTGAATTCTTTAGTCGGTTCAAAGAGTTTAAAGCCTTTATTGAGAATCAGACTGGTAAAAAGATTAAGTGTTTGAGAACTGATAATGGTGGTGAGTTTTGTTCCATAGAGTTTGAGAAGTTCTATAAAGATCATGGGCTTGAAAGACACAAGACAACTCCATACACCTCTCAACAAAATGGAGTTACAGAGAGAATGAATAGGACACTGATGGAGAAGGCTAGGAGTATGCTTAGTGGAGCTAGCCTCGAACAAAATTTTTAGGCTAAAGCTGTAGCCACTGCTTGCTACCTGGTAAACAGGTCTCCTACCTCATCTCTTGTTGGTAAGACACCCATGGAGGTGTGGTCTGGTAAGAAGACTTCTATAAGACATCTTCATGTTTTTGGTTGTGAGGCATATGTTCATGTGCCTAGGGAGAAGAGGTCAAAATTGGAGAACAAGGCTATTAAGTGTATCTTCATTGGCTATGGTGTCGGTGTGAAAGGGTACAAGCTTTGGGATCCTGTGGCCAAAAAAGTGTTGTATAGTAGAAGTGTTATTTTTAGAGAGCTAACACCTTCTCCTATTGTTCTACAACCAAAAGAAATAGAAAATAAAGAGGATGTGGTTCAGTTTCCTTCTACCCTTGAGAAGACTGAACCGACAGACCCTGTGAGACCTGATGATGAGGAGAGATCTAGCAACTCTGAAAGCTTAGAAGAAGAAGTAGAACCTCAACCTCAGCCTTTGAGGAGGTCTACACGAATGAAGAAGCAACCTGATAGGTTTGGTTGTTCATTGGTTGATTCTAGTTGTGCTTTTGCCTTGATTACTAACACTGATGAGCCTAGAACTCTGATAGAGGCTATGGGCATGAAAGATGTAGGTTCTTGGAAGGAGGCCCTGGAAGATGAGATGGCTTCTTTGGAGAAGAATAAAACTTGGGACTTGATGCCTTTTCCTGAATGACAGAAACCTGTTGGCTATAAATGGGTGTTCAAGAAGAAATTTGGTGCAGATGGCAGTGTTGAGAAGTACAAGGCTAGATTGGTTGCGAAAGGGTATCCATAAGTGGAGGAAATTGATTATGGTGAAATTTTCTCTCCCCTTGCAAAGTTGACATCTATTTGGTTCTTGTTATCTCTTGCATCAGCTTATGATTTAGAAGTGGAGAAAATGGATGTGAAGACAACATTCCTTCATGGTGACTTGGAGGAAGAGATTTACATGTCACAACTAGAGCATTACATAGAGAAAGGTAAAGAACATTTGGTTTGCAAGTTAAAAAAGTCTTTGTACGGTTTGAAGCAATCTCCTAGGATGTCGTACCTAAAATTTGATGCCTTTGCATTGTCCATTGGATTTCTAAGATTGAAATCAAATCATTGTGTTTATTAGAAATTTGACAATGATCGCATTCTCATTATTGCATTGTATGTTGACAATATGTTGTTGATTGGGAATGGTAAGAATATGATTTCTGATTTGAAGTCTTAGTTGTTAGCACAATTTGAGATGAAAAATTTAGGGGCATCTAGGTACATTCTGGGAATGGAAATTAGAAGAGATAGAGAAAACAAAAAACTTTGGTTAAGCTAGAGTAAGTTTGTGAAGATCGTGTTGGAGAGATTCAACATGGTAGATTGTAGACCATTGTGTGTTCCTATTTTTTTGGGGACCAAGTTATCTGTTAATGATTGTCCAAAGTCTCCTTCTGAGATGGAGGACATGAGTAGAATACCTTATGCTAGTGTTGTTGGCAGTTTGATGTATGCTATGGTCTACACAAGACCAGACATTACCCAAGCAATGGGAGTCCTTAGTCGATTTAGGGCTAATCCTAGATGGGTACATTGGGATGCAGTGAAGAGAGTGTTCATATATTTGTAGGGTACTTTTGAGTATTCCCTATGTTATCATGGTAATCCTACATGACCTCCACATTCTGTGAGTATTCAAGGATTTGTGGATTCTGATTGGGTAGGTGACATTGACAGTAGGAAATCCACTAGTGCTTATGTGTTTACTATGTTCGGTGGTGCAATCAGTTGGATGAGTAAGCGGCAACCTATGGTCGCTTTGTCCATGATAGAAGTTGAGTATATGGAAGCTACTCATGCTTGCAAGGAAGCCATTTGGCTTAAAAGATTGTGTTCAGATATTGATGTTGATGTAGGACAGATTATTATCTGTTGTGACAGTCAGAGTGCGCTTTGCTTAGAAAAGAATCTAACTTTCCATGCTAGAACAAAGCATATTGATGTATAGTTTCATTTTGTGTGAGACATGTCAACTATTGCTTTGACTTTTGCAGGGTCAACTTCAATGCCTTGACAAGATACAATGTAACCCAATAGTTTTCCAGATGTTACTCTGAAGACACACTTCTCAGGATTAAGCCTGAGTTGGAACTGCTCTAGCCTATCGAAGATCTGCTCCAACACTTTTAAGTTTCCTTCTCTAATAGATTTACCTAAGAGACCATCGATATAATATTCCATTATGGTATGAAAAAGATTGTGGAAGATAACTGTCATCGCTCGTTGGTATGTTGTGCCAGCATTCTTGAGACCAAAAGGCATGACCTTCCAACAGTATGTTCCCCAAGGATATGTAAAAGATGTCTTGTGTTGGTCCTCAGTTGCTATCATAATTTGGTTGTAGCCAAAAAAATCATCCATGAGGGAAAGCATTTCATGACCTGCCATCAAATCTACAATTATGTCAATGTTGGGCAGTGGAAAGTCATCTTTAGGACATGCTTTGTTTAAATCTTGGAAGTCAGAAAAAATGCGAATGCCCTGATTTGGTTTGGTCATAGGTACAAGGTTGGATACCCACTCTTTATAATCAATGGGGTGTATGAACTTAGATTCAAGTAGCTTCTCAAGTTCAACTTTTACTAATAGTGCTATCTATGGATGCATTTTGCAGAGTTTTTGCTTGACGGGCTTAACACTTGGAGAGACTGATAGGTGATGGACTACTAGTGCAGGATCCAATCCTAGCATGTCACCATAAGTCTAGGTGAAGTTAATTGTTCTTTTCAGGAAAAACTTTATGAAGTCCTTTTGTTCTTGTTTTGACAATGATGCTGCTAAGAAAGTAACCTTTGGATTTTACACTATGCCAAGGTTCATTTCTTGTGACTATTCAACCAATAATGAAGACCTTGTTGATAACTGAGAGGGGGGGTGAATCAGTTATTCTTCTTTTGAACTTTCTTATTAATCAAAGCAGCATTGAATCAAACAAACAAACATTACCATGAAATGAGAAACACATGACAGTATTTTTGACGTGGAAACCTGGTTAAGGGAGAAAACCATGGGGTGATTAACCCAAAGATTATTCTCTGTTAGAAGAATAAGGAATTACAAAATGACACTTGCCAATTAGGGCTCACTGCCCGAGCACACTGCTCACAAAGAGGCACACTGCCTACAAGGAGACACACTATCTACAAAAGAATGTTATACAATACTTGAACTAATTGGAAGCATCTACATATGCTGGAGTTCAGTTCCAGTTAGGCTCAGTATACTGATCTGCTGCACTTCATCTTTCCTCTACTCTTTATTCTGCTTTCTTTTCACATACCAGATCTTTCTTACTGCTTTTGCACTGCTCTACACTTATTTGCATACACCATACCACCACTTTACTATTCACAACAAAATCCATCCTCTATTTATATCCGCACTAGCGATTTCATTATCTTTCTAGTCGGCACCCGGAATAGTCTATCTTCTCACAAACTCTGTTCTGTCGGCTGAATCCTTGCATATCAAGTAATGCGGATCAAGCATATACTTGTAGATGTCATTAATCATGTCGGCCAAACATGATTCATGCCTTCACAACCTTTACCATCAACAGTAACACATCCGGAAAATAGTCTGATACACTGTCAGTCAGTTCTTCCTCTATTCTCACTGTCTCTCAGGAATTCGGTACTCAACTATTCATATCTTTTTCCTTGTCCATCACCGGAGGCTAAATCCTTGGAATATACTACTCAAGGTAGTCCTCTTGACTTCCCCAAATCCACACTGCACCAAGACACTTCCTCTAAGAGATCCGGACCAATCTGTCAGACCTTGCCACATGCTCTGTTCTTGTTCACTAGACCACAACAATCTTCATTCTGACTTCCGGTAGAGACACACCATGACTTGCGGATATGTGGGATAACCTTTGTTGCCATCAATGACAACAACCATGAATACATATAGTGTCTCTTGCCAACAATCTCCCCCTTTGGCATTGATGGCAACACTTAGTGAAAAATGACTAAGTGTTTACACTGTGCTCCCCCTTGGCTGATGCTCTATCTTTATATACAATTTCTGGAACTCCTCCTTAGTTGGATTCCTCATTTTTCACTATTCCTCACTCCCCCTTTGACATCAATGGCAAAGGGTAGGGTCCGCACACCAAAATTTTCAAAAATTTACTATACTTAGCTGCATATTACATACTCACATAAACTGAAGAATGTCTGCAAAGGATGTCTTCAATTGGACCAGTTTAGTAGCCCAACTTTGCTTCATTCTATCCAAAATTGAAATGTGACCACTCAACAAAAATGCAAAAGCTTCTGCCCTCTTGAGATCTGTCAGATCATTTGTTTGGGCGGTAGTCTGAGCATCACTGATGGCCTCATGCATAGTTTCTAACTTAAGGATTATAATCCTTCTAAGTTCTCCCATCCGGTTAGTTATATTCTTCCTTTCCTTCTCAAAGTTCTTTATTGTATTTGTGATTGCAATAGTTTGACATTCTTGATTTACTATGGAGGAAGAGAGAGGATCAAAACTTTGAGACAAACTTTGTAGTTTGTCCTATTCCTCTTTTATTTTCTTATCAATTTCTACTGTTGCCTTTGACCAGGAGATACAAAATTTGTAAATGTCACCGCCATCCTTAAGAGCATTTTCTAAGCTCTTTATTCCAATACTCATATTTCTCCTATCATTAGAGATTAATCCTGGTACTTCTGAAAATCTTTTATCCAAAAATTCCTTCTAGACCTTTTCTTCGGCTGATTTTTCTAGAGAATCAAAATGTGTATCAACACTGCTGACTAAGGTTTTGAGATTACTGGAAGAGGAGGCTGTCGGATTTATCTGGACTGATGGCATAATCTTTTCAAGCACTCCGGAAGCAGCCTCTATCAACTCACAGTCTTCCATATGAGACTTTAGGAGTTTTTCATTTACCTTAGCATTTGCAAATGAAGCTATCTTCATCATCTGTACTGGAGAGAGGGAGTCAAAGTTGAATGGACCTTTTAGAAGCTCCGGTTCATCAATCTCTATTGTTTATTGGCTCAGAAATTTTTGAACAGTTTGTGCAGTGTCTCTTGCCGGAGACAGATGTTTCTTTTCTTCTACAGTTTTGTCCTTTGGAATCTTTTCTCCTTCCACATTCTTACCACTTTCAGTTGTGGTTTTCTCTGTTGGAATCTTCTCTTTCTCTGCATCCTTGGTGCTATCAACCTCTTTTTCTTTTATTGCTGCTTCTTTCCCCTGTAATTTCTCTTCTTCTTAGGATCCGGAGACTGTAGGGGAAGCCGGAGGAGAGATGTTAGTCTGTTCAAGAGCCACTTCTTCCGGAGCAAATGATTCCAAGTCCACAGCTGTTTCTGCACCTAAGTCCTCTACAACAAGAAGATTAAACCTTTTAAAGGCCTTCCGGAGGATCTCTTCTGTCTCTATGGCCACCTTGTCAGTCTCACCAAGCATGATTTGATTCATTCTTGCTTTACTCTTGAACTCATCTTTGCAGTCTTTTAATATTATGTTCATTGTCTTGGGATCAATTTGAGGATATAGCTGAATAGCTATCTGCTCCCGGATCTCAAGATCTTTTGCTTGAGCATTATTCTTTCTTATTTCTAATTCCTTTTCTAGGCTTTTAGGAATTAGAGATATGATCTCAATGAAAGCCTTATTGTATATGTTCAAATACTTGGTTGTGGCTTCCTGCAGAATCTTTTGGTCAGCCTCATTGTAGTCATCATAGAATTCAGTTAGTGGTTGAAGGTTTCCATCCACCGTGACTGACTTGATTACACTCTCTAGAGACAGGGTGGGCTTTTCAACAAATACTTCTACCATTTCTTCCTTGTCTTGGCCTGTGGAGGGTTTACCGGATCCTTTCTTCTTCTGTTTCTTTATTTCTTTTACCCCCTCATCTGATTCCATTTCCTCTTCATCTTTCTGAC
Organism: Cunninghamia lanceolata; assembly: GCA_027924645.1. NCBI lineage: Eukaryota > Viridiplantae > Streptophyta > Pinopsida > Cupressales > Cupressaceae > Cunninghamia > Cunninghamia lanceolata. The sequence goes on along the minus strand of BSBN01000726.1, from coordinate 16,365,629 downwards.
TTGTGTAAGCCCTTGTGGCTTTTATTTTAGATCTTTTCTCTCCTTTACCGGATGTCTGACCTTCTGGTTTTGACATTTTTGAGCCTTTGGTTGTGACAGGTGTAGATCCCTTTGCGATCTAGTCCGGGTTGAGGTTTCCACTGGAGTACTTTTCTTGCTTTTCTTTTTTGCCTCTTTCTTCTCTTCCTCAGCCTTTCACCTCTTTTCCTGGTTGACATCAAGTGCCTCCTTTGGGATGCCTAGGCCTTGAGCAATATGCTCTACTTCTTTTCTCACCTTCCTCTTGATCTCCGGTTCTCTGAGTTCAACATGGATTTTTATACTTAGTTCCTCAAATGTTCCGAACCTTTCTGCCTTTGGATCTTTAGGCTGACTAAGCATGTGTTGAACATGCAGCTCCACTATCTGTTCATCCACTTCATACCCCATGGGCATGATCCACACAGTTCTTGGTTCTACTGCCTCCATTAGACACTGATCTGTTTCTACCATAAAACATACTGTGTCTTTGTACTTTTCAACAAGAGATTGGGGTATTCTTTCTCTTGCATGCATCATGCTCTGGAAGTTCTTGAAATATCCCCATAGAGCTATTTTTCTTGCTTTGGCATCCCCAAGTCCATGCAAATAATCTCTGATTTGGATGGCAATTGGTCTGTCATTCTGCCATATCCATCCACTGGATCCGGGAAGCTCATTCATGTAATAAAAGAAGAGACAAAGGATCAAATTGCCATACTTGAAGGAGTTTTTCTTGTCCTTCTTGATCTTCTACAGATTTTCAAAAAGTTGGTTTACAAGAAGCTCACACAAGTCATAGTCTGCATTCTCCTTTAGCATTTGATAAGCTGTGTAAATTGCAGTTCTCGGTACTGAATTTTCCCTACTAGAGTGATAGATCTTGTAACCAATTATCATAGATGCAAATTTGACAGCCGGTTCAGTGATGTCTTCAACTATCATAGCTCTCTTATCAAACTTAGATCCGGTTGCATCACTAACTGTCTGATTTTTGATAGACTTGAGAACAGGTAATCCACCAGATGAGTGCAGACCGGTTACAGCCCTAATTGCATCTTTGGTGATCTTGAAGGGCTTGTTCAACCATAGGAAGTTGTCATGCACTCTACTTAGTACATACCGGACCCATTCATCTTCTTCAAAATAGGGGAAATGGATGCACTGTGTAAAGTGTTTATCCCAGATGGCTTTGTACTGAGGTTTAATCTCAAAGGAGTCATCTATCAACTGTTTGTGATAGATATCCATCAATTTTGATTCTCCAAAGTCTTCAAAATTCGCATGAATGTAAACCCTAATGTCCTCCGTATGCAATACACCATGCAGAACACTAGAGAAGGCTCCTAGTGGATCTACCTCGAAAGATTTGTATGGATGTTTCTTGAATGTGGGGCGAGGTCTATCAGAGATCTTAACTATATTCAGAGTAGCCATTTTTTTAAAGATTTGCAGTGAGATATTGAAAATGAAAAATACCTTATGCACCTTCGGTTACATGGAGTGGTTGAATTGATTTCTGTATGTAATGACTTCTGCAGGAGATCTTTGGTGAGTTTGATGAATCTTGTTGTAGAGCTCCACTTTTCACTTCTTCTTGAGTGCAGAATGAGCAAGTGATTTATGAGAAATCCCTTATATTGCTCTGCAAACCCTAATATCTGATGGCAATAAATGCTCAATCTACATTATTCTGGTTTGCCTTATTCAGATAATTTGGAGTACCGGATCAGTCCTGATCTATGAACATCATGCGGATCTTCCAACTATGAATAAATCAAGATGATACATCACAAGGACATCCCAAACATTCTGTCCAATCCGCAGAATAAGACAATGCACTTCCGGATCTCTCCGGACCTTTTTGTAATCCTCTGTCATTCCGGAGCATCTCCCGGAATAGGTCTTACTTGATCGATCACAACTTCTTCACATTTTCATGCAAACCTCTGAAATCTTATCTGGATCATCTCAAGACTTATATATTCAAACCCTTTACTCCGCATCTTGTGCCACATCCGGCACCACTTGATTGGCTGGGGGAACAGGATTTTCTTTGAGTCTCCCCCTGAGCCAGAGCTCACTTTTTAATTTCCGGAAGAAATATCAGCACCAAAGTCTGGTGCGGATCCAACCTCTACATTCTCTGAACTTTTCTTTACCCAAATCTTGTTCATCTGATTCCTAACTTCATCCGCATTCATCTTTTGTTTACCCTTGTCTTGATTCTGATTATACACTGGACCTCTTTTGTCCTGATTCTTGCTTCTGCAGACTTTTGCATTATGACCAGACCTATTACAGATTTGGCAAATAATATTTCCTTGCATATTTGACTGATAACCTCTTGATCTGCATTGATTAGCCATATGACCTACTCTATTGCATGCAAAGCATCTACCATTGAATGATTTGTTTATTTGCATATTTCTGCATTCATGAGACTTGTGTCCATACCTTTTGCAGTTAAAGCACTGTCCGGAGAAGAATGAATTAGTCTAATTCATTCTCTTTCTGCACTGATTAGCTTTGTGACCAAAGTGATTGCAGCTGTGGTAGTATCCATTGACAGATGGATATCTTTAAGCATTGGGCTGTCTTACCGGAGGTCTTCTAGGCCTATTCCTTGGATTTTCTGATCCAAAATTCTTTTGACCGGATCCGGAGCTTTCTCCTTTCTCATATCCCAAACCATACTTGTCATCTGCCCTCTTTTGACTTCCAAGAAGAACTTCAAGTTGAGCAGAACTTATCTTGAATTTCTCTTTATATTCATTTGCTATTTGAAGATCTCTTTTGAGAGAGACAATTTGATCCTCAAGTTTTTCTTCATTATCTTTGGCATCTTCAAGATCAGATTCAAGATGTCTGATAATCCTGTCCATCTGGAGGCAATCTTCTGATTTCTCTTTAAGAGATTGTCTTAGATTGTCTTCAGCTTTTCTTTTCTCTTTAATCTCTTGAGTAAACTTTATAACTCCTGATTCCATTTCATGTCTTACCATAATGACTTCTTTTGATAACTTTTCACATAACTTGGTTTTCTCAGTCAATTCGTCATTTGTATTACTTTCTTCACTTTGTCTTGCCAATTGTTGGAGCAGCTCCTTTCTCTTTTTCATAGAGAGACTTAATTTGTCCTTTAGTTCTCTCATGAATTCATCAGCCTGTTTGAGTCTTTCCTTTAATTCATTGACTTCAGAGTTTGACTGTTCAAGATCCTCAAGGGCAGTCTTGAGTTGCTCCCTTAAACCATATGCATCCATTTGAACTCCCAGATCTTCCTCAAGCTGTTAGGCTCTATTAGGAGGAACTTAGCTCTGATACCAATTGTTGATAACTGAGAGGGGGGGTGAATCAGTTATTCTTCTTTTGAACTTTCTTATTAATCAAAGCAGCATTGAATCAAACAAACAAACATTACCATGAAATGAGAAACACATGACACAGTATTTTTGACGTGGAAACCCGGTTAAGGGAGAAAACCATGGGGTGATTAACCCAAAGATTATTCTCTATTAGAAGAATAAGGAATTACAAAATGGCACTTGCCAATTAGGGCTCACTGCCCAAGCACACTGCTCACAAAGAGACACACTGCCTACAAGGAGACACATTGTCTACAAAAGAATGTTATACAATACTTGAACTGATTGGAAGCATCTACATATGCTGGAGTTCAGTTCCGGTTAGGCTTAGTATACTGATCTGCTGCACTTCATCTTTCCTCTACTCTTTATTCTGCTTTCTTTTCACATACCAAATCTTTCTTACTGCTTTTGCACTGCTCTACACTTATTCGCATACACCATACCACCACTTTACTATTCAAAACAAAATCCATCCTCTATTTATATCCGCACTAGCGATTTCATTATCTTTCTAGTCGGCACCCGGAATAGTCTATCTTCTCACAAACTTTGTTCTGTCGGCTGAATCCTTGCATATCAAGTAATGCGGATCAAGCATATACTTGTAGATGTCATTAATCATGTTGGCCAAACATGATTCATGCCTTCACAACCTTTACCATCAACAGTAACACATCCAGAAAATAGTCTGATACTCTGTCAGTCAGTTCTTCCTCTGTTCTCACTGTCTCTCAGGAATCCAGTACTCAACTATTCATATCTTTTTCCTTGTCCATTATCGGAGGCTAAATCCTTGGAATATACTACTCAAGGTAGTCCTCTTGACTTCCCCAAATCCGCACTGCACCAAGACACTTCCTCTGAGAGATCCAGACCAATCTATCGGACCTTGCCACATGCTCTGTTCTTGTTCACTGGACCACAACAATCTTCATTCTAACTTCTGGTAGAGACACACCATGACTTGCAGATATGTGGGATGACCTTTGTTGCCATCAATGACAACAACCATGAATACATATAGTGTCTCTTGCCAACAGTCCTCTCTTGATATTTTGATGGAGGGGGAAGGTCAAATCTTCCATTCTTGGGTGGATCAAAGAGGTTTTCACCATTGGATGTGTTGGTTTTTTCCTAGACTGGATGCTTATTCCCAGATTTCCCTACAAGGTAGCCATCAGTGATCAACAGGATCTCTGGGCCAGGGGCCAACAGTATAGGAGATAGACTCTATATTTTATCTCCTCTTCTTCTTCAGGCTCTGCTAGACCTAGGGGGGTATTCCCTACTCAACATCCATGAGGATATGCATACAAGGCTGGGATGCTGACAGAAAGCAGATAAGTCCTCCTGTAAGTAGACCAAAACTGAAAGATAAGAGCAAAGGGGCTAGCTTTGGGCCTATTTGCAGTTGTAGACAGAGGACTGAGGATCCTAAAACTAATTCTAATGTCCTAAAGATTGTTTTAGATTTAGATTTTGATTTTAAGTTTGGATGCAAATCTGGACTTGGTTGTAATACAAACACAAAGCAACATTGGTGCCTATCCAGGGCCAGGAGTCAGTAGACATACACCTGTGAATGGTCAGCATGAACAACTAAAACTGGATTTCAGGGGGATATATGTGATACCTGCCTTACAGATATCTCCCAATAAAGAGTGTTAGGTTATCTCTACTTATGGCATCCCTACTGCAGTATACCCTTCCCAATGTTCAACCTGAAAACAATTTAATCTACCCCTTGAGCAGAAGTTAAAAGATCAGACATTCAACATAGGAATTCCATGCTCTAGAATCTAAACATTACCCAAACATCCAGATTCAGAAGAAGAATACATGCAATATTGGAGACAGAATTAACAAAACACATGCTAAGATAGCATTTCTCATATAAGATTAATCATGAAATCAGTGGGTTCATGCCAAAACATACAACAAGAGATACATAGACTCACAGGTTAAGCTGTACAGAGCAACCAGATCTACTTGTTTTTGAATTACAGAGCCAAAAATCTTCAACTTTCAACAACCTTCAAATGAGCAACACAACCTGCTTATAACAGCCAGGTAGGTGCTCAGCAATTGATTACATGGTTGACCAAAAATCCCGCCAGATACACAGTATCAGAAAAATGGCGCTCAAACATTCAATGCAGCAGGTGAGAGAGGAGACAGGAAGAAATCTCGAGCCTTGCGCCGCCGCCTAGGGATCCAGATCTTCAATCGGGTACTAAATCTGTCCACGCCATCGCCCACACCTCTGCAACAATCGCCATTAATGGCGCACCAACCCGCGGCCTTGGGAAGAACATCTGACAGTCAATCGCAACCACTTCCCGCCAAGATACATCGTCATGATATTTGAAAATATGCAGGATATCAATTATCCCACATGCACCCCGCGGTGACCCTTTCAACACTTTATATACTAGGTCATGAGCATATATGATGTCGGTGCTTTTGCTCCTGACGACACTTAGTATAAGACTTCATCATCATCCTCCAACAGCATGATATCCTGTTGCTTGAAAAATCACCCTGACGTCAGCATCATCATCTCAATATCACCTGCATGATAATCGCCTTCATCGGCACAACCTGATCCATCGGAGGAAGATCCTCCTGCTTAGCCGATACCAAAAGTCTGGCCGATGAACATCCTGATGACGTCATCGTCATATCCTGCTGACATCATCAGCATATCTGCCTACTGCGCACCTCCTCATATCCGGATGACGTCATCATCATATCGACATCAGGATGATATTTGGAAGGTAACCGGATATTTGGAAATATCATCTTGATGCACAAATATGATGCTGCACTGTAGCTCCATTGTAAGATCGGGGTGATGGATGAATATGCCAGATATTTGAATAAATCACCCCCCACTAGATAATGCACGAAGCCGACAGGCGGATATCTCCCCTCGGAAATATCATGATGCAGACCAGCAGAAAACCGGATATCACCCTGACGTAAGAATGACGTCAGCATCATCAGGGTGATAAAACAACGAATCATGAAGTGATACAACAACATCAGGATGATATTGACTAAGATCATCCTGACGTTCAAATATGATGACCCCTGTGAATATCGGGTCACACTTAGAACTTTACAATAACATCATCAGGATGATCTTAACAAAGATCACCCGATGTTAAAATATCACCCCGGCAAAAGATCATGCAGGCAGAAAATATGATGACCCTCGCAAGCAACACGGTGATAACCGGAAATATGATCATGATGATGAAGACGACCCTTAGAAAAAATAGGTCAGGTCGAACAATAACCTCATCAGAAGATCGGGGTAACATCATCATCATAAAAGGGCAGGGTGATAATTGGGAGATCACCGGATACTTGAAAGATCACCCTCCGCAAGAAAACTAAGGCACATTGTAGCTCATCAGCAGGATCGGAATGATATCAAAACATCACCCGATATCGAAATATGATGATCCTGATGAAAAACAGGTCGACAGAGAACATGATGATGCTGACCACCATCGAAGCAAACATGATGATGATGACATCCTCCTCAGGAAAATATGATGATGCAGCTGAAAAATGCCGAGGAGGTTCAACACTTAGGAAAATGGGCAAGAAGATATAGGGTTCCAATGAAGAAACCCCCTAAACATGAAAGATCAGCCTCCAGGTCAAAATGAGTGCTAACAGGATGTGTCCTTTCTTTTTATTGTTTTATGATCAGAAGGTGCCACAACATGATTTTTACTTGGGGATCTATTTATTTTATTTGCACTTTTGTGACTAAAACATTTGACATTCTCCCTGAAATATGAAACAAGAGATAAGTCCATTACAAAACTTTCCTTATGGTTTCCAAGAGGGATACCATCCCAGAGTCCCAAAAATTATGCTAAGGCTTCATCATTCTGAAAGGTATCCAAGATTGGAGCCCCTTGTTGGTCCCAATTGACTAGTTCTGGATGTACAAGGGAAATGTTTTGTGTTTTTGTTTGTGAAGTGAGGGAGATGGATGAGATCATAAAGATATATGTTTCTTGAAATAAATTAGTAAGGTGTAGGTAAGATTTGTCAATAGTATCCCCAGTAGAAGTCTCAACCGTGGGAAAAGCCTTCACTACTTCATCAAGGATAAACTGAATATCTGAGGAGCGTGGTACCTCCTTACCATATCCTAACCCATGCTTGTTATATTTCCTAGTAATAGAGATGGGTTCTAAAGTTCCTTTCTCTTGGATGCCAAGTCCACCTTGTCCTTTATATCCCATATTTTTGACAATGCAGAGACCTTTGTTGTATTTTTCAACCGATAATATTACTAGATCTGTCTCATCTTGGAAAATCCAAGAGGAGATGTTCTCAATACATTCGTCTTCTAGTCATCCCCCATGAGTGAACATTATTGGTTGCATTGGTATGATGACCTTCTTACTTTCCTTCACCACAGGAGGTTTTCCATAAGACTTAGGCGATAAAGGCAAGTTCCCTACACAACAATATTTTTGCAAGTTATATTCGCCTAACCCTATGTCCTTTTACTGAACCTTGACCTTAAGAATAGGTTTATTAGGTGGGGTTTTGGATAAGGTGGATGGATCAATATAAGAGGATGAGGGTTGAGCTGCAACATTATTAGGGACTTGGTTAGAATTTTGATATCTGCCTTGCATAGTGCGGCAAAACTCAAAAGGGTTAAGATCTCCAGGAATGGTGATTTCTGTACCATTAAAGGGGAATTTCAAACACTGGTGGTAGGTGGAAGACACGGTCTGCATGGTGTGAATCCATGGGTGACTGAGGATGATATTATACGGGAGGTCAAGGTTTAGGACTTGACATCAGGTTTCTACTAAAGAAGGACCCACTCTGATTGATAAATGTATGACACCTTCGGATTCTCTTTCAACATCATCATAAACTTTGATTATCATTATTTTGGAAGAGTCAATAACATCTGCAAAATATCCTAACTGTTTTAGTAGCTTCGAGGAATAAATATTGAGACCAACACCACCATCTATTCGGATTCTCTTGACTTTATGTTGGTGTATGTATACTTCTATGTGTAGGGCTTCATTATGGCATGCATTTTGGAATGGGAGGTCTTTTTCTACAAAGATCAAGTGATGTGAAGAAGTGATATGCCCTATCATGGCTTGAAATTGTACAACATCAATATTGTCGAGGACAAAGGACTCCTTAAGTGCTTTTTCAAGGATGGCTCTATGCTTAGGTGAAGTGCGAAGGAGATCAAGGATGAATATAAGAGCTGGTGTTTCTCCCAAGTGATCTAGGAGGTTATATTTAGGTTTGGGTTGATTATTTGGTGTTGCCCCATGAAGGGAAACATGACCTCAACAAGTAGTGATAGCACAATCAGGGGCTTTTCCCTTGATGGCAAGAGTGGACACAAAACTTTCTTTGAAATGGCCAACGATGGAATCATATTGACCTGACATATTATTGTCACCTTTACATTTGTTGGAATTGTTTCTCTTACCATGAGATGGGAATGGATCCGTATAAATATCAAGGTCTTTATTTGATGTGGGTTGTGGAGCGTCATCTATAACAACATATCCGCGATTGATAAGGTTTTGGATGAGGTTTTTTAACTTCATACACCTAGGTGTTTTATGTCCTTTTACTTTATGGTATTCACAATATTCATTATCTTTATACCATGAGGGTTTAAAAGTGGGCTCATCATATTGTTTAGCTTCAGGTAATGTGATTAAACCACTTTGGACAAGTTTATTAAGGATAGATTCGATGGGTTCTCCCAAGGGAGTGAATCTATGCTTGGGTGAGAAGTCTTGTTTGGGTTGTTCCCTTTGAGCGGAGGGAATGCTTTTTGTTGGCGTTGGAATGTTAAGAGGTGTTTGGACAATTTGGACATGTTTGGCATCCACAACACCATTGCCGATGACATTTTTATTTGTAGCCCAAAAGTGGGGCTTGTCATTTGAAGTTGGGGTGTTGTCCTTTGTTTCTTTAAAGATTTTTACAAGTCCTTTAGTGATAAGGGATTTTTTGATGTTGGCTCCCTTGGAAATGATTTCTTTAAAGGAGTTAGCACACTGTATTTGCAAATGGAATCCAAGTTCAGGATTCAAATTTTAGACAAAGATTTGTACTAACTATTTCTCAGGGATAGGCCAAAGGAATTTGCTAGCCATATTTCTCCACCTTTGCAGGAAGGAGATGAAGGTTTCACCATTTATTTGTTTAGTGTTACACAAGTCTATCATGGAGACTTCGTGTTCAATGTTAAAAGAGAAATGGGAAATAAATTTCTTAGTTAATTCACTAAAATATTTGATACCTGGAGGTAAGTGTGACAACCAGTCCATGGCTTGCCCTCTAAGACTGCGGGGGAAGAGGCTTAGAAGATATGCATAATTGTTGGCAACCTCTAAAGAAGCCACATAAAATTCCCTCAAGTGTTCTTGAGGATCACTTTTTCCTTTATACTTTTCAAATTTGGGTATTTCAAAGTTAGTAGGAAGATGGATCATTGAAATAGATCAATCGAATGGAGATGGACAAACTTCCTCAAATGAGAAAGTCTTCTTTGTGTTTTTGAGTGAAAGATCTGAAATCTATTTTTGCATGTTGGATATTTGAAGTTTGATTCTAGATGGTGGTGGTGGTGCTGTGAAATTTTGTTGAATGTTGGGTGAAGGTGGTTGTTGGTGTGCAAAAGTTTGTTGGAGAGATGATGACGGTGGCTGTTGATATTGAGTTGGTGGTTGTTGATATTGGTTTGGTGGTTGTTGGTATTGAGTTGGGGGTTGTTGATATTGGTTTGGTGGTTGTTGGTATTGAATTAGGTGTTGTTGATATTGGTTTGGTGGTTGTTGGTATTGAGTTGGGGGTTGTTGATATTAAGTTGGTGGTTGTTGATATTGGGTTGGTGGAGCAAGACCTTGATATGATGAACCATGTTGGTGGTTTGGTGGTTGTTGGGATATGTTATAGGGGTTTGTGTTAGTTTGATAGGAAGAACCATGTGAGGGATTGGTACATACGTAAAAAAGTGGAAGATTGGACTTGGGATACTTGTGGAGGATTAGCACAAGAGTTATTTGGAATAGAAGAAGATGGTTGAGATGTTTGTGGAGGGTTAGCACTAGAGTTATTTGGAATAGAATATGGTTGAGATGTTTGTGAAGGGTTACCATAAGAGTTATTTGGAATAGAAGAAGATGGTTGAGATGTTTGTGGAGGGTTAGTACTATAGTTATTTAAAATAGAAGAAGATGGTTGAGATGTTTGTGGAGGGTTAGCACTAGAGTTATTTGAAAAATAAGCTTGGTGTTGGAATCTCAATATGTATGAAGGTGTTAGAAGTGGTTCAAGTGATGTGGGATTTTGATAGAGAGGGTTGTTGAATTGGTTACTGAAGGAAAGAACCTCTTGAGTGGGTGGATTTTGAATAGTAGGTGGTAAGGTGGATGTGGTTGAAAATGAAGTGGGATGGTCTCTACCCATGGTGGCAATGGAGATGTTTATGAGGTCTTGGTCTTGGATTTGGAATGTATCAAAGTTGCTAGGCAACTTAGCTCCTCTTTTGGCAAGTAGATGAAAGAAATGATTTCGATTAGAATCCAAAAGTTTATCTAGAGCATTTAAGAACTTGGGATCTTTCATGTTTTCATGAAGGTCTTGGGATTCTTCTTGAGTTTGTTGACCTAGACTTTGAGATGAAGAAGTTCCTACTGTGCACCCTTTTGAGACAAATATGGTTGAGTCCATGCCTATGGTAAACTTGGAGGCATCAATAGGTACTTCAGGATTTGTCACTTTGGGATTGCCTTGAGGCGGATTTTGGGTGTTTTCCATAGCTTTTTTGTGTTGAGATCTAGTTAAAGGCATATGATATGGAAATTTAGATGGATGTCAAGGGTGGATGAAATGGATGAAAGGATATGTTTAGATTTTTTCTAGGAAAAGAATTGAGACTCTAAGACAATTGGGATGTATGATTTCTTGGTTAAAAGCTATAAATCTTGATCAAATGATTATGGAATGGTGAGATTTTAGATTATCTACCAAGAAATAGACTAATGATTTCAAGGAAAGACAAGATAAAAGGATAGTGAATTTCACTAACTTAAAAGAAGCCACTCACTTAAGCTAGGTTGTTCACTAGTTTGGTGGATACTAATTTGTCTATGAATTTAAGAGAGGCAAACTTCTTAAACTAAAGACCAACTAGTGGATTTTTGATCTAGATTTGGGATTAATAACTAAGAGGATGAAAAGATGGTGTGATGCTTGGGATAAAATTTGGAAAAATGATTGTGGTATGACGATGGAATAACCTTATAGTCTCAAAAGGATGAATACTTGAAAAGTCTAAGACAAAATAGAATGAGGATGGATGTGGATGATCTATCAAAACTTGGAAATGTATGGGATAATGTAACACAAGACCAAAGTGGAATGGTTTAAGACTTTTTTTTTTGGATTTTTGGAAAAGAATAAAGCAAAGGTTAAGACTATTTTTTTTTGGATTTTTGGATTTTTGGAAAAGGATAAAGCAAAGGTTAAGACTAATTTTTTTGGATTTTGGATTTTTAGACAAGAATAAAACTATCAAATGGAAAAGCTTAAGACTAATGTTTTTGGATTTTTTTGGAAAAGAATAATGCAAAGGTTAAGACTAATTTTTTTGAATTTTTGGATTTTTGGAAAAGGATAAAGCAAAGGTTAATACTAATTTTTTTGGATTTTGGATTTTTTGAAAAAGTATAAAGCAAAGGTTAAGACTAATTTTTTTGGATTTTGAATTTTTTGGAAAGGATACAACTATCAAATAGAAAAGCTTAAGACTATTTCTTTGGATTTTTAGATGTTTGGATGTTTGCCTTTTTTTTACTTTTTTTTGGAAGGTAGTAGTTTGTAGAAAGAGAACAAACACAAATACATAATGGCAATTTTGACACTTGTAACTTTGGGAGATTGTGTGCAAGGCTATGAACCTTCGCAGATAACAAATGGTGAATATTGGGTCTATAATAAGAGAATACACACCAAACACTCGATTTTTGCAACAACCTATATATTATTCAAGTAGGATTGAATCATAATGTGGGACCACATGATTGAATACCTGTCCATGTTCTTACCTAACTAAGAACACTTCACCAAGAGTAGATAGCTAGGGATAAGGGCGTTGCACCCAATACCTTGTTCCTTGGAGGCTTTTACGTCAGGCCCAAATAATTTCTATCTCTCCTACAAGGAGGTATGATGGAGAGTAACTTCAAGGTACAATCCACATTCATTGCACCACACTATAAAATGACTGATGGTCTTAGCTAGGATCACAAGGTTTATAGGGAGTCCCCAATATATGCAAGGTATGGGGGCACAAATTTGTGAACGTGGGTGTCCCAATCAATTGACGCTCAACCATACGAGTCTTGGCAGACTAAGTATCTTGAAGGTATTTTTCTTGGAGATGAGAGGGTCCTTCCTTTGAAGTTGAGTCTTTCGATACTCACAATATTTATATACCGCACCAAAACATGTGGTTGGGGTTGTCCCTAGAGGTGATGAAATCCCCTAGCAGACCCCCTAGAAAGGATATCAAGCACTTTTGATTCTCAAGATCATTTTTCAACATGAGAGAAGAGCATGTGTGTTATTCTCAAGTCCCTGGGAAGAAAGCAAATGAAAGCAATAAATGAATAACCTAGTATTTCTGATCTCTAAGATCACCGTTTGGCACAAGGAGAGAGCATATGTATGTAGGTATTCCAAACATGGTAGACAAGATTGTAAATTCCTTTAATAACAAAATGAAATGTTTGCTAAGACTTAGTGGAAAAAAGATAATTCTTTGACAATTGTCCTGCACCAAGTTTGTTAGTAATTTCAAAATGCCTTTTGCTTTGTCACACATCCTGCACCAAGTTTGATTAGTAGTTTCAACAATGCTTTCTTTGACCAAGGTAAAATGTTGTGTAAAGAGTTAGTTCCAAAACTTGAAAATGGTTAATTTGAAACTGAAAAGAAATGATAGAAAACAGAGAAACATAAAAAATAGAACTGAAAAATAGGCAGAAAACATAGAAAACAACCCAAAACAGAGAGCAACTTACTAATTGTTACCTTTTTGCAAAGACGCATTGACAGGTTGCAAAAGCCCACTTTTAGAAGATTGATTACACAGTCATAGGCACACATTTAGAGGACATAGGTATGCTAATTCATTGCAAATGTGCGCTTAAACAGAAATAAAAGCGTGCTTCTGGAATAGTGAATAGGTACCTACAAAAGCATAGAGTCAATCTTGATAGAAAACAAAATTTTGATGATATGAGGTTGATCCAGGGGTCTAAAAGGACTGATCTGAGGAGTTAATAACTACCAGGTGTCTACATAGACAAAGGCGTGCTTTTGCAGGGCAAAGCTATGCTTTTGCATAGAACCTATCTCAGGCTAAGGAATCAATAGAAAAACCTATCAAAATGAAGAGATCAGAAGATGAGTAGATAGAGTTAGAGGTCAGCAAGACATAGAATGATAGAAATAGGAGAAAAATCAAATAAAATAGCCCTAAATCTACAAAAAAATACACTATCAGACAACAAAAACATGCTTTTATAGTGCAAAGGCACGTGGTTTCTTGGAAAAGGCATGCTAACACAGTACAAAGGTACACTTTCACAGTCAAAGACACATTTTCAATCTTGTATCATAAAAAGTACATAATTTCTTCCTACAAATGTTAGATTTCAGGGATGTGGGTCCCACTGGGCATGCCAAAATGTATTGGTCAAAATGTGATAATGCAAGTAAGATGAAAGAAATACAAAAAGAATACAAATTACCTTCCCAAGCACACAAATGAACCACATTGATGGAGTGTACCGAGGTAGCACCCAAACCTCAAGTTGATTGCTCTTTGCTCTTTGGTATGTGGATTGCTCTTTCATTAGTGTAAGCTTGTGATCTCCCAAAATGGATGACAATAATAACAACGTAAGTTTACTTGGATGAGAGAGGATTAGAAATGGAAAATGGCATTCAATTTATAGACTTGTGTAAATGCAGATCAATGATGGAGGAAGATCAAAAAGATCAATGGATGATAATGTTTGAGAGAATGTGCGTGAATGAGAGAGGGACAAGTGTCCTTTCCCTCTCATGAATCATGGAGGCTAATAGACCTGATTGAAGAGTTGACTAGATTGATTGATTCATTAACTAGGTTGATTGATCTGTTAACAGAATTGATTGATGTGTTAACTGATTTGATTGATTAGTTAACAAAATTGATTAATGAGTCAACTCAATTCATTGATCTGTTAACTAATTTGACCAAAGGAAATTATGGTGGGTGAGGATAATTGAGAAAATAAATAAATAAATAATTTAATTTCATGAACACATGTGATAAATGAATAAAATATTAACTTTTATTCATTTGGAGGGAAATAGAATATTTAAATAAATTATTTGAATTTATTTATTTAAAGTGGGGAGAAATTTGATTAATTAAATAAATAATTTTGATTTTATTTATTTAAAAGGGAGGGAAGATGACTTAATTAAATAATTTGGATTATTTAATTAATATAGAGGAATATGATGATTTTTGGTGAATTAACTGAATTAGTTTATTAAATGAGAAATGATGCGGATGTGGTGTGATGAGATGAATAATGCATTGGCAAATTTTAGGTGTTTACACCAATTATGCTTTACGGAGCATCAGAATGGAGACTTACTTGACCTCTCTTGGATTTGATGTATGACAATCTATTTTAGATGGTTACACACCACCACCAACATCATGTACTCCCACTGTAGCTAATAAGAAAGATTGTGAAAACAATGCCAAAGAAAAGAATGCTATATTGTGTGGTCTAACTAAGACAGAGTTTGTAAAAGTCATGCATTGTAAATTTTCCAAAGATGTATGGAATAAGCTACATAAATCTATGAGGGTGATGATAAAGTGAAGAAAGCAAAATTGTAAACTCATAGAGGTAAATTTGAGTCTTTGAAGATGAACAATGACGAGAATATTGCATCCTACACACTCAAGGTAAATGAGATAGTGAATGCAATCAGAGGTCTCAGAGAAGAAGTAGAAAATAAGGTGGTTGTAAAGAAGGTTCCGAGGTCTCTCTCAAAAAGGTATTACTCTAAAGTCTCTGCAATTGAGGAAGCAAAAGATCTAGATGAGATTACTATTGATGAATTATTTGGGTCACTCACAACATATGAGATGAGAAGTGAAAGTATAGGCTCAACAAGGAAAGAATCAACATTTAAGATTTCAAAGCCAAGGAGACTGAAGTAGATTAAAAACAAAGTACTAGTTCAAATGAAGAAGAAGCAAATTTTGTCAAAAAGTTGAAGAAGGGATCTGGCAAATACAAAGGTAAGCTACCTTTCAAATGCTTTAATTGTGGAAAAATTGGTCACTTTGCCTCTAAATGTCCGTTAGGTGAAAAGAAAAAGGGAGACAATTCTAGGAGTCAAGAAGTCTCAAAATATAAAAGGAGAAACTTTAATAAGAAGGAAAAGAGTCTATTTGTAGACAAAGAAATTAGTTCTTTAGATGATTATTCTTCTGCAAATGAAAATTATGAAATTGCTTTCATGGCTATTAAACTTAAAGAAATGAAAATACTCCTACAAAAGATTGCCCCGAAGCCTCTGATGAGGAAGGAGAGGGTGAAGTTGATTTGGAAGGTGAATTAATTTCTTCTCTAGATGATCTAAGGTATGAAAGAAAACAAAATGAAAAAATACAATTTAAGGATTGAAGAATCTGATAAACTTGTTGTAGATCTAAAACTGCAGTTAGCAGAGTCAAAGAATAGTAGAGGTAACTAGTTTGGATTTGAAGAACAAACTAGATGAGTGTTAGAAATTAGAGGTTAAAGTTGTCTCACTGAGGAAGGAGTTAGAAAAGGTGAATGAATAGTTAAACATAAGTCTCAAGTTTGAGAAGAGCTTAGACATTCTTGATCAAGTAATTGGTTCTCAAAGATCCTTCTCCAACATGGTTGGGTTAGGATACCCTAAAAATAAGAGTTTCAAAGATGCCATCTTTGAGAAGAACATAGAAGATAAAACTGCCTAGAATGTTGCTCCCTTCGAAAAGGCAGTTGGAGAACAGGGTGAATCAAGCTTTGCTACATCTAAGAAACATGTTGATTCTAGGAAGCCTAAACAATTCAGGATGAATAAAATGACTGTAGATTTTAGGAAGGAAGATGATGGTTTCATCAAAGTCCACAATAAAAAGAGGAGATTCAAAGATCAATTTGCAAGACAAGCCAGGTTCAATTATGCATTTCATGGTTATTATTTTTCATGTAATCAATTTGAACATAAAGCAATAGACTGCAAAATTAGGTCTAGAAGAATGGATAGGCATGATTTTGTAAGAAACAATTCTTTTGCCCCTTTAGTTGATATGAATGATGTTTGTTATAAATGTAACAACTATGTGCACATTGCCAAGTTTTGTAGAAGTGTGTTTATACAGCATTCTAGATAGGAGAAAAGGAGATTTACTCCTCCAAGACAAGGCAGGCCTGCACATGCGTCTGTACAAAAACAAAAAAAAGCTGTCATGTCTCATTTTTATGAGCAATATGATCATTCTAGTTTAGTGAACAATTATTTTGATTGACTTTACTTTAAGTGATTTTGCATACGTGGAGGTAATTATTATGAGTTATATTGATAAAAAATTGGAAATTGTTTTAAATATTGAATATTGATGCAATGATTTGCTTCGGCTATGTTTTTGGAGACACTAACCTAGTGACGTCGAGTTGAGTGCAAATGGATGTAGGTACTCATCGAAGACAAGAGCATGACTGAAGTAGAGATGTTCTAGCCACTTGGCAAGAATTGATGGATGGATTACCCTGATTCAATCACACACATCATGTAGTTGCATATGCATTATTGAATGGTTCTTGTTGCATTAATGTGTGATTTTTAATCATTTTCAATTGCATGATGTGATTACTTTAACTTAATATCTTTTCGAAATATATTCGAATGATGTATTGTGTGTTATTTAAATAAATAATAAATATTGTTTATAAGATGTTTGGAAGACAATATGTTCTTTAAAATTATATATATATATATATATATATATATATATATATATATATATATATATATGCAATATTGCATTGCATTTCTCTTTTGATTATTTAAATGGTTTTATTTCAATTAAAATAGATAAATAATATTAAAAATAGCATTATTATATTTAGAATTTGATAAAAGATATAAAATGGGTTTCCTGTCACCCATGCGATAGTATGTACAAAAGATATTATTATATTATTGTTTTAAATAACATTTTATTTTCTCCAAATTCTATTGGCTAAATTATCATGCAAACAAGAATGAGACTTCAGTTGTAAACCAAAAACAAGATTGCCAAAAAATAAGAAAAATTTTTTTTAATAAAAAGAGTAGATCGTTCAGCTGGAAAGAATACCCATGAACTCTAGGCAGAAGAGAAAATTTGCAGTGACAGAAGTTTTTCTTTGGCAGCAATGATTAAGAACTTTTTAAAGCAGTGACAGGAGGTTTTGTTTGGGGCGACAGTAGCTGCAGAAACACATTCGCAACCAACGATTTTCTCCAGGTTTTACCATTGTTCTTCCTTGCATTGTAATATTTCGATTTGGCTGTCAAATGAATGCTTTATTTCCATTGTTTGGTGGGTGACTAAAATTGCTGGGCTGTCCCTATTCTTTTTATGATGGATGTTTCCCATTATTTTGGCCGCATACCTTATTTTATTGGCTGTTCTACATACTTTTCTTTCTGGCCGCATGTATTTATTGCTGGGCGTTGACTTCTTAAACAAGATGGCTTCTTTTTCCTCTGACAAAAACCTCATACCTTACCTGTATCTAGTCATCAAATGCATTGCTAAGTTTTCTTATTTTGGGTCGTTTAATTTATATGGTTGAATAGCTGCCTCCCTAAGTCATCTATATAGCTGACTAGATCGACCCAGTCATTTGTAATTTGCTTGTCTAAACTGTCTAAAACTAAGATGATAACCTTTTAATTTCATTTTGATAGAAAACTGATGGTAAAACCTTGAGATGGCCACCATAGACAATCATAGCAGACCTTGGGTTGACTATAAATCTTTTATTTTATGCAAATTGGAAAACTGTCTGTGGAAATCGATCTATTTTATTGAACAACAAATGTGAGAATAATTTTAAAAGAAAAATGGATAAAATTGTTGTATCTTCCTAAAGACATATTCCTATACATTTTTCTATTTAGAAACACTATTTTTATGCCATTATCTTAAATGACAGAAATCAGATCTAAGACCTTGTATAATTTCTTTTATTTTACCATTCTGTCACAGCTTCTGTCATTAAAGTGATAGGAGGGTTAGGGAATAGTATATACAAAACCTATTGATTAAACTGAGTAGATCCTGCTGCAAGTAAATGACAGTAAGATTAAATAGAGACAGTAGACTTCTATATTATTTTCCTTGACTACTGATGATGAAAACATATTACATGTACATTCATGATTAGAAATTGATTAAGCTATGAATTATGTTCATCTTTTTATTTCTGCAATAGCTCCTATCACAGTAGTGACAGGAGGTTTGTTTATATTATTTTTGTTGTTTTTAAAACCTCCTGTAATAGAAATAAACAGTAAGATAAGATTAATGTTTCAGGATGACTGTTATTGTAGACATTGTAACTGAATTTCAAGATTAGAAACTATATTAAACTGATAAACTTATGATTGTAAATTGTATGATTAAAAGAGATCAATTTTTGTTTGAAAGTGTATTATTTTATAAATGATATGTTGGGGAAAAGGGAATTGAATTTGATGGAAAACTTGTACTTTTGATTCTTTACTTTATTTTCTTGCTTCTTGGGGAAAGAAGTAGTTTTTATATCGAAATGTATTAGGTTGCTTTTGGGATGGCAATGCCGAATGTGGAGTTTCAGAGATGGTTTTACCTCTTTTTTGGAATTGACCAATTTACTTGAAATGATTAGATCTAATCAGAGTGACATTGAAATAGTGTTTATTGTTTAGCAAATTTATTTATTGATATCTCTGCCACATCCTATTGTGAGACAATTTGCTTTTCATTATTTAGAATTTCACATTCAGACATTAGGGTTGCATCGGGTGTTCCCTCTTGTAGTTGTTACTAGGTAGCTAGACATTTCGTGCAGGGTTGGGTTTCCTTCATTTTAGGAAGGGATCTGAGGAAGTGTAAATACTTCATGGTTGGGTGGAAAAGCACTTGGGCCATGTTCACATCTCTCGAATTGCAGGTGGTAGACCTCTTGGTTCGTGCAGCTAGAGAGTGTATTGATTTATTTTATTATTGTTGTACCTAACTATTGTACTTGATTGGATGTATTATGGTATGCTTGCCAAAGGATTTATGTATATTATTTTATAGTGCTTGTTACCTGGTTTGAGCACGAGTTTATGTAAGACTTAAATGACATTGAGATTCTTATTTATGAGATTATCTTTTATTGAGATGTTGTGATTAAGCGGATTAATTACACTTTTTTATCTTTGAATGTGGTATCTAAGTGGATTATTTACACCTTTTGATTTTGGTTATTGCGATGTTGTATTTAAGTGGATTATTTACTTCATTTATTTTTGAGTTGGTTTAAATGTTGTTACATGGCTTGTGAGACTTTACAAAAGCACAATCCTCTCCATGTCACAAGAAAGAGTTTGCACCCCCTGCTCAGGAGAAAGAACTAGCAAAGCATTTTGAGGAAAAGGAAAAAAGTTCAAAAAGGCATTGGGTAGAAAAGAAGGATGAAAAGTCCATGTTAGTTCAAACAACTTTTCATGCCAAAGGACAAGGTAATCCTTGGGTGATGGATAGTGGATGCACTAGTCATATGATTGGAGATAAGAGCAAGTTCACCATTCTGGAGAAATTTAATGGTAGTTCTGTCAAGTTTGGTGATAACACCACTACTAAGATATCTAGAAAAGGCACATTATGCATAGATGGTAAAACCAATGCCCAAGATGCGTTGTACATAGAGGGATTACAACATAATTTACTTAGTGTCAACAAAATGTGTGGAAATGGATACAATGTATTATTTCATACTGGTGGATGTGAGATAAGAAAAGCTAGCTCTGGAAGACTTGTTGCTGAGGAAAATAGAACAAATAACAATCTATACCATCTGAAGGAGGTGAAGGGTGAAAGATGTTTTCTAGAGCAAACTGATAAGAGTTATTTATGGAACAAAAGGATGGGCCACATCAACTTTGACCATCTAGTGAAGGTTAGAAAAAAGAATGCAGTTAGACATATGCCTAGCATTGGCAAGCTAGAAAATTCCTTCTGTAAATAATGTCAAGAAAGGAAGCAAATAAGGGTCAGTTTGAACTCAAAGGACTATTCAACTTCAAAACCTCTTGAGATAATACATATAGACTTGTGTGGACCAACCAGAACCAAAATCATCAATGGAGAAAGGTATTTCATGTTGCTGATAGATGATTATTCAAGAATGACATGGGTAACTTTTCTTAAAGATAAATCTCAAGCTTTACAAAGATTTAAAATCTTTAAGGCTAGGGTTGAAAATGAGATTGGGTCAAGGATAAAATTCTTAAGTTCTGACAAAGGTGGAGAATTCACTTCTAATAAATTTGATCAATAATGTGAAAAGCATGGGATTAAAAGACATTTTTCCGCAACTAGGGCTCCTCAAAAAAATGGAGTTGTTGAGAGACAGAACAAAACTATCCAAGATATGGCTAGAACAATGTTGAACAAAGCCAAATTGCCTAATAGATATTGGAAGGAAGCAATTCTTACTACTATTTACATTATTAATAGAGGACAATCAAGAGTAAATCATGATAAGACTCCATATGACTTGTGGACAGGCAAACCTCCATCTGTGAAGTATTTTAAAATATTTGGAAGTAGATGTTTTATAAAATGGGATGAAGATACCTTGAGTAAATTTGAGACAAGAGATGATGAGGGAACATTTCTTGGTTACTCAACTACAAGCAAAGCCTATAAATACTATAATAAAAGGTTGCAAAATATTGTTGAAAGTGTCAATGTTAGAGTGGATGAAGACTTCTCTCAACTATCACATGGAAATGACTTGTATTCAAAGGTTCCTATTTATGATGATGAAGAAGAAGAAGTTGCAAAAGAAGAGTCACAAGAGAAGAGTGAGAAAAGTGATGTTGATGAAGAAGAGAAACCAAAGTCTACTCCAAATGCTCCACCCAAGTATGTAAAAAAAAATCATTTTGTGAATCAGATTCTTGGAAATAAATCTGATGGTGTCATGACAAGGAAAAAGCTAAAGCTAGCACAACAAGAACAAGTAAACTATGCTTTATTGTCTAAAATAAAACCTAAATCTTATGAAGAAGCTAGTAAAGATGAAAATTAGATTGAATCCATGAAAGAAGAACTTAGTTAAATAGAGAAAAATTAGACTTGGGAACTTGTTCCAAGGCTTGCTGATAAGAATGTCATTGGCACAAAATGAGTGTTTGGAAATAAACTGAATGAAGATGGGCATATAACTAGAAACAAAGCTAGATTAGTCTACAAGGGATATGCTTAGGTTGAGGGCATAGATTTTGATGAGACATTTGCACCTATGGCTAGGCTTGAATCCATTAGAATGTTTCTTAAATATTTAGTTTATAAATGTTTCAAGGTGTACCAGATGGATGTGAAATCTACATTTCTCAACGGCTATTTGGATGAGGAAGTTTATATAGAGCAACCTAAAGGATTCCAAGTGACTGAAAATAATGACTATGTGTGCAGATTGAAGAAGGTGCAATATGGTCTAAAAAAGCTCCTCGGGCTTGGTACTCCAGATTGGACAAATATCTTCAACAACAAGGTTATAAGAAAGGTATAGTTGCCAACAATTTGTATTTTAAAACTGAAAGTAATCATATGCTGATTATTATTGTTTATGTTGATGATATAATATTTGGTGGAGGTAGTGACAAAATGTGTAGAGAGTTTGTTGACGCTATGCAGAAAGAGTTTGATATGTCAATGCTAGGATAATTACCAATTTTTTCTTGGTTTACAGGTCAATTAATTAGACATAGGGATTTTCATTTCTCAAACAAAGTATGTGAAGGATATTCTAAAAAAATTCAAGATGGAAGATTACAAGCCAGTTAGTAGACCTATGGTCACTGGGTGTAAGCTTAGAAAAGATGATGAATCTGCTTTAGCAGATCAAACTTTGTATAGATCTATGATTGGAAGTCTCTTGTATCTCACAACAACAAGGCCTGACATCATGCAAGTTGTTTGCATGGTAGCTAGATTTCAAGATGCTCCTAAGGAAACACATGTCAAAGCTGTGAAGCAAATATTCAGATACTTGAAGAGTATAGTAGATTATGGTCTATGGTATCCTGTTGGTGATGATTTCACTTTAACTGCATACACATATGTAGATTGGGTTGGTTGTGTCGATGACAGAAAAAGCACTAGTGGTGGTGCATTATTTCTAGGAGATAGATTGGTAGCTTAGTTAAGTAAGAAACAAGAATCATTCTCTTTGTCAATAGTTGAAGTTGAATATATAGTTGTTGTATCTTGTTGTACTTAGGTATTATGGATGAAACAAACATTGCAAGATATCAAGGTGGATTTTAATGAGCCAGACAACATTCTTTGTGGTAATACTAGTGCAATAAACATCTCAAAGAATCCGGTTATGCATTCAAGGACCAAGCACATATCCATTAAATATCATTTTCTCAGGGAGAAATTTGTTGAATAGGAAGTCAAGTTGGAATATGTTCAAACAAAAGAACAACTGACAGATATCTTTACAAAACCTCTTCCAAAGGTTGGACATTTGCATAGCTCAAGCAAAAGTTAGGAGTTGATCCTACTCCTATCTCTAATTAAATATAGACTATATTCATCAAGGGGGAGTATCTTAGAGTATTTCTTTATCCCTAGTACCGCAGTTGTCCTAAAGGATGATTGTTCTCAGGGGGAGTAAGTTGGCATTGTTATTTTTCTAAGTCCCTTTGTAATTGATGTCAAAGGGGGAGAATTTTGTAGCATGTTCATAGCAAAGTGTTAATGCATGTTGCAAGGGGGAGAAGTGCTAAATGCACGTTCGCAAGGGGGAGAACAATATGGTTGTCATGATCAATTTAGATTCAGGTGTTGCCATCAATGACAAAGGGGGAGATTGTTGAAATTGTTGTCATTGATGTCAAAGCAAGGAGCAATCGACATATTAAGGAGCGATCAACAAACTGTTCTAAACCTAACCCAAGTGAAGTTTGTTGACAAAATATCCTCGATCTAAACTTGTTGGCAAAATGTCCTCGATCCAAACTTGCTTTATGGCAAAACATCTTATTTTGGAAGAAAAGACAAGTACATGTCTTATATTAACAAAATGTGTTATGTTGGCAAAATGTGCTCAATTTGAACCTATTTAAACTTATATCAGCAAAGTTATTATGTTGTGAACTTGTTCGCAAGTTCAAATTTTTGCTGATTTATTGACAAAGTAGGAAACATAAAGCAAAGGTTTAAAGTGCTCATAGTTAAGCACTATTGGGAAAGTCTCAATATCTCAAACTAGTTTGCAAGTTTAGTTTTTTTCTGATTTGTTGACTAGCTAACTATGGCTTATGAAAGTACGTTATAATGTGTTTTGAGAAGGCAAAGTCTTTGGGAAGGTTTTGAAGAGAAGCAAAGCATTTTAAGTAGTTGTCGGTAAAGTAAATCAAAGACTAACTGTTGGAATTAGGCCAGAAAACTGAGAAGGGGGGGGAAATCAGTTGTCCCACAAATTTAACCAATTTCTAATTTTAATCTTCTTTCACAACTTACAAATAGATTAATGATGTAAACATTAAAGCATGAATCAACAACACATGAGCAGAAACAAAATGAACACACTTGACACCAAGATTTTTAATGTCGAAACCCGGTTAAGGGAAAACCACGGTGGGGGTTAACCCACAAGATTCATACCTTGTTAAAAGTACTTGAAAGAAATGGGAAGGTACTTGCCTTCAGGCACACTGCTTAGAGCTCACTGCTCAAAGAGGCTCACTACCTACAAGAATTTGTTTAATATAGAAAGATTTAACTGAGAAATAACATCTTTATCATGCCTGGTTCAGTCTCAATGAAATCTCACAAAACTTCTACTCTACCCCCAAACACTTCTTCACTATCTCTTCATCCTTTGCTTCTCTAGTTCTTCTGCTTCTCCTCTCTTCTGCTTTGCCTCTGTACCTTTCTTATGATTTTATCATTTTTGCACAAGGATAAATTTCCACAACTCATCAACAAGTATTTATACGCTTCATCAACCTTGGAATGAACATCAAGGTCGGCTTGACTTAATGCAGATCATGATACCATCGGACAAACATGGCTGGGGCTTAAATCTTTCTCAAACAATACGCCATGCTCTAGAGAATTTCTCTAAGATCATTTGCAACACGCTTGAATCATCCGATCGACTGAGATTGGGAAAAACAACAACATCAAGGAAGAAAACTTCAACAACAAGCTTAATCTTCAATGCGGACCTCTAACATAGCAAGCACACAATCCAGAGACCTCCACAAGCACATTAAATTCAGAAATAACATCCGCACTACTCCAAATCAACAAAATCACTTGCATCTTCATATGGAACCTCAAGAACATTGTCTGTCATGACTATCACACTAGAAAGATTTCTTGTGGACCTCCAAACCACAAACCACTTGAGTTGATGATAAACAATGAATTCCAAAACATGCCTCTAGATCCGTAGATCATAATATTTCAATGTGGAGCAATCTAAACCAATTTACTATCACTTTGTCTCTTCTGAACACAACAAAACCTAGTTCTACTTAGATGGCCATAGCTTCTTCAAATCTTCATGCGAACCTCTCAAAACTTAACTGAGCTACTTCAGACAATCCTCTACATAGCCATATGGTCCACATACATTGATCTTCATTAATTTTCTCAATATCCGCAACATTCTAGTCTTCTAAACAGGCAACAAAATAGGATACATTTGACACCAATGGCAACATGGATATGTTGACATCAATGACAACACTGATTAGGCACATATTTGCAACAATCAGCCCCTTTTTCATTGATGGCAACATATGATGTGAAAAAATGATTCAAACATCAAGACAAGAACTTCTCCCCCTTTCTCTTATCACACCTGCAACCATTTTTCTTTACAACTCCCCCTTTTTCCAGCAACTAGTTTTTCACATGACTTCTCCCCCCTTTGACATCAATGGCAAAGGGCACATATTTGCAACCTTTTATCCCCCTTTTTGTTTTAGACTGATCTCTAAAATTTGCATACTAACTACTCCCCCTGAGTAGTATCTCCTTAACATCAATCTAGATCACCAGATATGACTATGAATTCCATCAAACTGATGCACCCTAGTGCATCTTAGTTCTGATTAGGAGGGGTAATAACCCCTAACTTCTCTCTGAGATACTCAAAAGTATCCTTGGGTAGAGGCTTAGTGAAAATATCCGCAATCTGATCCTTTCAAGAAATAAACTCCAATCTAACTTCATTCTCATTAACCTTCTCTGTCAAGAAGTGAAACTTGATTGATATATGTTTTGTCTTTGAATGCAACACCGGATTCTTTGAGATGCTTATTGCACTTGAATTATCACAGAAGATTGTAACAAGCTCCTCAAACATAATTCTAATGTCTCTCAACATTTGCTTCATCAACAGAACTTGAGTACAATTGTTTGCTGCAACTATGTACTCTACCTCTGTAGTAGAAAGAGATATTGCCTCTTCCTTTTTGCTCATCCAAGAAACCAATCTCCTTCCCAAAATGAATGCACCACCACTAGTACTTTTTTTGTCATCCACATCTCCTGCCTAATCAGCATCTATGTATGCATGAAGAGTGAAGTTATTATCCTTTGGATACCATAATCCATAATCAAGTGTCCCTTTGAGATATCTAAAATTTTTTTTGACTGCTACAACATGGGATTCTCTAGGATCAGCTTGAAATCTAGCAACAAGTCCAACTGTATTCATGATATTAGGTCTAGTTTGAGTCAGATAGAGCAGTCCTCTAATCATTGATCTATACCTTTTCTGATTTGCCTTAGGGAAGTCATCATCTTTACACAAATTACATCTAGTTACCATGGGTGTACCCACAGGCTTTGAATCTTCCATTCTAAACTTTTTCAACAATTCTCTCACATACTTATACCTTTATCTAACTAAATGATTTGCAGACCTAAGAAGAAATTCATTTCACCAAACATGGACATCTCAAATTCACTCTACATCTGATCAGCAAATGTTTTGCACATACCCTTATTTCCACCAAAAATGATATCATCAACAAATACCTCAACAATCAGAATGTGCTCATGATCAATCTTGAAGTAAAGATTACTGTCAGCAGTGCCTTTGCTATATCCTAGTTTTAGCAGATCCTTATCTAATCTTGCATACTAGGCTCTTGGGGCTTGTTTGAGTCCATACAATGCTTTCCTCAACCCGCAGACCATATTTCTTTGATCAGACAATTGAAATCCTTTCGGTTGCTCAATGTAGGCTTCTTCTCCCAATTCTCTATTCAAGAATGCTAACTTGACATCCATCTGATAGACCTTGAAATCTTTGTAAGTAGCAAATGCAAGAAATAATATGATTGCCTCTATTCTTGCCACCGGAGAAAAAGTTTCTTCAAAATCAATTCCTTCTACTTGAGAATATCCTTTGCATACCAGCCTTGCTTTGTTTCTTACAACTTCACCATTTTTATTTAGTTTATTTCAGAAGACCCATTTAGTTCCAATCACATTTTTATCTTCAGGTCTAGGAACAAGATTCCAAGTGTGATTCTTGTCAATTGCATTAATTCTTCTTCCATGGTTTTTACCCAATTTTCATCATTGCAAGCTTCACTTACTAATTTTGGTTCAATCTTTGAAATCAAACAAATCTCCTCTTGATCTTCAACAATTCTTCTTCTAGTTTGAACACCATTATTTCTATCTCCTATGATATGATCTTCAGGATGATTCAATCTTACATACCTAGGAGTTTTGGGATTTACTTGAACCTCTATTTCTTGAGCTTGTTCCTCAACATCTGCACCATCCTCTTGAGTCACTAGATTTTTTAGATCAATTTGGATCTGAGTCTGGATTTGAACTTGCCTTCCTTGACTTTGACTTTCATCTTGATCATCTGAATCATATCTGCAAGACCTGGAATGTCCATCTTTGCTCTCATCAACTCTAACATTTGCACTTTCAACAATCTTTTTCAATATCTTGTTAAAACATCGGTATGCCTTGCTTTGAGTAGAGTAACCTAGAAATATTCCTTCATCACTTCTTGCATCAAACTTGCCTAGATCCTCATCTCTTTTGATATAGCATTTACTATCAAAAACTCTAAAATATTTCATAGTAGGAGGATGACCAAACCATAGTTCATAAGGGGTCTTACTAGAATTACCTTTGATATGCACCCGGTTAAGAGTGTAGACAACAATACTCACAACTTCTCTCCAATAGACTTGAGGAACATTTGCTTCCATCATCATGGTCTAGCAGCTTCTCGAATGGTCTGGTTCTTTCTTTCCACAACTCCATTCTGCTGAGGAGTCCTAGGAGTAGATAACTGACTTTTTATTCCTTGCTTTTCACAGAATGAATCAAACTCACCGGAGGTAAACTCTCCACCTCTGTCGGATCTCAAACACTTTATCTTCATACCAATCTCATTCTCCACCATGACTTTGAACACTTTGAATTTTTCAAGAGCTTCTAATTTTTCTTTCAGGAAGGTTACCCACATCATCTAGGAGTAATCATCAATTAGCAACATAAAATATCTGTCTCCTTGCACACTCCTAATTCTAGTAGGACCACAAAGATCAGTATGCATGAGTTCCAACAATCCACTTGAAGACTATTCTTTATTCTTGAATGAAGTTCTATTCTGTTTACCTAATTGACATTCTCTGCATATGCTATCAATAGGTTTCACAAGTCTTGGAAGATCTCTTATAGCCTGAGTGGAACTTATATTGACAATGTTATCAAAATTCACATGACACATTCTCCTATGCCAGAGCTAACTCTAATCAACCTGAGAAATCAAGCAACTTTTACCAGAACTGCTTAAATGAAAGATGTTACCTCTACTCTGAGTACTAGATGCAATTTCAGTCCTGGAGCTTTCCAAGATTTTGCATTTTCCATCCTTGAATCGGAGATCATAACCCTTGTCAACCAACTGTCCAACACTAAGAAGATTATGCTATAATCCTTCCACATACAAATCATTAGTGTTATTCTTACCATCAAAGAGATGGATCCTCTACCACAGATTCTACCAGTTGAATTGTCTCCAAACTTCACAATTCCACCTTCATATTTTTCAAAGATTACAAACTTGCTTTTATCACTAGTCATATGATGAGAACATCCACTGTCAATTACCCATTCATCTTTTTCTAGAACCTGAGCAACCAAGGCACTTTCCACATTTGCACAACTAGCAGATTTAGTAGGCACCAGATCTTCTTCTTTGATAGCAATGAACACCCAATCATTTTCTGTGGAACCTCCATGATCAGATTCATCATCTGTGACTCCCTCTTCACCAGCTTCTTGGACATAGTAGCATTTCTTCTAAACTCTAGGTCTGTTAGGGTTTGGTTTTGAACCTCTCTCTGGACACCTTGAGGCAAAATGACCAATCTTATTACAAGAAAAACATTTGAATGGCAACTTTCCTTCATACTTACTGGATCCTCTTGGCAATCTTTTGGCAAAAAGGGCTTCAAGTTCATCAAACTTGGTTTCATCATCTTCAAGATCCTTCCTTGTCTTGTCAAATCTGTTTGATCTTCTTGAAGAGCTTTCACCTGGATCATATCTTTGTTTTCCATGAATACTAGCTTTAAATGCAGATTTAGACTTAGGAAGAGAATCACCCATCTCACTCATTTCAAATGTTGAAAGCTTATGAACCAACTGATCCCTTGTAATAGTTGTCACAGTCCTAATCTCTTCAATGGCAGCAACTTTATGCTTGTATGCCAGAGGTAAGGATCTAAGCACTTTGGCAACAAACTCTGATTCTTTCAATACTCCACCAGCACTCCTAATACTAGTCACAAGTTTATTCACCTTCTGCATGTAGGAAGTAATGTTTTCATCTTCGCTCATCATCAATCTTTCATATTTACCCTTCAGACTCTGTAGCTTGGCAAATTTAACATATTTATCACCTTCATATAGAGTTTTGAGCTTATTCCAAATTTCATGAGCATTTTTAAATTCTAAGACATTTGTCATTTTTGAATCAGTCAGGGCACTTAACAACGCTTCTTTAGCTTGAATGTTGTGTTCAGCATCCTTAAGTTTGTCTAGAGTTGTAGGGCCATTCTTCAGAACCTTATACTCATCCTTAGTTATCAGCCAAAAGGTATCACCCATACATTGTAAGTGACACTCCATGCACTTCTTCCATAGAGGGTAATTCATTCCATCAAACCTTAGACTATCTTTCTTGTAAGTCTACATCTTGGATCTCCTCAAGCGGTCAGGCTTCTTCTAGAGGAACCGGATCTGATACCAATTGTTGGAATTAGGCTGGGCAACTAAGAGGGGGGGTGAATCAGTTGTCCCACAAATTTAACCAATTTATGATTCTAATCTTCTTTCACAACTTACAAAGATATTAATGATGTAAACATTAAAGCATGAATCAACAACACATGAGCAGAAACAAAATGAACACAACTGACACCAACATTTTTAACATGGAAACCTAATTAAGAGAAAACCACGGTGGAGGTTAACCCACAAGATTCATACCCTATTCAAAGTACTTGAAAGAAATGGGAAGGCACTTGCCTTCGGGTGCACTGGCCAGAGTTCACTGCTCAAAGAGGCTCACTGCCTACAAGAATTTGTTTAATATAGAAAGATTTAACTAAGAAATAGCATCTTTATCATGCTTGGTTCAGTCCCATTGAAAGCTCACAAAACTTTTACTATGCCCAAACACTTATTCACTATCTCTTTATCCTTTGCTTCTCTTGTTCTTTTTCTTCTCCTCTCTTCTACTCTACCTCTGTAACTTTCTTATGATTTTATCATTTTCACACAAAGACAAATTTCCACAACTCATCAACAAGTATTTATATGCTTTATCAACCTTGGAATGAACATCAAGGTCAGCTTGACTTAATGTGGATGACTATACCGTCGGCCAAACATGGCTGGGGCTTAAATCTTCCTCAAAAAATATGCCACACTCTAGAGAATTGCTCTAAGATCATTTGCAACACGCTTGGATGATCCGGTTGGCCAAGACTGGGAAAAACAACAACATCAAGGAAGAAAATTTCAACAATGAGCTCAATCTTTTATGCGGACCTCCAACACAACAGGCATACGATCCAAAGACCTCCACAAGCACATTAAATTCAGCAATAACATCAGCACTACTCCAAATCAACAGAATCACTTGCATCTTCATCTGAAACCTCAAGAACATTGTCTTCCATGACTGTCACACTAGAAAGATTGCTTGTAGACCTCCAAACCATGAACCACTTGAGTTGATGATACACAATGAATTCCAAAACATGCCTCTAGATCCACAAATCATAATATTTCAATGCAGAGCAATCTGGACCATTACTGTCACTCTGTCTCTTCTGAACATAGCAAAACCTGGTTCTACTCAGATGGCCATAGCTTCTTCAAATCTTCATGCAAACCTCTCAAAGCTTAACTGGAGCTACTTCAGACAATCCTCTACATAGCCATATGGTCCGCATACATTGACCTTCATTAATTTTCTCAATATCCTCAACATTCCAGTCTTATAAACAGGCAACAAAATAGGATACAGTTGACACCAATGACAATAGGGATATGTTGACATCAATGACAATGCCGATTAGGCACATATTTGCAACACTAACTAGTTTGAAAGTTAGTATTTTTCTCGATTCACTAACTAGGTGATATTTGGCCAAGATTGGATAGTGTGTGGAGTGAGAAAGGTAGTTCGTGATTTAAGAAAATTGTTGATAAAGAGAAGGAGTTGATGAAATGGCCAAGTTTGGGATTTTTTACTTTCATCGATAAAGGCAATAGAGGCATTAGTTTGAGTTAGCAAGAATTTGCCAATAGAAGGTATGAAGGCTAAAGATAAGGAAAGTTTGGAGAAGATAGTTTTTGTTGATAGAGACAACAAACATGTTCAAAGAGTTGGTTCGTGAAATGGCTACTTTGCTGATAAAGTGTGCTAAAGGCCCAATTTTTGAAAAAGCAATATTTACCAATAAAGGCATAAGGAGATAGAGTTAAAGTCTGAGGTTCTTACATTTGAGAATTTGCCGATAACAAAGGAAATAAGGGTAAGTTCAAAATAGTATACTTTTGCTGATAAAGTGTTGAAAGAGACATTTCTAAAAAGTGTATTTTTGCCAATAGAGAAGGAGATGGCTTTAGTTCAGAAATGTGTGGTTTCCTTGACAAAGGGGGATTAAGGCCAAGTTTTGAAAACACAATTTTTTTTGATAAAATGCATATAAGGGAATTTTGGGTGATTGAGGACAAAGTTTTTAAAAAGACAACTTTTGCTGATGAAAGTGACAAAAGGATAAGTTTGTCATATCGAGTTTTTTCTGATAAACAACATGTCTAGCATCACACCTACAGGGCCATATCAATATTAATTTATTTCCACTATATATTTCTGAGCCATAAGTTAGGTGCGCGATAGTTAAACTGATTGTGATTTGTTATGAAATAACTTGAAACTATCAATGTACAATTTTTTAGCGATTGCTGGCAGTTCAACTGTGGAGAAGGATGTGTTTTTATACACATTGAATATGTGGTGAAGAGGTTACTCACTAAATTAAATATCTTTCATTCACATGTTTAGAGGGAAGAGGTTGCACAAACATACAGATGTTCATAGGTAGATTGTGTTGAAGGAGGTTTGTAAAAGAGTGCAGAGAATGCAAAGAGCGTAAAGAGCAGTATTTTGTGTTAATGAAAACATAGAGTACAAGAGTGTGGATGAGATTTTATATGAATTGACAACTACATTTATAGGTTAGTGAAGAACCAGTGACTGCGTATCAGAATTTGTAAGGATTCAAGGGTTGGTGCTCAATAGGTGTATAGTGTACCTAAAGGTTGAAGCCTCAAAACATTGTCTTGGGTGTCAATGTACCTGTAAGTTGGTGCTTACAAAACATTTGTAAAATCTTTTATTGTGAGGTTGGATTTGAGTAGTAGACTCAAGCAACATTCTCACCATGGTTTTTGCCATTCTTGGTTTTCCACATAAAATCTGGTGTTTTATTACGTGTGTGTGATTTTTACATGTGCTTTTCATTTTTTATTCATGGTTGCATTTTAAAGTTTTAAAATACACTGATTTACCCCCTCTCTTAGTGTATTAGTGTTCTTTCAACAAGAAGGTGTTAATTATTATTTATTACGTTGCACAAAAGAAAAGATGAAGTTAACAAAACCATAAACAAGTGATGAATGTTGTTTCCAACATGTTTAGTTGTAGTGCAAGGGACATATCTCAAATAAGTTGAAATTGTTCAAAGTTAGAATTATTTTATTGATTACCAACCTCACAACATGATGTATCTGTATAGCCACCTAGTAATTGCTACTTGCATGTCTCTTCACCAAGTTCCACGTGCATGTGGATGTTATAAGTGGAGACTAGATAGAGATGACCATTAAAAATATTAGATGTTATTGAAGAGTGAGTTGAACCAATGGATGTGGTATGAAAAATGTGGACGACAACTTCTATTTCATTTCAAGTAGTCACTAGAACTGCTATGGTAAAATATTGCCTTAGGTAGACACTAGGTGCCATAGGTCTACTAGATCTCAAGTGTCTTGTCTAAATTTTAAATTATTTTAATTTATGCTTCAATAATTCTTTCATTTAATTTTAATTTCGATGGTTCTTAAAAAATTTAGAATTCATGATTTTTAGCTTCTATTTTTTTTACATTTCATGGTGGCAAGAGATTTATTTTTGCAATCACGTAGCTCAGAGTATTTGAAGTTATTGTTTCATTTTAGGTATGATCTCTACACTATCTACCATAATATTATATTATATGTAGTCTTTAAGTTAAGTGTATTAGATGTCTTAGAATGATATATATATCTAATAGGTGTCTTAGATGTCTTAGATCTATAGACTAGAATCTAGGTGTCTTAGGTCTACTACGTGTACTAGAAAATATAAATATGTCTTATATATGCTTTACATCTTGACTAGAATAAGGCGTAAAATCTAGGTGTCTTAGGTCTACTACGTCTAGAGACTTGAATACGTTATAAAATCTAGGTGCCTTAGGTCTACTAGGTCTAGAGACTAGAATAAGGTATAAAATTTAGGTGTCCTAGGTCTACTGCATCTACTAGAAAATATAGATATGTCTTAGATATGTGTTAGATATGTCTTAGGTCTAGAGTAGAATAAGATATAAAATCTAGGTGTCTTAGGTCTACTACATCTAGCAAATCTAAATATGTATTAAATGTCTTAGGTCTAAACTAGAATAAGGTATAAAATCTAGGTGTATTAGGTTTACTATGTCTACTATAAAATCTAGATATGTCTTACATCTAGTTGAATAGGTGTCGAAGGTCTTAGGTGATGCCAGATGAGCTTCCACCTACACACAATTGACTCTGTGAGTACAAAATACATATTTTTGAAACCCTAGTAAGTTTCCTGCTATTCATGTGAGTTTTTTATCATTAGAAATTTATAAAACATAACTTTGTAGAACTACATTTAAAAAGTCGTGTGTGAGTTTAATTATCATTCAGGTCTCAAACTTAACAAGTGTCTTCTATCTAGTTCATTTATATTCAAATAAGATGAACATGCATCTTGAATCTTTGGTATATATTATGGATATACATGAACAAATACAAAATACAAAATTCATTTTTTATTTACCTTGTTTAATTCATTCATTTTTTTTCTTTCCAATCCAATGTAATGATTGCTTAAGAAAAATGTAGGTTGAAAACACATTTATTTCAACCTCCACATATTTAATTCATGATTTGAGTGTGTGAGGGGAAGAATGAGAGTTAGCTTCAAATGAATAAAAACACAACAAAAACCCAAACATCAATAGAATGTGAAGATAAAGAGGAATCAAACCAAAGAAGTAGAAATACTTACAAAACCCATTTACCTGTCGTTTTCCATTGTTGCCTATCTTGCTTTGATCTTGATTGAAGCCCTCAGAAGCTCTTTTTAGCTTGCTTGCTTGTTTGAAGATGCCAAAGGAAAAATGGCTATTGATACTTTGTGTGATGGAAGATGAGCATCAACACATAATCATGAATGATACTTAGAATGGACTTGAGAAGAGTAGAATGAGAGAATTTTGAGTATAGATTTGATGCAATAATGAATCCTCCGTAATGGCTTAGAAGAGGGTTCTATTTATAGAATTTCTGAAAATAGAACGGAGGGTGAGGATTAACAGATGAGATCAATGGCTAGGAATAAAAGTGAATCTTTAATTCATAATGGGTGAATTAAAAATCTTTTATTTGAAAATAGTGGATTATGACAATTGAATTAAATATTCAATTGTTGGGAAGAGTGGGGAACATTTGAATTAAAAATTCAATTGTTGGGAAGAGTGGAGAATAATGGGGAACATTTGAATTAAAAATTCAATTGTTGGGAAGAGTGGGGAACATTTGAATTAAATATTCCATTTGTGAAGGCTAGTGGGGAACATTGAATTAAATATTCCATTTGTGAAGGATAATTGATTTAATGATTTATTTTGGAAAATGGAGGAAATTAGCTAATTAAATATTAGGAATATTTAATTATATGTGCAACATGGTGAAGTGGATTTTTAGGGGATTTTAATTGATGTGAGATATAAGAAGAATTTAGGGAATTTAATTAAATAAAATGGCTTTATTTAATTATGGGATAATGAGCCAATTAACTAAATGTATAACATTTATTTAACTGCCAGAAGAAAATAAGAATTAAGATAAATATTAAATATTTACTTAATTCAACCCGAGCCAATTTTAGGTGTATACATTTTGCCCCTCTTTGAAGCAATGTGTTTTATCACGTTGTTTCAAAGAATAAGAATTTTTGACAATGATACATGCCTCAGTTTTTTTTTACCCCTGGTACAAGTTTAACGACAGGATGCCCCCTCGGGAGATTGGAAGGGGAGAAGGCGGCAGGTATGAGACGGACAATCTCACGATAAGAAGAAGGCGAAGAATTGGGTTAGGATGGAGAAAAATGGGGTATGGTTCGGAGAAACAGCCATGGGATGTAGTCATAGAGTCACATAGACCAATATGGGTCACTTGCTATATATAGGAGTTGGGTCCACACAAACTATTCATTTGTACACTTGGCCATAGTTGATTTGTCCTCTGGAGAGCTTAGGAGAGCATGGCAGCCAGAGAGATGGATATTCCGCGCGAGCAGCATCGGTTTGAGAGGGTTTGACGGTTTGATCGGCCAGTAGATGCAGGACCCCCGGTATGTAGTTCTTCAAAACTTGTCGAAAGTCAATTTTTGTGCATATTAATGGCTACGAAAACCAACTAGAATAAATGCGCAAAAACCCTAGTTTTACGCATATGCACTCCTAAATTGCGCATATGTTGCAGGATTGCGCATGCATGCTGCGGAATGGCGCATTCATGTACTTTGTGCTTTTGTAACTGAAATGTGTGCATTTGTATGTTTTGCGCATTTTCTCTAATAAGTTGCACATATGCACTATGAGTTTACACATATGATTAGCATTGCGCATTCAAGTTATGACATTGTGCATATGTAGGGAAATTGTGCATTTGCGCTAATAGGTTGCGCATGTGCCAGAATGGCACATACGTGATAGGGAGTTGCGCCTTTATGGTGAAATTGCGCTTTTGTTATGAAATTGCACATTTGCCGCCTATATTTGCGCATTTGTATTGTTAGGCACATCAGTTTGACTTAACAAAATTAACCCAATTGGCATCCTGAGCGATGTATCAATTGATTAGCGATCTCTGAGATTGATGAGAATCTAGTCGAGAGATGATATGCTGTTTTGATTAATTTGATATGTTGAGCCAATGATAGGGAAATGGCGTATGTGCCACCTGTAGGCCAATCAGTTGCCTTAACAAAATTAACCCAATTGGCATCTTGATCGATGCATCAATTGATTAGCAATCTCTGAGATTGTTGAGAATCTAGTTGAGAGATGATATGTTGTTTTGATTAATTTGATATGTTGAGCCAATGATAGGATAGCTTGATTGCTTGGAGTAGGTTGTAGATATGGATTTGGATTTTTGCTGACAGTATGCGTTTCTTGGTTGCAGGAGGATATTCGGGACATGTTGACATTGTGAGAGTTGTTCCCGTTGCTGTTGTTGTAGCAGTATATGCTGACCGAGATGGAGCGGGAGGCTCTAGGTGCTATGGGTTTGTATCATGTGTTCTTTATGCCTGAGGTTCGCATGAACCGGGCGATGGTGACTACTGTCATGGAGCGATTTCATAGTGAGGATGGGACCTTCCATTTTCTGACGAGAGAGATGGCCATTACTCTGGATGATGTGTATCAAATTCTGCACCTCCCGATTTAGGGAGAGTTGGTTGAGTACGAGTCACAGTGTGGCGCTAGGCTAGAGGAGTGCAGATTTGTTATTGATGATCCCAAGTTGGCAGCGGAGGAGATCTCATGGCAGGACATGCATGACTGTTATGATTACTTCCCAGGCATAGTGGCTGGACTGATCGGTGGCGTAGTATGCCCCAATAGGAGAGCGCACGGCTTCCCCATTGGCTAGGGACAGATGCTGGAGAGTATGATCATCGACGAGACCCGGTATGCATGGGGTGTGTGCGTGCTTGCACACCTATACAGAGACATGCATCAAGCAGTGTATCATCGAGGCTCTGGGTTAGCCATAGGTGGGTTGCTCTTACAGTTTTGGTTGTGGGAGCACATTGTGATCACGTGGCCGATCTACGTATTTCATAGGCAGAGGGGTGAGCCTTATTGTTACGGTTATGTAGGTGTGATTTCCCAGCACAGGTTGGGGAGGCTTGAGTACTGGAGGCATGCCTTTGATGGAGTGGATGCAGTTGTCTAGCGGCCATACATTGACTGCGAGGTATGGGATGACGAGGCAGATGAGCTCCCCTATTGTTTCTAGATGAGGTGGCTGATTGGCCAGACTCGGTTCATTTTGGAGCAGCAAATTGTCAGCCGAGTGCAGAGACAGTTTGGCTGAGTTTAGGGCAGACCACAGGGAGAGGCCCATTTTACCAGGACATACACCGAGCGGTATAGGTGGGGTCCTGTGGCATCCTATGAGGAGGCATTGGCTGATTTTCAACATATTCCTTATGCAGCCTGGCCGATGCAGAGAGATATAGTCGACGCTGGCATGACGCCAGACTATGAGGAGTGGTTTGCCACACATCCGTTTCCTCGCTACTCAGGACCTGGAGAGGTAGCTCCTCATATTGATGAGGGTGACTCAGACGGAGGTGATGGAGGTGGCGGGGGGAGGGGAGGACAGAGGAGGAGGCAGAGAGGAGATGGAGGAGGAGGTGGGAACGGAGGAGGAGGCCAGTCGAGACAACAGCGGAGGTTAGGAGAGGGCCAGGTAGGGCAGCAGGCAGCTGCAGGACAGGCATAGGTGTTAGTGGCAGTGTCAGGACAGATGCCACCGCCTCGACAAGTGGCACAACTGATACAGGGACAGGTGCTGGTGCAACAGTTGGCACAGGCTGAGTAGGCTCCACAACCTGATGTGTCGCAGCAGGTTCTGATTTCTTTATAGACCCAAATTAGGCAGCTGAGGGCTCATTTAAGAGCAACGAAGTCACGACAGGATGCAGACACAACTCGAATATCCGAGTTGAGCAGGGAGAGAGATGCAGCCTTAGCTAGTATGCGGGCTACGATATTAGAGCGGGGTGCAGCCATGATGGCCATGGGTACTGATGGGACCACTAGCTTCTTGATGGCACAGGTACAACAGGCACAGGCCCAGATAGCGCAGTTGCAGAGTGATCTGACTAGAGCTCAAGCACAGACTCAGTATTACTAGGGGTTATATCATGGTGCTGTGCCAGCGAGTCAGAGAGCTGCGACCTTCTGGAGCCAGTCAGAGGCAGCGCAGACAGCAGGTGGGTCTCGGTCTGTGGGCTCAGTGAGGGGTCCACCACTGTCAGGGGGGTAGAGGAGCAACCAGTGCAGGGAGCAGTGTTCCGCGACAACAGGGTTAGACAGACCCAGATACTTGTACCAGTTTTTTGTTTGATTGCATTGTAGCACATTTTTGACAGATGACTGAGATAGCCGACATATGTACTTATTATTTTCTGAGATATGTATCACCATTTTTTGTATACATCTATGGCATGACTCTGGGATTGGACAGATATCTTTGATATATTGTACATTTGGACATGTGTTTATGTGATGATGTTGTTGTTTATATGCTATATATGCATGCTATTTTATGATGTGTTTGTATATGTTATGCATACTAGATGGATGTTTAGCAAATGCTAATGTGTATGGATATGGTTATGCAGTTCGATATGTATGTGACCTATGTTTTTGATTTTCTTTTGATATGAGGTATGGATGCATAATGTATATGTATGATCTAAAATGTATGGAAATTTGATCTCATGGATTTATTATGTATGCAAATGATGTAATCATGTGAAATGACTATCTCATGTGGTGTGATATGCGACTTATATGCTATGTGCTTGATATGTCCAAATGTCCAGATGTACTCAATCGACATAGAGATGGTATAGATGAATGGAATAGAAGAAGATATGGAGAAATACTGACTTTTGTTTGTGATATACTACAGGGTTTGCATTATTGTGCGGATGATATGGAGTTGCTGGATAGGAGACGGATGCGGATACGGATTTGTCATCTTCGCAAGTCTTTTGCTTTCATCATCGGGCACTTTTTGGTATTTTTTGCTTTTTGCAATGTTGTAAGAAAATACAAGCATCTTGGTATAATTAGACCGAGATGACCTGAGTATGTCTTACATGGATTTTGATATAGCAAGTTGATTACAAGCATCTAGCCAAACTTGAATCTAGATGACCTGAGTACTTCTTGCATTTCACTAGACAAGGATTGCCCCTTTTCATGTTTAGACCTTGGAGTCCTCGATGATCTTTTGCTGATCATGTCGTTAGACAAAAGTCATCACATTACTAAAGTTTAATCCACAAGCAGCAGACAGAGAAAATAATCATGCCCCCATCATAGCATCTCTAGCTTTTGGCATCCTCGAGTAGCATAGGAAGACATAATGGATGAAAATTCAAGACCTTGTAAGTTAACTTATTCACAAAACATTCTTGCATTAGGTGTGTCTTTTGCCATAATTGATATAGAACCATTTTGAGTGTTTTTATATGGTGCTCTACTTTGTGTTTGTTTTGGACAGGTTGATGTTATGTGTCGAGAACTTTGTCCTAGGTGTCTAGTGAAAGTATCGCAATCCTTTATTGGTATCTCCTTTCAGAACGATGGCATTCAAGAATCCAAATCCACAACTAGGTCAAGGAGTTGCCCCTAGTTTAGACCAAGATTGATTTATTATGGGTGAGATGATGACAGATGTGGAGAGACAGACCCTAAGGGACTGACCTAGTGCCTCGGGGGCTCATTGCTAAATGGCCTTACCTAGGTGACAACGCAAAGGCAACGTAGTTCGAGGTGAACCCTGATGGACCTAAGACCTAGGTGATGGTGGATTTGTAGAAGTGGTATGGACTTAGATGGATAGAAAGACCAGATATGGGACTGACAGGATAGCGGAGCCTTGGGGGCGCATTGATAATGGCCTTACCTACGTGATAGCTTAGAGGTGACGTAGTTCAGGACCTGGACCATGGATGGACTAGAGGATAGATGACAAGATATGAGATGGACAGGGAAGCCTCAGGGGTGCATTGATAATGGCCCTGCCTACGTGATAGCTCAGAGGTGACGTAGTTCAGGAACGGTGCATAGGACTGGTTCAAAATGAATGATATGATAGACACAAGAGATATGAAGTTGAAATAGATGGAGGAAGTGGTTTGTCGCAAATAGCGCCTGTTTACCAGGTTTTCACCATTGACTTTTATCTACACGTGTAGCCAAAAGCACACATGACACTTGTTTGCCAGGTTTTCATCATGGTACCTATTCCATTTTTTTTGAAATTTTTATTCTGTTTTTGATCACTTTTTCAAATTTTTTGATTATTTCAGGATTCCCTTACATCGGGGTTTTTAGGTATAGAACTTGTGAAGGTGCATGCTGTTGATAGGATCATCGAACAGTTCACCTTCAGATGTAGCTAATTGATATGCCCCCAATCCATAAGCTGTGATGACTACATAGAGACCCAGCCAGTTAGGTTCAAATTTTCCTTTCTTTTCACGATCTTGCTGATTTCTTGGATTTTCTCTTAGGACTAGGTCGCCAACCTAGAAGACCCGGGGCTTTACTTTGTCATTGTAGCTTCTGGCCATGCGTTACTGGTATGCTTTCAGGTGATTAAAGGCCTGTTGCCTTCGTTCTTTGAGTAGCTCTAACTCTTGGAGTCTAGTTACTCTGTACTCTTCATCTGATATGAGGCCTTTTAATGAGACTCGCAATGATGGGATCTCAACTTCAATGGGCAAGATAGCTTCAGATCCATAGACTAGGGAGTATGGGGTTGCACCTGTGGGTGTGCGGATGCTTGTGCGGTAGGCCCACAATGCGGGATTCAGTTGGACATGCTAGTCACGGCCAGCATCATTGACAGTCTTTTTTAGGATTTTTAGTATGGTTTTATTTGATGCCTCAACTTGGCCGTTACCTTGTGGGTAGTAAGGAGTGGAGAAGCGGTGTTGGATATGGAATTTGTCGCATAGTTCCCTGACGTCTTGGTTCTTGAAAGGTTGTCCATTATCCGTGATAATGGACGAAGGGACACCATAGTGATAAATGATATAGTTCAGGATGAACGAGGCAATCTGTTTGCCTGTGATGTTGGCTAGAGGCATAGCTTCAATCCACTTCATAAAATACTCCGTGGCAGTGATAATGAATTTATGGCCGCTTGAGGAAGGAGGGTGGATCTTGCCCACTAAGTCGAGTCCCCACTAACAAAAAAGCCAAGGAGTTGTCAACAGCTATAGCTCTTGCGCTGGTGCATGTATCAGATTCCCATGGATTTGGCACTTTGTGCATTTCTTTACAAACTGATTGGAGTCTTGTTCCATTGTTGGCCAATAGTATCCCATGCGTATGAGTTTTTTGGCTAAGGTAGGGCCACTAGAGTGAGCTCCGCATATTCCACCATGTATTTTGCTTAGAGCAGTTTGATATTCCTCTCTATCTAGACACCTAAGGAGAGTACCATCAAGACCTTGGAGGTGTTAGCAACAATGGCATACCGGGATGCCTGCCGAATGAAGGTTCTTTTCTAGTTATGGGATAAGTCAGGTGGGAGTGTATTCTCTTTTAGATAGGTAAAAATTTTACCATAGAGAGGGGAATTGGTTCCTATGATGTGGCATATGATATGGGTATCTAGAGTGTCATAAGCAGGACAAGAAACTGGCTCTACTAAGAACTCATATCGTGTTTGATTGTCTAGAATGTCGAGAAGAGATGAGATTGTAGCCATTGCATCTGTAGCTTTATTCTTGATCCTTGGTATCTGTTCAAATGATATCTGGACAAAATACTCCTTGAAGTCATCTACCATGCGTTTATCAGGAATTAGTTTCACATCCTTCGTTTGGTAGTCATCATTTACTTGGTTGATGACCAGTTGGGAGTTACCATAGACTTGAAGCTCCTTGATGTTCCACTCAACTGCTAGCTTGATACTGATGACCAGAGCCTTGTATTCTGCTACATTGTTAGTGCAAGGGAACATTAATCTATATGACTTTGGAATAGTATCGCCATTAGGTGTGATCAACAAGATACCTGCCCCCAATCCATGCTGAGTGTAGGAGACATCAAAGTACATTTTCCAGTTTGCTGTGCTGATGTGGAAGATAGACTCATCTAGAAATTCAAAGCTCAGGGGGTTATCATCTATTAAAGGTGCCTCTACTAGTTGATCTGCAAGCACTTGTCCTTTTATCGCTTTTCTATCCACGTATTCTATGTCAAACTCACCGAGAAGCATGACCCATTTTGATAATCTACCTGTTAAGGCCACCTTATTGAGTAAGTATTTCAGTGGGTCAATCTTTGCCACCAGTTTAACAGAGTGTGATAGCATGTAATGTCTCCATTTTTGCGAGGCAAATACAACAGCTAGGCATGCTCTTTCTATTGGTGTGTACTACAACTCGTATCCGACAAGTGTTCGACTAATGTAGTAGATAGCCTATTCCTTTCCATCATAGTCCTGTTGAGCAAGGAGAGCTCCTAGAGCCGTTGGTGTAGCTGAGATATATAGTAACAGAGGCTTGCCTTGAATTGGCGGCATTAATACTGGTGGCTTCATTAGGTATTCCTTTAGCTGTTGAAAAGCCTGCTCGCATGACTCGTTCCATTTGAAAGATACATTTTGTGCAACGGATGAGAGAATGGGTGGCACTTATCTGCTAGTTGGGAAATGAACCGTCTAATAGACTGTAGTTTGCCCTATAGGGATCTCAATTGAGTCAAATTTTTAGGAGGTGGCATCTCCATTATGGCCTTCACCTTAGCGGGGTCAACTTCGATACCATTGGTAGATACTATGTAGCCCAGTAGCTTTCTTGATGTAACCCCGAATACACACTTTTTTGGATTAAGTCACACATTGAACTTCTCCAGTCTGTTAAAGATCTTGTCTAGTACTGCTAGATGCCCTTCTCTTGTGAGAGACTTTGCTAGAATGTCATCGACGTAGTCTTCCATGATAGTATGCATCATATCATGGAAGATCATTGTCATGGCTCTCTGATATGTTGCCCCAGTATTTTTCAGACCAAATGGCATGACGCACCAATAGTAGGTGCCCCAAGGACATGTAAATGCAATTTGTGCTGGTCTTCTGGTGCAATCTTTATCTGGTTATATCCTGAGAAACCGTCCATGAGTGACAGCATAGTATGACCTGCCGTGAGATCTACAATCATGTCGATGTTGGGCAAGGGGAAGTCATCCTTCGGACAAGCTTTGTTTAGATCCCGAAGTCACTGCAGATTCTGACCCTCCCATCTTGTTTAGATACTGGTAGGATATTTGAGACCCATTCAGGATAATCTATGGGCTTGATAAACCCGACATCTAGTACTTTCTTCAGTTCTTCTTTCACCATGAGGGCTACATGCGGATGCATCTTTCTGAGTTTTTGTTTAATAGGCTTAGCTCTTGGAGCTAAAGATAAGTGACGCATGATGAGATTTGGATCAAGCCCTGGCATGTCAGTGTATGTCCATGCAAAGTTGATCTGTTTTCTTCTGAAGAAATCTGTGAATTCTAGTTTTTCATGCTCTGTTAGAGCCTTTGCCATGTGGACCATTCTAGGGTTATCACCTGTGTTGACATTGACTGCTTCCGCCGGTTCTATCAAGATCGACGATCTTTCCTGATGTGTGAGATTGGGGAGAGAGTCAAGCCTTCCATCCTTTGGCACCTTGGAGAGGTTTTCACCATTGGATGCGTCTTTATTTTTACTGTTTTGATGATCTAACACTGCCGCAGAGTGGTTTTCACCGTTAGATCGTTCTTTTATTTGGATGTTTTTGTGACTGAAAGACTTGGCTTTCTCTCCAAAATAGGCCTTCTCATTGAGTTCAATAGCATAGCCAGCTCTGTGGTCTCCTACAGGTAGATGATCCCTAAGCTCAAGAAAATCTATGATGGCGTCGTCATTTTCAAAGGTATCAAGCTCAGGGGTGGTGCCTTCGAGGTCCCAGTCTATAAGTTTGGGGTGTACTAGAGGTAAGGGGTCATGAGTTTGGTTGGATTCAACAGAGTTGATGGTAAGGACAGAATTGTTGAGGGAATGAACAAAGTCTGCGATGGTACTCACTAGTGGGGGATCTGTCGAGGGAGGTATCATTCTTTTCTCGCGATTGTCACTATTGTCATTATGCGGAATGGACTCTAGCGGTCTAGCTCTTAGACCTTGTCTCTCATTCATAGGGGTTGGGTCATACTCGTGGACAACGTCAATATCCTTTTCATCACAAGACAGCTCAAAGAGGCTATCCCATTCCTACTCATTAGAATCTATTTCACTCCCTAGTTGCATCCTCTGAATTTGTTCAACCATATTGTTAGTGGCTACTTCTATTTGTTTTTCCTTATTTTTGTTGTTTTTTGG
Source organism: Cunninghamia lanceolata (assembly GCA_027924645.1). Classification (NCBI taxonomy): domain Eukaryota; kingdom Viridiplantae; phylum Streptophyta; class Pinopsida; order Cupressales; family Cupressaceae; genus Cunninghamia; species Cunninghamia lanceolata. The sequence continues at coordinate 16,320,734 of BSBN01000726.1, read as the reverse complement.
TGTTCCAGTGTAGCCTAGCCCTGTAGTGTCTCAGGCTGTTAAGGTATGGGGTCGGATGGGTTCAGTGATGCCATCCTTTCTTGATCCAAGTGGACCGTGTCCTTCATATCCCATTTTCTGTAGTATTTGGTAGCCTTGCCCATACTGTTCTGTTGGTATAGTGGGATGATCATGTGGCATTGAGGAGCTAGATTCATCTTTGTACAGCCATTGTAGGACATCTTTTTCATCACTTTCATCTTCAAGGCTTCCCCATTTCACAAATGGTCCTTTGGTTGGTTTCTTTGCTATGGGTGTTTTTAAGATAGGTCTCCCATAGGATCAGGGAGATAGGGGCAATTGTGCCAAGCAGAGGGATTGAGATATCATGTACTCACCCAAACCTTTATATTTGAGTTGGAGTTTAGGTGGAGGTGTCCCTGAAGAAGAAGCTAGTGTAGCTGGATCAACATGAGATGACAAGGATGCAGAAGCACGGTTGTTAGGGATTATAACGTCTGGTTTGGACTGAATGGAGTTGCAGTATTGATAGGGGTTAGGATTGTCTGGGATGGTGATCTCTTGTCCTTCATGTGTGAACTTGATGCATTGATGGTATGTAGAAGGTACTGCTTTCAAAGCGTGTATCCATGGTTGTCCCAGAAGAATGTTGTATGCTAATTCCATGTCAAGGACTTGACAAGCCACATCTTTCACTACGGGACCCACTCTGATTGGTAGAGTAACAATTCCCTTAGACATTCTTTCTTCCTCATCATAGGCTTTTATGGTGATTTTTCTTTTCTGATCTATAGCCTTCTCCAAAAACCCCAATGTAAGGACTAGCTTCAATGTGCAGATATTCAAACCAGCCCCTCCATCGATTAGGACTCTTTTGATCTTGTGCTTGTGTATGAAAGCTTCAATGTGAAGGGAGGCGTTATGGGGTTGAGTGATAGACATATCATCCTTCTCAGTGAATGATAGGGAGTGTGGTGAGGTGATGTTACCGACCATGTTTTGGAATTGTTCTTCAGCTAGGTTCGTGGGAACAGAGGCTTCTGCTAAGGCTTTGTCGAGTATGGACCTATGAGAAGGAGACAGATGCAGAAGTTCTAACATGGAGATGTGTGCAGGTGTTTTGTGGAGTTGATCCACGATACTGTATTGACTAGACGGAGGAGTAGAAGCTCCTTTAAGGGTGACTCTATTACAACGGGTACTAACATTGCAGTCTGGATTCTTGTTGATAGTGATCATATTAATGTGTGAGTCACTTTCATAGATATGGTTAACAACGTAGTCGTATCTGATATTCATGTAATTTGCGTTGTTAGAACCATGGTTATTTTTGTTGGAAGGACCTCCTTGCTCGTAGTTAGGAAGAGGATCCTTGAATGCCTGATGATCACTGTTTGAGGTATGCCCATTAACAAATATCTTGTTTTGATCTATCAAGTCTTGGACTATGTGTTTGAGTGCGATGCAATCATTGGTCTTGTGCCCCCTATTTCGGTGGTATCCGCAAAAGTCATTGTCATTCCACCAAGGGGTTTTACCTTTGGTTCGTACTCTCGTGTAGAGGGAAGCGTTATGAGATTGTCAGTGATTAGCTTCCGCAAGGCAGTTTCTAATGTATCATCCAAAGGTGTGAACTTTCTTCTAGGACGAAAGTTGCCGAACCTAGATTTGATATTTCTTGGTTTGTTTTGCAGGGGGTCATTTGATAGGTTGAAAATTGGTTGTTTAGTTGCCGTATTTTTGGCATCCACCACCCCATCATTCACAACGTTCTTGTTTTTTGTCCAAAATCTAGGTTTGTCATTGTTGGTGTTGGTATTGGGAGAGTCTTTGTAGAGTTTGATTTGGCCCTTCGTGATGAGAGCTTTCTCTATGATGAGGCCCATTTCAATGACCTTGATAAAAGATGTAGGACATTGGATTTGGATTTGGTAACTTAAGTCTGTTTGCAGATTTTGGACAAACATCTCTAGCATATGTTTCTCTGGTATTTGGTGTGGGCACTTGCTTGCCAATTATCTCCATCTCTGTAAGAAGGTAGCAAAAGATTCTCCTCCTTTCTGTTTGGTATTACAAAGATCCAATATCGAGATGTCGTTCTCAATATTGTATGAGAAGTGGGTGACAAATTGGTTGACAAGTTCATTGAATGTCTTAATACTAGGTGGTAGTCTAGAGAACCAATCCATGGCTTGTCCTCCCAAGCTCCATGGAAATAGTTGCATAAGGTAAGTGTCATTATGTGCGACCTCTAGACAAGCAGCATTGAACTCTCTGATATGATCTCTTGGATCACCCTTCCCTCAATACTTATCAAATTTAGGCACCTCAAATCTTGAGGGGAAGGGAATCATGATTACAGACCTATGAAAAGGATATGGTGAAATATCCTCTAGGGTGTAGTTTTTGGTCGATGTTCCTGCTTTCATGTCTGAAATTTCTTGTTTGAGAGCCTTGACTTCTTGGTTTACTAGGCTTAGGGCATCTAAGGAGTCAATTATTGTTTTGCTCTTTTTTGCGGGTATTTCACCTTATCTACTTCCTTCAGGGATTCTCTCTTCATCAGCTTCTTTGAGAGCTTCCACATTGTAATCCTTAGGGAGTTTGGCTCCTATACTTGCTAGATATAGAAAGAATTTGGATGGGTCTTGGGCAAGCACCCCTTCAAGTAGTCGTTGAGATTTTGGGTCATGCTGCATGTGGAGGATCTCATCCCTGGAAGGTTCTTTGTCATTGTCATGACCGTCAAAAATACTTTTCTCTACCATTTCTAACTGCTTTTGTTTTTGTAATCTTGTCAAGACCATGCAAGGTGGTAAAGAGATGAGATGGAGTGAGATTGGAAGATTTTGAGCAAGGTGCTATGATGAAACAAGGTTTTAGCAAGGTTCCTTCTTAGATCTAGATGGTGTCAAACAAGGTGGGTATACAAAAGCGGTAGTCTAAGTAGGGATGTTATAAATCTGCCTACTTGATATTGACTAGCCTTTGCACAATCTACTAGTGGAGTTCCGATAGAGAAGGATAAGTAATCCTTGATACTTGGAGGCTCACTAGGTCTTGTTTGAGATTTGATTTTGATCAAGAAAAATTTGACTATAGCCTTGTTGGAAATTTTGAAAAAAGATTTTGGCAGGATTTTGGAAAGGAAACAAGTAGCTATAGTGCAGATAAGAGAGAAAAGGTGGATTTTGCAAGGTCTTTGTTCAGATTTTGAAAACTAGAACAAGTTTGAATTGGTTTTTGAAAAGTATTGGACAAATTTTCTTTGGAAGATACTGGATTTTTGCTCTCAAATTTAAATGCGCAATAACTAGAGGTATATGCGCAACAAGTCGACACGTATGCACAATACTGTTGAAATTTTAAATGCGCAAGTACAGAGTTCAGATGTGTAATTCTGATAGATGCGCAAAAAGTTAGTTCAAATGCACAAAAAGTCGGTATATATGCGCAATTCTGGCTATTTTTGTGTTTTCTCAGATTTTTGGAAATTTTGGATTGTTTTCAGGATTTTTCAGTGTTTTTGGTTTGAAAAACTTGGTGTTTCTTGTGAGGTTGATATTCAATTATGGCAAAAGCACCGCAAACACATAGAAGTTTTCCATGATTTTTATCTTTTTTAGATTTTTTTGTGTTTTTGGACTATTATGACTCAAAACAAGTACAACCTAGGCTAGATGAGACAATATTCGTTGAATCCTCTGGCTGTGCAAACTAAAAGTGTGTAGCTCTAGGATCTGATAGCACCGGCTCCCCTCCACAGTACTCACTTCTCACGCATATCAGATCTGGGTTTCCTTAGGCTCGTACCCCCACCGAATCTTAGGATTGTCCTTGCTACCTCTACTTAAAGCCACAAGAATCAAGGCCGCTTCAAGGGCTCCACCCTTTGCATCAACAAATAGGGGTTTTTGGCTTACTATACAATTGGTTCTTAGTTCGGGCAACCGTTCGAGTGGTTACACATGCGGCGGCACTACTCTCTGTTATGGAGTCTCCCAGCCTCAAAGGGTTGCGCCTATGAGGGTTTTGGGGGAGGTTGGCCGTCGGTGTAACATAGCAGCACTTGTTGCTTGAGGTTTTCACCCCAAGCACAATTTATTTTAAGTGGCTTGGAAGGGCTTGACTTTAGCCTGTTACCACTCAGGGTCATTCCCACTTGGACAAGCGTGCATCCAAGGGCAGGCCCCCCTAAAGGATTAACAAAGAGAATGACAAGTCTAGCACTTTGATCACCCAGTTAAGGGGAGAGCATAAGCCTATTGTCATTCACAAACACAGAATATAGTTGTTCACCCAACCTAGTTAAAATAAAAAAAACTAAATGGGCTAAGCTAATTTGTGCACTCACACAATAATTAACTTGAAAAGTGATTAATCATAGCATTGTTCTTTTCCCGTTTGTTAACTTTGAAAGTGATTAATCATAGCATTGTTCTTTTCCCGTTTGTAGAAGATAGCAGTGATTAAACTAGAAAGCAAATCCACAATGCAAGATAGCAATTTGGTCCAATTACTTCTTTCCTAATTAGGGAATATGTGTAGTTTTGTCATGAAATGCATTTGATTACTTCACCCCTAGCTAGGCTAGATAAACTAAGCAAAATATCTAGATGACCTAATCTAGCCACTAATCCTGCAAAATTGACGTTAGCTCATCATGCAAAGATCAAAAACCATACAACAACAAAGCAGGGAACAAATGCGCAACACTACAACCTGAATGCGCAGAAACAGGGAGTGTATGCGCCTGCTAAATGAATGCCAAATACAGAGGATGAATGTGCAATCTTATGAGGTATATGCGCAATAGTAGTATATGCGCAAAAACAAAGGACAAATGCACAACTTTACAGAGTGAGTGCGCAAATCAGACGGATGTGCAACAATACAGAGTATATGTGTAAATTAGGTTTAGTTTCTGCAGTCAGGATTAGATGCGCAACTGCGGCGTAGAAATGTGCAATAATGTTGTATGCACAACTGCAGAAGATGATTGCACAACTGTGGAGTACAAACGCGCAATACTGTTGTATGCGCAACTGCGGAAGATGATTGCGCAATTGTGGAGTACAAATGCACAATACTGTTGTCAGAAACCTGTTTCTTCACCTTTTTTCCTGCACGAACTTGCAACTGAAAACACTCATTTTTTGATTAGTAAAGGGGCAAGGGCCCCACGATGGGCGCCAAAATGTGAGGGGGAGAATGAGAGTTAGCTTCAAATGAATAAAAACACAACAAAAACCCAAACATTAATAGAATGTGAAGATAAAGAGGAATCAAACCAAAGAAGTAGAAATACTTACAAAACCCATTTACCTGTCGTTTTCCATTGTTGCCTATCTTGCTTTGATCTTGATTGAAGCCCTCAGAAGCTCTTTTTAGCTTGCTTGCTTGTTTGAAGATGCCAAAGGAAGAATGGCTATTGATACCTTGTGTGATGGAAGATGAGCTTCAACACATAATCATGAATAATACTTAGAATGGACTTGAGAAGAGTAGAATGAGAGAATTTTGAGTATAGATTTGATGCAATAATGAATCCTCCTTAATGGCTTAGAAGAGCGTTCTATTTATAGAATTTCTGAAAATAGAATGGAGGGTGAGGATTAACAGATGAGATCAATGGCTAGGAATAAAAGTGAATCTTTAATTCATAATGGGTGAATTAAAAATCTTTTATTTGAAAATAGTGGATTATGATAATTGAATTAAATATTTAATTTTTGGGAAGAGTGGGGAACATTTGAATTAAAAATTCAATTGTTGGGAAGAGTGGAGGATAATGGGGAACATTTGAATTAAAAATTCAATTGTTGGGAAGAGTGGAGAATATGGGGAACATTTGAATTAAAAATTCAATTGTTGGGAAGAGTGGGGAACATTTGAATTAAATATTCCATTTGTGAAGGCTAGTGGGGAACATTGAATTAAATATTCCATTTGTGAAGGATAATTGATTTAATGATTTATTTTGGAAAATGGAGGAAATTAGCTAATTAAATATTAGGAATATTTAATTATATGTGGAACATGGTGAGGTGGATTGATGAAGTGGATTTTTAGGGGATTTTAATTGATGTGAGATATAAGAAGAATTTAGGGAATTTAATTAAATAAAATGGCTTTATTTAATTATGGGATAATGAGCCAATTAACTAAATGTATAACATTTATTTAACTGCCAGAAGAAAATAAGAATTAAGATAAATATTAAATATTTACTTAATTCGACCCGAGCCAATTTTAGGTGTATACAGAGTGTAATAGTATTTGTTCTAATAGTGGTGAAAGTCAAATTGTCTAGAGGTATAATTTTATTTTTGAATAATTTTTTTTTCAATTTTTATTTATATTTGTTATATTGTGTTCATATGCTACTTACGTGGGCCTAAGTTATGTCATTTCATCATATAGCTACCATTCTTGTCTTTTATCTCTATTTGAATGGTGTATCATTACAAAGTTATGAAATAAATAGTTTAAACTTTAAATGAAATATGTAACAACTTAATAGAATCTATAGCTTACATTGAGCATGTGCAGGTTGAAATACACATTACATTGTATATTTCAACCTGCAATTTTCTTCATATCAAGAATCATTTATATCAAAAATTTATATCTTTGGTATATAATATGAAATAAATTGTCTTGTTATTCAAGTTATAGTGCATCTTTTCATGGTTGGTTGATTTTTTTCACAATGTCATATACATCAACTTGAGGATAATATTGATAGTGATTAATAAATAAATGACATAATAGAGATAAGCATAAGATTTTTTAAGTTTAGTTTTATTATTGAAACTTGTATCACATGACTTAATACACATATGTAAATATCACAAACCAAATTTATATCAAAACTTTATTAAATATCTCAAACATAAATATCCATGTCAAATATAAACATAAATGTCCATTTGAAATATAAACATGTCCATACATAGATGCATAAATGTCCATCTACATGTCAAATATATAAACATAAATGCTCATACATGTCAAATATAAACATAAATGTCCATCCCAAACATAAACATGTCAATACATGTATGATGTCAAATATAAATGTTAATATTACGTCATAAATTGTGTACACTAGTTGTGTAGGCACAATTTCACTATGTTTAGCTCCTCCCTTTAGTGATCCCAAGCCTAGTCCATTTTTGGATCCACCTTAAAGTCCTGTTTTAACCCTTTTTATATAAAGTATCATGATTTCAATTAAAGTTTTGTCATAACCTGAGAAATAAATTGAGATTTGGAGTTAGCCCCGCATTTAGTGCGGGCTTGAGCCTTAAATTACCCAAAAGGCCTAGGGTGCCTGAGCACCCTGGTCCCTTCCATGTTTTAGGGAGGCAATTTAAGTCTACAAGTCAACTTTATTGTTGGTTAGGCCAACCCTAAATTTAAATTTATTTTCTAGCACGTGATGTTGGCTCTTTAATTCAAATTACTCTTTTCTATAGTCTTGTATAAAAGTAAGTGACTTGTTTCATTTGAAACTAGATTGATTAGATGTGAAAAATCTCTATTGTTATGCTCTCAATGATATTGAATTATTGTAAGTTTCTACTCGATCAAGTGGAGTTCTACTTTTCTCTTGCAAAGACTTGTATGAAGGCTAGGAGATGAGATCTTGAGTCTACCTCATTTGTTCCTAGGTTGAAGCACTTTGCATGATTGGGAGAAGGGTTGGAACCACCAACTTGAGATTGGCTTGAGTACCCTCTAAGGGTAAGGTTGCATTGCCTTCTTATTCAACAAACCTTCATTGAATCTTCATATTTGAGGTGAAGTTGTGAGCTTCCTTGAGAGAAGCATATTTTGGTATCATTCCTTACTATTTTCTTGAGTCATATAAAATTAGGGTTTGATATTATTTGATTAGATCTTGCATGTTTCTGCTCACACCTAGAGTTTCTGAGCACACATAACATCTAGTTCTAATGTTGGCTATCTATGAGGTAGGAATACTGAAACGGGGGCTTGACTAAGGCAAGCTCCTATATATCCACAAAAAAATTTCCTTCTTTCTTGTGTATAGGTCAGAGAAATAGGTTTCAAGAGATATCGATTTAGGAGAAGAAATGTACTATAGGTACATATATAAAGAAGGTTACAGTTTCTGTGAACTGTAAAAAAGGCCTAGGGAGCCTGAGTGCCCTAGTACCATTTTGACTCCAAGTTCTTTCTTTGAATTTTTTACCTATCTCTGTTGTTTATTTAGTTTCTCTAATTTCACTTTTAACTATCATCTGTAACTCAATTTCTTTCAATTAGGGTTTGATCATGTGCCCTAGCTAGATTGGTTGAATTTGATTTGAACATTCATCTATACAACAAAGAGGTAGAACCCCTATAGTTTGGATCTCCCTCAAGGGTATAAGCCAAACTCAGTTTGTGTCTCAATGTTTGTAGAAGAGAGTTTGACCTAGTTTAACTGCTAAGGCTATATCACTCTTTTCGACATAACATTTTGGTGAACCCAACTCTTCTTGCACTCTTGCATCCTCCAAATGAAAAAGTTTGTTTTCTATCATAGATCTGATTTAGATTAAGTTCATTCATCATTTTCTTGCTTACATACAATATGTTTGTCATTTAAATTTATCATTAGGGTTACACAATCCTTACATTTCACAAATACCTAGCTAGTCTCAAACCTAAGGTTTGTAGATTAGTATGTTGTTTCAGATCTTGTTAACATCATTAGGTTGATTGAAGTGAGCTTATTTTTTGTACCTAATCATCCTTTGTGTTTAGTGAATGGCTTGTATTTTGTCAATTGAAATTTGAAAAATAAGTATTTGTTTTAGATTGAAAATAGTCTATACTTGTAGTATTCTTTAAAATTCATGAAATTAGATCATTATAGTGCAAATTAAGTTTCTGATGTGATGCTTTTGATCTGATTATAATTGAGTTTTATGGGAATTATTTGGTTGTACATATTGCATGCATTCATATATTTTGATTAGAGTTATCTAAAATATCATTTTATGGTAATTCTAGCTTGAAAATTGGCAAAATTTGAGTGTGTTTTAGCTAGTTATTGGATAATATAGTTAAAGCATTGTTGTTCATAGTTTGATATATTTCATATTGTGCATAAATAAACTTCATTTCATTCTTTTCTTCTTTACTTTATTGCTATAAAGTTTGAAAAAGTAGGGTATATAACTATGTCGGATTACTTTATTCAAGATTTTAATACATTTGATGAACCGTTTAGTAGTGATGATTTTGACATGTTAGATGAAGCCTTGGATGACTTTATCTTTGTAGAATCATACTCTACAACTCCTAAACCATCTCTATTTCAAAGATTCATCGATACAATTTATGTTTCTAGTTCTCCAAAAGAACCCGAGAAACCCAAATATATTGTGCATCTTCGTAATGATGTTCCTTAATCACAATCTATCACAATAGGAGGTTCTCCAAAAACATATAGACCTCCTGATTATATCTTCAATCATGCAAAATAAATCACTAAAAATAGTCCATTCAATCAAAATGTGTCACAACAACCCATACATAATGAAGTTGCTCACAAATATAATGCTAGAAACAATAAACAAAAGAAACAAATACAATTTGTTCCTTCTTCTCTTACACCTTCTCAACCTATTCTTCCTCAAGCATCTCATATTCCTACTCATAATGATAGAGATTATGATCTTGTTGAGCAACTTCGAGCTACTCCACCAAAGATCTCTTTATGGGAGTTGATACAAAAATCACCTACATACCATAGAATGCTCCAAGAAGCTTTACAAAAGGTGATTGTTACACTTGTTCAACCGAATGATGTAGCAGCTCTGTTAGATTGTATGCATGTGACAAAATTAGATATTATATTTCAACCACATGAATTACCTCCCATAGAAGTTTAAAACCAAAATGAGGCTCTTATGATATATGTCTTCATTCATAATATGAGAGTTTGACGCACCATGATTGATGGTGGATCAGGTCTTAATGTTTGTGGCATAAACTTGTTACATAAATTCAATGTTGATACCTCTCTCATTAAATTGGATAAACTCAACATTTGTGGCTTTGATAATGTTGGTAGACAATCATTGGGTACTATTACCTTACCTCTTAAGGTTGGTCCTATGACATTTCCCACCCTTATCCATGTCATGCCTAATTCTCTTTCATATAATCTTCTTCTTGGTAGACCTTGGATTCATGCCATGGGGACAGTCCCATATACCCTTCATCAATCAATTAAGTTTGTTTATAACAATTAGCTCCATACCATTGAAGTTAATTTGACTCCGAAAAGTTGTCTACAAACTGAGGCTAAAAATACTCAATATTTTAAGCCCTTTACTCTCACTTCTCTTTCTAAAGTCAATTCTTCTCCCTTTCCTACGAAGGTTATTGTAGAAGAATCTAACTCACCTTTGAATACACTCTTTGGTGATGATTGGAGTTTGCTAGAATTTACACCTACCTTTGTAGGGAAGTATAAAGTCTCATCGTCAAATCAAAAAGGTTCTAAGGTGGCTTCAATTTCTACTCCTACATCAGCTAAAATTTCTTTGAAAAGTAATGATGATAACACTTATTCTTATACTACTGAATATGAGACCTATGGGTTGCCTCCATCCTCTTTGGAAATGGCATCTATTTATGGTCGAGGTTTTCAAATTCTCTCTCAATCTGGATAATATAGTAATGGTTGTGGTATAAAGGAGAAAGGTATTAAAGTCCCTTTGGAGGCTAATCCACATTACTCTTCATTTGGGCTTGGATATCGTCCTTTATAACCCACCAAAGTTGCTCGTCGTCCTAATCTAAATGTCAACACAATTTTATCATCTACACTAAAATGGGCTATCCAAAATTAATTGATACAAATTCTAACTATAAAGATATTCCTTTGGTACTTTTTCAACAGATGAAGTTTTGGTTGAATTCTTAGGAGCTTATGATCACTTGCCTCGTTACCATCATGATCATGGCCTTATTGTTTAAATGTGGAAGCATACTTCAGGAAAGATGCTTGTTTATCTAATGGTACCTTGGCTTCTCATGAGTCACCTATAGAATCCCTTCATCCTCCTTGTCACCTCCCAAATCTGCACACATCAAACTCTAAAGATTTGCCACTTCTTATGCTCAAGTTCAATGGAAGACTTGGCCAACAGAGTGGGAGATTGTCTTTTATCTCACCTTCACTTTAAGTTCTGCTACACCTAGGGGTATCCCTCATTCACAATTCATAAATATAACTTTTAATCACTAGGGAGAATGCTCTCATGTATGTACCAAGATTTATAAGATCAACCCTAGATTGGCAATATTCTTAGATTATCTAACTTATTCATATCAGAGAACATGCAAGACCCTAACCTAAAACAAAATAAAACATAAAATAGTTTATTTCAAATGATTTGTATTTAAATGCAATGATTTCCTAGACCCTTTGGGCAAGCAAATCCTTGACTAGTGCTTTATCAGGGCAACAAAGTCAGACCCATCACTGTAAATGTTCCCTCATGACAATAAAACTTCATATCCAGAGGACCCAAAACAAAATATTACTGTCTTATAGTAACATGTCTAAGGAAAGGTATTATCTATGACCATACTTCACTAATCCCTTGATATTACACACTTTCCCCCATGTATCTGATCTAAAGCAAATTTAATCTACTCCTTGAATAGATGTAGAAAATTAGATGTGCAACATAGCAAGTGTACATTGAGGAACTTAGAAACTCTTGGTAACTTTATGTTTATGGTAAAATTTGATGAAGAGGATTTTGCGTTTACTTTGGTAGTTTGTGTTGATCCTCCTTTCACCACTAAACATTCAAGGACTTTCAGCCAAGTAGAAAACCTATGATCAGGCCTTCAATCACTTGGAACATCAGGGAAAATTAGAATTGTGTGATTTTGTTGTTTGATTAAGCCCAGTTATGCTCAAAACCCTAATTATGTAAATACAGAAGCAAACAAACAAATTACAGAAAATGCTCGCACACAAAGATATCAAATAACAATCAAATGCATACCAGATTTTGAAGTTTAGAAAATGGAAAAGTCAAGGACTAATGAGCAGGTGCCCTAGTCTAGTGTCACCATTTTTGTCGGGATCTAGGAATCTTATCTGCAACCTATTCTTGCTATTCTAGAGATTCTTCAGTTGTGGGATCTGGAGGACGAATGAGCGGGTGCCTGAGTCCAGGTCCCTGTTTTCTTCTTTAATCTACAATTATGACAGTTTGCAATGCTGTCCTACAACTCCACTTTTTCTGCTCCTACAACCTATAACCTGTAATCATGGAAAAATGGGTTGGGGGTTGTGGTGTTTAGAGGCTTGCCTCAGTCAAGCCCCGGAGAGACATTCAAGTCTTTTGAACATTATTGTTAGATAAAGAGTGCATATCCTTATGGGATAGAGGCAAAATTCAAATGATAAATGATTGAAAACACAAATGATATCACCTTGTAGTGAAGATCTCATGGAAGGAAGATGCTCTTCATGCCATGAGGAGATGGATGCCAAATCTACAAACACAAACACAATAACAACACAAATTCTTCTCTGCAACACTATAAATGCCTTGAATCACTTTCACCAAAGCTATTGAATCAAAATTGCCCTCTAGTTTACAAATGATAACCTAATCATGCTTATATATGCAACTACAAACATTCCCGCCAAGAATTTCGTAATTGAAACCTACTGTGTTGGTATATGTCCTAAATAACAGTCATAAACTGACACTTCAAAATTGGTCCTAAACTAAAATAGGGTAGGACTAGGGTGTGGGCACCTAAGTCCTCCCCCTATTTTAGGAAGGACTTATGTCAAGTGCATCCCCTAGGTCTCATTTGCCATGAAACCTTAGGGTTTTCTCATCAGGATGTCAAATTATCATGCAAGATGCTCTAAATGCATAAACAAGACCGGGAGCTAAACCTTAAAAGGGAAAAGCCTCCAAGGGGACATTTTCTGACATAACACTTTGTTCAAAAGAAAAATGCTAATACCTAAGGAGACAGTCATAAATAACATACACAAAAAGTGTTTTTCATATAAATCAATCTGGAAAGAACATTGTCATTCAAAAATTTATACTTTTACAAAATAGAAAATACCTCTGCACCTAGACACAAGAACTAAGTCTACAATAGAAAAATGCTCCCTAAAGAGTAGATACCTTGTATCCAAAGCCTAGAAGAATTCCCCTACAAAGTGGAACAACATACTCTCTTATAGAAACAAGAGCATGTTGCCCTAAAAATTTATTACATCCTGACAGTTAAGTGAGTTTTGCATGACAAGTTGCTACCAATGAGCCTGAGGAAATTACAAAAATGCACAAAAAAGAGGAGAAAACAAAATATAATATAAAATATGGAGCCAAATCTTTTAATTTATTCCTTTCTCCTTTTACTTTGTTCACATTTTAATATTGTAATTGCCAGGGCACCTCTTTGCTTCAATCCTCTGTCCTGTCGTACCATCGCAACCGCACATCTAAGGGCCTCTCTTCCTACTATAATGCCACAAAATGAGGCCACATGGCCTCTCAATGACACCTTTCATCACACTTATCCCTCTCACAAATATAGAGAAAAAGATCTAGCAGCCTCCAGCTCAAAAATTTTATCACAGGGTCATTTTTTAGCAATGTTGGGTGTTCTTGGCCACTCTGTCACTCAGAATTCATCACAAATACACTTAAAATCCCTGCCCAAGCATTAGGAATGATTAGGGGATGGATTTGGAGCATGGAGTACAATTTTGGGTCAAATAGAGCCTCCAAAAATTAGCTGGAAGACCAAAAACGTGAACAACAATATACTTTGCAACCAATTTTGCCTGAAGCTACCCAAAATGCCTCAAAAAACCCCTCAATGGAGAGGAAAGCACCTCAATCTACACTACAAAGGAGATTGCAGACTAAAAACTACACAGAGATGGTGATTTGCACCATCGCACAATAGCAGGGGAGCAGCCAGAAAGCCCGTGTGATGGTGTGAAATGCCTATGATTCAACTTTATTTCCTTTTGCCTTTCATTTTATACTGTATAAACATTATAATAATGTTTATATTAAACTTTTATCACCTTATTTTTTTCCAATTACAAATTGTGAATATTTTTCTTTTAAAATGCATTTGGCAACTTAGGAAAAATGATCACCGATCAATTTCTCTTCCTAGACAAACAACGCCTGTTCATTGTGGGCACATGAGATATTTAGAGGCCGTGAAAATTTGCATAGGGCCTTTATCAATTATTTAGAGAAAACCTACTTTCTCAAAATCTGCATCGCCAAAAAAGTTTAGGGACCTCCTTTGTAAACTGGCCTATCGAGTGCCTTTGCCGCAATTAAAATGCATTAAAATACTACATCGTATGGTCTTTGATTTTGATGAAACTAGAATTGGAGAAGTCTTAGACCAAAACGAGAAATGGGTTGCCCTCAGAATTGTGAGATTTGAAACCTTCTGGAACACCAAATCTAGCCAAGTCACAGTCAAGAAAGGATTAAATAGCCCATCAAAACTCATCCTGGAGGCACGAAATTGAGCAGGCATGTTACCATATGAGCTGAAAAACTTCCTACCACATGGATTTGTAAAATGACTTCTAAGCTACAAGATTTTAATCAGTGAAGGCAGGCTATGGGGTAGATTGAGCAGCATATCGACCTAGCCTCTGTTGACACATCGAGAGGAGATAGGCACTTCAAATTTACAAAATTTGAGGCTACCAATAGTGGCTCTTGCTTAGGGATGCATGCCTCTTGCAGGCATGGCGAGATTCTATATCTTTGGGATGTAGACCAGGTGCCTACTCCATTGGGCTACTTTACCACTGTATACTTCATTCTACAAATTAGATTTCAAACTTCATTTGGTGGCCTCGGGCCACCAAGATGGAGTACCAATGATTTCCCTTATCAAACACCTAATTCTGATTTGACTGACCCAAACATAATCTAAAAACTTGACTAAAATTTGCCTGATCACATACGTAGTCACTAACATCTCTAACCATTTCTTTGAGCTTATCACTGTCAATGTAACCTTTGTCACTCTACACTTTAAAATTAGGCATATAACCACACATATTGTCATACCCTTCACCATCAAGTAATGTATATATTCCATATTCATCAAACAATGCATTATTATATGGAATGTAGCACTTCTCATCATCTATCTCACTATTATGCATAACCAAGCAGTCATCTAGCTGATCCGAACACTGAAAGTACTCAAAATCTACCAAATGGATGGGATCATTAGGTCTAACTTCATCATAAATTTGTATAGAAAATACAAAGTCATCATAGGAACATTGATGCAAACTAGACAAAAAACTCTTAAGTATACCGAAGGAAAAACAATCATAATTATTTATATTGCTTATTCCATCATCTGACTGCTTTTCACATAGGCCTAAGATTTCTGCCATGTCAATACACTCTGAGATAGCTTTATCTGAGAGACTTTCAACACCTTTCATATCACTAATTGATAGTGACATCATTTTCTGATCCACACATTCATCATTTTCACCAATATCATTCTCATATGGGCCAAAGATCTCTGATTCTGATTTACATATCCCCTCTTGAACAAGTACAAACATAGGCTTTTGATCAACTTCAAGAGCTTCTTCATCCTTATGAATATTATGCTCAAGATCATATGAGTTGTATTCATTTTCATTAGGATCAACATTATAACAATATTTAAGGTCATTGAATAATGATATATCAGATATAACAATTACATTAGCATAGTTATTCACCTCACAAACTGATGCAACGCCTGGATTATCTGAAAGCACAACTGTCTCCTCATATAATAGATTTGAAATCTCATGTAGCCCACCTTCAAATATATTATGACAAAACACCATCTGATCCATCTCTATTGCCTCATCATACAATAGATTTGAGAATCCTTGAAAACCACTTTTAGCTGGTAATGATACAAACTTTGGACTCACAAAATCATCATGATGCACATTAAAATTAGTTAAGGCTGAAAATAAATCAACTGTACCTTAGATACCAATATCATCTTCACAAAGAGAAGAAGTCTCAGAATTAGTCACATACATGTCACTTGAAAAACCAGAATAATATTCATTCCCATCAACCTCATAATTTGGGCAATTTTAGATATGTTCTACCTTGGCAGGGTCATCATTAACTAAATCTTCCACATTGTCAAAGCCATGATCAAAACCACTCAATTCTTGCATATCACATGATGGAGACATCCCTTCACAATCATTTGATTGCCCTCCACATTGTTGATAAGAGACTTGAGACTCAATTTGACATGTGTTATATGCTGGTACATGATTATGGACAACAAACTAGAACTCACTTAAGATATTGCTTTCAGAAACATGCATGCTTCTTGGTTGCTCATATGCATTTTCCAGAGGTCTGTGAGGTATAATCTCATATTTAAACATATTTACTTCATTCAAGTGCATTGTGTCATTTGTTGGATCAAATATTACACTATGATAGACATAATCGACACCTTGGAATGATGCATAAACTGGGGCAACAAACTGATAACAACCTTGACAACTATGTTTAATCTCTTATTTGCATATCTGATCTGTATAAAATACCTTGTAATAACCAACACTTGCAGCCATGTATCCTATTGGCATTCCATATTTCTGATTATTCTCAATATCCATAGCAAATTTGTAGGCCTGATGCAATGTGACAGGTTCTTTATCTCTTAGCAAATAGCTCATTTCCTTATCAAATGCAGCCAGATATACAAACAATCATAATACATCATTTGGTCTTATATTTTCAGGAATTATCTTTAAAGCCTTTACAAATCTAAGATTGAAAACAGGGACCAATTCCTCTTTCTCAATATGGATATTGAAGAAATCAATGAGCATGGAAGAAACACAAACCCTCTCACCAAACTGCTCATTAAAAGATGATTGAAATTCTTGTCAAGATTTGATTGAATGTGGTGACAAGTTCAAGAATCACTCTCTTGCTTCATCCTTCAAGGATTGGGCAAACAATCTCATGATTACATCCTCAAGGTCAACTTCATAATCATCCATTAGATCACTGAACTGTTGCAAGTGTTTTTTTGCTGATTCAATCTTTGTACCACTGAATTTTGGTATCTTATCTCTGACCTCAGATGGAATAACATTTGGGTAACCATTAATTCCACTGAAATTGATGGCTCTATATCTTTCAGTGCTGAAACTTCTTTTATTACACGGCTTAGACTGATCATTATACATTGTTACATTTGACACCATACCATGATGAATGGATTGATAATACATATTCATATGCTTTCACAAGCTTGCATCACACTTAAACCATGCATTCACTCATTTACAACCTAAACTCAAGCATTTCTTGATATTTAAACTTGTTATCATTATGCTTAATACATCTTCTCTATGAATCATTTCAACAATTATGCATACTACATCATAATATATGAGCTGAAATTTACAACATAAGAGTATGCAAACTTATTTCCACCATTTCCCTTTTAACCAGTACTAATTTCACTTAACAGGGGATCCTTTTAAAACTCATACACCATGGTTTTCACATAAGCTCTTTTTTGAAAACCAGAATAGAAATACTTGGAACAACTGCAGCAACTGCTAACCCTTCTTCTTGACTGAAAATATGCATATCTAGAACTTCTTTGTATCCTTTATCAGGTTCTTCGTACACAGAGTCACCACCTCTCTTCGTAGAGGACTAAACTTTAAACAACACAAAGCTCCTTGAAGCCTTCTTTCATTCTAGGTTTTGTTTCAACAGCAGAGCCAAACATAAATTTTTTAAATTTGCTATAACAAGGCTCATCCAAGTCTAAAACTTCAATATCTGAACCAAATGCTCAGACTCATCAAATTCTTTAACTCTTTACTCATAGATTTATCACTGTCCCCAGCAAAGTCACCAGTTTTGTCGGTTCCCAAATCTACACACATCAAACTCTAAAGATTTGCCACTTCTTATGCTCAAGTTCAATGGAAGACTTGGCCAACAGAGTGGGAGATTGTCTTTTATCTTTCCTTCACTTCAAGTTTTGCCACACCTAGTGGGGTACCTCTCATTCACAATCCATAAATATAAATTTTCATCACCAGGCAGAATGCTCTCATGTATGCACCAAGATTTATAAGATCAACCCTAGATTGGCAATGTTCTTGGATTATCTAACTTATTCATATCAGAGAACATTCAAGACCCTAACCTAAAACAAAATAAAACATAAAATGGTTTGTTTCAAATGATTTGTCTTTAAATGCAATGATTTCCTAGACCCTTTGGGCAAGCAAATCCTAGACCAGTGCTTTATTAGGGAAACAAAGTCAGACTCATCATTGTAAATATTCCCTCATGACAACAAAACTTCATATCCAGAGGACCCAAAACAAATTATTACTACCTTATAGTAACATGTCCAAGGAAAGGTATTATCTATGACCATACTTCACTAATCCCTTGATATTACACACTTTCCCCCATATTTGATCTAAAGCAAATTTAATCTACTCCTTGAATAGATGCAGAAAATCAGATATGCAACATAGCAAGTGTACATTGAGGAACTTAGAAAATCTTGGTAACTTTGTTCAAAAGAAAAATGCTAATACCCAAGGAGACAGTTATAAATAACACACACAGAAAGTGTTTTTCATATAAATCAATTTGGAAAGAACATTGTCATTCAGAAATTTATACATTTACAAAATAGAAAATACCTCTGCACCTGGACACAAGAACTTAGTCTACAACATAAAAATGCTCCCCAAAGAGTGGTTACCTTGTATCCAAAGCCCAGAAGAATTCCCCTACAAAGTGGAACAACATGCTCTCTTATAGAAACAAAAGCATGTTGCCCTAAAAATTTATTACATCCTGGCAGTTAGGTGAATTTTACATGACAAGTTGCTGCCAATGAGCCCAGGAAAATTACAAAAATGCACAAAAAAGAGGAGGAAACAAAATATAATATAAAATATGGAGCCAAATGTTTTAATTTATTCCTTTCCCCTTTTACTTTGTCCACATTTTAATATTGCAACTATCGGGCACCTCTTTACTTCAATCCTCTGCCCTGTCGCACCATCGCAACCGCACATCTGAGGGCCTCTCTTCCTACTGCGATGCCGCGAAATGAGGCTGTGTGTCCTCTCAATGATGCCTTTCATCACACTTAGCCCTCTCACAAATATAGAGAAAAAGACCCATCAGCCTCTAGCTCATAAATTTTATCACAGGGTCGTTTTTGGCCAATGTTGGGCATTCTTGGCCACTCTGCCACTCAAAATTCATTCACAAACACACTTAAAATCCCTGACCAAGCATTAGGAATGATCAGGGGATGGATTTGGAGCATGGAGTAGCAATTTTGGGTCAAATAGAGCCTCCAAAAATTAGCTGGAAGACCAAAAACGTGAACAACAATATACTCTGAAACTAATTTTGCCTGAAGCTACCTAAAACGCCTCAGAAAACCCCTCAATAGAGAGGGAAGCACCTCAATCTACACTGCAAAGGAGATTGCAGATTGAAAACTACACAGAGATGGTGATTTTGCACCATCGCATAGTAGCAGGGGAGCACCCAGAAAGCCCATGCGATGGTGCGAAATGCCTATGATTCAACTTTATTTCCTTTTGCCTTTCATTTTATAATGTATAAACATTATAATAATGTTTATATTAAACTTTTATCACCTTATTTTTTTGAATTAAAAATTGTGAATATTTTTCTTTTAAAATGCATTTGGCAACTTAGGAAAAATGATCACCGATCCATTTCTCTTCTCGAGCAAACGACGTCTATTCATTGCAAGCACTTGAGATATCCGGAGGCCATAAAAATTTGCATAGGGCCTTTGCAAATTATTTAGAGCAAACCCATTTCCTCAAATCCACATTGTCGAAAAATTTTAGGAACCTCCCTTGTAAATTGGCCTGCCGGGTGCCTTCGTCACAATCAAAATGCATTAAAATACTACATCGTATGGTCTCCGATTTTGATGAAATTAGAATTGGAGAAGTTTTAGACCAAAACAAGAAATGGGTTGCCCTCAGAATTATGAGATTTGAAACCTTCCGAAACACCAAATCTAGCCCGGTTGCAGTTAGGAAAGGATTAAATAGCCCATCAAAACTCATCTTGGAGGCACGAAACGGAACAAGCATGTTACCATTTGTGCCAAAAAACTTCCTACCACATGGATTTGCAGGATGACTTCTGAGCTACAAGATTTTAATCGGCAAAGGCAGGCTCCAGGGTAGATTGAGCAGCATGTCAACCTAGCCTTCATCGACACATCGAGATAAGCACTTCAAATTTGTGAAATTTGAGGGTGCCAACACTCCTAACATTCAAGACCACAATACTCTCATTAATGGGAAAATTGTCGATGTTTTGATGGATAAGGATGACCCAAAAAGTCATCCCTATTGGAAATTGTCTAGATATAGAAGAAAAACAAGAACTCACATGTCTCTTACATGAATATCCTAATCTCTTTTCTTGGACATACTCTGATATGCCCGGCATCAATCCTCAGGTGGTAACACATATTATTGTAATTCATCCTGATGCTAAACTAGTGAAACAAAAGATACGCAAGATGAATCCTAAGGCTGCATTGTTGGTCAAAGCTGAGATAGAGAAGCTTTTATAAGCAGGCTTTATCTACTTTATTGACTACTCGCCTTGGATCTAGAATATTGTGGTCATCGCTAAATTTGACAACCGTATTCAAATGTGTAATGATTACCAAGATTTGAATAAAGCATCTTTGAAAGATGACTTTCCTCTTCTTAATATTGATATGATTTTCTATTCTAGTACTGGCCATGCGTTACTATCCTTTATGGATGGTTTCTCTGGTTATAATAAAATATTCATCAATCCTCAAGATCAATATAAAATATCTTTTATAACTCCTTATGGAGCATTTTGTTGGGTTTTCATGCCCTTTGGATTAAAGAACGCTGGTGCAACTTATCAATGTGCTGACACTTATCTTTCACGATTTCATGCATAACATCTTAGAGGATTATGTCAATGACATTCTGGCCAAATTTGTTTTATGCCAAGATCACGTCAAAAGTCTCCATCAAATCTTTGAACGTATACGTAAATACAATATGCAATTGAATCCTCGCAAATGTGTATTTGGTGTTGATAGTGGTAAACTGTAGCGCCCCTCCATTCTCACCTTAGATGTGCAGGTAGTTTGGCTAAGGAACCTGATGATGAGGATGGAACAAGAGCTTCTATTAATACTTTTGGGAGCATGATGCATATTGTTATTATGCAGAAATTTATTTGGATAAGGTGATGCAGTAGTATGTTTTTAGGACAGGTGGAAAGGGTGGCATCATACCATTGGACGTATGGGTGACATATGAGTATGAGATATGATTACTAGAGTCCCTTCCCTAGTGCTTTGGCTATTATGTACATGTGCTCTAACTTGTATGTTTGAGTGAACAAGTACCAGGCATCGACTCCACCTGAATTAGCAGGTTTGAGCGTGCCTTGCACCCAATGGAAGTAGTTGACCGGAGATAGCACTTGGTCCCCCACCCTAACCATCATCCTTGAAGAGGATGAGTACCTAGTTTGATACCTTGTCAAGTACTATCAGTGGCCAGTCAGTGTTGCTTGAAGTTTTGCCTTTTGACCCTGGTTAGTGGTTAGGTAATTGTTTTGGCTTTTGGTTTAATTTGTCTGATAATATGCCTTGGTTATCTTATGCATTAAAATGGATTGATAAATAATATATATAATCCTAGTTGATAATAAAATAAAATTATAGTGTAATATTATAATTAAGAAATAATAATAAAATAGTAAATAAATAGAATATTATAAAGTTGGTTATATAATTAATTATAATATGTGAGTGAGTGTGGGTAAATGGTTTTACCCGTTTGTGTAAAATTATTTATTGTGTGTATGTTTAAATTATGTTGGTTGCATATATTTTATTTATTTTTAATAAGGGTTAGTAGGTAGTTAGTTGGGGTAGTTGTAAATTTATTTTGTACGGGAGTGAGAAAAATAACTTCCCTCCCTTCATTATTTATTAAATGGGGAGGAGGAATTTTGACCTAGAGAATTTGGGGGCTTTTTAATCTTTTTGGAAATTACTTTATTGGGAACACTGTGCATTATAAATTTCCATGGAGTTTTTTTTAAGAGGTGGCTACAATATTTTAGACCTGAAAAACAAAAGTTAATTGAATGGTAAGTGCATTATATTTTATAGATTTTGTCACCAATTTTTACTTATGTTTTCTACACAATGAAATTAAATTATTTTCATTGTTGTTTATAATTATATTTTGTTAGGGTTTAATATAGTGCTATAAAATAATATTTTATACTATCTTTTAAATTTACATCACTCTATTTTATTTACAAGTGTGGTACAATATTTTATATTTTATAAAGGTTATTTCCAACACTACATTTTATTTACTGTAAAGCTGGTATAAAATATACTATTTTATTAGGGTTTATTTCTAGTACTATAATGTCATGTCCCCATATTAAAGCCTTGTTTAAATTGAAGATTTAAACAATATATTTAATTACACATAAATATTAATAATTAAATATTAATAAGTTATATAATATATTATCATATTACATGAATATAAATATCAAATATTATTATTATTATACTCATAAGATATTAATAGATATAAATATTATTATAATATATATTATTAATATGAATTAAATAATATATATTAGATATTAATATTATGTATGTGACTCTTTGAAGAGTCACCATTCTTCGTAAGAGGCAAAATGGAACATATATAATATAAATAGCAGCAGCAAGGAAGGAAAGGGGATCAGATTTGGGGATATAAGAAAATAAGGAAGTCTAAAGTAAGCAAGCAGAAGTCTTTAAATATGAAAGTCAGAAAGTATGGAATAATAGTAGCTTGCATTTAATTTAAGAGGAAGTATTATAAATATATGGGAAATAAATAAAAAAAGGAATATCGGCATTATAAATAAATATAATTAAATCTGCATTATATATATATATATTTCTGAGTCATAAGTAGGAAAGATATCATAAATACATATAGGGAGGAATTATTCAAGTAAAAATAAATAAATATATATATACAATAATATTAATAGCATATATAATAATATAATATAGAGATATTATTAATATTATAACAAATACTATAATATATAATTATTAAAGAATAGGCGAAAGAGAATAGAATCCAGTGAGCAGATTCAACAAGACAAGCAGCATAAAGAGGTACGTGCACTTTCCTTTATTAATAGGTTAGGTAATATAAATGTTGTAGATGAATAATATGAATATAAATAAATGAATACTGCTTATATCAGCATAATAATAATTGGAATATATTACCATCATTGATGTATATACATTCATTATGTATAAGTATGCATACAGAATAGGTATAATAATATGAGAATAAATAGGAGTGTAGAAATAAGGTAAATCTGCTTACGTATATGAAAATGGATATAAATATGAATATGAAAGTGAATATAAAAATGATTATGAATATGAAATGGGATTATGAGATCATAAGCATAAGGACATAAGTTTGAAAGGATTTTTAACTGTGTACTTATCAATTAAATCAAGCTTTTAGTGATGAATAAATATATTGGTCAGTGGATTGATTACTTCTTATAGATAAGTCATTGAGAGTTGGGGACATTTAAAATAAATAAATAAATTACATTATGTCTAATTATAAACTTTGTTAGGAATAAGTAGTTATAATGTTTCTTATACCATTTAAACAATGTTTTGTTTATTTTAATTTCTCATTAAATGTTCATGAGATTCAGTTAGGAATAAATGGAAAGGTTATATTCTTTACATAGAATAAATTATTTATAGATGACAATTGAAATGTATTCTTCTAGTTAGAATTTACAATATACTAGTTGCAGAGAAATTAAAACCATACAACAACTCTAGAGACTTAAGTTCCAAATTAAGGCTTAGTTGATGTTTTAATTGAGTAGATTCATGTATAGGTAAGAATAGTAAGTAGTTAATCTTAATTAGATTTTAATTAATTATGAATTATCTTTTTATATGCTATCTTTGAATAAAGAGAAAAAGAGTTATCATAGAAGGATCTCATGTTTAGAATATAGGATTTTCTTAATTTTCTGTTATAATAAAACTTGGCTCTTTGTGTTAAGTAAGAATAGATTATTGTGAAATAATTACATATAGGTAATTGTCTTTTATGTTTACTATCTACTTACACTGTGCATAGAATTATGAAATTGGTCTATTCTAAAATTGAGATTGGATAATAACCAAGTTACAATCTTATATTGATAACTTTGTTATGATAAATTCTCTGTAGTAACCAATGTATCTAGACTATTGGATTAAATGTTCATGCTTTTGTTATAGTGGGATGTAAGTTCTGTGTCATTGGGAAGTTGGATTGTAGAGGCTAAGAAGGGTGTAGTTGTGTGTATGGTCCTTGTGATATGTAACCCTAAAATGTTATCTCCTTTTCTAACATGAACTCATTTAATTGTGATGAACATTCAAAGATGATTAATGCCTTGTTTGGTGTATGGATTATGTGGTTATGATGGTTGTACAAGATGGTTAATGCCTTGCCCAGTGTAGGGTTTGCTAGTTGCAAAGTAGGGGTAGTGGCTCTCAATGGGGGCCGGAACCCATAGTGGTGTCTAGGACAACCCATTGAAGGGTTTCTTAATCCAATGATAACATTAATAATGAAATAGGGGAATGGGTAGAATTCACATTAATCAAGATAATGTATGCCTCACTCGTGGCTCAAATGCTCATTTAGGCTTGAGATGAGATGAGAAGGCCTGGAATGGTAAGATCAACTACCTTGTCCCCATGAAAGGTACATTGTTTCTGCATGAGTTTGTATGGGGACCGAGGATCGGGAGAGGCTGCCAAGACAACCCAAAGATGGGAGTCGGGGCCTAGTGAAGTCCACCAGGACAACCCATATCAATCCATGTGATGACACTCCTCCCTATTGCAGTCTAGCACTCCCTAGTTGTATTTCCTCCCTCAATTGCATAAGTGCCTCTGGAAGTGCAGTTAAGTATGTCAGTGATGTTTATTGTGGATAGTTTGATAATTGGTGTCATGTATAACCCTACTGCTTGTGTTAGTCTATTATTCTCCTTACTATCTGTGAGTGTGGGATCTTGTGTTATCTCCTAGCTCGGGGGGTGGACCTTAGGGTTCCACATGGTCGGGTGGAAGAGCTTTTATTTCCATTGGTTTTTCCCTTGCCGATGTTCGTGGGTGAGGAGGATGTATCTTGTGCATTAGATATCAGATCTTGTACCAGTTTGAGGAAGATGATTATGCATACTCATGGTCTAGCCTTGTGTGACAGTCGATTCATAATGTATGTATTCAGAAAGGTGATAATGTAATCAATGTAATGAATTACTCATGTGTATAGGAATTTGTACATTCACATGTAATCCTGATCATGTCGATTATTCATCTGATGTTATGATATGGAGATGTATATGTTTATTCATTTAATGCTATAGATTTAGAATGATCTACTAATGTTAGTTAATAATGTATGTTGAATTATGTTAATTGATTTGGCAAGTAATGCAACCATGAAATCTTAGAGGACAAGTCGTTAGTTCAAATGATGTGTATAGATGTGTTAACATTACTTTGTTATCTTATTCATATAAAAAAAAAAAAATTATCCTGCTTTGCATAGCATAGATATGTTGTTCTCTAAGGTGTTCATGGCGGGGTATTACATAAACTATTAGGATTTATTATCTTGCATCATGGTATTGAGGTGGATACGAAAAAGATTGACACCATTGTTAACATGCCACCTCCTAAAAATGTTTAACAACTTTGTAGTTTACAAGGGAAGATTTAAGCTATTCACCAATTTGTTTCACAACTCATGGATTGGACTCACCCTTTCACACAACTACTTAAGAAAGAATTTAACTTTAAATGGAATAGTAATTGTCAGAAAGCTTCTGATGACCTCAAAAGTTATCTTGCCAATCCTCCTATATTACAACCTACAGTCCTTGGACTACCATTTATTCTCTACACATCGACATCTCCTAATGCCCTCGCAGTTTTGTTGGCACAACATGATGCAATGGAAAAGAATGTGTTGTGTATTACATCAGCCAAACTTTGCTCGAATATGAAAAGTGATACACTGTGATAGAAAGGCAATGCCTAGTTCTCATTTTTGCAACACAAAAATTGAGACATTATCTCTTAAATGCTAAAATTAATGTAATTATAAAATTTGATCCTTTAAAGCATCTATTTGCTAAAACATATCTTTCAGGATGCTTAGCAAAGTGGGTTATGTAAGCATTGAATGACCACTTAGCGGAAGCTCCTTGACCATTTGCTAAACTGAGTCAAGAATATTTCCCTGATGGTCAAATCCTTTCACTAGATGTTGATGATAAGTGGAAGCTATTCTTCGATGGTTCTAGATGTCAAACTAGCTTCGGTGCTAGTGTTATCCTAGTACCTCCTTCAGGAAAGTCAATTCCTCTATCTTAATGTCTCAACTTTTTATGTACCAACAACATTGTAGAGTATGAAGCTCTTATTACTGGCTTGTGTGCCACTTTGTCTCTTAACATTAAAAACATTTCTATATTTGGTGATTCTCAATTGATCATAAGACAAGTCATTGGATGTTATCAAGAAAAGCAAGATAAGTTATCTTAGTATCGAGACTTGTCCTTATCTTTATTGAAGAATTTCTCATTTTTCACAATCAACACAATCCCATGAAAAGAAAATCAACATGCAGATGCAATGGCAAGCATTGCTTCCCTTATGTCCCTTGAAGATTCTTTGTGGAACTATCAATTTATCATCTATAATATCAAAACGCCTTCAATATCTAAAACACTCAAGGTTGCCTTTTGTGATAATATAGATTCAAGAGAATGGTACTCCTATATATTCCAATATCTGGGCAATGGTACATTTCTTGATCTAACATCCAGAAGCATCCAAATTTGCATACATAAATTACGATGTGTTTTATCATCTTATCAAATGTTCTATATAAACGAAGCTATGAAAGTC
Source organism: Cunninghamia lanceolata (assembly GCA_027924645.1). Taxonomy (NCBI): domain Eukaryota; kingdom Viridiplantae; phylum Streptophyta; class Pinopsida; order Cupressales; family Cupressaceae; genus Cunninghamia; species Cunninghamia lanceolata. Next base: position 16,293,539 of record BSBN01000726.1, on the reverse strand, counting down.
TTCTCCTTCATTGCCTTAATAATTTAGAGATCCCAATTTCCCTAGAGGAGGCACATTCAAGTGCCTGTAGAGGACATTTTGATGGGAGATCTCTTGTTCAAAAATTGCTTTGTATAGGTTACTATTGGCAAGACATGGAATGAGATTCCTTTGCGTTTGGTTAAAAGTGCCCGCAATGTCATAACATAACAATCAAATTTGAGCTCCTGCCTAGGAACTTTGTGCTCAAGTTTCACCTTGACCATTTTCTATGTGGGGCTTGGATCTTATTGGAAATGTTTCTCCTCCTTCTCAAAGACACTTTCATAATCACAGCTATCGATTACTTTATAAAGTGGGTCGAAGTTGTTCCTCTCCAATCCACGACTGCTGAAGTAATCTGTCATTTAATTCAAGATAACATAATCTCTCAATTTCGTATTCCTTCCACTTTGGTTTCTAACAATGGTGTTTCATTTAAGAACAAACACGTGAATAAATTCCTCGAAAGATATCATATTCAATACCACTTCTCTAAGCCGTATTATCCTCAATCAAATGGATAGCGGAAAGCTTCTAACAAAATCATTGGACAAATTCTTCAAAAAAATTGTTAACAAACATCAAAAGGTTGGTATACTCAACTATCATACGCATTATGGACTTATTGAATAAGTGTTTGTATAGCTACAAGTACTACCCCATACAACCTTGTGTATGGCGCCGATGCGATCATGTCTTTGGAGTTACAAATTCCTTCATTGTGAATTTATCTCAAGGGCATCGCCAACAAAAATACTCAAAGATAATTATGATATCAACAACTTGAGATGGTCAATGAATAGTGTATAAATAATCTCAAACATCTTCAAGCTCATTAAAAATCCATTTAGTGCTCATACAATGAATGTGTCATTCATCATTCATTCAACATTGGAGATCTTGTACTCTATGAAAATTAACACAATGTCAATGCACCTCCTAACAAAAAAATGAATTTTAGCCTAAATTGGCTAGGACCTTACATCATCACTGAAGTCTTCAAATTGGGTGCGTATAGACTATCCGATATGCACAGTACACCTTTTAAAGAACCTATTAACACTATACATTTACATAGATATTATGCTTAATTTTTGTTTCTCATATTTATATGTTGTCACTGTTGGCTAAATCATAGATAACTACATTTGCTCAATAATATCAAAACACATAATGATATATTAATTTCTGGATGAATATTACAATGCAATACATTGGCTTTTTTAAAGCCTTGTTATTCCCGTATATAACTTCTTACAGGAAAGTAACTTCCCAAAACCTAACCCACTAACTATTGCTTTACTAACATTTATTTAATATGCATAAACTAACAATGTAATACTATATGACTATTATGCCAACATTCCCCCCCTTATTACATTTTTTCCTGCAAAAGTACCAGGGGACCCCCCCTGAATGCTAACATACTCAACAAAGCTGATTATATAATATGAATACATATTTTATAGAAGATCTTCTCCCCAAGAACAAATCCTGAACCAAGTGGGGCTCCATCATGCTGTCTCATCTACCCTCGGAAAGGCGTAGCTTCGAGCTATGTTCTTGAGCTCTTTAGTCCCAAGCTCTCAAATCATAGAGTCCTAAATTATTTGACAATGAAACCTAAGAGATACGACAGATCTCTGCCATTGACTAGTGACCGCGAAAGGGTATAATTCAAGATCATATACTCTTTGAAGCTCGCTAGACAACAATCCATATTGAGCTCAACACCAAATCCCAAACCTATCTCTAAAACAAAATCTTCACAAAACATACATTCTTCAAATCCGTCAGCATCAACAAAGAAAAGCAAAACAACCAAAACCAAAAACGCTTCTCATGCAAAGCATCATCTCAAAGCGAGAAGCTAACTTGAGATGATGGAAAATCCTCCATCCTTCGATGCCGCCTACCTCCAATATGACCCTGCTATAGTTTATGTCACATTAATATCTTTGATAGAAAAGCATGTCAGTGTTTCAAGGCCTCAGAAGCACAAGCAACATTTGTTATATGTGTAACCATGATTAAAAAAGGGTGATATCAATTTCAACCAATAATGGAACCTTAACCTTATAACTCCAAAAACACAATAACCTTATCACTTCAATACATATACACATTGGAATGTCCCTTTCATAGGTCTTCACATAAAAAATATATATCTTGTATTTCACAAAGCAATTGAAATAAAATTAGGAACCCAAAGTTAGCGCACTTTCTCTCTTTTTCACCCATTGTAAACTCTTCATAAACAAATTAGCCTTGGGTTTCTTACACACAAGTGCTTTCTCGATGTTATTTAAGCCCCTTCAACTTTGAACGATTTCAACAAAAGCTTCGGCTTGTTTATTCATCTTTAACAAAAAATTGATTTACCACAAATTCAAACATAACTACATACCTAATAAAAGATCATCTTTATCGTTTCTTATTTTATAATTCTTGACTTCAAAAATCTGCGGCTTCTTCCTTTTGATTTGGACAACAATAAAAAACTGAGCACAAAATCCAAAATAATAGCTTCTAATTTCTTATGCCCGTTGAAAAATTGGACTCTCTATTCCTTTTTTTTTTAATACCTTCTATATAGTGGCTGTGGCTAACTTTGTGCATTCGCACTTATTTCATAAACTATAAAGCACTTCTGAAATAAGAAGAATAGATAGATCAAAAAAACCTGATCATCACACTTCTATGCAACTTTTTCCAATTGAGGCATGTCTACACCCTGATCCATACATTGAAATCTGAACTACTTAATGAAATGACACCGCAAGCTTCAGCGGTAGATAAGTTCCTTCCAGAAAATTTTTTTGTGCTTTCAAAAAATGGCCTCTCCAAGTGCTACGATCTCACACTATGGCATCTTAAAAAAAAATCTTTTTAGTTGGGCAAATTCCAGCGATCTCTTCTTTGGCTTCTCCTCGGCAGTCTTCTCTCCAATAAATTTCAATGCCTTTGTCACATCTCCCACGCACAACAATGCTTCTATTAACAGCAACAAACATGCATTCCTCCGCACCAGAGAAAGACTAAATTGCAAGGAAAGATTAGGTATCTAACAATGCCATTTTACAGGCATAGAAATGATTTTCGCTTTGATACAATATGTTGGCTAAATCATCGATAACTACATTTGCTCAATAATATCAAAACACATAATGATATATTAATTTCTAGATGAATATTACAATGCAATACATTGGCTTTTTTAAAGCCTTGTTATTCCCGTATATAACTTCTTACAGGAAAGTAACTTCCCAAAACCTAACTTACTAACTATTGCTTTACTAACATTTATTTAATATGCATAAACTAACAATGTAATACTATATGACTATTATGGCAACAGTCACTTTCTTTATAATGCAAATGATTGGTAGATAGTAAATTTAAATTTCCCATTTTATTATTTGCTTTAGTCTTGGCAAAATATGTAGTTTGTCTTGATTCTTTAGAGTAGTTTTCTCAGTTTAGAGAATTACTTAGTTGTTAGCATATAAATTGATATATATGCACCATGTTCAATAATAGTTGTCAGATCTAATTTAACAATGTTACAACATTGTTTCATTGGATCACAACTGAATTATTTCATCATGTACATACATTTTGTTTAATATCTAGCTAAGCGTATGTGTGTTTCATTAGAACATGTATCATTCAAATCATTGTCCCATTTGTTAAACAATTACACATAGTTGTTTACACAAATCACTTCAGCATTTAATTTGACATACATATGTAAAACAAATCTAGATCTTTTGTTGCATTTACTTCACAAGTAAATCACAAATAGTATCTAGTATAAACACATTAAATCATGAATCAAAAGCACATATATATAAATCATAAGAGTTTGCATAAATAATTTCACCACTACATCAAAATGTGGAGAATCATAACACAATATAATAAATATCCTCAAAGTGTTGGACCATGATATCTAGATCCCTCGGGACCTGGTGGTGTCTGAGTAACAGATGGTTGTCTATATGAAGCTATGGATCGTGAGTGACTCCTAGAGGTACTCCATGATTATAATCCCCTAAGCTTGCCTCTAAGCTCTCCCACCTCCTGTGTGGCATCTGTCCATCCACTGGAGTTGATCTCTGTCAACTCTCAATTGGTCCACCTCAACCTGTAGATAGCTCAGTAAGTCGTGCTTAGTATCTGATGTTGTTATGACTCTATGTTGATCTAGCCATGTTTCAAGAACATCTCATGTCTCCTCGACACTCACTTCTCTCTAAACCACTTGATCTCACTCAACTACTAACTGATCTTGCTCTATCTATCCCTCCTCAAATGCTGCTCTAAGTCGCACAATAGGATCAAATATCTCTGCATGTTGACCCATCATGTATGGTGGCCTATAATAAATGTGCACTACCATATCAGCTATGACTCGACTCACAAAGTCACACCATGCACTGCTACCAACTGTAGAATAATATAATCATTATGTCAACATCTTAATCAAATCAACATTATGCATCTTAAACTAACATAAGTACAATAACATAATATAATCCTCACCTGGATCACCCTCCTGCCATGATGGATCATGTGGAATGGCGATTGTGCTAATGTTTGCAGTCGTACTATTTGTTGGGAGCATCGTAGTGGCACCACTGCTCAACTTCCCACACTCAAAGTGACATTGTAGTCCCCTAGATGTGCGTCATGGTCATAGGATATGAGCTCGAACCCCAAGTCCCTCCTTGTTGACACCTACACCCTCTGCTAGCTAGCGTCATCTACCTCTTGTCATTGGCACTGGTGGATCCTCCTCCTCCTCCTCATCTCTAGTGTAATATCTATTGTTCTCTCCCTCTTCCTCCTCTAACTCATCTCCTCGTTCGACCTAGGATCTGAGATCACCAGTAAGATGATTAGTAAGAAAGATAAGAGCAAGATGTGTTGTCTCCCACCACATTGTATATGTTGGACTCACACCTACATCATCAACATCAGAGACAGAATCATCATCCTTTGTAACATCATCTAGATCACTCAATACCATGTCTGTGATGGTAAGCCATGACCTATCATGAGGCCATACCCCGCAACGTGAAGACCTCGCATAGAATGGTTGTGTGGCGGGAACTCCTTGCACTTATCCAAACTATCTCATCACTCTATCATAATAGAAGGCAACTATGATGTGATCTCTTTGACTGATTAACAATTGATCCCTTTGCATCCTCACTAACTACCTCGTTTGTCCCATCCATGATCTACATCCCTTGTATGGTCTCCACACGATGACCTCTGGCTGCAACATGTCAAATACAATCCTCCAAAATAGTAAATCACATCCCCACGGTCTCCTAAGATCATAAGTGTGTTCTCATGGATTCATCCTAATAGTCTCTATTGAATAACCCACCAGCCTCATACATGTAATGTGTTCAAATGCACACACTTGTAGAAGTGTGCACATCATCAAGATGTATGACTCATAATGTACATGGTGACCCAGATTAGAATATAAATGAGCAAGCATACTCCATCACTAGGAGTATACTATCCTTTTCTCCTCCATCACTCTAATAGTATAGACTAGGCCCCCATGAAGGTGAGTGCCTCACCTATTTGGTGTAACAACTAGTGTGATGGTAGTGATCATGATGTGAAGTGTGATCCGTATAACAACTGCATCCTTCTCTAAGAATTTGATATCATTGTGTCATCAATCGCTCAATGAAATTGTGTGTCCAAGACAGTATAGTTGGCTTTCCTAAGTGTAGTCTTCAAACCTCTGCTCTATGACCTTGACAGATAATTGTAGTAACATGTACACATCCTCTAAAGTGATGGTCATCTCTCTTGTTAAAAGAAGAAAGGTGGATGTATGAGTTCCACCACTCCATGAACGAAATCAACATCGAACGATGATGTCATTATAGGCATAGTGTACACCCACCACAATCCAACATCTGGCAGATGTTTCATCTCTGCATTTGTAAGTGTACTTGATCGACTATACAATAATTCGTATAGGCAATCGTTGGCATGCTCTCAAATCCATGGGAGATCCTGAAGCATGACAAACAAATTGTACATCAGACTTCAATACTAACTACATCAACAATCAAATGTTATGTTGTAAATTGTGCCCCTGCTTCGGTTAGCACAATTTCACTAGGTTTAGCTACTACCTTTTAGTGTCCCTTAAAAACTTCCATCATTAGACCTATTTAAACCTTGATTGATGTGTATTCTTTCCAAGAAATGTCACATTTTGGAGTAATTACCAACAAAACCTAGAAAGAAACTATGGATTCCAAAGATTTAGGACACCCTTAAGCATAATCCAAAGCTAAATTTGGGGGCTGAACTTCGGTGGTACCGCCATAGTCCTTCCCTAAACCACGGGGTTGCAAATTTAATTTGGGTGTCAGCTTTTTCCATGTGCTTCGTGTTTCCGAATTCAAAATTTCTTTCCCACGTGATGTATGCCTTTTATTTCAATTTATTTCATTTCTAAGGTTGGATATTTAAAGAGAACTCAAAATCATTTTATCACACACAACTATTATGCAAGCTTGTTATGCCAAAATTCTGCTACTATTGCTATTGAAGGTCTATAAAGTGTTGAAGCTCATTGAAGATTTGGTTCTTTGCTATTTGGGAGATATGTTGTGAAGATTTGGAATCAAGATCTTGGGTCTATCTCACTCTTCCTAGGGTTTGTGAATCCTTTTGTATGATCGACAGAAAAGTTGAAGCCTCCAACTTGAGTTTTGGAATCCTCCGCGGATATAGTTGCCTCACCTTGTTGTTCTACAAGTCTTCATTGATATCATCTCCTTGAAGTGAAGTTGTTGTTTCCTTGAGTGAAACATTGTGTGGATCTATTTCCTTCATGCTTGAGACATTTAGGATCTTGCATTTGTTTATGCTCACACTTAGGGTTTATGAGCACACACATCTACATCTTTGACATGGGCTATTGTTGAGGTAAAAATATCAAAGACAGGGTTTGACTGAGGCAAACTCCTGTATAGACACAACATACCTTCTCCTTCTTTTGTTTGTGCAAGTCAGATTCAGGAAGATCCAATGAAAAGGAGTGAAGAGGAAACATGTATTACTATCATAGTTGCTATAAAAGTTATAGATTCATCATTGGATAAGTGCAAGGATGGTTTTGGGGGTGCCCAAGTCCATCAAGACCTTATATATGAGATCTGGAACCTTCATCAGAGGCTCAGACACTTGGTGCAGAAATTTTTGTGATAGGGAAACTTACAGGATGATTTTGAGTCCACCCAAGTCTTCTAGGTCCTGAAAATTCAAGTGCACATACTTTGATATCCCCTGTCTGCATTCTTGTAATCACTCTACCATTTTCTACTTTTAGAATCAGTTTGTCCAAGCAAGTTTCATAATTAGGGTTTGGTTTGATCTAGCTACTTAGGGCTTGTGAAAACCTAGTTTAGAAATCTTTTCATATATAGCAAGAGAGGATTAAGATACCTGTAGCTTGACCCTTCCCTAGTGGTTGAGCTCAGTTCATATTCCAAATGTTAGTGTATGAAAAGGGAGGTTTGACCTAGTTGAGCATGCTAATCACTCTTCCCCTTTTTCACACTAAACATTTTGGTGAACCCATGTTTAAAGAATTAGCATCCTTACTTGTTATATCTAAGTGTTTTTTTTGTTCTAAATTAGATTTAGATTGCAATTTCCTTTCATTCATAGTGTATGCATTTCATTTTGAGTGATATATCTATCTTTACATTGAAAGAGCATTAAGGTTTCATAAATTGAGATTTTGTTACTAATTGCATAGTGATCTTAGTTTCATTCTTGCAAAGTATATTGTATCTTGTTTCACATTAAGTCTTGGATAAATTAGATTATGTGGAAATGTCTGATTTCTTTTTACAAGACTTTAATGCATATGATGAGATGTTTAGTTGTGATGACTTTAATATGTTAGATGAATCCTTAGATGACTTATCTCTATTGAATATTCCACTACGACTCCTAAATTATCATTCCTTCAAAGATTAGTAAACGTAATCTATGTTCCAAGATCTCAAGAACTTTTGAAACCAAAGATAGTGGTCAACCTGTGTTCCGATGTGTCTCAAACACAAATGAAACCAATGCTCACTATAAGAGGTTTTTTAAATTCTTCTTAACCTCTTGATTACATCTATAACTATGCTAAACAAATAACAAGTCAAAATCAAATATATCAAGATGCATCACAACATTCCAACCACAATGTGGTTGCTCAAACATACAATACATGGAATAATAAACAAAATAAACATCAATCAAACATTCCAATCTCTTTACCAACTTCTCAACCTACGCTTTCTCAACCACCTTGTCTTACTTATAAAGTTGGTCAAGACTATGGGCGTTAATCCACTACATAAAATCAAAGTTGACACATATTTAATCAAACTAGATAAACTTCACATTCGTGGATTTGATAACATTGGTAGACAATCCCTGGGTACCATAACTTTACCTGTAAATGTTGAACCTGTGACATTATCTACTCTTATCCATGTCATGCTTGGTGCACTTTCATATAATATGATTCTCAATAGATTGTAGATTCATGCCATGGGAGTAGTTCTGTCTACTCTGTTGGTTGTTTTAAATTCCCAACCTAATTCTCACAACAAATCTATAAAATAGCCATTTATTAATAATGGATATGCCTTGAGGGATTGGCCAATGAATAGGAGATTTAAGGGGAGGGGGATTTTTCTCAGTCCCCTTATTCTTCCTATGCACTTTAGGCTCTGTGAAACCAAGGAGAGTATTTCCTATGTAGAATGGACTTATCTCTAATTCTCTGGCTATTTCTTTTAACTGATGTCTTCCTTTCTTGGGGATAACAACATTCTATTCAAAAAGGGATGGGGTTTTCCAGAGATATTAGATTGTCAGCTTTGCTTATATCACAGATATGTTCCTTGTAGGCTGCTTGAAAGAATGTATGATAAAGTAAGGATTGGCTAAATTCTTTAAGCTCTTATCTTATTCTTTGCAGAGGAACATGCAAGACATAACTTAATCAAAATAAATATCCTAAAAGCCTATTGCTGGAAAGGAAAATATTTGGATTGAAAAATATTTTGAGGATAACCAGAGGGGCGTAAGTTCAATATAGTATCCATGAAATAGACCAGTGCCTATCCAAGGGCCAAGGAGTCAAAAATGTTAAAATGATAAAACTTAAATAGACAGTGATGTAAGAAACTTCAGTTTATTGTAAAGATACAACAATGCCATACATTGAAAATACTTTTACTAGCCTTGAAATCAACCATACTTAATTATCCCTGTATACCCCAATCACATCTGATATTTTCTAATAGCAATTTTTATATTACTCCTTGAGTAAAGGCCATAAGAGAAATATGCCAGCACATGAAAGACTGTATTGATGAATAAAGATGATTTTTAACCAAATATATATTCATAATGTGAAACTGTATACACGAAGTAGGAGACAGTGTATTCCAAAACTCAACAAAATCTGTAAAATAAACTGTTCAGTAACTTGCATCATAGCTTTCAAATATTCTATCAAGAAACCAAAAGAGACTCAAATTGGAAACCTGAAAATAGATGACTAATTCTATAGCAGAAAACAAACTTATTTACAACTCCTCCTCGACTAGATTGATCCTTATTTCAGACTAAGTTTAGAAATATAACCTTGAACCAATCCTCAAAAAAGATACAAAAGTTACAATTTTATAGAGAAAGAGAGAAGAAGATGAAAAACCCTAAAAATAATCCACTGATGACACATGGCACACCTCTGCACTCTTGATTCTGTAACTGATTTGCTTCTAGAAGATGCTCCTCATTCCTCATTTTGCGTCTTCAATCTGCCCACTTCCCTTTTGCAACTAAAAATGATTTTTCTCAAATCTGTTTTGCATTCTCATGCACAATTTTACCCTACTAGTAAAATTACCCTCTCAATTGTAATTTACTTGGCATGTAACAAATTTTACCCCAAGGTAGTTTCTACATTTCACTGGCAAGTAGAAAATACATTTACCATACAATTTTAACTCTCCAGAATCAAATAAAATATGCAAGGCATTTTTGCATTTACGGGAGTATTTTCCCTTTTGCCAAATCATTTTTTATATGCCAATATATTTACAAATTTGTCGGAGGCGATTAAATCAATGGAGCCACGTTTTTGCAGTTGCTCTCACGTTTTTCCATTGCTGGGCAATTTAAAACACTCCAAACATTTTTGAAATTGCCCTCTGGTTGTAACAAATGCCCCAAGCATTGTTTTAGACATTAGAAAACTCATTTTCAGCTTGAAGAAGGCCTCAAAACACAGCCACAAATAAAAAAACATGATTACTATATTCCTCCAACAATGCTCTGTAAAATTTCTGCTATTCCACCAATGTATTTGCTCTCTCCTTCTTGCCTTCCACGGAATGACAGAATGCAATTAAAAATAAAGCATCCAATAAAGCTTTCAATAATATTTTTTTGCAAATGTTAAACTTTTGCGAATACACAATATTAAAATGCCTTCTGCTGTTCCGCCAATGTCATTTTCTGCTCACCATACTTCATCCGCAGAATGGCGGAGAAGAAATATTAAGATCAGAACTTTACACAAATCTTTGGAGAAGACATTTAAAACCATTAAAATGCCCTTCCGCAGTTCTGCCAATGTCATTTTCATTTTATTTGTTTCATGGAATGGCGGAAACCTCATACGGCAACTTTTAAATAAACTTTGAACTTTATAGTAGTTTTGGCAAATATTAAACTTGTCCTAATCTCATTCATTTAATTTTCCTTTAAAATTATTTAAAATATATAAAATATTTTAAATATTTGCAATTTGGAACATTAGAAAATAGTGAAATTTTTAATTTTGCCTGCCGTTGAAACAGGAAAAATTTACTGCGCGCAAACCAGAACACTTGGAGCCACAAAAAATTGCGAGTGAGCATAATCAATTATTTAAAACATGGGTTTGTCAACGATTCTCACCTAGCTCACCAAATTTATATACCTCCTTTGTAAATTGGGCTGCAAAACGTGTTCCCCGCAACCGAGATGCATTAAAATAATGCATCATATGAACTCGGTTTCTAAAGAAAATGGAACTGGAGACATTTTAGGCCAAAACGAGAAATGGGTTGCCTCTAGATTTGTAAAATTTGTAACTTTTTGGAACACCAAATTTACCCCGGTTGCAGTCAGAAAATAATTAAATAGACCATCATAACTCATCCTGGAAGTACGAAACTGCACAAGTATGCTGACATATGTTCCAAGAAACATTCTACCACACAGAATTGCAAGATCACTTATGAGTTGCAAAATTTTAATCGGTGAAGATGGCCCCCGGGGTAGATTGAGCAGTATGTCGACTTAACCTCTGTCGACACATTGAAAGGACATGCAGTCAAAATTTGTAATTTTTTGAAGGTTCCATCAGTGGCTCTAGTTGGGGACGCATGTACCCTATGAGCATGGTGAGATTCTAGATCTCTGGGACATAGACCAAGTGCCTACTCCATTGGGCGGCTCTGAAAATTGATTCAACCTGCAACTTGCAGAGCTCCAACACATAATTTTCAAACATTATTTGATGGCCCCAGGCCACCAAATGAAAAGGAGAACCAATGTTTGCCTCTATCAAATACCAACCTATTGAAGGAACTGATTTCCCTTAACCCACATTTACCTCTACCACTGACATGCTTAACCATATCACTGAGCCTGCCACTGTCAACATCAACTCTGTCAATCTAAAAATTACATTCAGACAATAACTGAAATCCATGTGACATTTTACCTTATCCAACTCACTGTCATGTTTGCTTGCTTTATTATCATTTGAGCAAAATACATCAGTACCTTCAACACCCCATGTATGCTCAAAAGTAAACAATTCTGGTTCAAAAATGTAATAAGATTCAACCTTAAAACTAACATCCAAGTCCATATGAGGAAACTCATGATTAGGCTCATCTAAATCAGAAAATAGACACTCATTAGAATCTACATTTAGAACATCTTGACTTTGACCACTACTACAATGAATTTCACAATCATCAGCTATCCCTGTCTCAATAAAATGAATTTATGAGTTTGCATCATCAACATTTGCACTTTCAACATATTCATCATTGTTAGAGTCAAATGCTATCTTACCTTCATAAGCATTGTTACCCTGCAGATTATCTTGTTCATTTGTAAATGGATATGTGTCATACTTAGTGCCTAAAGGAACATCATCATTGTCAAAATTTATGTGAGTAGGGCACATAAGCTTATGACCATTTTCATATACATACCTCAGATATTCCATGGTCAACAAATCTGAAATTTGCTCACTGTTCAGTGAACATGCCTTTTCTTTCACATCTTCCACTGCTTTTCCCTCCTGATCTCCATGAGAACTGCAAGCATCACTTAGTTGCAAATCAAAATCCACAGGGTTGTCATTTTTATTATTAAATTCTAGATATTCAATGGATTCATCATAACATACACTGCTCATATCACATAGGATTGAAACTTCAACAACCTTGCCAAAAACACAGTCATGATCTAATATAAAAGGGAGGCCTTCTATATTTTCATCCCTATTAACATTCAGACTGTCATAACAACTATTTTCATTTGCACACCCATCCTCTATGGACTGATTAGAAAAAGCATCTTCCCCTCTGTCAGATACAACATCATTCTCTACTATATTATGTTCACTCTTTTGGTCACAAAGGGAAAAAGCACCATCACTTATAATAGACAAAATTATTTCCCCATTCAATTTTGATGTCTTCATAAACTGAAAGCCATGGGTGTATACACTTAACACTTGGAGGCTTTAAATCATGTAGTATAGTACTCAAGCCTGGCTCAAGATTCTCACAGAATAAATCAATGCAAAATGAATCATTAGGTCTTTCTAATTCTGGCACTGCAAATAAAGATTCTATAAATCTGCTATGAAAATCATATGAGGTTTCACCCTTATACCTCTTCATATCACAAAATGCATGAATAGGTGCTATGGATTCATCTTTGTTTTCAGATTGGTCTTCAAACTCTTCTTGGATATGCAGATGTCTATTGTCCAACAGGCACATATTGCATGCTGATATTCCTTCAAACTGATCAATGAAAAGTATTCTAAGATCATGCCATGAACATATGTAATGCATTGGTAAACTAGAAAACCAATATTCAACAGCGTAATCTAAAGTTCTCACAAAAAGCTTCATGATGACATCCTCTTCTTCTATTTGATAGTTCCCCATCAAATCAATGAAATTTTGTAAATGCTGTGATGCTAACTCTTTCAAATCTGCTCTAAACCTTGGCGAGTATTCATTCATTTTTCTTGGGACTGAGTGTGGATAACCCTAGATTTTATTGAAATCCAAAGGGTTATATCTTTCATTAAAGAACATCTTTCTTTGAGGACATGACTATGTTTCAGGCATGACATTAAAACTTGTAGAGGGAGAACCAGAACATTCATACATATTTGCAAATGAGTTAATCCCCTCTACAACTATCTACTTCTTGATACTCCTTTCAGAATATCCTATTTTCTCATTTCCCTTTTCTATTAGTACCTTGGAGTACTGGATAAGGGACAATATTTACTAGAACCTTTGTTGCAAACCTTCATACAAAAATGTTATAATAGATAAATACCCGAGAACAACTACAACCAACTCTTCTGATGATATGAAATATTATGTAGAGTTGCCACCTCTTTGAAAGAGGAAAAGATCTTCAAGCAGCAAAAAGCTTCTTCCAAGATCTAGGTATTTCAGAGTTCTCTCCACCAGCAGAGCACCAAGCTTCAGGAATACACCAAAAATGTTGCAACAATCTTCTTCTTCAAGTATGCAGGTCCTTGGATCCCCTGATCCAGAACTTCAGATCAGCAAACTTATTGACTCTTTTCAAATGGATAATACTGGAGGGTCCCCACTAGAGTCACCAATCTGTTGGTTGTTTTAAATTCCCAACCTGAGTCTCAGAGCAAATCTATAAAATAACTATTTATTAATGATAGATCTACCTTGAGGGATTGGCCAATGAATAGGAGATTTAAGGGGATGAGGCCTTTTGTCAATTCCGTTATTCTTCCTTTGCACTTTAGGCTCTGTGAAACCAAGGAGGGTATCCTATGTAGAATGGACTTATCTCTAATTCTCTGGCTATTTCTTTTAGCTGATATCTTCCTTTCTTGGGGATAACAACATTCTATTAAAAAATGGATGGGGTTTTCCAGAGATATTAGATTGTCAGCTTTGCTTATATCACAGATATGTTCCTTGTAGGCTGCTTGAAATAATGTATGATAAAGTAAGGATTGGCTAAATTCTTTAAACTCTTATCTTATTCTTTGCAAATGAACATGCAAGACATAACTTAATCAAAATAAATATCCTAAAAGCCTATTGCTAGAAAGGAAAATATTTGCATTGAAAAATATTTTGAGGATAACTAGAGGGGCATAAGTTCAATATAATATCCATGAAACAGACCAGTGCCTATCCAAGGGCCAAGGAGTCAAAAAGGATAAAATAATAAAACTTAAACAGACAGTGATGTAAGAAACTTCAGTTTATTGTAAAGATACAACAATGCCATACATTGAAAATACTTTTACTAGCCTTAAAATCAACCATACTTAATTATCCTTGTATACCCCAATCACATCTGATATTTTCTAATAGCAATTTTTACATTACTCCTTGAGTAAAGGCCATAAGAGAAATATGCCAGCACATGAAATATTGTGTCGATGAATAAATATGATTTTTAACCAAATATATATTCATAATGTGAAACTGTATACATGAAGTAGGAGACAGTGTATTCCAAAACTCAATAAAATCTGTAAAATAAACTGTTAAGTAACTTGCATCATAGCTTTCAAATATTCTATCAAGAAACCAAAAGAGACTCAAATTGGAAACCTAAAACAAATGACTAATTCTATAGTAGAAAACATACTTATTTGCAACTCCTCCCTGATTAGATTGATCCCTATTTTAGACTAAGTTTGAAAATATGACCTTGAACCAATCCTCAAAAAAGATACAGAAGTTACAATTTTATAGAGAAAGAGAGAAGAAGATGAAAAACCTTAAAAATAATCCACTGATGACACATGGCACACCTCTGCACTCTTGATTCTGTAACTGATTTGCTTCTAGAAGATGCTCCTCATTCGTCATTTTGCCTCTTCAATCTGTCCACTTCCCTTTTGCAACTGAAAATAATTTTTCTCAAATCTGTTTTGCATTCTCGCGTACAGTTTTACCCTACTGGTAAAATTACCCTCTCAACTGCAATTTATTTGGCATGTAACAAATTTTACCCTCAGGTAGTTTCTACATTTCACTGGCAAGTAGAAAATGCATTTACCATACAATTTAACGCTCTAGAATCAAATAAAACATGCAAGACATTCTTGCATATACGGGAGTATTTTCCCTTTTGCGAAATCATTTTTTATATGCCGATACATTTACAAATTTGCTGGAGGTGATTAACTCAATGGAGCCACGTTT
Source organism: Cunninghamia lanceolata (assembly GCA_027924645.1). Classification (NCBI taxonomy): domain Eukaryota; kingdom Viridiplantae; phylum Streptophyta; class Pinopsida; order Cupressales; family Cupressaceae; genus Cunninghamia; species Cunninghamia lanceolata. The sequence continues at coordinate 16,277,937 of BSBN01000726.1, read as the reverse complement.
TTGTAGTTGCTCTCACGTTTTTTCCATTGCTGGGCAATTTAAAACACTCCAAATATTTTTGAAATTGCCCTCTGGTTGTAACAAATGCCCTAGGCATTGTTTTAGACATTAGAAAACTCATTTTCAGCTTGAAGAAGGCCTCAAAACACAGCCACAAATCAAAAAATGTGATTACTATATTCCTCCAGCAATGCTTTGTAAATTTTTCGCTATTCCGCCAATGAATTTGCTCTCTCCTTCTTGCCTTTCGTAGATTGACGGAATGCAATTAAAAATAAAGCATCCAATAAAGCTTTCAATAATATTTTTATGCAAATGTTAAACTTTGGCGAATAAACAATATTAAAATGCCTTCCATTACACTACCTTCCGCTGTTCCGCCAATGTCATTTTCTGCTCACCATACTTCATCCGCAGAATGACGGAGAAGAAATATTAAAATCAAAACTTTCCACAAATCTTTGGAGAAGACATTTAAAACCATTAAAATGCCCTTCCGTAGTTCCGCCAATGTCATTTTCATTTTATTTGTTTCATGGAATGACGGAAACCTCATACGACAACTTTTAAATAAACTTTGAACTTTATAATAGTTTTGGCAAATATTAAACTTGCCCTAATCTCATCCATTTAATTTGCCTTTAAAATTATTTAAAATATATAAAATATTTTAAATATTTGCAATTTGGAACATTAGAAAATAGTGAAATTTTTAATTTTGTCTACTGCTGAAACGGGAAAATTCATTGCGCGCAAACCGGAACACCTAGAGCCATGAAAACTTGCGAGCGGGCATAATCAATTATTTAAAACATGGGTTTGTCGACGGCTCTCGCCCAACTCACCAAATTTATATACCTCCTTTGTAAATTAGCCCGTAAAACATGTTCACCGCAATCGAGATACATTAAAATAATGCATCATATGAACTCAATTTCTGAAGAAAATAGAATTGGAGATGTTTTAGGCCAAAACGAGAAATGGGTTGCCTTCAGATTTGTGAAATTTGCAACTTTCTGGAACACCAAATTTACCATGTTGCAGTAAAAAAATAATTAAATAGCCCATCATAACTCGTCCTGGAAGCACGAAATTGTACAGGTATACTGACATATGTACCAAAAAAATTTCTACCACATGGAATTGCAAGATCACTTTTGAGTTGCAAAATTTTAATCGGTGAAAATGGCCCCTGGGGTAGATTGAGCAGTATGTCGACTTAACCTCTGTCGACACATTGAAAGGATATATGCACCCAAAATTTGTAAAATTTTGAAGGTTCCATCATACCCTTCATCAATCAATAAAGTTTATTTATGCAAATAAACTTTAAACTATGGAAGCCGATCCGAATCCAAAAAATTATTTACAAATTGAAACACAAAAACAAGCTATCAATCATAAGATTCTAAATAAATTAAGAGTTGATTTATCAATACCTCTTGCCACAAATAATGTTGTGCAAGATTCTACACCATCATCGAATGCACTTCTTGGTGATGATTGGGGGTCACTAGATTTTACTCCTACCTTTATGTGGGAATATAAACTTAATAACCCTAATCCTAAAACATCAAAAGTTGCATCGATCTCATCCAAACAATCTGTGGAAATGCCTAAAGAACCTAAAGTTTCTTTAGTCACAAACACAGACAACACTCTTAATTACACTACAAAATATGAGACCTATGAGGCTCCACCATCTTCGAAAGAGATGGCATCCCTTTATGGTTAGGGATTTAAAATCCTTTACAAAAATTGTGACTATGTAGGTAATGGTTGTGGCATAAATCAACAAGGAATCAGAGTACCCTTAGAAGTTGTTGCACATAATTACTCAGCTGGTATCAAATACCATCATTTCAAGCCCACCAAAGCTTACAAACATCCTAATCTTAATGTTATCAACACTCAATCTAATATATCTTGAGATGATAAATATAAATTGTCCACCATGAGATATCCCACTAGATAATTTTTCAGCAGATGAAGCATTAATTGAATTCATGGGAGCTTAAGACAATTTGCCTCGCTATCATCATAATCGTGGATTTTCCTATTGTCTAAATGCAGAAGAATATTTTGGGAAAAACACTTGTTCAACAAATGATACTCTAACACCTAATGAAGAATCCACGAAATCATCACATTCACCTAACCTCCCAGAACACAGTACTTTACTTAATGGAAAGACTGTCGATGTCTTGATGGAGAAGGATAATGGTGCAGGGGCACTAGGAGCCTCATAAGCTTAATTTTGATATTTTTGGGTTTTTAGGTTGATGGTGTGTTTTAGTGTTTAATAAGATCATTTATGACCCTTTGAAATCCTATTAATCCATTTTTGGTGTGTTAAAGGGTCATTGGTTTTAAAATGTTAAAAGTTGCTAATGTTGTCAAAAGTTACTAAAAGTTGTCATGCAACTTTAGTTAGGTGTCAAAAATCAAGAAAATGGTTACATGCAAGAAATAAATGGTTACAAACCATTGGTATTAATTTTAAATGCATAAATATACCTTCAAAAGTCGAATGGTGGATTGGATAATTGATATGGAAGTTTTTGAGTTAATGAAGCAAGCTTTTTTCTAAGTTTTTCTAATGTTCTAGTTTATTCTTCTTTCTTGTATGGCCTGTATGGCCCATGTAATGATCTGAAAGTTATTGGGTTTTGTTAATCTATGAATCTACTTCATTTTGCTTTTTGTTGCATCAATTTTCATTGAGATTTGTGAAAGTTATGGCCATTTTGGTGATGGCTGCTCTGTTCTAACAATGTTTTCCAGAATTTGCAATCTGCAAAAATGCTAGTACAAATGTGTATGGTACAGTACGAACCTACAACCAATTGGGGAAGATGGATAATCTTTTGTTCTTTCATTTTTTTTTGTTTCAGGAGGTTGCATTGAGTTTTGTGCATTTTAGAACAATTTTAGTAAAAACAGGCAGGATTCAGCCTAAGGTTCCCAGTTCTGCAACAATCCATTTTTGACCTATTCCATACAAAGTAACCCTAGCCCATTTTGATACATGTTTAGTAAGGGCCAAAAGGGTATCTCAAAAAGGTCTTAGATTTTGAATATCAGGTCTGGAATGAAAGTTATGCCCAATAAGGTCTAAATTGTTGTCCCCATGTTTTAGGCTTAGGAACACATTGCCTAGAGTGAACTAATGTGCACATTTGCATCATTTGTATTGGACCATTTCTAGAATGAATAAAGTTTGTTGTGAGTGAGTCATTTTTCCTCTGCATCATTTTGGTATAAGAGCGCAGAAGATCTGGATGGTAGGAAGAAATAAGTGAAAGCTACAAGAGGCTGTAATAGTTTTGTTGTATTGATCAGTTTGCAAGGTGTGCTTTGTGTGGCAAGTTGTGTGGGTGGTTCAGGCAGGAGAAGCCTAGATAGGTTTGAAGGAAGGAGAAGATCACTAGTGATGCTCAAAAGAGAAGTTGCCAACAGACTGGGGTGAAAAAGACTCAAGTGAGGTAGAAAATGGAACTAAAAAAATTGCTTACAGTGATGAAGCTTATGGAAGAGATACTACATAATGAAAGGAAAAGGAACCAGCTCAAGCCACAACAAGATGTTGAAGCATAGATAAAAGAGATAAGAGAGAGTTTGGACAAGTTGGACATCATACTGGAGCTACTGCAGAAAATAAGATCACATGGATTCTTTATAGAGGTTAAGAAAATGGTGAAGTGGCCTCTTAAGAAAACGATGGAAAAGAGAAGGAAGCAACATGAAGCTAACAGATTGAGGTGGTTGAAAGTACTTGACAAGCCATCCAAGGGAAGAGACGTGGAGGCAAGTTAGTCTCATTATTTTGAAATTAATAAAAGCTTTGAGTGTGTAAATGTAGGCATACCAGTAAATGAAGAAGAAATCCTAAGTGAAGAAGATGGAATACCGTTTCACCCTGAGGAAGGTGAGATACTTGGTGAATGCATATTGTGTTATGTTTTTGATAGTGAAAGGTTGATGAATAAAGAATATGTTTTGCGTTCTCTTTGAGAAAGACCAGTGTTTGATGACATGCATGATGAATTGGATGTTTTATTATTGGAAGAAATGGATATGAATGATAAGTTGTTTGTAGCAGTAGGACAAACTGAAAAGTTCAATGATGAAGGCAGCCTTGAAGTGTAGCAAGAAGTATTCAGTCCATATATAGAGATTTATCACATCCTTTGGAAGGAGATGGCAGGTTTGGCAAAAGAGGAACACTACTTTGTGTATGAAAGTCAAGAGCAATTAACAACTAAGATGAAAATGTTAGAAGATGCTATTTATCAAAGGAGACCCTTAGAGGACAAGTTCAGTCCTAAGACAACCATAGCACACATGGAGGATCTCTTGGGTGTTGAAGTGGAGTGTATGGTGCAAGGAGATAAGGAGGAGACCTCAAGGTCTCAATATTTTATTTCTAATCTTTCATTGGACTATGTATGTATAGGTTTGTTAGACTACAAGGAGACAAAAATCATTGAGAAGCAGGCTCTTGAAAGAGATCAGGTTCAGAGGAGAATGCCAAAAGAGGAATACCTTGCAAGGAAGGAAGAAGAGAAGGAACTAAGAAGACAGCCGAGAGCAAACAAGTGGAAGACATAAAGACAAAGCCAAGAAGACATCAAGGCAATAGTGCAGAAGAATTGGAAGATTAGGAAGAAAAAGAAGACCTGCACTCAAGTGGGACTTGAGCTTCTTCCCCTTGGGTATATGGTGCAGGGGCATCAGGAGCCTCATAAGCTTAATTTTGACATTTTTGGGTTTTTAGGTTGATGGTGTGTTTTAGTGTTTAATAAGGTAATTTATGACCATTTAGAATCATATTAATCTATTTTTGGTGTGTTAGAGGGTCACTGGTTTTAAAATGTTAAAAGTTACTAATGTTGTCAAAACTTACTAAAAGTTGTCATGCAACTTTAGCTAGGTGGCAAAAATCAAGAAAATGGTTACATGCAAGCAAAAAATGGTTACAAACCATTAGGATTGATTGTAAATGCATAAATATACCTTCAAAAGTCAAATGGTGGATTGGAGAATTGATATGGAAGTTTTTGAGTTAATGAAGCAAGCTTTTTTTCTGAGTTTTTCTAACGTTCCAATCTGTTATTCTTTATTGTACAGCCTATACAGCCCATGTAATAATCTAAAAGTTATTAGATTTTGTTAAGCTATGGATCTACTTCATTTTTCTTTTTGTTGCATCAATTTTCATTGAGATTTGTGAAAGTTATGGCCCTTTTGGTGAAGGCTGCTCTGTTCTAACAATGTATGGTATAGTACAGACCTGAAACCAGTTGGGGAATATGGAGAATATTTTCTTCTTTCATTTTATTTTTGTTGCAGGAGATTTCATTGAGTTTTGTGCATTTTAGAGGAATTTTAATAAAAAAATAGGCAGGATTTAGCCTAGGGTTCTCAATTTTGCAACAATCCATTTTTGACATATTCCGTACAAAGTAACCCTAGCCCATTTTGATATATGTTTAATAAGGGTCAAAAGGGTATCTCAAATAGGTCTTAGATTTTGAATATTAGGTCTGCAATGAAAGTTATGCCCAAAAAGGTCTAAATTGTTGCCCCCATGTTTTAGGCTTAGGAACACATTGCCTAGAGTGAACTAATGTGCACATTTGCATCCTTTGTATTGGACCATTGTTGGAATGTGTAAAGTTTGCTGTGAGTGAGTCCTGAGTGAGTCCTTTTTCCTCTGAAAAAGTTATCCTTATAGGAGATTGCTTAAAGAAAAAAGAAAAAGAAGAAACAACAAAACTCTTACATGATTTTTTCTAAATTATTTGCTTGGAATTATTCAGACATGCTTGACATTGATCATAAAATTGTAATACACAATGTAGTGTTACAACCCGATGCCAAGCTGGCTAAACAAAAAATTTGAAAGATGAATCCTAAGGTCGCATTATTAGTCAAAATTGAGATAGAAAAGCTTTTACAAGTTGGTTTTATTCGCCTTATTGATTTTTCACCTTGGATTTCAAATATTGTGGTTGTCGCTAAACCTAACAATTGCATTCAAATTTGTACTGACTTTAGAGATTTAAATATAGATTCTTTCAAAGATGACTTTCCTCTTCCAAACATTGATATGATTGTTGATTCAACAACTAGCAATGAATTACTTTCCTTCATGGATGGTTTTTTAGGTTATAATCAAATCTTCATCAACTCTCAAGATCAATACAAGACAACTTTTATCACCCTGTGGGGAACATTTTGTTGGGTGGTCATGCCGTTTGGATTAAATAATGCTGGAGAAACTTACCAACATGCCATGACACTTATTTTCGATGATTACATGCATAACATCTTCAAGGATTATGTCGATGACATTTTAGCAAAGTCTATTCATCGCCAGGATTGCATCACAATCCTCCATCAAATCTTTGAGCGGATACGGAAATACAACATACACTTAAATCCCTGTAAATGTTTCTTTGGTGTAGACAATGGTAATTTTTGGGATTTATAGTTTTGCATCAGGGTATTGAAGTAGACACAAAGAAAATTGATGCGATTGTTAACATGCCATGTCCTCGAAATATATCTCAACTTCATATTTTACAAGGGAAGATATAGGGTATCCGTCGATTTGTATCACAACTTGTGGATATGACTCACCCTTTCATTCAACTACTAAAGAGAGTAAAAATTCCAATGGGATTTGAATTGCCAAAAAGCTTTTGAAGACTTGAAAAACTACCCAGCTAATCCTCCTATTCTACAACCAACAACTGCAGAAAAACCTTTTCTTCTTTACACGTCAACTTCTACTAATGCTCTCACAAAATTATTATCACAACATGATGATGATGACAAATAACGTGTTGTATATTATATAAGCCAAACATTTCTCGATCATGAAGTGCGATATACTATCATAGAGAAATAGTGCTTAGCTCTTGTCTTTGCAACACAAAAGCTAAGACACTATCTTTTAAATGCCAAAGTTCATGTCATCGTAAAATTTGATCCCTTAAAGTACCTCTTCACTAAAATGGATCTCCCTGGTCGCCTAGCTAAATGGGTTATGTTGTTAATAGAATTTGATCTCAAATTTATCTCTCAAAAAGCGATAAAAGAACAAGCATTAACCGATCATTTAACTAAAGCACCTTCACCTTTTTCTATTCAAAATCATGAAGAATTTCCTGATGACCAAATATTAAATTTAAAAAAAGATGACAAATGGGAATTATATTTTGATGGTTCAAGATGTTGAACTGGCTTCAGTGCTGGTATAATACTAGTACCTCCTTCAGGTAAGCTGATTCCTCTTTCTTACCATCTAAATTTCTCATGTACAAACAACATCGTTGAGTATGAATCTCTCATCGCAGGACTTCATGCCACATTGTCCCTAAATATTAAACACGTCACTATTTATGGTGACTCACAGTTAATCATAAGACAAGTCATTGGATCCTATCAAGAAAAATAAGATAAACTATCTCAATACCATGATCTTGCCTTATCGCTATTACAACAATTTTCATCTTTTACAATTAACACAATTCCAAGGAAAGACAATTGACATGTGAATGCAATGGCAAGAACAACTTCCCTCATATCCCATGAAGGTTCTAGACTAAAGATTATCAATTTGTCATCCATAATCTTAAATCACCAACAATATCTGAGGCTACACCTCTGGATACTAATCTTTGTTGCAACACAAACTCAGATGAATGGTATTCCCATATATTCCAATATCTATGTGATGGTGCCATTCCTAATTAGTATCTAAAAACACAAGATTTCACATACGCAAACTTGCAACACGTTATATCATCCTATCCAATGTTTTATACTGAAGAAGCTATAATTGCTTTCTTATCCGGTGTCTTAACAAATCAGAAATTCCAATTGCACTAGAAGAAGCTCATTCCAATGCCTGTGAAGGGCACTTTGAAGGAAGGTCTTTGGTACAAAAATTATTGCGTATGGGGTTTTATTGGCAAAGCATGGAACAAGACTTATTTGCATTCATTAAGAAGTGCCCACAATGTCAACAACATAACCACTTAATTCAAGCTCTTGCCCAGGAACTTAGAGTCCAAGTCTCACCTTGGCCATTTTATGTGTGGGGCTTGGATCTAAGTGGAAAGATCTCTCCACCTTCCTCTCAAGGAAACACTTTCATCATCACTACCACCGATTACTTTACGAAGTGGGTCGAAGTTATTCCGCTACAATCTACGATAACTGAGGTAATATCTCGCTTCATACAAGATAATATAATCTCACAATTTGGCATTCCTTCCTCCTTGGTTTCTGACAATGGTACACCATTTAAGAATAAGGATGTGAAGAAATCCCTCAAAAAATATCACATTCAACATCGCTTCTCTATGCCATATTATCCATAATCAAATGGCTAAGTAGAAGATTTGAACAAAATCATTGGACAAATTCTACGGAAAACCATTAATAAAAATAAAAAAGATTGGCACACTCAACTCTCCTACGTGTTATGGGCCTATAGGACAAGTGTTCATATGGCTACTAGTAGCACACTATACAACCTTGTATATGGTGTCGATGCGACAATGCCTTTAGAGTTAGAAATTCCTTTATTGTGAGTTTCCCTAAGAGACATTATTGATGATGACATGGAAAGAGATAAAAAACTACAACTAGAGATACTCGATGAACAACGAATAAATGCTCTCAAACACCTTAAAGCCCACCAGAAAAGCATCAAATGATCATACGGTGAATGAGTAATCCATCATTTATTTGAAGTTGGAGATTTGGTACTCTGAAAATCAATGTAACTTCAATACACCTCCTGACGAAAAAGGGAAGTTTAGCCCGAATTGGTTTGGACCCTATGTCATCACTAACATATATGGATCAAGAGCATATAAATTATCTGATAAATAATGTTATGCATTTGAGAAAATTTCATGCTTAAGATCATATGTTAGATATTACTCTACAAAGCAATTTAGTTATTAGTTGCTTCATTTTCAACAAGATAGAACATTTTGTCTTAAATTAGTGAATAGTTTTCATATATTTCAAAAATTAATTTGAGATCTAGCATAAGATCTTTATGATAAACAATTAATCATTGTCACATCTAATTAAACTATGTTTAGTTAGATCACAATTGCATTAAGAATATCATCACATTAACATTACTCGTACATATTTTTAATCATTGTTGTATTGGCTAAACAGTCTACAAAGATTGATTAGTTTAATCACAATAGCATTAAAAATATTTTCACATGATCATCACAATTATCACTTGTTACATTTCATAAATCACATTTGATACATCAAATAACATCATCATGGCATTAATTAAAAACATCATATATATACACATCAGTTTGAATATACAAAAATCAAAGTTGACTATCCCGTACATCAAAATGGGATGGCATAGTACAAAACATAAGAAACACATCATAAAAAAGGACCATGATACCCAAACCTCTCAGGACCTGGTGGTGTACGAGTAACAGAAGGCTGCCCATGCAAGGTCACAGATCGTGTGTGACTCCTAGATCTACTCCGTGATCGTAGACCCCTAAGCTCACCTCTAAGCTCTCCCATCTCCCTCTAAGAATCTATATAGAGTTGCTGAAATCTATTTCTCTCATCTCTCACCCAATCCAGATCTATCTACAGATAATGACTAAAGGCGTGACCCATCTTAGATGTAGGTGATGCCATGGCCTAATCTTGCTATATCTGGAGGTCTGTACAAGCCTCTGCATGCTCTACTTTCTGGATCACCTGATCCCTCTCAATTGTAACATGATCTAAAGTGGCCTCCACAGCCACCCTCTATCTCATAAAGGGCATGAATAACTTTGTGTGATGCCCTGCTGAGTCTTGTGGTGAATATCCCATCCACACTCATTGCTCGACTGTCTCAGTAGGAACTATAGCTATTATGACGCGACCCACATAGTCATGTCATCCATAGGTACCAACTATAAAAAAACACAAAGATAATATCAATATCTATGTATGACATCATCATAATCAAGTAACTATCATATCAAAAATAACATTATTCTCACCCGGATCACCATCCTACCAATCAGGATTGGATACTGAGGTCACTATGGTGACACCTACAGTCATACCTGTAGCTGGGGGCATGGATGGCCAACACTACTCGATCCCCCACACTCAACCTGACTCGTTGCTCCACTAGCAGTAGGTCCTAGACCATGGCTACTAGCCCTAGACTTAGGACTCTTTGATCTCCTCATCGTCACCCTCCACCTATTGCCCCCACCATGGCCTCTCCCTAACAATGTAGCACAACATTTTATCCTCCTCCTCCTCATCATCATCTACAACGTAATATCCACTAAAGTGTCTAAAATCAACCTCATCCCTTGAATCAACCCCGCGATCCACCCACAACCGAGGATCACTTGTGGGATGACCGGTATGGAAGACTGGAACAGGTCGAGTCATGTCCCACTAGGTAATATATTCTCAAGTCATACCGACATCATCTTCCTCCAACACTGGCTCTGAATCAACAACACCATCATCATCACTATCGACAACCTTGACGATAGTCAACTTTGGGGCATCACTAGCCCTAACTAAGTTGCATGCTGACATACATAGCTTGGGCGTATGCTAGGAACACCTTGCACACACCCAAACTATTGCATAACTCTATCAAAATAGAAGCAAATGATGATGTTGTCTCGACGACCAATTAAAAGTCAATCCCTCTGCATGCTCACCAACTATCTCCTCTGCCCCATCCATGGCTTGTGGCTGTGATATGGTCTCCATCTAATATCGCTAGGCCATAGTCTATCAAACACCACTCTCCAATATAATAGATCACCTATCTCTAGCATCTGATAAGGGGATATGCATGTGCATGTGGATGTCTCAAGTTTGTCTCTATGGGAAACCCCACTGGCCATGTGTTGGAAACAAGGTAGATAACTGAGAGGGGGGGTGAATCAATTATCTTAAATATTTTAACTTTCTTTTCTTCTTTAATAATTAGTGCAACATCAAAACATATAAGCATACATAACCATGGAAGTAGAAATAAACTCAACACACATAACACAATGATTTTGACGTGGAAAACCTTGTTAAGGGAAAAACCATGGGGTGACTAACCCAAGATTGTATTCTCTGTTAGAAGAATAAGAGGTACAAAATGGCACTTGCCAATTAGGGCTCACTGCCTGAGCACACTGCTCACAAGAGGCTCACTGCCTATAAGAGACTCACTGTCTCCAAGGTATATAGAAAGTAACCAGGTGCTTGAACTAATCAGAGGCATCCACATATGCTGAGGTTCAGTTCCGGTTAGGCTCAATAAACTGATCTACTGCACTTCATTCTTCCTCTACTTTAATGCTGTTGTTCTGTCACATATCGAAATTGTATAGCCACTTCCACACTGCTCTCTACTTTTCTTTGCATACTCTGTCACACCACACACACCTTCATACCAAAATCTATCTGGTATATATATATCCACATCAAGGATCTCAACATCTTTCTAGTCGGCATCTAGAATACTCAAGATTTTCCTAACATACTGATCTGTCAGCTAAATCCATGCTTAATATGTGATGTATATCAAGGACATAGACATAAAAGTCATCAATCATGTCAGCCAACCATGAATGATCCCTCAAGTGGCTTGATCACTACCAATTTCTCATCTGGATTAAAGTTTGATGCTCTACTGGTTGGTTCTTCCTCAGTCTGCTCTGCCTGTCAGGAACCCAACACTTAGATGCTCATATCTTTTCTCTCTTTCATCACTAGAGGCTCAATCTCTGGAATGTAGTAGTCATGGTACTCTTACTGACTTCCCCAAGTCCACACTTTGCTGAGATACTTCCTCTGAGAGATCCAGACCTGATTGTTGGACCTTGCTGCATGCTCTGTTCTTGTTCACCAGACCAAAACACTCTTCAATCTAACTTCCGGTATAGACATACTATGTGTTACAGATGAGTGGGATGGGCTTTGTTGCCATCAATGACAACACTTATGAAGCCACACAGTGTCTCTTTCCAACAATCTCCCCCTTTGGCATTGATGGCAACACTTAGTGAAAAATGACTAAGTGTTATAACAAACCCCCCTTGGCTGATGCTCTATCTTATGTACACTTTTACCGGAGCTCCCCCTTAGCTAGATTCTACATTTTTCACTACTCCTCACTCCCCCTTTGACATCAATGGCAAAGGGTAGAATCCGCACACCAAAATTTCCAAAAATCAGCCTATACAGAGCCGCATAAGTATATATACAAGTTATACTTACATATGCTTAAGTATATCCGCAAAAGTGGTTTTCAAGTGGACAAATTATGTTGCCCAACTCTGCTTCATCCTATCCAAAATTGAAATGTGGCCACTCAACAAAAATGCAAAAGCTTTTTCCCTTTTTAAGTCTACTAGATCACTGGTCCGGGCTATAGTCTGAGCATCAGTTAGAGCTTCATGCATTGCCTCTAACTTAGGGATAATTATCCCTCTTAGTTCACTCATTCTGCTTATTCTATTCTTCTTCTCCTTCTCACGCCTCTTTATCTCATTCATAGTGGCAATAGCCTGGCATTCTTGATTCATTATGGATGAGGTGAGAGGATCAAAATTTTGAGATAAACTTAACAGTTTTCCCTTTTGTTCTTCCACCTTCTTGGCAATGTCTGTTGTCACTGTGGACCAAGATAGACAAAATTTGTATATTTCTCCGCCATCTTTAAGAGCATTTTCTAGGCTCTTTATCCCAATATCCAGATTTCTCCTATCATTTGCTATGAGTCCCTATACTTCGGAGAAAAAACTCTTTCCGAACTTTCTCTTCTGCTGATTTCTCTAAAGAATCAAAATGTGTGCTAACAGAATTGACAAGAGATTTCAGATTATTAGATGAAGAGGCCGTAAGATCCTTCTAAAAGGATGGCATGATCTTTCCTAGTACACTGGATACAATCTTTATCAGCTCACAGTCTTCCATGTGAGACTTTAGAAGTTTTTCTTTTTCTTTAGCTTGAGCAAAAGATTCTATCTTCATTGTCTATATCGGAGAGAGAATCAAAATTGAGTGGTACTTGGAATAATTCGAGTTCATCTATCTCTAACATTTATTTGTTCAAGAAGCTCTTTACTGCCTCAGCAGTGTCTCTTGCCAGAGACTAAATTTTCTTTCTTGTTTCCACCTCAGAACTGTCATCTAGAATCTTCTCTGTTTGATCTTCTTTTCTTCTATTTACCTCTTCTTCTTGACTAAATTCCTCCTCTTTTCTTCCTTCTCCTTCAATTCCGGAGTCTGCAGGAGGATCCGGAAGAGAGATGTTAACTTCTTCATGGGCTTCCTCTTCCAGAACAGAGGAATCCAAGTCCTTAGTCTTTTCTTCATCCATCTCTTTTTGCCTTTCTACATTTTTCTCAGAAGTTTCTTCTTTTGTAGTACTTAATCCCTCAACGTCCATGGTAGAGGGTTCTTCATTTATGTCCTCTATAACAGGGAGATTGAATCTCATGAAGGCATTCTGGAGGATGTCTTCAGTTTCTATTGCCACCCTATCAGTCTCTCCAAGCATAAGCTGGTTCATTCTTGCTTTGCTCTAGAACTCATTCTTGCAGTCCTTCAAGATCATGTTCATTTGTTGAGAGGTAATGGAAGGATAGAGTTGAATAGCAATCTGTTCCCAGATCTCTAGGTCCTTTGCCTTAGCATTGTCCTTTCTCATTTCAAGTTCCTTCTCTAGGCTTTTGGGAATTAGAGATATGATTTCAATGAATGCTTTATTATAGATGTTTAGATACCTGACTGTAGCATCTTGCAAGATCTTCTGGTCAGCTTCACTATATTCATCATAGAATTATGTCATTGGTTGTAGATTTCCATCCACAATGACTGCCTTGATGACATCATCAATGGAGAGAGTAGGCCTTTCAACAAATTCTTCTGCCTTTTCTTCTGTATGTTTACCCACAGAGGATTCCATGGATGTTTTCTTTTTCTTCTTCATTTTCTTGACCTCCTCGTCAGTCTCTATCTCTTCATCATCCTTTTGACTTATGTATGACCTTGTGGCCTTTGTCTTTGTTCTCTTTTCTCCTTTTCTAGATGTCTTTACTTCTGGTTTTGAGGCTTTTGGGCTCTTGGAGGATCTAGTCCAGAAGGGAACTTGCACCAAATGACTTTCTTTTTCTACTTCTTGTCTCTCTTTTTCTGCTCTTTCTACTTTCTCTCTATTTGCATCAATTGCCTCTTTGGAAATGCCATATCTTTTGGCAACTTCCTCTACTTCTCTTCTCACTTTTCTTTTCATCTCTAGTTGTCTTAGCTCAACATGAATTTTCACACTCAGTTCTTGAAAGGTTCCAAACCTTTCTACCTCAGGGTCCTTAGGCTGACTTAGCAGGTGTTGGATATGTAGTTCAAGTATTTTCTCATCTACCTCATAGCCCATTGGCATAATCCAGACTATTTTGGGTTCTACTACCTCCATTAGGCATTGATCAGTGTCTACCATGAAGCACATTGTATCCTTATATTTTTCAACTATTGACTGAGGAATTCTTTCTCTGGCCTGCATCATACTTTGGAAGTTTTTGAAGTAACCCTAGAGTGATGTACTTTGAGCCTTGGCATTACCAAGCCCATACATATAATCTCTGATTTGTATGGCAACTGATATGTCATTTTGCCATACCCACCCACTGGATCTAGGTAGCTCATTCATATAGTAAAAGAAGAGACATAGTATCAAGCCACCGTACTTAAATGAATTCTTCTTATCCTTCTTTATTTTCTGCAAATTCTCTAATAGTTGGTTCAAGAGAAGCTCACAAATATCATAATCAGCATTTTCCCTTAGCATCTGAGAAGCTCACAATTATTGGGTTGCCCCCCCTTTCCAAATTAATGCTAAAAAGATTTCCAAGTCGAGAGGGAGGACCAAACAATTCTAATACTAAAAAGATTTCGTGTGTCCACTAGGTCAAAAGATTTTATGTGTCTTAGCATCAGTACAAATCAGTTGAGCAAGTCAAAAGATTTCAAATCTAATCATACGATGTCTAAACAAATCTTGTGCACCAAAGAGGGAGGATAATCATACGATCTGTCGAGCAAATCTTGTCCAAGAGAAAGGACCACCACTTTAAAAAAAAGAGAAGGGACCACCACTTTGCGAAAGAGAGAAGGGACCATCATTTTGAAAAGAGCAACTCAAAAGAAGATGCCTATGTACAGTCAAAATCTTATCAAATCTTGTCACTTTATAGGGTTGGTATTGTAGACATGATAAGACTGCTACTGCTGTTTCGGATACAGAATTCTCCCTGCTGGAGTGATATACTTTATAACCAATTATCATAGAACCAAATTTGATATCCGGATCTATGATATCCTCAATTGTCATTGCTCTTTTATCAAATTTTGATCTGGTAGCCTCGCTTATAGTTTAGTTTTTGACTGATTTGAGAGCAGGGAACCCACCAGATGAGTGCAAACTAGTTACTGCCCTGATTGCATCCTTGGTTATCTTGAAGGGCTTCAACAACCATATGAAGTTATCATGTATTCTACTAGGAACATACCAGACCCATTCATCTTCTGCAAAATAGGGGAAATGGATGCAATGTCCAAAATGCTTATCCCGTATAGCCTTGTATTGAGGTTTGAGTTCAAAGGATTCATCTATTAGTTGTTTATGGTAGATATCCATCATCTTGGATTCCCCAAATTCCTCAATATTGGCATGTATGTACACCCTAACATCTTCTATGTGTAGAACTCCATGCGGAATGCTAGAGAAGGCACCTAAGGGATCAACTTCTAGGGATTTGTAAGGATGTTTCTTGAACTTTGGGCACGGCCTATCAGTAATCTTAATGACATTTGGAGTAGCCATCTTGTAAGAGATTCAAGGAGAGATATCCAAGAATGGAAATACATTTTTATGCTTCTAGGGTTCACGATATGAGCCAGAAAAGATTGTTGGTTGCGTCAGATTCTACAGTTGATCTTTGAGTGGGTTAAGGTAATCTTGTTGCAGAGCTCTTTCTTTCTTCTTCTTGAATGCAAATGAGCAAATGATGAATAGAGGAACCCTTATATTTTTGCGCAAACCCTAATTTCATATTGCAATAAATGCACAACTTAAGTCATTTTGGTTGCCTTGTTCTCCTCGTTCTGAGAGAGATCTCTCTAGATCACTGAGATGCACTTAGAATGATAATTTACAATGTATCTCCCTTCCTTGGATCATCCCATTTATCCGCAAATCAAGATATTTCAATTTAAAATCATACCAGGTCCAACTGTGAAAGTCCTATTTTTACCTAAAGGCTATCAAACCGAATCAATCTTGGATGATTAGACTCTTCAAATCTTCTTGCAGATCTTTCACACTTTTACCAAGGATTATTTAGATATCTCTTTGAGAGATCTTCAATCCGCAATACTCCATGTGCTAATTTTAGGCACCAATTGACTGGCTGGGGGAATTTATTTTCCTTTATGACTCCCCCTAAGCCAGAGCTCATCTATTTAGTTTCTGGAAGGAATATCAGCACCAAATTCTGGTGCGGATCCATCCCCGACATTTTCTGTACTTCTCTTCACCCAAATCTTGTTCATCTCCCTTTGAACTTCATCCGCATTCACTTTTCCTTTTCCTTTGTCTTGATTTTGATTATGATGCACCGGACCCCTTTTATCCTGATTCTTACCTCTACAAAATTTGGCAATATGACCGGATCTATTGTAATTGTAGCAAACAACATTTCTTTGCAAATTTGATTGATATCGTCTTGATCTGCATTGATTAGCCATATGTCCCATTCTATTGTATGCAAAGCATCTACCATTGAATGAATTGTTTATTTGCATATTTCTACATTCATGAGATTTGTGACCATACCTTTTGCAGTTAAAACACTGTCTGGAGATGGATGAATTAGTCTGATTGATTCTTCTTTTGCACTGATTTGCTTTATGAGTGAAGTTATTGCAATTGTAGCAGTATCCATTAAAGGATGGATATCTTTGAGCATTTGGTTGTCTTACTAGAGGTCTTCTAGGCCTGTACCTTGGATTTCCTGATCTAGAGTTCTTCTGACTGGATTTGGAGTTTTCACCTTTCTCATATCCCAAGCCATACTTGTCATCTACCCTCTTTTGTCTTTCAAGAAGAACTTCAAGTTTAGCAGAGTTTATCTTGAATTTTTCTTTGTATTCATTTGCTATTTGAAGATCCCTTTTAAGAGTGTCTATCTAATTTTCAAGTTGTTCTTCATTATCTCTAGCTTCTTCAAGATTAGATTCCAGATGCCTGATTATTCTATCCATTTTGTGGTAGTCTTCTGACTTCTCTTTGAGAGATTGTTTTAGATTGTCTTCCATTTTTCTTTTCTCTTCAATTTCTTGAATGAATTTCATAACCCCTGTTTCCATTTCATGTCTTATCATAATGACCTCTTTTGATAGATTCTCACATAACTTGTTTTTGTCATTCAGATCTTCATTAGTATCATTGGCTTCACTTTGACTTGCTAATTGTTGAAGAAGTTCCTTTCTCTTTTTCATAGAGATACTCAGTTTTTTCTTTTAGTTCGTTTATGAAGTCATCAACTTGTTTGAGTTTTTCCCTTAGGTTATTGACTTCAGAGTGAGATTGCTCAAGATCATCTAGGGCAGACTGAAGTTGTTCCCTCATACCATACATATCCATTGAGATTCCCAGATCTTCCTCAAGCTGTTAGGCTCTGTTAGGAGGAACTTGGCTCTAATACCAATTGTTGGAAACAAGGTAGATAATTGAGAGGGGGGTGAATCAGTTATTTTAAATATTTTAACTTTATGTTCTTCTTTAACAATTAGTGCAACATCAAAACATATAAACATACATAACCATGGAAGTAGAAATAAACTCAACACACATAACACAATGATTTTGACGTGGAAAACCCTGTTAAGGGAAAAACCACCGGGTGACTAACCTAAGATTGTATTATCTGTTAGAAGAATAAGAGGTACAAAAAGGCACTTGCCAATTAGGGCTCATTGCCCGAGCACACTGCTCACAAGAGGCTCACTGCCTACAAGAGACTCACTGTCTACAAGGTATATAGAAAGTAACCAGGTGTTTGAACTAATCAAAGGCATCCACATATGCTGAGGTTCAGTTCTAGTTAGGCTCAATAAACTGATCTACTACACTTCATTCATCATCTGCTTTAATGTTGTTGTTCTGTCACATACCAGACTTGTATAGCCACTTGCACACTGCTCTCTGCTTTTCTTCGCATACTCTGTCACACCACACATACCTTCATACCAAAATCTATCTAGTATATATATCCTCATCAAGGATCTCAACATCTTTCTAGTCGGCATCCGGAATACTCAAGATTTTCCCAACATACTGATCTGTCAGCTGAATCCATGCTTACTATGTGATGCGTATCAAGGACATAGACATAAAAATCATCAATCATGTTTACCAACCATGAATGATCCCTCAAGTGGCTTGATCACTACCAATTTCTCATCCGGATTAAGGTCTGATGCTCTGCCAGTTGGTTCTTCCTTAGTCTGCTCTACCTGTCAGGAACCCAACACTTAGATGCTCATATCTTTTCTCTCTTTCATCACTGGAGGCTCAATCTCTGGAATGTAGCAGTCATGGTACTCTTACTGACTTCCCCAAGTCTGCACTTTACTGAGATACTTCCTCTAAGAGATCTGGACCTGATTGTCAGACCTTGTTGCATGCTCTATTCTTGTTCACCGGACCAAAACACTCTTCAATCTGACTTCCGGTATAGACATATTATGTGCTGTGGATGAGTGGGATAGACTTTGTTGCCATCAATGACAACACTCATGAAGCCACACAGTGTCTCTTGCCAACACCAAATACATGTGATATGCTCAAACAACCATACCTACAGTAGGGTGCATATCATCAGACCCTACGCCTCATAATGCACATACTGACCTAAATTTTGATAAAGGTGCATAAGCATACTGTGCCCCCACACATAGACTGTCCCCTCCTCCATCACTCTGATTGTATGAAGGAGGCCCTCATGAAGGTGTACACCTTGTCCATCAGGTGTAATAGCTAGCGTGATAGTAGCAATCATGATGCGACGAGCAAGCGAGATGTCCTCGCCACCCTGCTCTAACCATTGAAGAACAATATGTCCATGTCTAAGAGGTGTCACCACATGACCTAGGTAGTGATTGTGGCTCATGCAAGTATACTCCTCGGATCTATGCTCCACGACCTGCACTATTTGCTGTCAAACTGGAAGCTGAAGGATGCGATACACATCCTTGAGAGTGACTGCCATCTCACCTGTGGGAATATGGAAAGTAGAAGTATCTACATCCCATCTCTCCATCAGAGCCATAAGCATGCTGCTATGAATTCTCATCATGGGCTCTGTATGGCTCTGCATCAATGTTAAGAGACAACCAACAGTATGCTCCCACATCTAAGGGACATCCTCTAAATCACAATGACCAAATTTGAATAAGAATATACTCATCAAAGATCAAGTACCTAACTCAAAACATCAAAATCTGCCTTGTCCACTGGGCCCATGATAAGGACATGGCCATGGGGACCCCAGGAAGACCTGGGCGCCCCAAGAGGACCTAGGTAGCCTAGGAAGACTTGGGCGTCCAGGTGGGACTAGGGCACCCCAAAGGGACTTGGGGACCCCAATCAGGTACCCTTGTCCAAAAAGGCCTAAAAAGCACCAAAAATGCTTTGATGAAAGAGGGTTTTAGGGACTAGCAAAGGCAAATCGATGCATTGTAAGGGGAGCTGCGAAGAGGGTTTGAGTCGAGAACAAGAGAAGAAAGTGAAGATGAAGCTAAAGAAGATCTATCTAAGGAAGAAGAAGTTGCAAGAGATCCTACAAAAGTTAGGTTGTTGAGGGCCAATTCGAAGATCAGAAAGAGGCCCAAGATCGAAGTCTCTACCTATTCTAGAGATTTGGATCCAGAACAAATTATTGATTGGATCAATGACATGGAGAAATATTTTGAGTATGAAGATGTGGAGGATCCAGATTAGGTCAAGTTTGCAAAAACAACTTTGAAGTGCCATGCCAGTATTTGGTGGAAGGAGGTTTAGTTGGAGAGAAATAGAAGATGAAAAGAAAAGATTACCAGATGGGATCGGATGGTGGAAAAACTAAAGAAGCAGTTCATTCCTATGGACTATGAGATGGAGTTGCCGAAGAAGCTACAAGGATTGAAGCAAGGTAACAAGTTTGTTAAGGAGTACACAGAAGATTTTTATAAGATTACTATCAGGATAGGCCATGCAGAGGCCAACAAGGAGAAGGTAGCATGTTACATTAATGGGTTGAGGCCAAGTATTCAAGAGGAGCTGAGCCTAGTCAGAATGACCACCATAGAAGATGTGTACCATTTTCCCTTGAAGGTGGAAGAGAAAATGCATAAAAAATTTGAAAGCAAGAAAAGAGGAAGAGGTCAAGGAGGATGGGGTGGTGGAAGATCCTATGGAGGCTGAAATGAAGATCCAAAGAAAAGTGAAGAAACTAGAACCAATTGAAATCAGAGACGAGATAATGCCTCCTACCCTCATGACCAAAATAATGGTGAGCAAAGAGGAAGAGGAAAAGGTCAACATGGGCAAGGACCTGGATGAGGAGGTTTCAAAGGAACCTATTTCCAATGTGGAGAAGAAGGACATTGAGCATATGAGTGTCCACAACATCAAGGAAGGAAAAACAAAAGACCTGAATGTAATGCATGGGTTGCACATGTAGATGAAGATGCACAGTCAAAGCATTCTAAAGATGTTGAAAGGGGAGAAACCCTAGTTGTCAAAAGAACCTTATTGAATGAGGAGAAAGAACCAAATTAGAAGAAGAGTTTATTCTGCACCAGGTGCAAATGTGAAGGTAAGTATTGTGATATTATTATTGATAGTGGAAGCACTGACAATCTTGTTTCAAAGGAAATGGTTAACAAGTTGAAGTTGACAAGAAGGAAGCATCCACATCCATATCAGATTGCATGGTTGTAGAAGGACCATAGAGCTTTGTTCAATGAGCAGTGTTTAGTCAAGTTCAAGATTAGAGATTACGATGATGAGGTGATGTGTGACATCATACTGATGGATGCATGTCATATGCTATTGGGAAGGCCGTGGTAGTATGATAGGTGCGTTGTCCATGATGGCCATGCAAACACATATTCTCTAACAAAGGATGGAGTTCATCATAAGTTGAAGCCCTTGAAGGAGGTGGAAGAAAAGATATGTAGTATTGCCAGAATTTGCTTGGTAGATGGTAGGAAATTTTTGGAGGGTATGAAGCACAAGCGTCATTGCTTTGCGTTGATTCCTAAGATCAGCTAGGAGAAATGTGAAGATGTACCAATAGAAGTCTCAGAACTGTTGGAAGAATTTCAAGACATAGTCTCTGATAATATACCAGAAGGTTTACCACTAGTGAGGAAGATAAGTCACCAAATGGATTTGATACCAGGAGCCAGTTTGCTAAATAAGGCAGCCCACAAAATGACTCCTATAGAGAATGAAGAGTTGAACAAACAAGTTCAAGAGCTGTTAAGGAAGCGATTGATAAGAGAGAGCCTAAGTCCATGTGCAGTACCTACAATACTAGCACTACAGAAAGATGGAGAGTGGAGAATGAGCCATCAATAAGATCATGATCATGTACATATTTCCATTGCCTAGAATGGATGACATAATGGATTGTTTGAGTGGAGCCAAGTACTTCATGAAGATTGACCTGAAGAGTGGGTATCAGCAGATCCAAATCAGAGAGGGAGATGAATGGAAGACAACCTTCAAGACAAAGGAAGGTTTGTATGAGTGGTTAGTCATGTCATTTGGGATAACCAATGCACTGAGCACATTCATGCAGCTCATGAACAAGGTATTGAAAGAGTTTTTGGGAAGTTTTGTTATTGTTTATTTAGATGATATTTTGATTTTTAGTAAGACTTGGGATGAGCATCTGATGCATATCAAAAAAGTTTTAGAGAAGCTGAGAGAGGAGAAGTTGTTGATTAATCTGAAGAAATGTAGTTTTGCAAAGGAGTTAGTATACCTTGGATTTTTTGTCTTAGAGGAAGGTCTTAAGATGGACCAAGAGAAGGTGAGGGCTATCATTGAATGGCCTATGCCAAGGAGTGCTATAGAGGTATGATTCATGGTTTGGCAAGTTTTTACAAAAAAATTATTAGGAATTTAGTAGCATTTGTGCACCCCTAACTAAGACAATGAAAAGGGATAGAAAAAAGTTTAAATAGACTACAAGAGCAGCCAAGAGCTTTGATATATTGAAACAGAAAGTCACAGAGCAACCTATTTTGGCACTTCTAGATTTCAATAAGGTATTTCAGGTAGATTACAATGCTAGCAGTAGTACTATAGCAGTTGTTTTGAGTCAAGAAGGTAAGCCCATTGCCTATTTCAGTGAGAAGCTTAATGACGCCAAGAAAAAGTATTCTATTTATGATCAAGAGTTTTATGCAATAGTTTAGGCTTTGAAGAAATGGAGACATTATTTGTTACCAAAAGAGTTTGTTTTATATACTGATCAACAGGATTTGTAGTATCTTAATAGTCAAGGAAAGTTAAATCAGAGGCACTTAAAATGGGTTGCACTTTTGTAGAGTTATACTTTTGTTTTGAAGAATAGGAGTGGGAAGTCCAACAGAGTTGCACATGCCTTGAGTAGAGGCAAAATTTATTGACACAAATGAAGATAGAGGTTATTGGGTTTGATGAGCTCAAAAAGTTTGTATCCTGAAGATCCAAATTTTGCAGAGGCTTGGAAAGCTTGTTTGGAACATGTTACTTTGGACATGACAAAATAGTTGGATTTCATAATCCAAGAAGGCATGTTGTTTATAGGAAGCCAGTTGTGCATTCCAAGGATTTCCATGAAAGAGAACCTGATTAAGGAGAAGCATAGTGTGGGATTAGCTGAACACTTTGGTCAAGATAAGACCATTTCTATTGTTGGTGAGAATTATTATTGGCCACAGTTGCAGCAGGATGTGAGGAAATTTGTGTAGAGTTGCAGAGTGTGTCAGATGGCAAAAGGAACAAGTCAGAATATAGGGCTATATTAGCTACTACCTATACCCAAGAAGCCATGGGATGATATTAGTGTGGATTTTGTTCTTGGATTACCAAGGACATAGAGAGGATATGATTCCATTTTTGTGGTGGTGGACAAATTCTTGAAGATGGCACATTTTATTCCTTCTAAGAGACTAATGATGCTATTCATATTGCAAAGTTATTTTTCAAGAGGTGGTAAGACTACATGGTCTACCTAAGATCATAGTTTCAGATTGAGATACCAAGTTTGTTGGTTATTTTTGGAGGACATCGTGGAAGAAGTTGAAGATGGATTTGAAGTTTAGTTTTTTACACCATCCACAGATTGATGGATAGATGGAAGTGGTGAATAGGAGTTTAGATAACCTACTACGATGCTTAGTAGGAGATTTAAGCCCAAGGGATGGGATTTGATTTTACCATGGGAAGAATTTTCTTACAATAATTCTGTCAATAGGAGTATAGGTAAATCACCATTCTAGATTTTATAGGGGTGTAGTCCAAGAAATGCTTCAGAGTTAAGGAAGTTGGACAAGGGAGAAAAGACAAGTTTCGAAGCCGAAGACTTTGTAGAACACTTGAAGAATTTGCATGAAGAAGTGAGAAAGCACATCAATAAGATGAATATTCAGTACAAGGCTAAGGCAGATTAGAAGAGGAGATATAAGGAATTTTAGGTAGGAGATGAAGTCATGGTTCACTTGAGAAAAGAGAGGTTTCTAGTTGGAACGTATAATAAGTTGAAAATGAAGAAATTTGGACCATGTAGGATTTTGAAGAAGCGTGATTCAGGAAATGCATATAAGGTAGAATCACCGAGTGGAATCAACATTTCCCCTGTGCTCAACATTGCTGATTTAACAAAATATCATGAAGGTGGAACAGAGGATGGACCAACGGAAGAATAATGGAGTATTCTGGAATCTACTTCAAAGAAGGAGATAGAAGAGATCTTTGATAATCATGTGGGAAGAAATACTTGAAATAGGCAATATGAAGAATATCTGGTGAAGTGGAAAGGAAGGATTTTTGAAAATTCCTCCTGGTTATCTAAGGCTGAGGTTGATTGTTTGGGGTTTTCCTCAAACACCTAAGATGTGACAAGGTCACTTCTTAAAATTACCCTGGGTGTCTGATCCAGGAGCATCCAGTGGTGTAAGTGCAATCTTGCATCACCCAAAAAAAAGATGATTCAAAATCATTGATGTTGTTTTCATTTCTTTTCAAAATTAGTATTTCTGGTTCCATAATCACTTGAATAATGATGTAGAACCTTCAGTTTTTCTAAATTGCTATTTTTGGAAAGTTTGCATTTGGGGATGTCTGGAAGTGAAAATTTACAGGAATCTTCACAAATGAAAAATAAGACCATTGGCGAAGGAATCGGGCAAAGATCATTTGTGGGTTGAAAGATATTCCCTGAAAATTATTCAAATTCAGGTTTGAGGTACTAAACGACCCCTAAAAAGGGGCAAAATTGGTAGAGTATATTATTTGCTCATAGAGTACTTCACGATATTTCCAAAGCTTCAAACGATTCATCAATCAGACAGCTGGATCAAAAGTTATGGCTCCTAGAAGTTGACCTATTTTTGGAGGGAGATGGAAAATTTGAAATTTGTCTAGAGGCCACCAAAAAGGGCTATTTATAACCATTTTTGGGAACCCATGGGAGTAGTATAGATAAGGGGGAATGTGTAGAGTCAAGAATAGGTGGAAAATATAAACCCTAGTAGATTTGGGGTTACATAAGGTAGAAGGTTCCAAAGTCTAGAGATAGGAAGCTGTAATGTGATGCAACCTGTGGAGGATTCATCCTCTGATTATATTTGAGCTTCTGTAATGTAATGAGTTGTCCAAATCAATAAAATAATATTCCTATTTTCTATGTGCAATTTATGTTATTTTATGTTTTATGATTTACTCCCTTCATCACAAAGTCAAGGGACTTACCTCCTGCTCGTCCCGCCTATCTACCACTCGGCACCGTAGTGCATCCAACCTCAAGGACTGATAAGATCGTCAGCTCAGCATGGTAGTTCTATCTCCTTCTCCTTCTCTCCTCTACAAATGAAAATGACAATTAAATAGTAAAGAGTGAAAACTTTCTTTACTACTTATAGTAAATGGATGAGAATTCATTTTCACTATCTAGGAGCAAAAATGTAAAACAATGTTAAAATATCCCTATCTTTGGCTATCAAACTTGAATTTTCACGTTGTTTGTTGTGTTGGAATCTTGGTTCTGCCCTTCATCAAACCTAATACTTTGTGTCTCAGTGTTATTTGCAAAAGTAACCCTAACAAAGAATTTTCATCAATACTTCTCTTGAAATTGACGCAACAAGATTACCACCTTGTTTCTGCTTTTTGGACTAAGCAAAAATAGGGGGACATATATCTACCCATGATTTCCACCTCAATAATGTCTCATCTTTCATCCCCTTTAGTATTTATGACTAATTCATTCATTTTTTATTCCTAGGTTGATTTAATTATTTGTCTAACATATATTTATTTTCAAGTTGCGGTTCCTAACCTTTGTGATCTTGTAGGATTGCAGATTGGGGGCTTCTTCCTCTTGCTTGGCAACATTTGACTTCCTCTACAGTATCCTTTTGGGTATCATTTTCATGAATACAATATTTACTTTCCTTTAGTTGCATATGCACGTAGTGTCATATGGCCACTAAAGTGGAGGCTAAATGTTATGTCATAAATTGTGCTCCTACTTGGGTTAGCACAATTTTACTAGGTTTAGCTCCTACATTTTAGTGTCCCTTAACCCCTTCCATCATTGAACCTATTTAAACCCTAATTGACATGTATCCTTTCAAAGAAATGTCACATTTTAGAGTAATTACCAACAAAACCTAGAAAGAAACTATGGATTTCAGGGATTTAGGACACCCTTAAGCATAATCTAAAGCTAAATTTAGGGGTTGGACTTGGGTGGTACCACCCTAGTCCTGCCCTAAACATTGGGGTTGTAAATTTAATTTTGGTGTCATTTTTTACCGTGTGCTCCGTATTTTTGGAATTAAAATTTCTTTCCTCTTTGATGTCATCCTCTTATTTTGATTTATTTCATTTCTAAGGTTGGATATTTAAAGAGAACTCAAAATAATTATATCACACACAACTACTATGTAAGATTTTTATGCCAAAATTTTGCTACTATTGCTATTGAAGGTCTGCAAACTGTTCAAGCTCATTGAAGATTTGGATCTTTTCTATCTTGGAGATATGTCGTGAAGAAATCAAGATCTTGAGTCTATCTTTCTCTTCCTAGTGTTTGTGAACTTTTTGTACGATCAAGAGAAGGGTTGAACCCTCCAACTTGAGTTTTAAAATCCTCTGTGGATATGGCTGCCTTGCCTTCTTATTCTACAAGTCTTCATTGATATCATCTCCTTGAGGTGAAGTTGTTGTTTCCTTGAGTGAAACATTGTGTGGATCTATTTCCTTCATGCTTTAGTCATTTAGGATCTTGTATTTTTTATGCTCACACTTAGGGTTTATGAGCACACACATCTGCATCTTTGGCATAGGCTATTATTGAGTTAGAAATACCAAAGATAGGGTTTGATTGAGGCAAACTCCTGTATAGCCACAACATACCTACTCCTTTTTTTATACAGGTCAGATTCGAGAAGATCTGATGGAAAGGAGTGAAGAGGAAACATGTATTGTTAGAAATGAAGGTGCAAACCACACAATGAAAATCTGATTGAAACCTTATTTATGTTCTCTAAACAATGTAGAATCAATGGAGATTGCAACTGAAATTAAAATCCACTACATGGAAATAAAATGCACTAAGAACTGAACTCATAACACAACATATAATGTGGAGAAAACCCTTTTAGGTAAAAAACTCCACCAAGAATAGAGGCTCCAAGTTGTATTATCTTCAAATATGAGATTACAATACATGCACTTCCTCTATTTCTTCAGTCTTCAATCAAGCACCGCATGTTACTCTCAACTCTACTAAAAACATAGTACAATATCCTTATAAAAGGGGGTTGCCTTCTAGGGAAAGAAAATCAACATAATATCAACCATCAAATCTATGACCTAATGACAAACAGTCTAGATTTACAATGATAAAATATAAATAAAATGTGGTTTCAAGGGCGTTGCCCCCAAATCCCCGCCAATGCATGTGGCCCTCGAACCTCTCATAGGGGGGAAACCCCCCTATGACCCCCCATCACCGATGAATTAGCGTTGAGGATCGGATATAAACATGTAGCTAAAACAAGACTGCTGCTGGTGAAACCTTTCATCGCTTATGGGTGATTTACAAACAATATTAGGAGTAATTAATTACATAGGATTTACAAGGTTAATGGCACCTTAATCCTAATAGGTATTACTATCACAATTGCTACCAAAGTTATAGATTTGTCATCAGATAAGTACATGGATAATTTTGGGGGCACCCAAGTCCATCAAGACCTCAGATATGAGATCTAGAACCTTCATCAGAGGCTCATACACTTGGTGTAGAAAGTTTTGTGATATGAAAACTTACAAGACAATTTCAGGACCGTCCAAGTCTTTCAGTCCCTCAAAATTTAGGTGCACAGGCTTTGATATCCCCTATCTTCATTTCTGTAACCACTCTATCATTTTCTACTTCAGGAGTCAGTCAGTCTGAGCAAGTTTCATAATTAGGGTTTAGTTTGATCTAGCTACTTAGGGCTTGTGAAAACCTAGTTCAGACATCTTTGCATATACAACAGTAGAGGAATAAGATACTTGTATCTTGACCCTTCCCTAGTGGTTGAGCTCGGTTCATATTCTGAATGTTAGTGTATGTAAAGGGAGGTTTGACCTAGTTGAGCATGCTAATCATTCATCTCCTTTTTCACACTAAACATCAAACAAATTAGAAAAGCCTTGATCTTGGACCAAGGTGCCCAGATAGGTCTAGGGCGCCGTAAGAGTGAATGACACCCTAGGTGGAAACTAAAAAGTGTCCCCTGGGCCCTTTTTTTTCTCAAAAAATGAAAAAAGAAATTAAAATATGAAATTACAAGTTGGATAGAAGCCTACCTCATGCTCGTCTAGTCCCTGGGCTACTTCACTCCGTAGTGCTTCCAACCTCAGTGGTCAATATGGCCTTTGAATCAGCATGATGACTCTCCTTTCTCTATCTCCTCAAAGACTAAAAATGACAATAGAATGGTAAAATGTGAGAACTTATTTTACTATTTATAGTAAAAAGTTAAGAACTCATGATTACTATCTAGGGTCAAAGACCACATTTCTCTAGACCTCTATTAATCCAAACATCGATAACTTAGGCTAGCAAACTTAGATTCAAATGTTGTTTATTGTGTTTAAATACTTGTTCCACCGCCTCTACAATAATATGTTTTATGTGTTGGTGTTATTTGGTAGAATAACCCTACCAAAGCATATTCATCAACCTTCTCTCTAGATTTAGTCGAAGTGGAAAGATTGCCATCATGTTTCTACATCCTGAAGTAGCAAGCAAAAACAAGAAGGCATATATCTACCCACAAATTTCACTCTCATCACCTTTCCCCTTTAGAGTTTCTGGACTAATACATACATCTATTGGTTGTAGGATAATTTTATCACACTAATGTTGTCGTTTGCATGATCACAAACTAGGGGCTTCACCCTCTTTCTCGATGACAATTTGTGTCCTCTAAAATATCCTTTTTATATCCTTTTTACAATATGTTTTTACTTTCCTGTCCTTTAGCTTGCATATGCACGTTGTGTCATATGGCCTCTAAAGTGGGGGCTAAATGTTAGATTGTAAATTATGTACACACTAGTTGTGTAGACACAATTTCACTATGTTTAGCTCATCCCTTTAGTGATCCCAAGCCTAGGCCATTTTAGGTCCACCTTAAAGTCTTTTTTTGTCTCGTTTATAGAAAATGTCATGATTTCAATTAAAGTTTCTTTATAAACCAAAAATTAAATTGAGATTTGGAGTTATTCTCGCATTTAGTGTGGGATTGAGCCTTAAATTGCCCAAAGGGCCTACAACACCTGAGCGCCCTCGTCCCTCTGTGTTTTAGGGAGGAAACTTAAGTCTACAAGTCAACTTTACTGTTGCTTAGGCCAGCCCTAAATTCATTTTTTTTAGCACATGATATCAGTACTTTAATTAAAATTACTCTTTTCTATAGCCTTGTAGAAAAGTAAGTAACTTGTTTCATTTGAAACTAGATTGATTAGATGTGAAAAAACACTATGTTGCTATGTTCTCTATGCTATTGAATTATTGCAGATTTCTGCTTGATCAAGTGGAGTTCTACTTTTCTCTTGGAAATAATTGTATGAAGGATAGGAGATGAGATCTTGATGTTACACATATGGTTGTCACTGATGTAGTTGTGTGGTTGTCATTGATGTCAACACTAATGAGCATTACACATATGTTACCTAAGGTTGTCACTGATGTAGTTGTGTGGTTTTCTTTGATGACAACACTATGCTTGGATGCTTATGATGATGATATACTATATCGATGATGTGCTATCAGTGGTTGTTGATGTTCATAGTTGGTTTCTAATGTTCATTGTTAAATGTCATGCCTTGATTAATGTCAAGTAAAGTTGTATTGAGCATGTGTGTGGTGAATAGAGATGATTTTATGATGATATATTAAGATGGGAGTTAGAAGCATTAAGATGAATGATGATACATTAAAATGCGAATTAGAAGTAATGCTAATGTTGAGAAGATATTGATGATGTCCTACAACATGTTGTATGCTCTTTTCTAATGATCCTAAGTATGTGTTGATACAAGAAGACTCTAGTCTCAGGATGTTGGTAAAGGTTGTTGTTGCAGGACGCTGCCTAGTAAAATGCTTTGCATTCCTGTGCATTTAAAGATATGGTCATGTGGTTCATAAGTTAAGTTTAGTATGTTGTAAAGGTGCTAAATCTAAAGTTTCATATCATTTTCTCTTCTGCAGCAGAAGTTACAAGTGACAAAGTTTCAGTCTGTGCTCTGGCAGCATAATATGATGATGAAGGCTAATTGGACTGCTCCGCATTCCTCTGCAAGTGAAGGTTTGCTCATGCAGTTTTGTGAACATGATCAAAGATGTTCAATGCATGCTACTTTGAAGTATTTGGTGATTTTAAGGTCTACAAGTTCAATTTTCAAATGACAGTGTACTATAGATGGTTCTGGATGCCTAATTGTTCTCAAGACACATGATTGAGTACTTGTACCAATTGGAGATTGTATAGATCAATTATATGAGTTCATGTGGACATTCTACATGTCTCTATGCTTCTCAAGTTTGATGCACATGCAAATATTTCAAGTTTCCAGTACCACACAAAGTTTTCAAGTCAGTATGGGGAGAGTTATTGTTGTTGAAGCTGACTGAGGTATGTTGGTGATATGCACCACAAAGTTCTTGCTGTGCATTTTTCAAGGAGAATTTGGAGATGGTGTATAGGTCATATCGACTCATCTAGGAGAAGTGCAAGCAATGTTCAATCTTTGATGAGTACCGCCAAGATTGTAATGACTGATGTGCTACAAGCTTCATGTGTTCTTTCTTAAGGGTGGCCTATTTCAAATGAGCATGATGTGTATATATTATTCTTTGAAAGATGATGTTGTGAAGGATGTTTAGGACCAGGTTAAGCATGTGTTGGATTTTGCAAGGCATGTTTCTCTTCCATGAGTAGTGTGTAGTTCATGTTAGGGCTTGCCCTCTACATGTTTCATGTTGTGTGATCTTTGGCTGACTTGTAATGTAATCAATGTAATATCATGTATATATTGTAAACCTAGTTGATCTAGGTGAAGGATGATTGCGAATATGAGTATGCGAAGAGTAGAATATGAATATGGTATGCATTATGATGTGCGACTAAGGGAGAAAGAGTAGAGTTAGAGCCTATCCTAATTCATCTTGAAGACATTTTCTAGACAGGAGGGAAGTGAAGAGTGTGCCTAACTAATTAAATTATCAAAGAAAAGTGAAGAGGCATAAGTGCAATCATCAAAAGTGTGAGATTCAATGTCATTTTTCAGACAGTAGAAGGACTATCATGTTGTAATCTTTTTTAAGTTCATTCTCAATTTAGGGAGTCGTTGTTTCCTTGGGTTGTAGCCCTAAAACAAACTTAGCAGGGAGTTGTAGATTCCTTGGGGGTGACCCTAAAACAATATCTTTAGGGAGTAGTAGCTTCCTTGGGTTGTCACCCTAAAACAAAGTCAGCAGGGAGTAGTAGCTTCCTTGGGTTGTAGCTATAAAACAAAGTTATAATTTTTGAGCTTCATATATTGTGAGTTAATCCTCACCATGGGTTTTCCCCTCCTTGGGGTTTTCCATGTATATCTAGTATTATGTGTTGATGTGCATTGTGTTGATCTTTCATGTTTATGCTGTAATATTTAAGTTTTAATCTGCTTTGGAGGATTTGAAGTTTGGTTGGATACTGATTCACCCCCCTCTCCGTATTTGGGTGTGTTCAACAATGGGTATCAGAGCTAAGTTACTCAGAAGAAGCTTAACCGCTTGAGGAAGGTCTGGGATGGCTCATAATGGATCTCACAAGGCACCTATGTTTGATGGAACAAAACATTCCTTCTAGAAGCTAAGGATGGAAAACTATTTATCTTCTCTAGGGTATGGTATTTGACAATCTGTCAAGAAGGGTTACACTGCTCCTACTAATGATCCTACAGATGGAGATGAGATCAAGCTGTATGAGAATAATGCCAAGCCAAAGAGTGCTATCATGAGTGGGCTAGTTGATTCAGAACTTTTGAAGGTAATGGGTTGCAAATCTTCTTAGGATGTCTAGAATAAACTTAACAGCATTTATGAAGGAGATAGTAAAGTGAAGTAGGCCAAGATGCAAATCTTCAAGAGCATATTTGAGACCCTAAGGATGTTAGAAGAAGAAGCCATTTCCAGTTATATGCTCTGAGTAGATGAAATAGTTAATGGCATCAGAGGACTTGGTGGAGAAGTGAAGGAAGATTAGTTTTTGAAGATGGTTCTAAGATCTCTCCCTAAATCCTATAGTCATAAGGTTTCTACTATTGAGGAAACTAAGGATTTGGATAAATATATAGTAGATCAATTGTTTGGCTCTCTCATAGCCTTTGATATGAGAGAATTTGATAAAGGTGCTCTAAAGAAGGAAGCAACATTCAAAGCAAGTAAGAAGATAGAAGATGGAGTAGTTGATCAAGATGATGACCTTGATGAGGTAGAGGAAAACTTTTTAAGAATATTGAAGAAGGCACAAGCAAATATAAAGGTAAATACCTTTCAAATGTTTCAATTGTGGGAAAATTGATCATTTTACTTCTAAATGTCCATTTACAAAAGGTAGTAACAAAAAAGAGAAGCCCAAAAGAAGTCTGTATTCCATGGAAAGCAGTTATTTTTCAAAAGATGAGGATCATGATGATTCAAATGATGGAACACTTTTCATGGCCTTTTATGTTGGTGACAAAAAGGATGATATTGAAAAATGTCAAAATTCTGATACCTTGCAGGATGATCAAGATAATTAAAAATCAATGGTAGTATGGACTACCTTTCATGCAAAAGAAGAAGCCAGTGCTTGGGCAATTGATAGTGGTTGCTCTAACCACGTGACTAGTGACAAGGACAATTTTATCAGCCTTAAGAAGTGGAATGGTGGAGCTGTTAAGTTTGGTGGTGGTGAGTCAACACAAATCTATGGAAAGGGTGCTATAACTATTGATGGGAAGAACAGGATTGAGGATTTCCTCTATGTCAAAGGTCTAAAGCACAATTTTCTCAGTGTTAGCTAGATGTGCAGTAAAGGATATAATCTTACCTTTCATGCAAAAAGTTGTGAAATTAGGAAGGCAAGGTCTAGAAAATTAGTTGTAGAAGGTATCAAGACATATGAAGATATCTATCATCTAAAGGAGGTAAATGGAAGAACCCACTTATTGGCTCAATCTAGTGAGTGTTGGTTGTGGCACAAATGAATGGGATGTTGCAAGTATGTGCCTAATCAGTGTTGGCATTGATGTCAACATATCTGTGTTGTCATTGGTGTCAACTATAGCCTTATCTTTTGATTGATTAGAAGCCTTATATGTTGAGGACATTGAGAAAATTAGCCCCTCCGGAAGAATCTAAAAGGAAACAGTGAATCACAATGAAGATAGTGAGTTGCATACTGAAGAACAGTCTAGAAGATTGCTCCAAATTTCTTGTAGATTAAAGATCTTGGTCTACAGATTGAAAGTTATTTAGAGACATGTCTGAAGATGCTAAATCTTGAGTTTGAGCCTCTGGTATGAAGAATTGTGTGAGTTACATTCACTAGAGTAAAACATGCTTTTTCTGATTATTCACTGGTGACAGGGAGAAAGTATTTTGCTCCGCATTTCTCTGCATTGAAGTATTTTGCTCTGCGGTTCTAGAGGGAAGTTTGGGATGATGATAAGTGCCTACAACTACAATGGTTCATGATTTGGCAGTCCACAAGCTATCTTTCTTTCATGACAGTTGAAGACAGTGAAGTTCATGTGCTCCAGTGTGAAGAATCTCATGGATAAAGTGGTTAGAATTTGTATGGTTGCTCCTGGTGATTACAACATGCTTGTGGATGCCTCCTGATCATGTTCTTGCATTTACATTGGTCTACATTAAAGAATTGAGTTTGTGTTTGAAGATTATTCCCAGATAACGTAGTGTGTAACCAATCTTAGCCGACTTGGTTAATTCTAGTAATTGTAGAGATCTATTGAAGATTGTAGAAGCATGTCGTGGCATGAAAGATTGTGTTTGAGTCCCAGCTAAGGCATGGAGTGATCTGTATACATCTTTACTACATTTCCTTAGCATAATTTTTTATTAGGTCAAGACCTATTTTGTAAATGTTTGTAATGCCGACTTTGGAGATTGTTCCAATGGTTGATGAATGTAATGCCAACCTTGATGTACATTCCAAGGCTGATGAATGATATATATACTTGTAATTTGGTCATGGAAAATATGTCCTTGGGTGAAGATACAAAGTTAAGTGAAGAAGTGTAGAAGGCAGAGCATAGCAGAGGAAGAGTATTGTGCTTCAATGGAACTAAATTCAGGCATGGAGTAGATGCTATTATCTCAGTTTAAAACCTTTGGCAGTGAGCCACCCCTTAGCAATCAGCCACCTCTTGGAAGTGAGCCTTTTTCTGGGTAGTGAGCCCTATTGGTAGTGAGCCTTTGATTTTTAGTATTGTTATAACTTATATATCTTGTGGACTAACATCCACCGTGGTTTTTCCCTTAATAGGGTTTTCCACATAAAAATTTGGTGTCTCTTGTGTATGATCTTGCAATTGTGTTTATGTTTTTGAGTTTATGCTTTCATGATTTAATCATAACAAACATTGGACAAGTCTTTAATAATTTAAGGTGCAGAATTAGTTAAAGATTTGAGACAACTAATTCACCCCCCCTCTCAATTGTCTAGTTCATTTCAACAATTGGTATCAGAGCCAAGTTCCTTGGAAGAAGCCTAACAGCTTGAGGAAGATCTGGGAAGGAGTTCTCATGGAAACCAAAAGGTATCTCACTTATCTAGAAGCAAGTCATCATGGTAGCATTCAGATTGGTGATTATGTATATGTTAACAATGAACAATTTCAAGTAGCTCTAGAAGATCTTGACAACTCTAAAGCATACATCAAGGAGTTAGAAGCAAACATCAAGGAAGCAGATGATTGCATTCTAAAACTAAAGGAGTACCTCAACAAATCTCAGGAAAGGAGGAAAGAATTATTTGAGAAACTAAATCAAGCAAATAAGTCTATAGATAAACTCCTTAAATTGATTCAAGAAAAGAACCAAAATGAGGAACATCTGAATCAAGTTGTGAAGGACAAGTTTGTTGAATGTGACAAACTAGCAAAAGAAGTTTTGCTCTTGAGGTGTGATCTAGAAGCATCCAATAGTTACAAATAAAAGTTTAAAATAAGCTCTGCAAAACTTGATGGATTACTTGCAAGTCAAAAGAGTCTTGATGATAAACAAGGTTTGGGATTTGAAAAGGGAGAAAGCTCATATGTCAGATTAGAGAAAGGAAGAAACAGAAACCATCCAGCAAGGGATCAAGGAAGAAGACCTAGAAAACCTCCAGTCAGACAACCAAATGCTCAAAGGTACCCATCTTTCAATGGCTATTATTTTAAATGCAATAAGTATGGTCATAGGGCTACTCAGTGTAGAAGTAGAATGAATCAAAATGTTCCATATTTTTCTGGTTAATGTTTCAATTGCAAGAAGATTGGTCATAAAGCAAATGAGTGCAGAAGTGTGTCAAGAAATGTGCCAAACTATTCAAGGAATAGACAATCCTTTAATGGCAAGTGTTTTGCACGCAATAGATTTGGGCATATGGCTAATCAGTGCAGATCAATGCCAAATTCAAATGTCAGGAGAAATCAAGGTTAAATAAATATTGTGTGCTACAATTGCAACAAGTCCAGACACTTTGCTAGATTCTACAGAACTAGAAATGTGGAAAGAGATTATCCTGCAGAACAGAGAAAAATAGAATAGAGAGATGATAAAGGCAAGAAGAAGGTTGATCCGGTGGAAACCAAGAAGGAGATGAGTATGATCTAGATCAAAAAAGATGTGAATGAGGTTAACAATGGATCCGCACCAGCATCTAGTGCAGATACTTCCTCCAAGAAGTGAATTGGGAGCTTTGGCTTAGGGGGAGCTGCATTGAAAATCTAAATCCCCCAGCCAAATGATTAGTGCTGGAATCCAGCACAAAGATATGATGAAGAACTTGTCAGGAAGAATCTCATCAAAGGAAAAATTGGAGGGAAAAGATTAATTGCGGAAAATTATGGAGCAATCTAAATTGACTATATCAATCAAAAAGAAGTTAGACAACTTTTTGTTAATAAGCATTTATGGCGACTAGGTCAGCCCTGTGGAGGATAAAAAAGAAATTTATTTGACTTCTAGCCCACTTTGCATTCAAGTTTTTTGAGTACTCAAGAGCATTGAGCTATGAAATAAGAATTGATGTAGATAGAAAAGAACCAGACTTGGGATCTTGTCCCTAGACTTGCAGACAAAAATGTGATTGGTATCAAATGGGTCTTCAGGAACAAAATGAATGAGAATGGTAAAGTGGTAAGAAAGAAAACAAGGTTGGTATGCAAGGGATACTCTCAGGTTGAAGGAATAGATTTTGAGGAAACTTTTGCACATGTGGCAAGGATTGAAGCAGTAAGAATGTTTCTAGCATTTGCAACCTACAAGGATTTCAAGGTATATCAGATGGATGTCAAGTCAACATTTTTGAATGGAGAATTGGATGAAGAGGTTTACATTAAACAATCGGAAGGATTTCAATCATCAGATCAGGGTGACATGGTGCGCAGATTAAAGAAAACATTGTATGGATTGAAACAAGCTCCCAGAGCCTGGTATGAAAGGTTAGATAAGCATTTGTTATAATTGGGGTTCAGTAAAGGTACTGCGGATAGAAATCTCTATTTCAAAATCAATGATGATCAAATCCTAATTGTTGAAGTCTTTGTTGATGATATTATGTTTAGAGGCAATTAAGGTATGTGCATGAAGTTTGCTGGTGATATGCAAAGTGAATTTGAAATGTATATGTTTGGTGAGATGAATTTCTTCTTAGATCTACAAATCAATCAATTAGATAAAGGTATCTTCATTTCTCAGTCTAAGTATTTGAAAGAGTTGTTGAAGAAGTTTGGGATGGAGGAGTCCAAACCGGTAAGCACTCCCATGGTGACTAGTTGCAAACTAAGCAAAAATGATGATTCACCTATGGCAGATCATAAAAGTTATAGATCCATGATTGGAGGATTGCTTTATTTGATTCAAACCAGACCTGACATAATGCATGTAGTTTGTCTTGTGGCAAGATTTCAAGCAGAGACTAAATAATCACATGTGATGATAGTTAAGAGAATATTGAGATATTTGAAGGGCACACTAGATCATGGTTTGTGGTATCCAAAGGATAATGATTTCACCCTCAGAGCATACACAGATGCTGATTGGGCTAGAGATATGGATGACAGGAAAAGTACTAGTGGAGGTGCATTCTTCTTGGGAAGCAAATTGGTTTCATGGTTGAGCAAGAAGCAAGACTCAATCTCCTTGTCCAATATAGAAGCAGAGTACATTGCAACAACTTGTAGTTGCACTCAAGTGTTATGGATGAAGCAAGCATTAAAAGCTATCAGAGTTGTGTATGAAGATCCAATAGCAATCTTTGTGACAATACAAGTGCCATAAACGTATCCAAGAATCCGATAATGCACTCAAGGACAAAACACATATCCATAAGATATCATTTCTTAAGGGAAAAGGTGACAAAGAATGAAGTCAAGTTGGAGTATGTATCTACAAAAGATCAGATTGTAGACATCTTTACTAAGCCTCTGCCTAAGGATACTTTTGAGTATCTCAAAGAAAAGTTAGGGGTCATCACCCCTTTTTCTCTGAACTAAGGTGCATAGAAGTGCATCAATCTAGTGGTGCTTGCAATTTCATTTTTTAAACCAGATTGGTGATTTGGTAGCTACATCTCAAGAGGAGTATCTAATGAGATTAGTAAGTATTGTAGTATTGTTGATAGGGGGAGTAATAAAGAAAAGTAAGGTCAGAGAAAAGTTTGGTTCTATCAGAGTAGAAGAATGCAAGTATGTGCCCTTTGCCATTGATGTCAAAGGGTGAGAGAATTCATGTGAAAAACTTAGGTAGGAAAGAATGTAGATGTGTGAAGAGTAAGGGGGAGAATCTTGTTTTGATGGTATTTACAATTTTTCACATCATATGTTGCCATCAATGACAAAGGGGGAGAATGTTGCAAGTATGTGCCTAATCGATGTTGTCATTAATGTCAACATATCTGTGTTGTCATTGGTGTCAACTATATCCTTATCTTTTGATTGATTAGAAGCCTTGTATGTTGAGGACATTGAGAAAATTAGCCCCTCCAGAAGAATCAGAAAGGAAACAGTGAATCACAGTGAAGACAGTGAGTTGCATACTGAAGAACAATCCAGAAGATTGCTTTGCATTTCTTGCAGATTGAAGATCTTGGTCTGTAGATTGAAAGTTATTTAGAGGCATGTCTGAGGATGCTAAATCTTGATTTTGAGGCTCCAGTATGAAGAATTGAGTGAATTACATTCACCAGAGTAAAACCTACTTTTTCTGATTATTCACTGGTGACAGGGAGAAAGTATTTTTCTCCACATTCCTTCACATTGAAGTATTTTGCTCTTTGGTTCTAGAGGGAAGTCTAGGATGATGATAAGTGCCTACAACTATAGTGGTTCATTATTTGGTAGTTTGTAAGCTATCTTTCTTTCATGATAGTTGAAGACAATGAAGTTCATGTGATTCGGTGTGAAGAATCTCATGGATAAAGTGGTTAGAGTTTGTATGGTTGCTCCTAGTGATTACAATGTGCTTGTGGATGCCTCCTGATTATGTTCCTACCTTTACATTGGTACATGTTAAGGAATTGAGATCATTTTTGAAGATTATTCCCAGATAACGTAGCATGTAACCAATCTTAGCCAACTTGGTTAATTCTAGTAATTGCGGAGATCTATTGAAGATTGTAGAAGTGTGTCTTGATGTGGAAGATCATGTTTGAGTCCCAACTAAGGTGTGGAGTGATTTGTATACATCTTTACTACATTTCCTTAGCATAATTTTTTATTAGGTCAAGACCTATTTTGTAAATGTTTGTAATGCCGACTTTGATGTACATTCCAAGGTTGATGAATTATATATATACTTGTAATTTGGTTGTGGAAAATATGTCCTTGGGCAAAGATGTGAAGTTAAGTGAAGAAGTGTAGAAGGCAGAGCAGAGCAGAGGAAGAGTATTGCACTTCAATGGAACTTAATTTAGGCATGGAGTAGATGCTATTATCTCAGTTCAAAACCTTTGGTAGTGAGCCACCCCTTGCAATGAGCCACCTCTTGGCAGTGAGCTTTTTTCTAGGTAGTGAGCCCTATTGGCAGTGAGCCTCTGATTTTTGGTATTTTTATAACTTATATATCTTGTGGACTAACATCCATTGTGGTTTTTCCCTTAACAGGGTTTTCCATGTAAAAATCTGGTGTCTCTTGTGTATGATCTTGCAATTGTGTTTATGTTTATGAGTTTATGCTTTCATGATTTAATTATAACAAACATTGGACAAGTGTTTAATGTTTTAAGGTGCAGAATTAGTTAAAGATTTGAGACAATTGATTCACCCCCCCTCTTAGTTGTCTGGTTCATTTCAACATGGGACACATCAACTTTGACAATATGATAAAGATCAACTCTATTCATGTGGTGAGAGCTATTCCCAAGATAACCAAGCCTGCAAATACATTATGCAAGGAGTGTCAAATGGGAAAGCAAACAAAGACAAATTTCAAGAGCAAGGAGTATTCTTCTACAATGCCTCTAGAGCTAATTCATACTAGCCTATGTGGCCCTACAAGAACAAAGAGTCAACAAGGTGAAAGGTATTTCATGTTTCTTATTGATGATTGTTCTAGAATGACTTGGGTTACATTCTTAAGAGAAAAATTAAAAGCCTTTGATAAGTTTAAGGGTTTCAAAGCAATAGTTGAGAATGAAATGGATGCTAAGATCAAATGCTTAAGGTCTAATAGAGGAGGTGAATTTACTTCAAATGAATTGAAGATCATGGTATTAGGAGATATCTCTTTGCTCTTAGGACCCCTCAATAGAATGGGGTGGGGGAAAGGAAGAATAGGACTGTGCAAGAGATGGCTAGGGCAATGTTGAAAGATGCAGATCTTCTTGATATCTATTGGAAGGAAGTAGTTCACATTGCTATCTATTTGATCAATAGAGTACAACTAAGGGGTCAATAACACTAAGACACCTTATGAGCTATGGTATGGAAGACCTCCCATTGTTAGATACTTTAGAATCTTTGGCAGCAAATGCTACATTAGAAGAGATGAAGAAGAACTTGGAAGGTTTGATTCAAGAAGTGATGAAGGGATCTTTGTTGGTTACTCAACCAGAAGCAAGGCCTACAGATGTTACAATAAGAGATTGGGAAAAATGATTGAAATCACAAATGTCAAGGTGGATGAAGACTTGTATCAGATCTCACAAGGACTAGAGGATTGTGGATCTAATATACCTCTCTACATTGAAGAAGAAAAAGAAGAGGAGAAAGAAGAAAAGGAACAAGAATCAGAGTAGATCCCTAAAACTCAAGCAAAATATGTTCAGAGGAACCATTTAGTAGATTAGATCATTGGGGATAAGAATGAAGGTGTGCAAACTAGGAGAAGGTTTGCAAAACATGTGAGAAAGTGAATTTGTGTTTACTATCAAAGGTAGAGCCCAAAACCTTTACCGATGCTAGCAAAGATGATGGATAGGGGTGTTGTCACAATAGTGGGTCCCACTTATGGGGCATCCTAATTTTTGTCTGAAATCAGATATTTTTTAGAAAAATTAATGATTTAAGCCTTAAGGGGTTCCATCTAAATGGGTTTAATTTAAAGGTTCAATAAAACCCCATTGGATCAAATCCTCTTGGAAAGAACCCCTAGTCTTAAATCAAACCCTCAATGGAGTCTCCTCCACACCTATCAAAATGCTGACAAAAAAAAATTTGCTTCACCTTTTGGGGGATCAAATGAAGTCATTTAGAAATTCTATTATGTAAATATGTAGCCCTTAGTATAAGCTTTCCAAAAAGTATGATTTTGAATATTTTTCATTTGATTTTATATTTATTTTTTATTTTCTAGTGAACGTAGATTTTTCACCAAACATCAATGTTTCTATTCCACACACACGGAAAAATAAAAAATAGAGAAAAAAATTCTAAAAAAATTTGTGCACTAGGTATTGATGTCCTTGTTTCACCAAAAAAAATTGAATCTAGATGTATACACAACAAGTTATACTTGACGACATACACCTATGTCCAAATTATAGTTACCTTGACTTCAAAAATTAATTAAAAAAATATGTAACAAAAATTTATGAAAAAATATCCTTGCACTAGATATTGATATTAAAAATCTATATTTTAAAAATTATAATTTTATTCTTTCTAGAAAAAAAAAATGTTATGCTAGATGACATAAACATTACTTTCTGAAAATGTTGTTTCCTATTAAAAACTAGTTATTAAAGGAGACATTGAAAGATTCATGATTTATTTCAAAAAAATTAAAAATATATATTTAGAATCTACACACAAATCACTAGTTTGTATCATCTCCAAATTCTTAATGGTTTAGCTTCTATAGATCTTAGAAAGTGAAGGTTTAGTTAAAAATGTTGATATCAATGTCCATCTTGGCCAAAAAGTGGAACTCATTATTGTGGGATTACCCATGGATGAAACAATGGAAGAAGAATTAAATCAGATAGAGAAGAATCAGACATGGGAATTGGTTTCGAGACCAACCAATAAGAATATTATAGGAACAAAGTGGGTGTTCCAGAACAAACTGAATGAAGATGGTGAAGTTGTAAGGAACAAAGAAAGATTGGTGTGTAAGGGCTATTCTCAAGTTGAAGGCATTGATTTTGAGGAGACTTTTGCCCCAGCAGCCAGGAGGGAGGCAATTAGGATGTTTCTTTCCCTTGCTACTCACAAGAACTTCAACATTTATTAGATGGATGTCGAGTTAGTATTCTTGAATGGTGATCTAGAGGAAGAGGTCTACATTGAGCAACCAGATGGTTTTCAATTATCAGAAGATCCAGACATGGTATACAGACTCAAGAAAGTCTTATATAGACTCAAGAAATCTCCTAGAGCTTGGTATGCTAGGTTGGATAAGTACTTCAACAAGGATTCAAGAAAGGTACCATAGATAGTAATCTATGCATTAAGGAAGAAGGAGAAATGTTTTTGATAGTTACGGTATATTTTGATGATATTATCTTTCATGGAAATGATGATATGTGTAAGAAGTTTGTAGAGGAGATGCAAAAAGAGTTTGAGATGTCTATGATTGGTGAGATGTCTTTCTTCTTATGGCTTCAAATTGTTTAGCTAAATTATGGTATCTTTATTTCTTAGGCTAAGTATGTTAGAGAGATGTTGAAAAAGTTTGGTATGGAGGACTCCAAACTAGTAAGTACTCCTATGGTTATTGGTTGTCACTTGAGTAAGGCATACAAGTCACCAAAGGTTGATTAGACTCTTTATAGATCTATGATTGGAGGATTATTGTACTTGACTACTTCTAGACCTGATATTATGCATGCATTATGTGTGGTTGCTAGATATCAAGCTAATCCTAAGCAAACACATGAGAAGGCAGTGAAAAGAATATTTAGATACTTGAAGGGAACTTCAGATTATGGCTTATGGTATCCAAGATGTATTAATTTTGATCTGAGTATTTACACTGATGCTGATTGGGTTGTTTGTGTTGATGATAGAGGAAGTACAAGTCGTGGTGCTTTCTTTTTAGGAAGCAGATTGGTTTCATGGCATAGTAAAAAATAAGATTCAATATCCTTATCAACTATAGAGGCAAAGTATATTGCAACAACATCTTGCTGCTCACAAGTGTTGTGGATGAAGCAAACTTTGAAGGATATCAAGGTACTGTATGATGAGCATATTCCTATCTTATGTGACAATACTAGTGCTATCAATATTTCTAAGAATCCAATGATGCATTCTAGAATTGAGCATATATTAATCAGGCATCACTTTTTGAGAGAGAAGGTTACAGAGAAAGAAGTGAAGTTAGAATATGATTCAGAAGAATCCCTGGTTCAAGAGAAATCTTGCATCAACCAAAAACATTTGCATTTCAGTTTGTTAGTAGTTCAATTTGTTTCTTTTCATTTTCCAATTCATTTCAAGCAGTTCAGTCAGAAGCAGTTTCAACATTTTGGTCCGCATTCTACCATAGTTACATTTCAAATATTATAGAGCTGGACTTAACATCTAGATTCATTCATCTACAACATATCCAAAACTCATAGCATCTGGATCAATTACTGGAAAGATATCTCTATCAGAAGATCGATTGTTTTCTCAAAACAGAGGATCGTGATAGTCTTAGACAATTAGCTAAAGGAGAAGACCTGCGAAGCATTTCTTGACTCATGGAATCTAATGACACATCATTCAATAATGTTTGGTTCATGTTTGACCTTCCCCAAGAACTACACATCATTCCATTCAATTGTAGAGGAGTTCTATTCATTTAGGTCTGACCTATCCGTGTACACACGTTACAGCTCTTCATTGGAGTTTGGGATCTTCCATGGCCGACGCAAAGGAATCTTTGGTACTGGAGATGATATATAAGGATGTAATACACCCCTAAGAAAATAGAATTAGTTAGTTCTAATGATCTAGAAAATTGACAGTTTAGATTATTTGCGAAGGAGCTTCAAAGCTATATCTCATGCATAGTCTGATATTCTATAATCAGGCCTGAGAGCTGAATTGTATGCCCGCATGTTGCGGGCTGATTTGTATTTGAATTCTATAATATAATGAATGACTAAATCTACATTTGTTTCATGTCTTTGAGTTGTTTCCGTTGTGTTTACTCTTACTACATGGTCTGGACAGTTCATTCTGTGAACCCTCCTACCATGACTGCACCAAGTGGTATTAGAGCTAAAGTTTTCAAATCTTTGGGAATGAATTGAGAAAAATTGGTGAAGAAATTCTATAAGATCTCATTGTGGATAGATTGCCAATTTGAGGCAGGTTACTCGTGTTGCAACCAATTGTCGATTGTGAGGCAGTTGTCACCTTGTAGCCTGATCGTTGAACTTGAGGTAGTTTACACTTGATCCTAAGAAGATGCCGCCGAGGAGAGTTGCTAGTATTGGAACAATGGCTAGTAGAATGGATGAAATGATGGAAATGATGAAAACAATGTGAATTCAGTTGGATGCTATTGAAGAAGATAGGCAAAGAGGATTGCCACCGAGACCTAATGTTGAAAGTGATGATGAAGAGGAATTTCAATCCATTGAACAAATTGGCGAAACCCTAGGAGGTGATGAAGAAGAAGAATCAGATTAAGTGAAGATGTTGCTATCTATTTCAAAGATTGGAAAGAGGCCTAGAGTTGATGTACCAAATTACACTGGCAATTTGAATCCTAAAGATTTGATTGACTGGATAAATGACATGGAAGAATACTTCGAATATGAAGAAATTGAAGATCCAGAAAAGGTGAAATTTTCAAAGACAAAGCTGAAAGGACATGCTGCTATATGGTGGAAAGAAGTTCAGTTGGAAAGAAATAGAAGAGGGAAAGAAAAGATCACA
Organism: Cunninghamia lanceolata; assembly: GCA_027924645.1. NCBI lineage: Eukaryota > Viridiplantae > Streptophyta > Pinopsida > Cupressales > Cupressaceae > Cunninghamia > Cunninghamia lanceolata. The sequence goes on along the minus strand of BSBN01000726.1, from coordinate 16,233,458 downwards.
AAGTGGGATAGGATGGTGACAAAACTGAAGAATCAATTTGTACCTGCTAACTATGAGTTGGAATTGTTGAAAAGATTGCAGAACCTAAGACAAAAGGAGAAATTTGTGAAGGAGTATACTGAAGAATTTCATAAGATGATCATAAGAATAGGACATAGTGAAGCAAGCAAGGAAAAAGTGGCTAGATACATCAATGGACTAAGATTGAACAAGAACTAAGTTTGGTAAGGATGACATCTTTGGAGGAAGCATATCAGTTTTCCCTAAAAGTTGAAGAGAAGCTGAACAAGAAGCATGATCAGAGACAGAGAGGCAGAGGAGGTAAATTTTAGAGAGGTAGAACATTTTCTGGAGGAGACAGATCACATCTGGAGTAGAACAAGTTTGATAGCCCATTTAAGAAGGATGACAGAGATAATAATGCTTACCAGAGGGATCACATAAATTTTTACCGGAGAGGAAACCCTAGTGCATACCGGAATGAAGGATACAAAAGAGAGGGAAGAGGATTTGATAAGAGAACATTCAAATGTACTTGTTTCAAGTGTGGAGGTGAAGGATATAAAGCATTTGAATGTAATCAAGGAAGTACAAGCAAGAGGATAGAGAACAGTGGAAGAGCAGCCTATGTTGAAGAAGACCCTGTGGAACTCAGTGACCCCAGTTCAGTTGGCAAACTTGAGAAAGGAGAATCACTGGTGATGAGGAGAGCACTATTCCAAGTAGAGACAAATGAGGAACCACTGTAGAGGAAGAGTTTGTTTAGAACCAGATACAAATCAGGAGGTAAATGTTGTAAAGTTGTGATTGATAGTGGTAGTTCTAATAACTTAGTTTCAGAGGAGATGGTGACTAAGCTGAAGTTGGAAAGATTGAAACACCCTAAACCCTATTAGATAGCATGGATTCAGGGTGATCATAAGGTACTGGTGAGTGAACAATGTTTGGTGAAATTTCATATTGGATCTTATCATGATGAAGTATTGTGTGATATTATGCCTATGAATGTTTGTCATATCTTGTTGGGAAGACCTTGGCAGCATGATAGAAAAGCTATACATGATAGAGAAAGAATACATACACTATAACATCTAATGGAAAGAGAATTACCTTGATTCCTTTGGAAGATGATCCTAAGAGTGAAGTATATGGGAATGCTAGAATTTGTTTGGTAGATGGAAGAAAATTTTTGGATGGTTTTGTTGTCTCTCAGATTTGCACCCTTGCTGAGTTGTGAAACATGGCAATCTGGAGAAACATGGGATCTTTCCAAGGTCTGTGGGTCACCTGTGTTTGGAAAGAACCTCCAGAGAAGGCTGGCTTCCTAAGCTAGTTATCGCCTAAAAACTACTAGATTTGTAGAGGAAAAAGGAGAAGGAACACTTTTAAAATGAAAGATAAAACTGGAAAACTTAAAAAAAATAAGGGTGATGCACAAGACAATAAAAGAACCCTCACAGAACTAAGAAAATGCACAAGATGACTAGATACAACCAATAAACATACACATATCAAACTAATTTTAACAGAGGCAAGGAGCAAGAGATGACTAGAAGGAATTAAACATTCACAAACACATCATCCTTAGATCACACAGAGTTAAAATAGCATGAAGATGTAAAATAACCAGCATGTATTCAATCAAAAGGCAAGGTTACCGTCTAGGAATGCTCTGTTTGGAATCAGAAGCATAGATTACTAAATCTTCCAACTTCCAAATCTTTTTAAATCTCCAGTTTATGCATATATAGCATTTACATTATGACCTAAGTTGGTTACAATCAATTCACCCCATGGGCTCTGTCAGAAAATATCTGCATCTGAAGGGAGTGCTGACCTACCAGAAGTTATGGCGTGGAAAACAGGAACATAGCAGATGAGAGATATTTCTGGTCATCAATGCGAAATAACTGAGTTGTTTGACTTGTAGCAATGAATGCTACAAATATCTGGATTGAAGAGTTTGACCATCCGCCATGAATGTGCCCACAAAACTCACCAACCAGAGCTACTGTGAAAATATCAGCCTCTACACATGCCAAAATGGTCACTAAAACTTTAGTCGACTGAGCATGCAAATCCAGATCATATTTTGAAAGTGAATATATTCCCCTCAAAAGCCCACCAGATGAAAGAGGAGGTGAAAATAAGCACTTTTGCCTTTTGAAGTATGTTGAAATTTGCCAGAATGAGGGAGATATCCATAGTTAAAGCTATGGTCAACTACATCCTACACTTGTATATTGCTTTGCATCTGCATATACAACCTTTGTATATATCGGGCTGTCAGGGAATATACTCAACTGAGTCATACTGATATACAAAGGTCTTACCGAAAGGTTCATTGTATGTGCTTTTGCATCGGCATTTTAATCGGCCTTTGAATCTCCCTGACATGTGTCATCATCTGATTGGTCGCTGAGCTGAACCTAGGACCCACTACTGCATCCCCCTTATTGGGCATTGGAAAGACCTCGAACTGAGTCGCTGATGCACATTGTCTCGCCAAAAAATCCCTTTGTACGTGACCTTTTGTATATCTAATTGTATATGAGATACAATTGCATGCACATACAATAGGCAGACCCCAACTTTTTATAAAGTAAATTGAAATTAACATCGGGTCCGGCCTTTGTATCTTACCTTTTTGCATATCAACACATACAATGCACTTCAACATAGAACTGCGAACCCCAACGCTGAGTTTGCCAAATTTAATTTCCCAGTCAGGTTCGCCTTGTATATTGCCTTTGTATCTAACCTTTGTATGTGACCTTATATCTGCCCTTTGTATTTGCAAACATACAATGCAAACATACATACGAAGATGCATACAACCACATCTGTCTTTATAAACCAAACTGCATATGCTTTCAGGTCCGGGCTTTGTTTTTCAGGATTGTATATGCCATTGTATATGCACTTGTATATTGAATTGCATATACAAGGGTAACCGGATTCACTTTTGCATCCTGCCCCTTGTATCTCAACTTTGCATATTGACTTTGCATCCTCCGTTTTGTATCATTGCCTTGCATATTGCCTTTGTATATGCAATATACAAACGGAGATGCATACAACATAAATATACAATGAACCCAATGTACATTCACCTTTGTATATGACCAAGATACAAGGAAAAATTGTCTTTGAGATACAATTCGACCAAATGATAGAAAACCCCAAAACAAGGATGACGTCATCATCATATACATGAATAATGGCTAAGTATAAAATTGAGAAATTTCTGTAATGGAAGGCATTTGAAGCTTAAGGATTTCTGGGTTTTTTTGGGTTTTCTTCAAGGATTCTCCAGGTGAGATTTTGGGAAATTTGGCAAGGTAGAGCATGGGTCTAAGTAGGATTTAAGACTTTTCTCTTTCTATTTAGACTTTCTCTAATCAAATTTCTTTGATAGAAAGAGGGGGACATGAATATTTTTGGGCCAGGCAAAATATGACAACATTTTGGTGACCTCTCAAAGATGTTTGTCTGCCCAACAATCAGACCAGTGGCCTTAAGCATCTATTGGGCATAGAGTCAAAAGAGATTGCAACAAGAAAAGAGGAGCTAGAACATTTGAGCAAGCGACTGAGCCAAAACAAAAACAACAAGCAAGCATGTATCTTCTAATGAGAAAACGACAAAGTGCAAGGGCACTTATTGGAAGGAAACCTGAAACTGAAATAAAACCTACTCTAATCCTAAACTAACCAATCAAAGGTGACCTTAAACAAAGCCATTAACGGGTTCTCGAAAGTAACTACCCTTAACAATTTACAATGTTTCTCATGCATGTGGGTAGTTAAAAAGAGGCGAGAGGGGATGGGCATATGACAAATTGATAAAACACCCCCCACAAAATGGAGATAAACTCACCTATCCACCTAGACTGATTGCTGACGCTGCTAACTTGTGGTGAATAAATAGGCTGATCCCACCCATTTTGATGCTCAACTTCATGCTTAGAGGTAAGCATGACAAGTGGTGACTCATCTTGATGTGTCTTCAGCTGGGCTAGATGCCTGATTGGGCATCCCCTTGAAGGTTTTGGATTGGTTGCTTCTTGTTCTTCATTTGGTATGATGGTGCCTTCCATTTGACTCTCATGTTGCTCTTGTGTTCGAAACAACTGACTTGGGACTTCATGGTTTTCCCCTTCTTCCTTCAAAGAACCCAAGAAGGTTGATACAATGTCATCATGGCTACATTCTTCAAACCTTTCTACCCTTTGTTCATGGTTTTCCTATTTCATGGCTAAGTTTGGACAAGTGAGAAAATAATTTGAATGATTAGAAATGATATCATTATCTTCACCTTGCATGATAGACTGCCATGTTGATTCCTCCTCCATGGTCAATGGAACATCCTCTTCCATTAGGACAGCCAATAACTCATCAAAGCTATCAACTCTTGGAAGGTTCTTAGAAACAACTAATTCAAGCTCAATTTCCTCATTATTACCAAAGGAAGTACACTCCAAACCAAGCTTTTCTTCTTCAATGAAGGAAGGCAAATGTTCAAACAATGAGGTAGCCTCTTCCAACAAACTTTTACTTGATATATCAGCCCCAAGCTCTTCTATGCAGCAAAAGGGGAGTTCCTCTGACCAGCTAAGATCTTGCAAACTAGCTTCATGAGAGGCTTCTTGACTTGAAAAAATGGACTCCTCTTCATCAAAACTATGATCTTCCACTTGTTCCATGTCTAATTTTTCTGATTTGGTGGCACAAAAGGGGCTACAAATAGTCATCTCTTCATCATCTTCACTTGAAATATCCTCCTCTTCACCCACATAGCCTTCATATTCCCTCCTTGCAATGGGTCCTCCTTTAAAAAGGGAGATGGTGGGAGGGTGAAAAGGGTTAACTAATGATATAGGATAAACATGCTCATTACTAAGCTGATTATGTGGCATTGTGGATTGCTCTTAGTTATGAATTGGCTGTTGGGTTGAAGAAGCATTCCTAAAACTTGGAATTTTGATAGGCTTGGATTCTACAACTTTTTCCTCTTCCTGATTTTGAATTGGTATGAGAGGATTGGCCTTTGCCAGGTTTGGTATTTTGTAACCAGGATGCTTAGTCCAAGAAGGCTGCCATGGTAGAGAAGTTTGAGGCTCTTTCATAGATTCACTTTGGTTTGAAGGATGGATTTGTTTGAAGCTAGGAATAGGAGAGAAATGTTTTACTTTGAGCTCTTGCACTTGAGCAAGTGACTGTTTTATTTGTTTCGCCTTGGCTGCAAGTTGCATGTTCAAGCATTCTTCCTCATACACCCTTCTATTTTCTGCCTTCTGCTGATAACAAGAAATCTGATAGGACAACTCCTCTTGTTGCATGTTATATTGTGCTTCTCTATCTATTTCTAAAATTTGCCTTTGGAAATCCAATAACAAAATTTCCAAATCAGCATCATTTTGGGACTGACTAGGAAGGTTGCACATTTGATTTAGAGTAGAATGGGTTTCACAAGGCTGACTATAGGAATGACCAAGCTACAAATAAGGATAAGCAAGAGTGGTTTGAAAATGCTCCTATTGGTAATGCTGATCATAATGAGGCAAAGAGTTGTGTGGAGGCCAAAAGTCTAAAATTTCACAAAATGGAGGAGAAAAACCATTGTGGTGTTGATAACTAGACATTGCAAGGGTAAAGCATGAAGCATAGGCAAGTCTAGATAACAAAGTAGGAATGAATATGGACAACAGGGGCTTGAAACATTAAGATGTGAGTTAGAACACCAAATAGAGTCACCAAGTGCTGAGAAAATAGCTTCAAATGATAGAAAACTAACAAGTAGCACCAACTTCATTAGTTGCTTGTACCTAGACTACTAGAACTAGCTGATTCTTTGCTTGTAGAGTCGCCAGGTGTGTGAATATTGCCTCTACAGGATGATGTTGACATACACACCAAATATCAACAATGAATAAAGGACTTGTGGACTATGATAGTCTAATGGGTCCCACCGGGCATGCCAGAAATTTTTGTCTCTTAGATTTGTCTGTGGGTCACCTGTGTTTGGAAAGAACCTCCAGAGAAGGCTAGCTTCCTAAGCTAGTTATCACCTAAAAACTACTAGATTTGTAGAGGAAAAAGGAGAAGGAACACTTTTAAAATGAAAGATAAAACTGGAAAACTTTAAAAAAATAAGGGTGATGCACAAGACAATAAAAGAACCCTCACAGAACTAAGAAAATGCACAAGATGACTAGATACAACCAATAAACATACACATATCAAACTAATTTTAACAGAGGCAAGGAGCAAGAGATGACTAGAAGGAATTAAACATTCACAAACACATCATCCTTAGTCTAGGAATGCTCTGTTTGGAATCAGAAGCATAGATTACTAAATCTTCCAACTTCCAAACCTTTTTACATCTCTAGTTTATGCATATATATCATTTGCATTTTAACCTAAGTTGGTTACAATCAATTCACCCCATGGGCTCTGTCAAAAAATATCTGCATCTAAAGGGAGTGCTGACCTACCAGAAGTTATGGCATGGAAAACAGGAACAGAGCAGATGAGAGATATTTCTGGTCATCAATGTGAAATAGCTGAGTTGTTTGATTTGTAGCAATGAATGCTATAAATATCTGGATTAAAGAGTTTGACCATCTGCCATGAATGCACCCACAAAACTCACCAACTGGAGCTACTGTGAAAATATTAGCCTCTGCACATGCCAAAATGGTCGCTGAAACTTCACTCGGCTGAGCATGGAAATCCAGATCATATTTTGAAAGTGAATATATTCCCCTCAAAAGCCCGCCAGATGAAAGAGGAGGTGAAAATAAGCACTTTTGGCTTTTGAAGCATGTTGAAATTCGCCAGAATGAGGGAGATATCCGTGGTCAAAGCTACGGTCAACTGCATCCTACACTTGTATATCACTTTGCATCTGCATATACAACCTTTGTATATATCAGGCTATCGAGGAATATACTCAATTGAGTCATACCGATATACAAAGGTCTTACTGAAAGGTTCATTGTATGTGCTTTTGCATCAGCATTTTAATCGGCCTTTAAATCTCCCTGACATGTGTCATCATCTAATTGGTCGCTGAGCTGAACCTGGGACCCACTGCTATATCCCCCTTATCGGCCATCGGAAAGACCTCGAACTGAGCCACCGATGCACATTGTCTCATCGAAAAATCCCTTTGTATGTGACCTTTTGTATATCTAATTGTATATGAGATACAATCGCATGTACATACAATAGGCAGACCCCAACTTTTTATAAAGAAAATTGAAATTAACATCAGGTCCGGCCTTTGTATCTTACCTTTTTTCATATCGGCACATACAATGCACTTCAACATAAAACTGTGGACCCCAACGCTGAGTTTGCCAAATTTAATTTCCTAGTCGGGTCTGCCTTGTATATTGCCTTTGTATCTAACCTTTGTATGTGACCTTGTATCTGCCCTTTGTATCTGCAAACATACAATGCAAACATACATATGAAGATGCATACAACCATATTTGTCTTTATAAACCAAACTGCATATTCTTTCGGGTCCGGGCTTTATTTCTCAGGATTGTATATGCCATTGTATATGCGCTTGTATATTGAATTGCATATACAAGGATAACCGGATTCACTTTTGTATCCTGCCCCTTGTATCTCGACTTTGCATATTGACTTTGCATTCTCCCTTTTGTATCATTGCCTTGCATATTGCCTTTGTATATGCAATATACAAACGAAGACGCATACAACATAAATATACAATGAACCCGATATACATTCACTTTTGTATATGACCAAGATACAAGGAAAAATTGTCTCTGAGCTACAATTCGACCAAATGACAGAAAACCCCAAAACAAGGATGACGTCATCATCATATACATGAATAATGGCTAAGTATAAAACTGAGAAATTTCTACGATGGAAGACATTTGAAGCTTAAGGATTTCTGGGTTTTTCTGGGTTTTCTTCAAGGATTCTCCAAGTGAGATTTTGGGAAATTTTGCAAGGAAGAACATGGGTCTAAGTAGGATTTAAGACTTTTCTCTTTTTATTTAGACTTTCTTTGATCAGATTTCTTTGATAGAAAGAGGGGGACAGGAATATTTTGGGGCTAGGCAAAACATGACAATAGGTTTGAGACATGAGAATATGTGTTATGCCTTGATTCCTAAGAAGCCTGAAACATTGAAGGAGATTGAAGGAGAACAACTAGAGGAGATAAAAGAGTTGTTGATAGAGTATGAAGACATCATATCAGAAAATGTGCTTGAAGGATTACCACCTATCAGGAGTATTAGTCATCACATGGATCTTATACCAAGAGCAAGTTTGCCTAACAAAGTAGCACACATAATGACACCAGCAGAGAATGAAGAACTGAATAGACAAATAAAAGAGTTGTTGACAAAGGGCTTGATCAGAGAAAGTTTGAGTCCTTGTGCAGTACCTGCAGTGTTAGCACCTAAGAAGGATGGAGAATGGAGAATGTGCATAGACTCTAGAGCAATAAACAAGATCACAGTTAAGTATAGATTTCCTTTACCTAGGATGGATGATATCATGGATTGTTTGAGTGGAGCAAGATATTTCACAAAGATAGATTTGAAGAGTGGATACCATCAGATCAAAATCAGAGAAGGGGATGAATGGAAGACTGCTTTTAGGACAAATGAAGGATTATATGAGTGGTTAGTGATGCCTTTTGGATTGACAAATGCACCGAGTACTTTCATTAGATTGATGAATGAAGTCTTGAAGAGATTCTTGTGTAAGTTTGTTATTGTGTGTTTGGATGACATTCTGATTTTTAGTAAAATAAAAGAAGAACATTTGTGGCATATTAGACAAGTTTTACAGAGGTTGAGGGAAGAGAAACTGTTGATAAACATCAAGAAGTGCAGTTTCATGAAGGAAGAATTAGTATACATGGGATTTGTGATTTTTGTGGAAGGATTAAAGATGGACCTCTAGAAATTAAGAGCAATTGTTGAATGGCCTACACTAGAGAGCATTGGAGAGGTTAGATCATTTCATGGATTGGCTAGTTTCTACTAGAAGTTCATCAGAAATTTCTATTTAGTTTGTAACCCTATGACAGAGACAATGAGAGGTGATAGAAAAGATTTCAAGTGGACATCAGGAGTAGATAAAAGTTTTGAGTTGTTAAAGCAGAAAGTGACAGAGCAACCTATTTTGGCATTACCAGATTTCAATAAGGTATTTCAAGTTGATTGTGATGCAAGTGGGAGTGCAATTGGAGCAGTGTTAAGTCAAGAAGGTAAACCTGTAGCATATTTCAGTGAGAAGTTGAATGATGCAAGGAGAAGATATTCAGTCTATGATCAAGAGTTCTATGCCATAATTCAAACCTTGAAAAAGTGGAGACATTACTTGTTTCCTAAGGAGTTTGTGTTGTATACAAATCATTAAGCTTTGCAATATTTGAATAGTCAAGGTAAGTTGAATCAGAGACATATGAGATGGGTAGAGTTCATGCAGAGTTAGACATTTGTGTTGAAGCATAGGAGTGGTAAATCAAACAAAGTTGCAGATGCATTGAGTAGGAGAAGAAACTTGCTGAAAGAAATGAGAGTTGAAGTGATAGGATTTGATGAATTGAAGAATATGTATGAGGGAGACACTGATTTTGTAGAACCTTGGGAAGCTTGTAAGGAACCTGTTGTGACAGATAGAAGTAAGTGGTTGGACTATTTCATTCAAAAAGATATGTTGTTCAAAGGAAGGCAGTTATGTGTACCTAGAAGTTCAATGAGAGACAATTTGATCAAGGAGAAACACAATGGAGGATTGGTAGGACATTTTGGCATTGACAAGATAGTAGCCTTGGTAAGTGAAAACTACTATTGGCCTCAGATACATAAGGATGTTAGGAAATTTGTGTAGAGTTGTAGAGTTTGTCAAGTTGCAAAAGGGAGTAGCCAGAACACTGGATTGTATAAACCTTTGACAGTACCAAAGAGACCTTGGGTAGACATAAGTATGGATTTTCTAATGGGATTGCCGAAGACACAGAGATGACATGATTCAATATTTGTAGTGGTGGACAGATTTTCAAAGATGGCACATTTCATACCTTGTAAGAAGACAACTAATGCAGTGCATGTAGCAGACCTATTTTTCAAAGAGATTGTAAGATTGCATGGATTACCTAAGAGCATAATTTCATATAGAGACACCAGATTTCTTGGATACTTTTGGAAGACACTTTGGAAGACACTTTGGAAGAAGATGAAGATAGATCTGAAGTTTAGTTCAGCTTTTCATCCACAGACTGATGGACAGACGGAGGTAGTAAATAGGAGCTTGGGAAACTTGTTGAGATGTTTGGTTGGAGAAAAGATAGAAAGTTGGGATTTGATTCTTTCCCAAGCAGAGTTTACATATAATAATTCAATGAATAGGAGTACCGAAAGAACATGTTTTGAGATTGTTACCGAAGTAAACCCTAGAGTAGTTGTAGAATTGAGAGATGTCAGCATGGAAGAAAAGAGAAGTACAGAGGTAGAAGAATTTGCAAACCATATGAAGACATTGCATGATTAGGTAAAGAAGCATTTAGAGGACTTGAATAGTAAGTATAAGGAAAGGGAAGATGAGAAGAGAAGACATAAGGAATTTGCAGTTGGAGATGAAGTGATGGTATATTTGAGAAAAGAAAGATTTCCAGTTGGGACATATAGCAAGTTGAAGATGAAGAAGTTTGGACCTTGTAGGATACTCAGAAAATTTGATTCAAGAAATGCATATGAAGTGGAATTACCAGAGACATTGGGTATTTCACCTATTTTCAACATTACAGACCTATATCTATATCATGAAGTAGAGTTCAGTGATAGAATTGAAGAAGCAGTTACCACAACATGCACCAGAGCAGATTGAAGACATTTTGGACAATAGAGTTGGACGCAGCACCAAAGGAAGACAATACAAAGAATATCTTGTGAAGTGGAAAGGTATACTAGAAGAAGATTCATCATGGATTTCTTAGGCTGAGGTGGACCATCTTGGTTCTCCCCTAGCCCCAGCAAAGTGAGGGACTCACTTTTTCAATAACCCTAGATGTCTAATGCGGGAGCATTCATAGTTCAAGAGCAATCTTGCATCAACCAAAAACATTTACATTTCAGTTTGTTAGTAGTTCAGTTTGTTTCTTTTCATTTTCCAGTTCAATTCAAGCTGTTTAGTTAGAAGCAGTTTCAACATTTTGGTCTGCATTCTGCTGCAGTTGTATTTCAGATCTTGTAGAGCTAGACTTAACATCTAGATTCATTCATCTACATCATATCCAAAACTTAGAGCATCTACATCAATTACCGGAAAGATATCGCTATCAGAAGATCGACCGTTTTCTTAGAACAAAGCATCATGACAGTCTCAAACAATCGGCTAAAGGAGAAGACCTGCGAAACATTTGCCAACTCATGGAACCTAATGACACATCATTCAATAATTTTTGGTTCATGGTCAACCTTCCCTAAGATCTGCACATCATTCCATTCAATTGCAGAGGAGTTCTATTCATTTAGGCCCGACCTATCCGTGTACACACGTTATAGCTCTTCATTGGAGTTTGTGATCTTCCTTGGACGACGTGGAGGAATCTTTTATACCAGAGATGATATATGAGGATGTAATAGATCCCTAAGAAAATAGAATTAGTTAATTCTAATGAGCTCAAAAATTAACAGTTTGGATTATTTGTGAAGGAGCTTCAAAGCTATGTCTCGTGCATAGTCTGATATTCTGTAATCAGGCTTGAGAGATGAATTGTACGCCCACATGTTGTCAGCCGATTTGTATTTGAATTCTATAATATAATGAATGACTAGATCTGCATTTCTTTCATGACTTTGAGTTGTTTACATTGTGTTTAATCTTGCTGCATAGTCTGGGCAGTTCATTTTGTGAACCCTCCTATTATGGCTGCACCAGAATAAATTCCAACAAAGAATTAGATTGCAGACATTTTCACAAAGGCTCTTGTAAATGATACTTTTGAGTATCTCTGGCAGAAGTTAGGGGTAATTGCCCCTCCTTGCTAGATGCATAGTCGGTACATCTATTTAGGGGGAGTTCATGCTATATCTTTTTTTCTTGACTGATGGTGGCTACATCTCAGGGGGAGCAGGTAGTAGTTATTTCTGACAGGGGGAGAAGGTTGAAAAGGAGAGTTTGTAGCCTAAGGAGGAGAAGTTTCTCTTTATCCTTGATGTCAAAGGGAGAGAATGAGCAGGTTTGTGTTGCCATCAATGCCAAAGGGGGAGATTGTTGCACATGTGGTTGTCACTAATGTAGTTGTGTGGTTGTCATTGATGTCAACACTGATGAGCATTGCACATATTTTACCTAAGGTTGTCACTGATGTATTTCTGTGGTTGTCTTTGATGTCAACACTATGCTTGGATGCTTATGATGATGATATACTATGTTGATGATGTGCTAGCAGTGGTTTCTAATGTTCATGGTTGGTTTATTATGTTCATGGTTGGATGTCATGTCTTGATTAATGTAAAGTAAAGTTGTATTGAGCATGTTTGTGGTCAGTAGAGATGATTTCATGATGATATATTAAGATGGGAATTAGAAGCATTAAGATGAATGATGATACATTAAGATGGGAATTAGAAGTAATGTTAATGTTGAGAAGATGTTATTGATGTCCTACAACATGTTGTATGTTATTTTCTAATGATCCTAATAAAGTATGTGTTGATACAAGAAGACTCTGGTCTTCAGATGTTGGTAAAGGTTGTTGTTGTAGGAAGCTGCCTGTAAAATGCTTTGCATTCCTCTGCATTTAAAGATATGGTCATGTGGTTTAGAAGTTAGGTTTTGTATGTTGTAAAGGTGCTAAATCCAAAGTTTCATGTCATTTGCTCCTCCGTAGTAGAAGTTACAAGTGACAAAGTTTCAGTTTGTGCTCTGACAACATAATGTGATGATGAAGGCTAATTGGAATGCTATGCATTCCTCCACAAGTGAAGGTTTGCTCATGCAGTTTTGTGAACATGATCATACATTTTAATGCATGCTACTTTGAAGTATTAGGTGATTTGAAGGTCTGCAAGTTCAATTTTCAAATGACAGTGTACTACAGATGGTTCTGGATGTCTAATTGTTCTCAAGACACATGATTGAGTACTTGCACCAGTTGGAGATTGTACATATCAGTTATATGAGTTCATGTGGACATTCTACATGTCTCTATGCTTCTCAGGTTTGATGTACATGCAAATCTTTCAAGTTTCCAATACCGCACAAAGTTTTCAAGTCAGTATGGGGAGAGTTATTCTTGTTGAAGCTGACTAAGATATGTTGGTGATATGTGTCACAATGTTCTTGTTGTGTGGATTGTAAGGAGCATTTGGAGATGGTGTATAGGTCCTATCAACTCATTTGGTAGAAGTGCAAGCAATGTTTAATCTTTCATGAGTACCGCTAAGATTGTAATGACCAATGTGCTACAAGCTTCATGTGTTCTTGCTTAAGGGCGGCCTATTTCAACTAAGCATGACGTGCATATATTATTCTTTGAAAGATGATGCTATGAAGGATGTTTAGGACCAGGTTAAGCATGTGTTGGGTTCCACAAGTCATGTTTCTCTTCCTTAAGTGGTGTGTAGTTCATGTTAGGGCTTTCCCTCTACATGTTTTATATTGTGTGATCTCTGGCTGACTTGTAAATTGTAATATTTTTGTTGTATTGGCCAACTTTGATGCAGGAGCATCACCTTGAATTATGTTTTTAAGGTCATTTTGATGTGTTTTGATCAAATAAGGTCATTCTAGACCATGAGGGACCATTTTGGGGTCATTTTTGATGTTTGGGTCAAAAGTTGCAAAAGATGTAAAAGTTGTCAAAGGGTCAAAAGAGAGCCCTATAAAAGTGTAATTAAATTAGAATACATATATACATACATACATATTTCCTACATACATACATACTTACAAACATGAGATATTTATATATGAATTTTGATTTCATAATTAACTCACCTATCCACTGTGGTCAAGTGAATCACATGTGTGTCCATGCCTTACCCTCAAATTAGGAATAACACCTACTACCTTGAGCTACACATACATGTAAAAAAGAAAAATTTATTTCAAATATTAATTTAATTATGTAAGACTTTAAGCATATGTTTAAATTTTATAGTATAAATTTAACTTAAAAATTAAAAATTCTATATTTGTGTCGTACCAAGAGCATGAATATCACCATCTTCAACTGCAATGATGGAATCCACTAACTCATTTGTTATTCTCACATCTAGTAGCTACAGTGACATGTGCAACAAACTGTGAAGGTGAGATGGCATTGATCCTAAAGAAAGCATCTCTACAAAACCCATACTCCCTACAAATTGCTCAAGTGAATCAGGTGCCTATGTTTCTCTAGTATGTGACTCTTGCAACCCACTAGAGGATCTAACTGTAGGATCTACATCAAAATGTTGCAAGTCAGCTGCTGGACTCTCTCAATCTTCAAGGATGTGACCCACATACAAACTAACACCTTCCAAAGGGATCCTAAACTATGATTATATCACCTGATATCCTCTCATCAAGTCCTCAAACAAAAAACATGTCACCCCCTACATCTGACCCTCAACTGTTATGCACTCTAAATCCTCTAAAGATGGGATCCCTGCAATATGATAAGGATCTAAATGAGTAGATGACTTGTGTGAAAACCTCATCAAGTACTGTGCCACATAATCTGTAGATATTGTCTGAATCTACATAGTGATCTGAACAATACTCTCAATGACCACATGATCGTAGGTATCCTCTCAACAACCAATCTCCTATAAGCAAGAGGCACTCAATCTGGACAATGATATGCATCCCTGTCACATATCCCACCACGCCTCTACCCCAAATGTGGAGGTAAATCCAAATAGTTGGCATTGAAGCACAAATGAACCTCAACTTACAACTCATGTGTAAAATATAGTGGAATTTGGTTGTTATTTTAGATAATGACCATAGGAAACAAGAAATCTAGGATAAATCAATGGTGCCATCTAAGGGCATAGTTTTGGGTGCATACTGAGGAAAACATTGTGAGTTAAGAGTTTCTTTTGGCACTCTTAGTTGGACTTCACTCAATGAAGCATCACCAAAAATCTTTGCCCATATTTAGGTAAGAATAGATGCTAACCTCTCACTAGAATAAGTACTAACACCCCCTAATGAATATCTAATATGAACTAAACTATCCAAAATCTTCTTACAATTAGATCTGTAACATGATATAGTTCCTATGTTAGTTAATTTTCTCTTTTAAAAGTAAAGACACAAATCTAGGAAAATAACAATAGATCTAGCTAGTTCACTATACATCCTAGATTATCATATTTTTAATTTATATAAATAAAATACTCAAGAGACATAAATAGGCTAAATGATTACTACACAAGTATTTCAACTCACAAGTTCTAAAGTACAAGGCAACATCATTTAATGAAAAATGAAGTCCAACATTTTTAGTGCTTTATCTTCCTATTTCTTTAGTTGAACCATTTTAGTGGCCTTTTATGTACTAATGGATATTTAATTTTCTCATCCATGGGTTGACAAGAATGTGATGAAGGTAGAAGGAAAATTATTTTACTAGACAATGATATTAGATAAGAAAATTTAACTTTTTTAACATATTAAAAACATAATTAACTTTAAATTTTGTAAACTTCCATTGAATGTTGTTGCCAATAATGCTATACACTTTTCCACATAATAGATATCAAATTTATGAAAATTCATGGAATATAAAACACTTTCACTTGAGTGTACACATGAACTATATTGTTCCTACTCTTTCCATTCTTATTGAAGAGCATGTTATTTAAGGGCCCATATTGATTAGCATTTGTCATGTATGTATGTGTGGATGTAAAATGTATCATGAATAGTAATATCATACATGTTATATATGCTTATCAATGACCCATTATAATGCAATGGAACTCTAACAAAGTGAATCAATCAATAGTCTAAAAGGGGCATCATAATCAAGATCACAACAAACAAATGAACACAACCTCATTAGGATATATAGTAGGTGCCATGTGGGGTTATTTTCCTTTTTGTTTTCATTTTTCATCCATCATGTAATCTTAAATCAAGTTGATAACCTATACCATATTGTTTCTTACCTTCTTGAGGTTTAATAATCTTTCTATATCCATGTTCATGCTTACCTAGTCCAATTCCTCTATATCCTATCTTTTTCATTAGATTGTATTCAAGAACACATATTTTTAAATAATTTGTTTGGAGTAGGTGATGATTGTTTGGCTGATATTTTTATAATTGTAGTGCCCCTTCATCATTGGCTTGTGATAGTGAAAGTTCTGCATTGCTCTCTGTCAGTCGGAGACAGTGGTTAGTCATTCATTGCATTGATACAGTTCTGAGACATTTGATTAGTAGGTAGTGATTTATGTTTATTTTGATCTTGATGAACTATGTTTGACTGATATAATTAGACATGTGTTAAGAGTTCATGATGGCATTACTATTATTTCAGTTATGATGTGAATTAATATCATCATGTGTCATTTGATTTGTGGTGGTTGACTTCAGATAAAAGTTGTTATGATATTGTTTCAAGAGCAGAGACGGTGTAGTACTACTCTGTTTGAGTACCCTACTATGCCGCGATTCTTTGACTCTCTGTGTGTGTTGACATATATGTGTTTGATTTTATACAACTAATTGCTCAGATGCAGGCTGCAGGTACCGAACCTTGACTCCACATGATATAGTAGGTTCGAGCAGGTTCTTACACCAATGGGTATTAGTGATGGGAGATAATGCAAGGTCTATTCCATTAGGTCGGTCCTCATCTTCTGTTGTGGTCTAGATTCGTGTTGTGTCGCTTGGTCTTTGCCTTGTATGTGGGTAATCTTGTGTTGTTGTGTAGAGTTGAGTTGTGTTAATAATGTTCATGTATAGTTGGAAAATACTATAATGATTCATTAACTAATTATCCTTCTATTATGTTTATTGGATGATATTTGTTTTAGCATAGAATTTTGTGGACACCTTGGTTAAACTTTATAATAGTCTAGAATTAAGTATCTTCTTTGCAAGAGTAATTGTTTCATAATTTTTGGTTTCGGGTAATTAGTATATGTTTTTGGTTTAAGAATGATTTCTGGCAAGTGAAATAAATGCCTTGAGTTGTCGACTATGAATTCTCAGATTTGTGGAATCTCTATTATTAGTAAGAATTTAAAATTGTTGGAGGAGTGGGTTATTGGATAACGAATGCATGTCTGCATTTATTTTATGAGCTGAACCATTTTTTTTATATGGGAAAATTCTATTTGGAGGGGGTGGTTGAAAGGAGGAAGACAGAAATTGGAGGAAAAAGAAAGAATTTTGTGACAGGAATTGGGAGAAAATTCAAAGTAGGACTAAAATTTGGATGACTCGGTGTTAAGCTTTAATCAAACTCTTGTCCCTGATGCTCCTGCATATTTATCTCACTTATCTACCTCTCAGACAGAAGTGGTGTGCCCAGTAAGAAGGAGTAACCCTTATGCACATCAATGTGCCTTTTTCTTCTAATAAATAGCTATTGCTCCTAATCAATGGCAACTTGAATAAGTCAATTTCATCTGAGTTTATTGTAGATGCTCCACCATTCCTCAGAAGGTTCATTCTCACATTTTCCAGGTCACCTTGCAATACCTTGTTTCTATCTATGAAACCCTGATAAAATTTGGTGTCTCCAACATTACTTCCTCTAGGAAGTTTCTTCATAGTTTCTGCATCATAAATCTTCCTGTTGGTTGAAAGATACTGTGTAATCATTCATTTGCATTAGGAGTATTACCCTTCTTGAAGCATGTAGAAAAATGTATAGGAGACTTGTGTATAGTGATTTGTTGGTTGGTACTTGTCTTTTGTCTGAGTTTAATCAACATGGAACTACTCACTGTAACCATCAAACAAGACACTTCTACTGGTAGTTTTCCAAGCAATTTCTGCATTGTATCCTTACCCTTATTGGTGGTCATAATTTTTCAAACCCCTCCTTGTTTTAAATCCAACCTGTAGATAATGTTTGGTTCCTTCTTGCACCTTAATAGTGGAATCTTGCACCGAATCCTTTTTCCAAGCAAAGTCTAATGCACTCCATCTCTGATCTGTATTCAAATACCCAACCTCTGCAACAAAGATTAAATTCATCATTGTATGTCTATTTGCTAAAAACTTGTAAAGGATTGCTTCTGTATTGTAGAGATGATAATTCTTGCCTCGACCCATTCTGGAAAGTTCCTTAAAGATGTTAACACCCTTCATTGTTGCTGACCATATGAGAAAGTTTCTAAATGATAGATTTTGTCTTCTGTTTGTTACAAACCTATTTTAGAGGATCATTAACATTGGCTTAGGCCTTTTGGTAAACGACGACCAGATTAGAGGTAGTTTTCTACTCAGATCTGCACCATACCTAGTTTACTTATGCCATTTAACTCTGCATGTGTCATCCATTTTCTTTTGTTGCTGACTTTGTCTCATTTCTTAGCTTGCTAGCAGTAGGTCTTTGGAATCTTGATGTTTCTATGGTGTCATAGTTATCTTAGAAGGTTTCAGTAAGATGTTCAATCCCCTTTCTTGCATCTACCAGTTAGATCGCGAGCTCAGTGGTGTGTAATTAGATTTGTCTACATCATCTTTGTTGGATTGAATCATTTTTCCCACTGCTGTCGTTGGAGCATAGAGTCTGGTCAGCTATCACAATGATGTAATTGTTAGTCGCTTTTACTGTGTTAATTGGTTGACCCGCGAGCTAGGTTGATAGTCATGTTTCTAGTGATGATATACCTTACAACTTTAGTCACTTGCATTCTGACTCTACCGTCAGTATGGTATAGTAGTAGTCGGTGATCATATCAGTGTATTTTGTAGCGAATGTCTTGTTTAGGTTTCATTGTTGTAGGGGCGCAAGGGTAACCACTTTTGTTAAGTGTTTCTCTTGGAATCTGTTGTCACCTTGGAGTGGTCGGGGTAGCCATCAGGGGTAGTCGACATTCTTAGCATTGTGTTTCTTTTATTCGAGTGGCTTGAAGTGGGTTTTAGATAGTAGGTCAGTTGGGTCCTCTTGCGAGTAGGATTAAACATAAATTGGAATTGCTTTTAGAGTCTTAAGTTGTTGCTCCGTCAATGGGGAAATATATTCTTGTTGTAGTGCTTTGAATTGAAGTGTTTAGGTAAGATGTGAGTTGGAAATCTTGCTCTTGGAAAAATATGTAGGTTACTATATTTGTTGGGAATTGTATGATGTTAGATGATAATTGATGGTTAATGTTGATAGAAAACTTACGTAATGTGTTACGTTATAAATTGTTCAATGCTAGATAGAAATTTAAACTGGTAGGAAACTATTAGGGTTACAATACTTGATTTAAATTTTAATATTTGATATATTCTTATCTCCTTGTTAAAAATTAAAATGGCTAGTGTATGTTGGAATCTTCGTGCCGTGTAAATGTAAGAAAATATATATATTCAATAGTTATCTTCTCTATTATAATGATTTAATTATATTAGTTCTTATAGTAATGATAGTGTTCTAATTAAGTTTTGATCATACCCTAGTGATCTAGTAAATGTTAGATGGTAGTTAATGCTTAAGCAAAATATACTTTTGGGTAAATTGTCATTTAGAAATTATGGTGTTAGATTATAAAATTGGAAGTAGGTTTTCTTAGCGAATTTGATACATATGGATAGTGTGAAATTTATATTCATTTATAGTGTTTTGATTTGTGATGATAAAATGTTAGATGGGCATCTAAGCCTATAGGAAATTGTATAGTTTTATCATGGTTGTTTTGTAATTGAAATAAGTATAGTGGTTGATGTGAAGTTGTAATTTCATAGAATGATTATTGGCACGTGATTGGTCTTGCGAAATATGTTTATATAACAAGTAATTAGGAAATACTTATGCTTTTGGGAGCGGGATGTTTAAGAAACAATGTAGAGCTTGAAGTTAAGCTTGTAAGGGTATATAAAAAGTTTAATTTAGTAGATTGAGGTAAATAGTTTATTTTCGATAGTAACTTATGCAATTTGAGATGTTTATCCTATTCTCATGAATGTGTTCATTAGAAATTGTAGGTTGGAAGATGCTTGATGGAAAAGTTGTGATATTGGAAAAATATATATATTACAGTTGTTTGATTATGCCTGTAGTTGGTTTAACATTAAAGAAAGACTTTGCTTATTGTAAATAAGTGCTTATAGATGTTTTAACTAGAAATGGTAAGTGGCAATCCTGAATGATAAGTTTCACTATTTAGGGTTATAATGATTTGATTATATGAGCTTGTCTTGGCTTTTGTTTATGTAAGGATGTTCAGTTTCTGGTTCACCTTCCTTGCCTTGTTAATTCCTAGAATTGTGAAGTTTTGCTATTTGTGATAACTTTATATAAGTTGATTTCTTGATTGAATCTGGAGTCCTTTGAACCTCTTTGCTCGATCTCCTCCTTGATCATATCTTATGTTTGTATTGGAGTATTATGTTACCTGGGGGTGGAGTTCGATCTATATTGGTTGTTGTGAAGTAAGAATCTTGTGTGATGTCATGGCCACTTGTTGTCAATGTGGAAGTGTTGACCTTGTTTGATTATGGTTTCGTTATCTTTGGTAGTACCTAACTCCAGAGGTGAGGTGTCTTGATCTTTGGTCCAGATAGTGGCATGTCAATGTAGTGGGATATCTTGATCTTCGTATCTTGTAAGGAATGGGGAATGGTCTCTTGGATACAGTACTGGGTCTTGATGGTATTGCTTCAATTTGGAAGAGATTATAAGGATTTATTGTTGTGGCCTAGTGAATGATGTAAGTTATGGCTCGGAACTGATTTGTGACCTTTATAACTGCATGTTGTGGTTTGTATGATTGATCAGAGAATGCTAAGGGAGTGGCTTTCATGGTGGGGCCGGTGCCTAGTGAGAGGCCACCTGGGTAACCCCATGGAAGTTGTAAACTTGTGGAAAACTTAATAACTTAATCAAGAGGGTTGGGGTATTAAAATACTTAACAAGATAGGTAAGAAACCTCACCCATACCTTGAGTGCTCTCACAGGCTAAGGATGGGATGAGAAGGCCTGGTTGGCAAGGCCAATCTCCTTGTCTCCATGAGAGGACCTGTTGGCTCCGCATGTGTCACCCTATGGGGCCGGTGCCTAGAGAGAGGTTGCCAGGGTAACCATAGATGGGGGCTGGCTTCTGGTGATATATAGCCTGGGTAACCCATGCTAGGACCATGTGATGACACTCTCCTTACACAGTTCAGTTGTGTCTTTTTGGTTGTGCCTCTGGAGTGATGTCTTGGCTTGTGCAGTTATGTTGATATGGTCAGTTGGGACAGGTCAGTTGTCATTCTTTTATCTTTGAATGTTGTTTCTTGTCTTAGTGGAATCCTCATCGTTATCTCCTAGCTCGGTGGGGTGGACCTTAGGGTTCCACATGGTTGGGAGGTGGAGCTATCCATTGGTCTTTTTGGAGATACTGTTCTAGTTCTGCGCAGAGGTGTTCCAGTTCTAGTTTGCTTCCTACCTTCGGTGGTGTTATATACTTTCTTATGTATTCTTTTGTAAACCAACATGATCGGTCTTGTAATCTTGTATTGTAACTTTGTATATTATCTATCTTGCTAATGTAAAAGTTGAACTTATCTGTAGAAGTATAATGTATTTCACTTGTGTGGTTTTAATTTTCTATTCACTAATGCAGTTGTGTTTCCTTAGAGTTGTTAGAAGAGCAATTTCCTTTATGTCGTGTATTAAGGTATATATTTGGTTTCTATTTTTGCACTATCCTGCTTTCAAAAAAAATTATTCCTGGAAATTTTGCTTTTGTTAGCCTAACTCTCTAGGGTTGCATGACAGGGCATTACAATAATCCCTTTCACAGATACATGTCTCCTTTAAGTCTATGTATGCTTTAAATGTTTTCTCATAGATAGAATGATTCGTATGTATAATAATGGAATACCATAAGCCTTAAGATCCACATGATACTCAAAAAAACTATAATTCATAAAGTCTAATGGACCCCAATCATCTTCTTGTAAGACACTGTGATCAATGACTAGGGCTTCATTTTGTGTAACACAATTATTAGATGTACCAGTTGTATGGTAATAGTCAAATGGTTTTGGATCTATGTTTAGACAAAAATGTTTTGAAACCTAGAGGGTACCACTTTCATAGTATGCAACCAAGGATCCCAAAGAAGAATATTCTAATTTATTTTATTGTGCATCACATGAAACAAGATATCTAAATTGCAATGAGTGGAGATTGAAAGAATAATAGTACCCAAACATGTCCTAGGTTTGTTGTTAAATTATCTAATATTTAAGTATAAAGATTGAATTTTAGATGTCTACTTTCAATTAACTCAAACAATATTTAGTATATATGTTTAAAGTAGATCCATTATCCACTAGAGATCTTTTAATAATGAATTTTCACATTTCACAATGACATGTAAAGGTAAAAATTTCTTAAGAACATTATCATGTCGAATCTCCTTATCCTATGATTATCCTTATGCCCAAGAAATTTAATCAAATAATTTCTTCACTATTTTTAACAAAAAGGTGATGTGCATATATACTAAGTCCTATAGAGAAATTTTTGTTTGTGTGTTCTTCATTTGTTGAATGATATCATATTCCTTCTTTTTAGATATATCTTAAGGTGTAGACGGAAGATTAATTGTTTTAGGAGGAATGTTAGTGTTTGGAAAATTAGTTTTTCTCCTCTTGCTAAACTTTAATGTGTATGTCCTACAAGGTCAAGTGAATGTAGTCAAGCATGAATATAAGGTCTAGGTTGTGGAAAATTGACTTCTTGTGTTCATCCTAGCTTTTGATTAGAATGTCCTACAAAATCAAATGAATTTGGTCTATCATTAAATTAAGACATATTTATTAATGGATTTAGATCAAAAGATACACAAGGGTAAGTGCATGGAAATGGAATACAAAAAGGGGGTCAAAAGTGGCCACTTTTTTTCTAAAATCAGCTTAACCTAGACTTGGATGAGTAATTCAAGATGCATGAACTCAAAATTTATTGATATGAAAAGAACAAGAATGGTAGTACTCTGAATCTAGTTTTGAAACTACTAAAGATTTTAAAAATAGTTGAGGTTAAGAGGGTGAAATGTTTCACGCATACAAAAGTGTTCATGTTTTTCTCACTAAAATATAACATAGTGTCCAATGTGCGCCCCCTATTTTTTGTTGCATTTAGTATTTTTAAAAAATGTGTGACAAAAATATAGTTAAGAGTGAGTACTAGAAGTTGTGTATTTGTTTGTAATTTTTTATTGAGCATTTTTTTGTGATTTTTGAAAGTGGATGCATCCTGAAAACTACATCACTGAGCGTACACATCACATAACTTGCATAAAAATAATTGAAAATATATATTTTTTTAATTTGTAAAGAATAAAGCATAGAACAATCATATATACTTTTTTTCAAATTTCGATAAGTAGATCAAAACTTATAAAGAAAAATTAATACATATGTAGCTGAGGAATATAGCAACATTAGTAAAAGAAATTGACATTAAATATGTTAATGTTTTTCAAATTAAAATAAAACTATATGGTTAGAAAGATAAGAAGATGTGCAACATTTGGGTGGTAATTTTATGAAATATCATCATCCAGTGTGTAAACCTGATGATGTGGAAGTTGAAAAACTCTACTGAAAGTCAAAAACACATCAAAATGAGGAAAAATAAGGCTCCAAGTCTATAGGTTCATTGCCCAAGCCTGTTCCAATCCAAAATGGGCAGGAAAAATTTTTCACTACAAAACATGAGCGTGTTACAAAGATTATAGAATGCGAGCATGTTTCAGGAGTACTAAAAAAGTCTACAAACAGGCAGAAACTCACATGCAGCCCATGTTCAAGGCCCCACTACTACTGCACATGATTTATGTGTGCTTTTCTACGATATTTAAGGATAATCTATTGTTTTATATGAATTGAAATGATTCAAATGCATTGGAAATCAACAAATATCTAATTACTGCATGTTTTTTGTTTGTTTAACACTTTGGCTGTCAATTGTGATGTCTATTAAGATATTTTTGATAATTCTTTAATTGGTGTAAGTAATAATCATGTGCAAAGTATTTTGAAAGTGTATTTGTGATGAATATGTTATCTTTTGTGATAATTTTTTTCCTTTATTTTATTATTAAAATCTTAATTAACATATATTGAAAATTTTGTAAATTTAGAAATAATTGACAATTACCATTGAAAGGAATAAATGAGGAAAACTTGAGCAAATTGAAGCAGAGAAACAAAAACAAAGGGAGCACACGAAAAGACTTCGTCAAATGAGAAAAGTTGGAGGAGAAGGTACATCATCAACACCAATTGACATGAATGTAGAAACAAGTCCCAAAACACCTATTGAAATAAGAAATGATGAACCAAATTTACCTAATACAAACCAAGAACACTACCAATAAAAACACCTCCTAAAATTATCCGCAAAAGACCAAAGTATCTTATTGAGATTGATGAAAATATTTTGAAACCAATGCCCAGTAAAATTTCCAAATGCACTTGTAGAAGAATTGTCAATAAAGTATGGAAAGGTTTTTTTTGAAATC
The DNA here is from genome assembly GCA_027924645.1 of Cunninghamia lanceolata. Lineage (NCBI taxonomy): Eukaryota > Viridiplantae > Streptophyta > Pinopsida > Cupressales > Cupressaceae > Cunninghamia > Cunninghamia lanceolata. The sequence goes on along the minus strand of BSBN01000726.1, from coordinate 16,208,767 downwards.
TTAAGTGAAATAGGAAAGTGCCAATTGTTTATTGAAATGATAAAAAATATTAAGTTTAGAGATACTATGAAGATCCTCGGTTTAAGATCATCCAATACTGATGGTGAAAGAACTATTGTAATAAATCTAATTAGTGCGTACCAAGCAATAGGTTCAACCTCATGCACTAAAGATAGTAATGTGACCTAACGTATTCTTACATCAACTGTAGTAAGCAATGAAACGAAAAGATCTAGTTTGATTAGCAAAAAAAGTAGACCACTAAAGATAAGTAGATCAACACTATTGGAGGTCATTAGGAGACATGAAATGTTTGAGGATCCCAATAATAATGCACTATGGGCATTCTCTAGTAGACTCCCATGCAAAGACAAGGTTGTTGTTAATGCCTTAAGAGCATTAATTCAACAATTTTGGAAAGATAACACAAGAGTTTCACCCAATCAAAGAGATGTTTTAAGAAGGAGAATTGAATCTCAAAATCGTGAACCACATCCTAAACATTTTTTAGATATGATGCAAACACAATTCTATAAAAAATTTATTAAGAGTTATCCTCAAATAAGAATTAGTCAAAGGTATTTAGAGATGGTCAAACCTTTTTATGTTAAAATAAATCATGCATGTAGTACTTGTTGTAGAATGCATATTGAATTTTCTATGCCTTATGATATTTATCATAATATATGTGTTACTTTGCACACTAATGATGTTTTACAGGAATGTATGATACAAATACCACCTAAATCATCAAGAGATTGCATTTTAAGTGTCTTATGTGAAAGGGTAGATGGACAAATTTTTTATAATAAGTCATGTTTGAAAGGATCATGTGTTAGTTGTGCTGGTTTGCAACATTTGCAAAAATGTATACATATGGAGAGCACACATGAAATTGGGAAACAACTAGTTAGTTTTGGAAAATACAAGTTAGTGTAGACACCTAAAAATGACCCTTTGCATCACATCACTTACATTTCATCGAATCACCTGCATTCAACATTAATTAAATAATCTAATTATTTAATTAATTTCATCAAAATCAACTTTATTCTTTCAAAATTAAATAATTTCAATTATTTAATTAATTTATCATTTAAATCCTCTTATCTACAATTAAATAATTTCCAAATTATTAATTAAATCAATTATTCTTCCAAATTTAAATAAATCATTCAAATTTATTTAAATTGAATCTATCTTCTAAAAATAAAATCAAATCAAATATTTTATTTATCCTTCATCATGCAAAATAAATTAAATCAATTAATTTGATTAATTTATTTAAATCTTCAAATCTAATCTATTTCTTTTATTATGTACAAACAATTAAATAAATTTATTTATTTAATTTGCTTCAATTATCTTCCAATTCTTCTAAAAGTAAATCTTGTTCATCATGCACACAAAATTAAATTATTTATTATTTAATTTTACTCAAATCATGCAAAAAGAAAATTATAAGTTGAGTTAATCGACTTAATTATTATTGTTTTTATCACCAACTCATAAATTAGAAAAAAATATTTCTATTTTTATGAAATCTAATTATATCTCATGTCTATTCCATGTCTTTTAACTAAATCAAGCAATTAACTTAAACAAAAATATCCTTTTGTGTGACTGATGCAAAGTGGCACAAGGGAAGCACAACACAAAGAAAGTTCGTTCTCCTTAGCCCACCCACTTCACTTCTTCAATCCAACACAATCAAAGGCACATTCAAGGGTAAATGAAGGATTTGTTACTTAGGCTCTTGTCTAACTCTCAAGGCTATGTCTACACCTTCATGCAGGTCTGAAAACACCTTACCAACACTTGGTTTCACTTGGTTTGATCACCAAACTTCTAAAACTCTCCAACCTTGACTAGGCCTAGTGAGGCTACTAGCCCTCCTAAACTAGTTTTCTTCACACCAAATGACAAAATCCCAAAGGACTAGGAAAAAAAATGATGGTTTTAGATACCCTCTATGAAACCCTATCAAACTCCCAAGTCTCCTGTTCCAACTCTACTCCAGCAATCCAGAACACTCCTTTGGTCTTCTAGGCCTAATTAATCAATTTAGGCTAGGTTACAAAGCAAGTGCTCAAAATTGGGTGCATAGATCAGGGGAAGGAACTTGGAATGACTCTACCATACCCAAACAACTCAAATCCACCATTCATTTGCTCATCCTCTCAGGGTTTTGTCAAATACAATAATAAATTGCATAAATTTAGTCAAATACATAGAGATATTTGACCTAGGGCATCACATTAAAAATAGAAGACTGCATTTCCTGATAAAAAGCTTTTGGAATCTTATAGTACATACCCCTAGCCTACATTTCACCAGTTTTTGTGAGTTTTCACCAGTGGGAATGCATTCTAGGGCCAGATTTCTATGGCTGCCCTAGAAAATAGGGTTTCTGGACCTGTTTTGAAAGAAAAATCAATAACTTTTGATCCCGACCACTTCAGGACCTCAAACTAGTTTCATTGGAACCCTGACTCCAAGAAATTTTAGAAAAAGTACATTTGCACCCCTGGAAAATCCGTATAATCCATACAGCAACACGTTTTATTTAGAAAAATAGTTAAATTCTTGATTTTTGTGCCCAAAATTGCATACAAAATCTCTTCCTCCATTCTGGGGTGAGAGGACAGCAATATGACTTGAACTAAGTTGGTTTTCAACTGTCCAAACAGATTCAACTTCCAAAAATGGGTTGCAACCGACCAAATCTGTCATTTTTCAACATTGACAACATTGGTCAGTATGACATTTTGCAATAACACAAAGAAACCGATTGGTTTAACTTGTGTAATGGATCTCAAATGACCAACATAATCCCTAAAATATGACAAAACACAAAGACAATAAAAAAAACTCAAAGAAGCTTCATTAGACCTACTAGGCCTAATTGCCTCAACAAGGGTCCAAGTGGACTAAGAATGATTGAGGTTTATAGGGTCACCTCAATCATCTTGACCACACAAAAAGGACCATTTACAATCAAAACCACAACTTTCAAAAAAAATGCAAACAAAGTGACTTTAGGAACTAAGGTGCTCCTAGGTGCCTTGCACCATACACCCACTGTCAAAGAGAACTCAAGTCTCTTGAGTTGGAATGCTATCAAATGTGAAACCTGCCTTCTCAATGTCTGCCTTGCTCATCCAAGTGGCATCCTCCTGAGGTTTGTTTAGCCACTTCACCAAATAGTCATGATAGGTGTGCCTTCTAGTTTGTTTTGCAATCCTCTTGTCTAAAATGCACTCAATCTGATTTGGAGATGAAGGAATGAGTTCCTGGAGTGTCTGATCAGTTTGATCTTCTTCCATAGCAATTTGAGGATTAGATCCTTTATAGGAATAAAGGTCTGAAACATTAAAAATTGGAGACAAAGCAATGCCATCCGGAAGTCTAATTTTATAGGCATTTTCTCCACATTTCTTGAGCACTTCACAAGGCCCAATCTTCTTCATGAGTAGCTTGGTATGTTTACCTGTAGGGAGCCTCTCCTTCTTCAGATGAACCATTACCAAATCCCCTTCTTTGAACTGCAAATCCCTTCTTTTCTTGTCAGCAAACTGTTTGTATTTCTGAGAAGTGGACAGCAATTTCTGTTGTACTTGTTCATGGACATCCTTCATGACTTGAACAAAGTCTTCAGCTAAGGCACTACTATTTTCCAGTCCTTTAACCTCCCTAAGTTCCAAAATACCCCTTGGGTGAGTGCCATAAACAATTTGAAAAGGAGACAGGCCGGTGCTTCTATTGACAGTGTCATTGTATGAGAACTCTGCCTGAGCCAAAATGGAATCCCAACTAGCACCCTGCTCCTTTGTTAGGCATCTTAGGAGGTTGCCAAGTGACCTATTAATCACCTCTGTTTGTCCATCAGACTGAGGGTGATAGGCAAATGATAAGGACAAATTTGTACCTAGTCTTTTCCAAAGTGTCCTCCAGAAGTGTCCTATGAACTTGGGGTCTCTATCTGAGATTATGGACAAAGGTAAACCATGTAACCTAACTATTTCTTTGAAGAAAAGACCTGCTATGTGTGAGGCATCATGTGTGGTTTTACATGGGATGAAGTGAGCCATTTTTGAGAACCTATCTACAACCACAAAAATGCTGTCATGTCCATTCTTTGTCCTAGGCAAACCAAGTACAAAGTCCATGCTTATGGAATCCCAAGGCTTTGAAGGAATAGGTAGAGGAGTGTATAAACCTACATTGGATGTATGCCCCTTTGCTCTTTGGCAAATTTGACAAGTTTCAACAAACTTCCTTACATCGGTTGGCAATTTTGGCCAAAAATAGTACCTCCTAACCAATTCTAGGGTCTTATCAATACCAAAGTGACTTGACATGCTGCCACAATGCTTTTCCCTGATTATATTCTCTCTAACAGATCCTCTTGGGATACACAACATGCTACCCTTGAAAAGATATCCATCTTGCAACAAAAAATTAGAAAAATCAGTATTATACCTTCCTGTCATGGCCTTGCAAGAGAGGTATGGTTCTTTGAAGTCCTCATCTGTTGTATACTGATCTTTAATGGCATGAATACCTGTACTTTCCAACTGAATAGTTTGCACAACAAGATTTCTCCTACTTAAGGCATCGGCTACCTTATTGGCCACTCCTTTCTTGTGTTTTATGGAGAAGGTGTATGCTTGGATGTACTCCATCCACTTGACATGTCTGTGATTCAACTTTTGCTGCCTATTCAAGAAGCTTAATGCATGGTTGTCAGTAAAAACTATAAATTCCTTTGGCAATAAGTAGTGTCTCCATTTCCTCAATAACTGAACCATGGCATATAACTCTAGATCATAGGTGGAGTAGTTTTGTTTTGCCTCATTTAACTTTCCACTAAAGAATGCTACAGGCCTCCCATCTTGACTTAAGACTCCCCCAACAACCCTCTTACTTGCATCACATTCTACCACAAAGACCTTGTCAAAATCAGGAAGAACAAGGACCGGTTGTTCTGATATTTTTTTCTTTAATAGTTCAAAGGCTTGGTTGGCCTCATTTGTCCACACAAGTACACATTTCTTGCCCCCTTTTATGGTGTCAACAAGTGGAGCACAAATGCCACTAAACCCTCTAATGAACTTTCTATAAAAGCTACATAAACCATGGAAACTCCTTACCTCCGAGGCTGTTGTAGGTGTTGGCCAATTAAGAATGGCTTCTACCTTGCTTGGATCCATTTTTAGGCTGCCCTTGGAGATGAAAAACCCCAAAAATATCAACTCTTCTTGTAGGAAGACACATTTGTCAAGATTGATTCTCAACTTCTCCTCTTGAAGCCTCCTAAGCACTTGATAGATATGCCTTATGTGGTCTTCCTTGCTGTCACTAAAAATTAGTATATCATCCAAATATACAACAATAAACTTGTTAAGGAAAGGTTTTAGCACTTCATTCATCAATCTCATGAAGGTGCTTGGTGCCTTTGACAAGCCAAAAGGCATGACAACCCATTCAAATAGTCCTTCATTGGTTTTGAAGGTAGTTTTCCACTCATCCCCTTCCCTTATCCTGATTTGGTGATAACCACTCTTTAGATCTATCTTGGTAAAATACTTAGCCCTACCCAAGCAATCCGTTAAATCTTCTATTCTAGGCATTGGAAATCTATACTTGATAGTGATCTTGTTGATGGCCCTGGAATCAGTGCATAGTCTCCATGTTCCTTCCTTCTTGGGTGCAAGTACTGCAGGTACTGCACATGGACTAATACTCCTCCTGATAAGCCCTCTATCCAACAAGTCTTGGATTTGTCTTGCCACTTTAGCATTTTGCTCTGGAGTCAACTTGTAGGCTGCTTGGTTTGGTAGGGTGGATCTAGGGATGAGATCAATGCAATGACTAATCTCCCTCTTTGGTGGAAGGGCATCCTTGCCTTCATCGGCTATCACATCCTGAAACTTCTCCAATAGTTCCTCCACTTCCTTTGGTCCAATCCTCCTAAGAGGTTGCTGCACTTTGACCTTCTTGGGATTCACATCTTTGGGCTTGATGACTACTACAAAACATGGCACTTTCTCTTCCTTGAGGTTAGCCAAAAAATCTTTTTCACCTACCAACATAACTGAACTAGAAATGACTTTCTCTTTGCAATCATCAATCAAAGGAGTCATTGTAAACTTTTCACCATTCTTGGACAAATGAATTACATTGTTCTTACCATCATGTTGGGCACTTGTGTCATGTTGCCAAGGCCTTCCAAGAAGAAGGTGGCATGCATCCATATCCACTATCTCACAAAGGACCTTATCATGATATTCACCTATCTTGAATTCAACCCAGCATTGCTCTTTCACCACAATTTGTTGTTCCTTGGTTAGCCAAAAGACTCTATAGGGGTTAGGATGAGACATTCTTTCCAATTCTAACTTAGTCACCATTTCATTAGAAGCCAAATTTTTAGAGGAACCTGAATCTACTATTACCTTGCAAACTTTTCCTTTCACCTTGCAAGTGGTTCTGAACAAGTTATTTCTTTGGGGCTGCTCCTTGGTGGCTGGCATGATGAGTGACCTGTTGAACATGATGCATTCTCCACTCTCAGGTGCTGCAGACTTGGAAGAGGCTATTTGGTAACTTGTGGTGCTTTGACAGTCCTCTTCTTGAAGGAGTTGCACTCTTCTTTCTTTCTAATTTGCAGCAATGTTTCCCATCTTCTCCGGGCATCTAAAGGACTGATGTCCAATCTGATTACAAGAGAAACACCTTCCAGTAAACACATTGGGACCTCTGCCCCCACTTCTTCCTCTGCCATTACCTCTGCCCCTAAACTGACCCTTATCAGCACTATTTTTATCAGCCTGCCCTTGGCTGCCTTCTTGTGATCTGCCACCTTGGAGTCTAGAGTGGCACAAGGGAAGCACAACACAAAGAAAGTTCGTTCTCCTTAGCCCACCCACTTCACTTCTTCAATCCAACACAATCAAAGGCACATTCAAGGGTAAATGAAGGATTTGTTACTTCGGCTCTTGTCTAACTCTCAAGGCTATGTCTACACCTTCATGCAGGTCTGAAAACACCTTACCAACACTTGGTTTGATCACCAAACTTCCAAAACTCTCCAACCTTGACTAGGCCTAGTGAGGCTACTAGCCCTCCTAAACTAGTTTTCTTCACACCAAATGACAAAATCTCAAAGGACTAGGAAAACAAATGATGGTTTTAGATGCCCTCTATGAAATCCTATCAAACTCCCAAGTCTCCTGTTCCAACTCTACTCCAGCAATCTAGAACACTCATTTGGTCTTCTAGGCCTAATTGATCAATTTAGGCTAGGTTACAAAGCAAGTGCTCAAAATTGGGTGCATAGATCAGGGGTAGGAACTTGGAATGACTCTACCATACCCAAACAACTCAAATCCACCATTCATTCACTCATCCTCTCAGGGTTTTGTCAAATACAACAATAAATTGCATAAATTTAGTCAAATACATAGAGATATTTGACCTAGGGCATCACATTAAAAATAGAAGACTACATTTCCCAACAAAAATCTTTTGGAATCTTATAGTACATACCCCTAGCCTGCATTTCACTAGTTTTTGTGAGTTTTCACCAGTGGGAATGCATTTTACGGCCGGATTTCTATGGCTGCCCTAGAAAACAGGGTTTCTGGACCTGTTTTGAAAGAAAAATCAATAACTTTTGATCCTGACCACTTTAGGACCTCAAACTAGTTTCATTGGAACCCTGACTCCAAGAACTTTCAGAAAAAGTACATTTGTAACCCTAGAAAATCCGTACAGTCTATACAGCAACACGTTTTATTCAGAAAAATAGTCAAATTCTTGATTTTTGTGCCCAAAATTGCATACAAATCTCTTCCTTCGTTCTGGGGTGAGAGGACAGTAATATGACTCAAACTAAGTTGGTTTTCAACTGTCCAAATAGATTCAACTTCCAAAAATGGGTTGCAATCGACCAAATGTGTCATTTTTCAACATTAACAACATTGGTCACTATGACATTTTGCAATAACACAAAGAAACCAATTGGTTTAACTTGTGTAATGGATCTCAAATGACCAACATAATCCCTAAAATATGACAAAACACAAAGACAATAAAAAAAACTCAAAGAAGCTTCATTAGACCTACTAGGCCTAATTGCCTCAACAAGGGTCCAAGTGGACTAAGAATGATTGAGGTTTATAGGGTCACCTCAATCATCTTGACCACACAAAAAGGACCATATACTCATGGCTAAAGCCTTATTACAATCAAAACCACAACTTTAAAAAAAAATACAAACAAAGTGACTTTAGGAACTAAGGTGCTCCTAGGTGCCTTGCACCAGTGACACATGTCAAGTGCACATTCATCATGAATTCTAGATTTATCTCATCCATTGATTCCATTGAATTTTCTAGACCGTTGATCAATCTTCATTGAAACCTATATAAATCCCCTTTATCTCATAACAAATCATCTTCGATCATTTAAGATTTTGCCTCCCTACAATGCATTGAGCACACATCGCATCGTTGACCACATCGACCTTTTGAGCACAAACACAATCTGCATCCGCTTGTTGCAAGCATGGTTTCACAATTTATGAAGCAATCTACATTTGACCAAGATAACAATACAATCTAGGTGAAAGATTTCATTGTTTTTGTTATTATTCATTGATTATTTGGTTATTTGCTTAGATCGTTATCTTGATGTTATAGGATTGAGTTGTGATTATTTCATTGTTTTGATTATCCTTCGATCTCAATTCGTCCCTATACACATTCTTGCACGCCCGGTGGGACCCACTAATTGTTGTTTTCTTTTAGAAAAAATATTTTTTTGAAGTACAATACGGAAATGCACAGATGAACATAGAAAAGCACCTTTGCAGCACAATAAAACACCTTTGGTTTGCAACAAAGTTTCTTCTAGCAAAAGCAAAGTGCCTTTGGTGGCACAGTGCAATGCCTCTAGTCTGTAGTCCAGCGCTTTTGCCACAGTAGTACAACACCTTTGGATACTTAGGGTTTCTAACTGGTTTTCTGATTTGCAAGGTCTAACATATCATATTTTCATCATTATTTTTTGATCTTAGCTTTATCAATCATTCTAGAGCATATTATAATCAGGACATCATCTTTCAAAACTCACTTTTTGATGAAATATTGAGTTTTTCTGATCTGGAGTAGTAGCTCGCCTTTTCGTCACAGGAGCGCACTTTTGCAATGCAGTACAACACCTTTGGTATCACAATCTATCACCTTTGGTAAGAAGAATCATGCCTTTGGTAGAATAGTACAACACCTCTGGGTAAGCAGTACAACGCCTTTGACTTACAGTAAAGCGCTTTTGGTCAATTGTTTTTTTTTTAGTTTGTGTGGAACTAATCAACTTTTTATAGCTTCTTATCACTCAAACAGAGCAAATGGATTTCTCTAACGTGTTCATACAGGACAAGCTTTAAAGAATTGCCAAAATCTATCAAATCTAGGTCTTAGGAAACATATTGCTTTCTTAAGGGACAATTGAATCAATCATCTTTCCAATCTTAGGAACAAATTGGTTTCTTAAGGGACAATTGAACAAATCATCTTTTTGCAATCTAAGTCTTAGGAACATATTGATTTCTTAAGGGACAATGGACATGAATGCATAAACACATCAATTTCTTAAGGGACAACTGACATGAATGCAAAACACTTCAATTTCTTAAGGGACAATTGACAACTACAATCGTGTGTGTGCCTAATTTAGTTGCACCTTATTTTTCTTATAACAGGATAATTAAACCTTTGATTGACGTGCTTTATCTTAAATTTTAGTTATTCCTTTAGCAGGGCCTACTTCTGGATTGCACTTCATCCAAAAGGGATGACCCTAAGTGGAGTTTTCCTTTGAACCGCTCTATAAAAGGGATAAGGCGAAAGCCAAGTCCTAACTGACGTCAGCCTTACCTTGTGGTGCCAAATCGAAAAGAGGTGTACTAACACCTTGTGAAAATAATTTTCACATTGTGTGAAGTGTTTGATACTCTTAGTAGGATTGGTCAAAGCTTTTAGTAGCATGTCACATGCTCATAAGGTGTTGGTCCCTCAAAGCAACTAATAACCAATCTAGATAGTAACTACCCATTTCACCTTTGAACGTTATAGTAATCATCAGTGCAAGGGGAATCATTACAAGCCCTCAAGGTACTCACCATTGCCTCCCTTGAGAAGAGATAGTATTCCCTTCACTATAAAGCTCTTGTGACCTACTTGTAGCTTTCTGAGGGGAGGGTGAGATATCCCTATCTATTGTCTCTCGCAAAGACTCAAATGTATGAAACCTATATGGAATGACATTTAGTTGATGGAGATTTCAAGTTTTGAGCTGAACTACTGCAATGAACCTATGTCTCTAGGGATAAAAAGTGCTTGAATTGTTTGCAATTGTCTTATACCCATGGAAACATTGGGATTTTTCATGATCCTTGAACATACACTATATGTTGTGTCAGTCCTTTTTGGTACTTTATTTGATGTGTTTTCTCTTGTCAAAGCAAAACCAATCAAAATCTGATCCAAAAACTATCAAAGAAGTGCAAATCACCTCCTCATACACCTCAACAAAGTCAATCCAACATGTCTCAAAAGGATACTCCCCAAACACCAATTGATAGACCAACTAATTTTCAAAATAGGTCACAACATGACAAACCAACCAATCCCCAAGAGAATAATGTCCCTTTGGTAGATGTAACTCAATTTACTATCGGCATGCCTCAAGATTTTGTTCAACAAGGTTACACCATAGGTCAAGTCCCATCTCAAGAAGAGTGACACTTTCAAGAAGGTCAATCCTCTGAAGAAGATAGACAAGACCTTGATGAAATCATGCAAGATCCTTGAGCGATAGCCACCTTTAACAAACTCCTTAGTGAGAACCAAGATCATTTCTTTCCTTTACTAGTGGAACAAGGACCTAAAATACCCCAAGATTTTGATCTATCTAATCTTAAAGAGCAAAACAAAACCCATGACGCTATAACTACTATCCAAACCATGTCAACCGTATCTACTCCCATACCCGAACAAGTCACACAAGCAAGAATGACTAATCCTTTCGATGCTCACTATGAGAATCTGCTCTATCAAAATCCAATAGAAGAAAGACCCATATAATCACTCATGACTCCTATGGAGACTTATAAACACCAACAAGAGACTCTACAGCGTCAAGCAGAATTAGCAAAGCAATACACTCTAGCTAGATTAAACACACAACAACCTCCTAGCATATCCCAAATGCCCACATCAATCACAAATAGAACATTAGCTACCCCATCACGAGACAGTTTTCCACCAAATTACAATTTGGGAAACATTTATGTAGCCATGCAACAAGGGTCACAACCAACACCACCCCCAACATCATCAACCCTCCATATCACTAAACCAAGCACAACACTCCCAAATCAACACAAACTACATCCCTCCGCCACAATGATCATCCACACTCAATCTAGCCAACACCTATCTCAACCCTCAACACCCTCAAAATCAAACTTCCTATGGCTATACTCCACCACCACAATCAAATCCAACAACATTTACTTTCCTCCATGAAATCTTTTCATCACCCATCCCCAACAATACCAACGACAAAACTCTTATCTACAATCACAAAGCCAACATTCGTATCTAGCACCACCTCCACAAAATCAAAACAACCAAACCCAACCCAATCTAAATCCATCATACAACACATATGACCCAAACCAATCATACGACCCTTATAACACCAATTCATATGGCTTCAACTACAATCTTCCTTATGGGCAACAGTAACCACCCCTAGTGCAATAGTAGACTCTTCCAACACCTACAACAATTATGGAGCTCAAACTTACCAAGGTACAACAACAACTAGCTGATCTAACATTTGGTCACACTAAGAAAACCTTCTTCTTGGAGGAGGTTTGTCCTTATCCATTTGATCAATCATTGCAAATGGTCCCTTTTCCTCCCAACTTCAATATTCCCAAATTTGATAAATACAAGGGACGAGGAGACCCAAAAGATCACCTTAGAGAGTTCTATATCGCTTGTTTACAAGTTGCACATAATGACACATATCTCATGCACCTCTTTCCTCGTAGTCTTGGAGGTCAAGCTATAGAATGGTTCTTGCATCTACCTACGGGTATCAAATCTTTTAACGAGCTTGCAGAGATATTTTCTGCCCATTTCTCATACAACATAGAACATGAAGTCTCTATGATTGACTTATGTAATAGCAAACAAAAAAATGGGAAAACTCTTATCTCCTTCCTTCAAAGATGGAGACACATGGCTAGCAAATTCCCATTTAAAATACTTGAAAAGTAGCTTGTTAGCATGTTTGTGCAGAACCTTAACCAAGAATTGGGTTTCCATTTGCAAATACTAAGTGTTACAACCTTTGATGAAATTACCTATAAAGGCATCAACATCGAAAAAGCCCTTATCACTAAAGGCGTAGTCAAAATCTTCAAAGAAACTAAAGACAATCCTCCCCAACAACAAACAAATGATAAACCAAAATTTTTGAACAAAAACAAAAACATGGTCAATGATGGTGTGGTAGATTCCAAACATGTCCAAACACTACAAACACCCCTTAATCTTTCATCTAAACAAAGCCAACCTCCACCTCAACAATGACAACAAAACCAAAACCAACAGCCTCCACAAGATAACCCTCCAAAGCGTAAGTTCACTCCCTTGGGAGAGCCTATAGAGTTGGTTCTAAAGAAACTTGTGCAAAATGGACTTGTCACGCTACCAGATGCTCCCCCATATGGTGAACCTGCCTTCAAACCCACATGGTACAAAGACAACAAATATTGTGAATACCATAGGACCAAAGGACATAGAACCATATCATGCATGAAACTCAAGCACATGATCCAAAACCCTATCGATAGAGGTGAAGTCACTTTTGATGCACCCCCTAATCAAAACACAAACAAAGATCTTATCATGTACAAGGAGCCATTTTCTAACCATTGTCAAGGTCAACATCCTGATAAAGGTAAAGCCATTAACAAAGCTTCAACTTCCTATGACTCTATTGTAGAACGTTTCGAAGAAAGTCATGTGTCCACCCTCACTATCAAAGGCAAATCTACAGATTGCGCAGTCACAACTCATCGTGGTTGTATCACCCTTCCTGGGCCTACACCAAATCTCCCAACTCAATCTGATTACAATCTTGTCAAACATCTACGAAAAACCTCTACACAAATCTCTATTTTGGATCTTCTACATTCATCACCCGCACATAAGTTGTGCTAGAAAAAGCCATATAAGAGTCTTTGGTTCCTAATAACATAGCGGTCATAGATTTCTAATCTATAATAGGTAACATTACCTCACCTTACAATGTGGTCTTTTCTAAAAAGGACCTCCCATCCCATGATCCATGTCATAATGATGTACTTCACATTTAACTTTTCATCCATAAACGAAAGATCAAACAAATACATATAGATGGTGGTGTTGGTCTCAATATATGTTCTCTCAAGTTATTTAAACAATTGGGATACTCTAAGGATTATGTCAACATTGATCAAAGTATTACAATCAAGGGGTATGATGATGTTGAACACTGTTCAGAAGGTGTTATCCACTTGCCTATACAAGTAGGCCTCATCATGCTTCACACAAGGTGCCAAGTCCTTGACATTGAGCTACCTTATAACATTATCTTAGGATGCCCATGGATCCATGCCACGAACATTGTTCCCTCCATGTACCATCAGTCTCTCAAGTTCCCATTTAATGGTACAAAGATCACTATCCCAAGAGACCCTCATCCCTTTTAATTATGTCGTGTCTTGCAAGGCAGTTATAAGAATTGCAACCAAGTGCCCAATAATGACAAAGCCCATGACTTCCCATTGTACGTCGATTCTAAAAATCTGAAAAAATCCTTTGAAGTTGAACCCAATCCTAATCCTATTCCCAAAATCAAAGCTGGCATCTATGATATAGGCTTTGGTGAATATGATATCTCTAAATCTTGTTGTGTAGGGCGAATGCCCTTATCCCCTAAATCCTACGGCCAACCTATTGGCAAGAGAAACTGCTAAGTTGAATAATTTAATGTTGTCATTGATGGCAACAAGAAAAGGAACAAGGTTGGAATAGAGTTTTTGGTCTGGTAAAGAACACTTAGTCATATTGGCTAAGTATTGACAATATACGGGAGTAACAATAGAAGAACAGTGTTTGGACTGCTATTGGTCCATAATTGAAGATCAAGTTTTGTGGTTTTTGTATGATGTTTCTAACTCTTAAATGATCTTATATCCAAGGTTTCAGAAATTGACCAGTTTTGAAAGTATATCATCAAATGACCTAAGTCTGGTAGAGTAAAATATAGTGCTACTCAGAGCAGAACACTTAGTTGTTTTAGTCCGCATTCCTCCAATGTTGTATATCCTGATGTGTGGTTTTGAGGTATTGTAAATAACTGTATGAAGTGTCTAAATCTAGGGTTGTGAGATCTAAAGTCCAACGGAAAGATAGTTGCAAGCTGTTGAGTATCGTTACAATTTTTGACAAAGTCTGACTGTGACTGAGTCTGTGTTCTGATGGTACGCATCTTGTCACAATTTGATATCATGTTTTGTGGTTTTGAAGGTATGTCAAGTGGTCAGTAATAAACATTGGATATGAATTGTGAGGTCCCATTTGGTCTGTAGTATGAGTTGTGATGTGACAGATGAAATTGTCAAGTATGTTCTTAAAGAACAGGCTGAATTGTATGTTAGATCCTTATGTGGAGAAGATATATCATCTGGATAATCAATCTAAGTGTTCATAAGATTAAGGCTAACCTATGTGAAGACTTGTACCCATTTGTTTGAATCTACATTGCATATTGTTCACAAGATCAAGCCGACATAGTATAACTATTTGTTTACATGTTTCATATTTTGGTTGCCGACCTAATCATGAGAAAGATTTAATTGCGGATATAAATAGAGGATGGTTTTTTAGTGTAAAAATGTGAATGAGGAATGTGATGAATGCAAGCATGAAAATAGCAGAGCAGAGATATAAGATCAACAAAGATGAAGACTCAAGATACAATATTCAGTTTCTAAGTAACTGCACCTTGGCATGCTGACAGATGCTTTTGTAGTATTCATATTTCTTCACTTGTACTTGGTATTAAAGGCAGTGAGCCTAGCAGTAAGAAACCATTAGGGCTTAACAACCCTCATTGTAATCTTTCTAGATCTAGGGTTGAGACAGTGAGCCTGCTAGACCTAGTTGTACTTCATGATAGTGAGCTAGCATGTTCTAGGCCCGTGGAGTGACCAAGACTGAACATCACCTTTGTAAATGATTGTAATATACATTAGAGATAATCCTCTCTATGGTTTTTCCCCACCTTAGGGTTTTCCATGTAAAAATCTTGGTGTTCATGTGTTATGTCTTTGTGGTTTCTATTCATTTGCATATTGTGCTTTTGTTTAATTAATTTTGGAAAATGGTTAAAAGTGAAAGTGCATGAAAGGTTTTAGGGAACACTGATTCACCCCCTCCCCCTCTCAGTGTTCTTGATATTGAACAATTGGTATTAGAGCAAGGTTCCTTGGAAGAAGCCTAATAGCTTGAGGAAGATCCAGGAAGGTTCACTTATGGAAACACAAAGGTATCTCAATTGTCCTGAAGCAAATCCTTCTAGCATCATTATAATTGGCAATCAAGTATATGTCAATACTGAACAATTTGAAGTAACTCTAGAAGATCTTGACAACTCCAAGGCTGATATCAAGGGTTTAGAGGATAGTATCAAAGAAGTTGATGATTGCATTTTGAAACTAAAAGAGCATATCAATAAATCTCAAGAAAGAAGGAAGGAATTATGTGAGCTACTAAAACAAGCAAATGAATCTACAGAGAGTCTTCTCAGGGTGATTGAAGAAAAAACC
The DNA here is from genome assembly GCA_027924645.1 of Cunninghamia lanceolata. Lineage (NCBI taxonomy): Eukaryota > Viridiplantae > Streptophyta > Pinopsida > Cupressales > Cupressaceae > Cunninghamia > Cunninghamia lanceolata. Next base: position 16,192,812 of record BSBN01000726.1, on the reverse strand, counting down.
AAGAATGAAGAATATTTGAATCAAGTTGTGAAGGACAAGTAAGAGGAATGTGAAAAACTATGAAAATAAGCTTTTCTCTTAAAATTTGATTTGGAAGTAGCCAAGAGCTATGAAGAAAAGTTCAAGATAAGTTCTGCAAAGTTTGATGAAATGATTGCTGGCCAAAGGAGTACTGATGACAAGCAAGGTTTGGGATTTGAAAAGGGAGAAAATTCAAAATCTGATCAAGCAAATTATAAGGTAAGGCAAAATAAGGGAAACCAATTCATAAATCAAAGAAGAAGACCTAGAAGACCCCCAGTCAGGTGGTCAAATGCTCAAAGGTACCCATCTTTCAATGGTCATTGCTTTAATTGCAATAGGTATGGTCATAGGACTACTCAGTGTAGAAGTAGAATGAATCACAATGTTCCATCTTTCTATGGTTAATGCTTCAATTGTAAAAATATTGGTCATAAAGTAAATGAATGTGGAATTTGTTAGGGTTAGCCAGTAGAATTTATCAATTAAATGCAAATAAAGATTAAACAGAGGAATGGAAATACACAGAAATAATAACAACGAGAGACAAGTTTTAACGTGGTTCACCCAAACCCAGGCTACATCCACCAAATAGAGAGTCCAATATTATTTTCCAGTAAATCAAACCGATTACAATCAGCAATCCCTGTAACTCAATACTGCTGCAAATGCTGCAATACAATATCAAAAAAACCTAACCCTTAGCCGTTTTTATCAAGCCCTTTTGTCGATTACAAAAATTAGGGTTTTCTTATGTCGGTCATAAAAAATAGGATTTTTTTATGTCGGCCCCAAACAAAATTTCTCAGGGGCTGCCACCCCTGAACCCCCGCTTCTCGGGGGCTGCCACCCCCGAACCCCGGTGAGGATACATGGCTAGTGTACAGTACTTTCCTGATCAGTTGCCACCTACCAACAATCTCCTACTTGAAAACTGATCAGGCTCCACACCAAAACAATCTCCCACTTGGAGACTAAGCCTGGATGACACCGCTGTACATGCAACTCCCACTGGAAATAAGCACCCTGGACTCTATTGTTCTATTTTTATTGTTTTCAGTCTAAAAGACCAATCGAAGCTGAAGAGGAGCTTAGCTTCTCCCTTGTCACTGCCTTTGTAAACATATCCACTGGATTTTCATCTGTATGTATCTTTTCCAGCCTTAACTGTCCATTATCCAACACTGACCGAATAAAGTGATACCTCAGCTGTATGTGTTTGGTCTTTAAATGCAAGGCAGAATTCTTTGCAAGATGTATGGCACTCTGACTGTCTGTATACAAAGAACTATTAGCCTATTGTTTACCCAATTCTTCCATGAAAGATTGCAGCCATATCATCTCCTTGCTTGCCTCTGTTCCAGCTACATATTCTGCCTCTATGGTGGATAAAGCAACCACCTTTTGCAACCTGGAAATCCAACTCACCGATGTTCCACCTACAGTAAAGACATAACCTGTAGTACTCCGTCTGGTATCAATATCCCCTGCCAAATCTGAGTCTACATAACCTGCTAAATCAGTATTAGAGCCCCCAAAACATAAGTGTTTATTAGATGTACCTCTCAAATATCTGAGAATCCATTTTACTACATTCCAATGCTCAAATCTGGGATGACTCATATACCTGCTAACGACTCCGACATCATGTGCAATATCCGGTCTTGTGCATACCATGGCATACATTAAACTTCCTACAGTTGAAGCATATGGTACCTTGGACATTTTTCCTTCCTCCTCTTGTGTCTTTGGACACATCTCCTTAGTCAATTTCAAATGACTAGGCAAAGGTGTGCTGACAGCTTTTGCATTCTCCATATGGAATCTCTGCAACACCTTTTCAACATAAGCAGCCTGAGATAGAGTCAATTTTCTATTCTTCCTATCTCTGCAAATTTTCATACCAAGGATTTGTTTTACTGCCCCCAAATCCTTCATATCAAATGACTGTGATAACTGATGTTTTGACTCTCTGATGTGATCCATGTTAGACCTAGCTACAAGCATGTCATCAACATATAAACATAAAATAATGTAGCTATCATTATCCAACCTCTTAAAATAAACATAATGGTCATAATTACACCTGTTGTAGCCTTGCTCAGCCATAAAACTATCAAATTTCAAATATCATTGCCGAAGTGCTTGTTTCAGGCCATACAAACTCTTCTTCAATTTGCACACTTGTTTCTTCTTACCTTTGACCTCAAATCTCTGTGGTTGTGCCATGTATATCTCCTCCTCCAAATCACCATGGAGAAAAGCAGTTTTCACATCTAGCTGTTCTAAATGCAAATCTTCAGTAGCCACAATACTTAAAACAGTACGAATAGAAGTCATCTTGACAACCGAAGAAAATATCTCATCAAAATCAATGCCTTGTTTTTGTGCAAATCCTTTTACAACTAACCTGGCCTTAAATCTTTTCTTACCTCCATCTTCCTCTTTCAGCCTATAAACCCATTTGTTTGCTAAAGCCTTTTTTCTTGCAGGTAACTTACATAATTCCCAAGTCTGATTTTTCAGCAAGGAGTCCATTTCTTCTTTCATTGCAAGCTCCCACTAAACCTGTGTATCCACCTGCATAGCTTCATCATACCCTTCAGGTTCACCAACATCTATTAACAAAATAGAATACAAAGAGGGAGAAAACTTTTCAGGAGGTCTACTTAGCCTTGTTGACCGTCTAACATTCACTGGAGTTTGTGGTATTTCTGGTTGCTGTTGCGGAGCATGAGGAACCACTGGAACATCACTATTTGGGGTATCATCTAGCACCACATAATCTTTTGCTTTCTTATCATGCTGCTGCAACTGATCTTTGTACAACATCTTCTCATTGAATATGACATCCTTGCTTCTCACAATTTTCTGATTTTCAAAATCCCAAAGCCTATAACCAAATTCATCAATGCCATATCCAACAAAGGTACACTTTTTTAATTTTGCATCTAGCTTGGATCTATTTTTAGAATCTACATGTGCAAATGCTTCACATCCGAAGATTCTGAGAAAAGAATAACTCACCTTCTTACCTGTCCATGCTTCCTCTGGAATACCACAACCCAAAGGAACTGAAGGACCTCTATTAATTAAATATATAGCGGTGTTGATAGCCTCTGCCCACATGTTTAAAGGCAGCCCAACATGTAATCTCATGGTCCTTGCATGCTCCATTATTGTCCTATTCATGCGTTCAGCCACTCCATTTTCTTGTGGAGTCCCTGGAACCGTTTTCTGCCTACGAATTCTATTAAAGGAACAATAATCCTCAAATTCTTTGCTGCAATACTCACCACCGTTATCAGATTTGAGACATTTTAATCTTTTACCTGTCTCATTCTCAACCAATCTTCTCCATTTCTTAAATGTTTCAAATACATCAAATTTCTATCTAAGGAAATAAATCCAAACCTTCCTAGTTGCATCATCTATGAATGTAACATAGTACCGAGAGCCACCGAGAGAAGATACATGAGCTGGTCCCCATACATCTGTATGCACAAGCTCCAACTTTTCATTTTTCTTTTGCTTCCCATCTTTGAGAAAACTGACTCTCTTTTATTTTTCATACACACAACTTTCACAGAAATCCATATTAATACATTTCAGACCTGGTAATCTTTCTTAGAATGAAGTACCTTCATACCTTTCTCACTCATATGCCCAAGTTTCTTATGCCACAGTGTTGTCTCAGAACCTGCAGCAACTGTTCCTGAACTTGTTTGTTTTTCCTCTGTAACATCTAAAGTAGAAAAAATAGTATGACCTGTACAAAGATATAAGGTGCCTACTTTCACACCTTTTGCTACTACTAAGGCACCTTTTGAAACCTTCCAATTTTTATCAGTAAATGTAATAGTGCAACCTTGTTCAGTTAGCTGCCCTGCTGAAATTAAATTCCTACTGAGCCTTGGAACATGCCTTACCTCTTGAAGTAGCCAATGATTCCCATTCTGCAACTTAATCTTGATTCTTCCCTTTCCAACAATCTGACAAGGTTCATTATCTCCCAAATAAACTAGCCCAAAATCCCCTTGGACATAATCAAGAAAATAACTTCTATGGGGCGTAGCATGAAATGAGGCCCCTGAATCTAAAACCCATGAATCATCAGTATTATCTAGGGAAAGAATCAAAGCATCATCTTCAGATTTATTAGTTACCACATTTGCTTCCTTATTGCCTTCTTATTTGTCTCCTTTATTTTTCTGAGACCAGCAATCTTTCTTCAGATGACCTAGTTTCCCACAGTACCAGCAATCCTTCTGTCCTCTGGTTTGGGATCTTTTATCCTTTGATTTTCCTCATGACTTCCCATGACCTCCAGAACCTTTTCCTCTCTCCTTTGATCTGCCCCTGCTTTCTGCATTCAAAACACTGTCTGATGTGGATCCACCTGAGCTTTTCTTACAAATTTCCTCACTTAGAATAACACCAATAACATCATCAAATTTTAGGGTATTTGAACCAGAAACAGAGTTACTAACCGCCATTACCAAACTATCCCAGCTTTTAGGCAATGAACATAATATCAAGAGAGGTCTAACTTCTTCATCGAATTTTACATTTAAAGAAGTCAATTGACTGACAATCGTATTAAATTCATTTAAATGACCTGTCACAGATCCACCTTCAACCATTTTCAAATTAAACAAACGCTTCATGAGAAATACCTTATTTGAGGCTGAGGGTTTTTCATACAATTTAGACAAAGCTTTCATCAAACCATCTGTTGTCTTCGCTTCTACTATATTAAATGCCACCGATCGTGCCAGGCACAACCGAATGGTTCCCAGTGCCTTTCTGTCAAGAAGATTCCAATCCTCATCAGACATTGTTGCCAGTTTCTTGGCTACTCCTTCCAACGGCATCCATAAATCCTTTTGATAGAGGTAATCCTCCATCTGCATCTTCCATAACTGATAGTTTTGCCCATTGAATTTATCAACCTTCAATTTACCCTCATCTGCCATTGCTCCCACTCAACCGTGAGACTCCCACTCAACCGTGAGACCTTCCTACAGATGATAATCGAACACAACCCGCTTTGATACCACTTGTTAGGGTTAGCTGGTAGAAGATATCAATTAAATGCAAATAAAGATTAAACAGAGGAATGGAAATACACAGAAATAATAACAACGAGAGACAAGTTTTAACGTGGTTCACCCAAACTCGAGCTACATCCACTGAACATAGAGTCCAATATTATTATCCAGTAAATCAAACCAATTACAATCAGCAATCCCTACAACTCAATACCGCTGCAAATGCTACAATACAATATCAAAAAACCTAACCCTTAGCTGCTTTTATCAAGCCCTTTTGTCGGTTACAAAAATTAGGGTTTTCTTATGTCGGTCATAAAAAATAGGATTTTTTATGTCGGCCCCAAAAAAAAAATTTCTCGGGGGTTGCCGCCCCCGAACCCCCGCTCGGGACCTGGCCCGGCCCCAAACCCCGGCGAGGATACATGGCTAGTGTACAGTACTTTCCTGATCAGTCGCCACCTACCAATAGAATTATGTCAAGAAATATGCCAAACTATTCAAGGAATAGTCAATCCTTCAATGGCAAGTGTTTTGCATGCAATAGATTTGGGCATATGGCAAATCAGTGCAGATCAAGGCCAATTCCAAATTACAGAAGGAATCAAGGTCAGAAAAGTGTTGTTTGTTTTAATTGCAACAAGTATGGACATATTGCAAGAGTCTGCAGAAGCAAAAATGTGAAAAGAAACTACAATACTGAATACAGGAAAATAGAACAAAATAATGACAAAGGGAAAGAAAAGGTTGATCCAATTGAAACCAAAAAATAAATGAGCAAGATTTGGATTAAGAAAGATGTTGACAATACCAAGGATGAATCCGTACCAGATTCTGGTACAGATACTTCCTCCAGGAAGTAAAGTGAGAGCTCTGGCTTAGGGGGAGTTGCATTGAAAATTCAAAACCCCCAGCCAATTAGCTAGTGGTGGAATTCAACACGAGGATTTGATAAAAAGAATCATATGACAAATCATCTGAAGCAGGTTCCAGAAGAAAAAGTCCAACTACGAAGATTTGCGGAGTAATCTAAAGTGTCTGTGGTTGTCAGGAAGGTGCCTAACAGCTTTTTGTAAGGTGACATTAATGCCTTAGGTTTTGGCATGCGAAGGATAAAATGAGTTGTGTCCGAAGGAAAATTTATTCTACATTTCATGTGCTCAAGTGACTAAGTGGAACCAAAGCAAGATTCAAAGCGTCTATAGTTTTCCCCAAAGGATTTCATATCAGAATCAAGGAAGCCCTAATCTAGTGAAACAGGTATTTACAACTTGAAACCCTACTGTGAAATTTAAATTGCTCCGAAAATGTTTACTCCTCACGTAATCGAGATAGGAAAGATGCCTCGCCCCAAGTTTAAGAAATAATTTTTCAAATCTCTGGAAAACAATCTGTTAGGGGCATTCTCAATTACCCCATATGCGGTTATGCATATGGAAGATATTAGAGCATACATTCATATTAGTCTAGAATAGTATGATCACACGAAGTTAGGAAAACTATATTTGGACAAACTACCTACTGTGGATGTTGTGTTGAAAGATGATTATAAAGTTCTAGGAGAAAAGAAACTTGACACCTGGTTGGATTTTCCCACAATTCCGATTGATGCATGGGTCAAGCTTATTCTAAGAAGAATTCATGATGAATCCTTATGGCTTGATGAACCCTATTTGATAACTAAAGAAGCCATCAAAGCTGTAACTGGTATGAGCTCCTCTGGAAGGGCCCTAGGCATAAAGAAAATAAAGAACAATGTTGTAATGCAACTCACAGAAGCCAAATTTGAGAAGAATGGCCTTACAGTAAATGATATCAAGGATCCGGATGTCATATTTGCAGCAATGATTGTTGGATACAAAGTGTACTTTTCCAACAAGGAAAATTTTGTGTCTCCATCAACCATATACACATCATATGAAATGATCAAGAACAATATAGATTATGACTCTGTGAATTGCTCCGAAGTGAACTTATTGAAAACTTGAGAAGATCAAAAGAAACTGGTCATCCTTTCAAATATGGAACATTGATTACATGTTTTCTATTTTACTTCCTGGGATAACTACTCGATTTAGGAAATATTGGCTGGATTGATCACATACCTATAGCCACTAAAATAAGAAATCACTTACAAAGTTTGGGCAATGCAGATAGGCAGAATGAAATCTTATGGAATTATTTCGAAGACTTTCAAAAGAAAATGTCAAGTAGATTCTGGATACCTAAAAATGTGCTGATAAAGTATGAAAATGATATTGTATTCATAGTGGATAAAGACAAATGCTTCAAGGAAACTGTGGAACCAAGAACTGTATGGGTCTCTGCACTAGGTTATGAAGTTGAAGAAGATGTCTTGACTGAATTAGCTAATGCACTACTAAGTAAACCTGTCAATCTCAAAGAGGAAAGATTTGGGACATTCGTCGAAGTATCTTCCAGAATGTTGATGGAATCTGAGCAGTCAGAGAAAACATCAGATGAACAATTAAGTAAGGCAACAACTATCTCAGAAGGATCAAAGTCCTTAAGTGCTCTGGTAGAATGGACTTCAAACACTCCAGAAAGGAAAGATAAGAGATCTGAAGAAAAGAGACTAGCATCTAATCTTAGAAAAAGATCAAGGACCTCATCCATAACTGATGCCACAACTGAAGAAAATAAGAGAAAGAAAGTTTCATTTTGTGAAGAAAAAGTGGCAAGAGACATTGTTGCAAAACCTTTGGAAAAATTACAAAGTGCACAAACATCATATCTACCCAAGTTTCTTCAAGGACCAATAAATCTAAATTCCCTGTCTCCGGAACATAAATTTGAATTAGTATCATTTGCCCAAGCAAAGGCACAGGAAGAATTGATGAAAACTCACATGCAAGACAATAAGCTCATTACAACAATATCTGGTGTACTTGGAAAGTTGATGCTTGATTACCAGGAAGATATAGTGATATCATCTATAGATCAACTAAAAGGTATGATAAGATCAATCAATAATCATTTTGAATCCTTTAAAAAATCAGCGAAAACAAATGTCAAAAAAGAATTTGATGAGAAACGATTGGCAGAGTTAAAAACCATGTTGATCAATGATAAGATCTCTTTAGACCAAGCAATTAGAAGTATTGAAAGTGTCATTAAAGAAGTTGGTGACATATACAAATTTTGTTTATCTGGGCCAGAAGTCACAAAGAAAACAACAGAGAAGATCAAGGATTTGGAGCAGAAACTATTAAACACGTCCAAGACATTTGATCCGGTAGTAGAATCAGTTAGCAACAAGGAAAGTCAAGTCATCAACATTCATAATGACATGAGCAATCTAATAAGTGAGAGGAACCAAATCAAACCCAAAATGTGTCAACTAAGAGAACTAATCAATCCTAAGTTAGACTCAATGTTTAATCTTGCAGCTGAAGCACAAACAACTTCACATAAATTGATACACCTTCTGATCCTCACCAAGTAGAAACCGTAGTTTTTCTACATAGTGGTCACATTCAAATTTTGAATAATCCAAAGAAAATCTAGGATGGTGAGCTAGCCCAAATTAAGAACATTTTCAGTGACATCCTCCAGCTCATGTAAAATAAAGTTGAAGATTATACTTGTACATATGCGGCAGAGTACATAAATTTTTTGTAGTTTTGAAAAGATTTGACTCCGGAATACCCAACTTTGTCATTGATGTCAAAGGGGGAGAGAAGATTGGTCAAAAATGAGAAAACATCTCAGGAGGAGAAGGAATATAGGAGGTATATAGAAAGGGGGAGTAGTCAAAAGTATTTTTCACTAAGTGTTGCCATTAATGCCAAAGTGGGAAATTGTTGAAAAGAGACACTGCTATGTTGAATAATTGAATGTTGTCATTGATGGAAACAAGAAAAGGAACAAGGTTGGAATAGAGTTTTTGGTATGGTAAAGAAGACTTAGTCATATTGGCTAAGTATTGACAATATACAGGAGCAATGAAAGGAGAACGATGTTTGGACTGGAATTGGTCCACAGTTGAAGATCAAGTTTTACGGTTCTGCTATGATGTTTCTAACTCTTAGATGATCTTATATCCAAGGTTTCAGCAGTTGACCAGTTCCAAAAGTATATCGTCAAATGATCTAAGTCTGGTAGAGTAAAATATAGTGCTACTCAGAGTAGAACACTCAGTTGTTTTGGTCCGCATTCCTCTGGTGTTGCATATCCTGATGAGTAGTTTTGATGCATTGTAAATAACTGTATGAAGTGTCTAAATCTAGGGTTGTGAGATCTGAAGTCCACCGGAGAGATAGTTGCAAGCTGATGAGTATCATTACAGTGTTTGACAGAGTCTGACTGTGACTGAGTCTAGGTTCTGATGGTCTGCATCTTGTCACAAGTTGATATCATGCTTTGCGATTCTAAAGGTATCTCAAGTGGTCAGTAATGCACATTGGATATGAATTGTGAGATCCCATTTAGTCTGAAGTGTGAGTTGTGATGTGATAGATAAAATTGTCAAGTATGTTCTTAAAGAATAGGCCGACTGGTATGTTAGATCCTTATGTGGAGAAGATATAGCATCTAGATAATCAATCTAAGTGTTCATAAGATTGAGGCTGACCTATGTGAAGACTTGTACCCATTTGTTTGAATCTACATTGTAGATTGTTCACAAGATCAAGCTGATAGAGTACAACTATTTGTTTAGATGTTTCATAATTTGGTTGCCCACCTGATCATGAGAAAGATTTAGTTGCGGATATAAATAGAGGATGGTTTTCAAGTGTAGAAATGTGAATGAGGAATGTGATGAATGCGAGCATGAAAATAGTAGAGCAGAGATAGAAGATCAATAAAGATGAAGACTCAAGATACAATATTTAGTTTCTAAGTAACTGCACCTTGGCATGCTGACAGATGCTTTTGTAGTATTCATATTTATTCACTTGTAATTGGTATTAAAGGTAGTGAGCCTGGAAATAAGAAACCATTAGGGCTTAACAACCCTCATTGTAATCTTTCTAGATCTAGGGTTGAGGCAATGAGCCTGCTAGACCTAGTTGTACTTCATGACAGTGAGCCATCATGTTCTAGGCCCGTGGAGTGACCAAGCCTAAACATCACCTTTGTAAAAGATTGCAATATATATTGAGAGCTAATCCTCTCTGTGGTTTTTCCCCACCTTGGGGTTTTCCATGTAAAAATCTTGGTGTCCATGTGTTATGTCTTTTTGGTTTCTATTCATTTGCATATTGTGCTTTTGTTTAATTAATTTTGGAAAATGGTTAAAAGTGAAAGTGCATGAAAGGTTTTATGGAACACTGATTCACCCCCCTGTCAATGTTCCTGATATTCAAGACAACCGCCCATAGCTAAAGTGACTATGAAAGTAACCATCCCCTCTCCAACATCCCTAACCCAGTTCAATGAGAGAAAATTATTGGCAAAGGAAACTATTGAAGACATCTCATCTTGGCTTTACAAAGAGAGAGAACCAATCACCATACTAGTTAAACAATATGCCAATGGCCTAAGAATTGTCAAAAACATGGGCTATAAAGGCAAAGGTGGCCTTGGGAAAGATAATCAAGTTGAAATAGAATCCATTGTTGTGAAAAAGATGCTAGACAAGAAGGGGTTGGGATATAATCAGAAGGTACCACGCACCTTGGACATCGAGTGTATTCTCAACAAGGTGGCTCAAACTTCTCTCACAGATTCGACGTCTCAAGAGGATATCATCGATGACTCCTACCTCCATATGACTAACCTATTTACTAAATTCTTCATATTCATTCTATCATCTGTATCCTTCACATCAACCACCAATACCTAGATGGTAACACTTGTCTACCCTGAACTTATCGATTGGGACCAACAAGGGTTCCCAGTTCTAGATGTTTTTCAAAATGATGAAGTTCTTGTAGAATTCATGGGACTTCGAGATGGTATCCCTCTTGGTAATCACAAAGCTAGTTTTGTAATGGAACTAGATCAAATTGCTTATTTTGGTGAGAATGCCAAATCCTCCAGTCATAAAAATAGAAACAAAGAAAGATCTCTAGGTGAAAACCAAACTATGGCACCTCCTGATTAGAAAATAGTCAAAATAAAGGATGTATCTAAAGGTAAAAACCTAATTGTGGCACCTAAGGATGGAGGATTTGACCTTCCCTTACCATCTAAGTATCAAGAGAAATCAGCTCTCCTAGTGGAAGATTCTACAAAGATAAATCTAAGTACAGAACAAAATCCTAAGACAACATTCCTTGCAACATCACCATCAAAACAAGAGCACAAGAATCTTACCAACTTCTTATAGTGAACCATCAACTTTGCATGGACCTATGCTGATATGCCAGGGTTAGACCCTTCGCTAGTAGTTCACTATCTCATAGTTGATCCAAAAGCTAAACCGGTCAAGCAAAAACTAAGAAAGATGCATCCACAGATTGCTCTCTTGGTCAAAGTTGAAATACAGAAGTTGTTAGATGCAAAGTTTATCAAGCCTATTGATTATCTAGAATGGGTCTCAAACATTGTACCTGTGGCTAAACAAAATGGGGGCATCCATATGTGTTCCGACTTTAGAGATCTCAACAAAGCATGTCCTAAAGATGACTTTCCATTGCCAAACATTGATCTCATAGTGGACCTGACTGCTGGTCATGAAATGCTTTCTCTAATGGATGGATTTTCTGGCTACAATCAGATAATGATAGCAAAAGAAGATCAAAATAAAACTTTTTTTACTTGTCCTTGGGGTACCTATTGTTGGTACATCGTGCCATTTGGTCTAAAAAATGTAGGTGCAACCTATCAAAGAGCAATGACAGTGATATTCCATGATCTCTTTCATCACATCATGGAGGACTATCTAGATGATATAATAGCAAAGTCTTCTATGGCAAATCACATACAGGTTCTAAGACAAATCTTTGACAGACTCAGAAATATCAAGTAAGACTCAATCCAAAGAAGTGTGTCTTCGAGGTAACCTCAGGAAAACTATATCTATATATATACATCTATGTATATATATATATATATATATATTTATATATAAGAGAATAGATAGGTGGCACCTTTGAAGCGCGTTATCAGGGGAGGAGATTGAGCTCAACAAGACATGATTAATACTACGTACTCCACTTAATGCTATTCACTGGATGAAGCTGATCAAGAAAGTTTTTATTTTTATAGGATACAACACTCAAGTTTCCTCTTCCATCATTTCTGATGCCATTTCAATTTTTAGTTATCTTTATAGTGGAAGCCATTAATTGCAGAGGGATGGAGACCCCTATGAGGTTGGTTAGTTCCAAATGCCAAATGACCTTTCTTAGACCTATAACTTTGCTTCGTTTACAGTGTATGCTACGCCGATCTGATGAACTGATGGTTGGAGCCATTAGAATGATTGTTGGAAGAAAGATTATGGGGGAGGCTAAAAGGTATCGAGTTGATATCGACATCACTTCTAGGGTGCTAGTAATGTTGCTAGAGATGAAGATTGACAAAGGAATGACATAGCAGATGATGAGGGGATTGTTTTATTCTAAACACTTGGGGGGTTTGGAGGTAACCCTGGAAGCTGCAAGTATAGGCGTTGGAATACCGCGACCAAGGGATATGACCTCTTTAGATGATCCTAATGCTATTCCGAATCTCTATCCTTTCAACTTAGATCTTAAAGGGCCAGACCTCATGATGGTCAAAGAGAAGGCATTGATTGCAGTAGGATTCATCTAAAGAGTCCTAGGTCTGGTGGTGGAAGATGGGTTTGAATGGGTAGCAACTTTTAACCTTCAATTACTCAAATATGACCAAGAGTAAGTCAAAGAAAAGCCTAAATTTTGTTATCTTAAAGTAAGTTAGCGTGCAGTAGGCTTATTAGAAGCTTCACAATAGCTACCTTTTGAATATAGAATCAGAATGTAGTCCCTGTGTGGTAAAGAAAATATACTCAATGTAGATATTATGAATAGACCCTGCGAGGTCCTAGAATCTAACTCCTTTGTAAGAAAATTCTGATAGACTTTTATTATAAATATAGCCAGTTACTTAAATCCTAGATTCAAAGAGAATTTAATGGTTTGGAATGATCTATGATACTGGATAAAGGTACAGACCTTATTGGCATAAGGAGAGGAATAAATATATAAGAAAATTGTATGTAAAAATGTTTATAAATAGAGATAAAATTAATCAGATCTTCTCCAATGTCTCAGATAGGATTTAAGATTGCTTCATTAGAACTATATTTAGTAGAAAGGCAAATGCCATCAGGACCTTTGTTATCCAGGGAATCAGCTTTACTATTACCTTCTCTGAAGATGTGATTAAATGTGCACTTTCTGAAAGAAGTAGTGATGTCAAGGGCATTAGCCAGTAGGGAATTTAGTCTCTAGTTAGGCATGCTCCCCTTTCGTAAGGTGTTTATACTAATCACAGAATCGCCTTCGACCTCTAATTTTTCAATTTTCATATCTTTGCAAATTCTCAATCCTTCAATCAGAGCATTAATTCTACTGTGTTATTTGTTGCTTCTCCTAGAGGTTTGGCTAAAGTTGCAATTTCTCTCATCTCTGAATCATGGATTACATAGCCTATACCTACAACTCTCGAGTTACCCCTAGAAGCCCCATCAAAATTTAGCTTGAACCAACCTTTTTTAGGAGGTTGTCACTTACATTCCTATCTCTTATTGGTGGTATTGTGGTTACCTGGTCCCACATAGGAAGGCAGTTTTAATCCTACCCATTTACCATGCATCTTTTCATCCCAGTGAGTCATTGCGATTTCTTTTTTGGAATTATTTAGAACCCTACTATTAATAGTTTCTATAATAACAGCTTTAATCTTAATAATTACCTGCTCAAAAGTCATTTTCCTATCTTTAAAGATTCTTCTATTTCTTTCTTTCCATAGCTCCCATAACATGATAGAAGGGGTAATTGTCCATAACATATGATAAATGCTTTGTTTATGAGTGTCAGGCCAGCATTGGAATAGGTTCAGAATGTTATTAGGAAGGGTAGTAATCCAGCCCAGTTTGTTTCTTAGCCAGTTCTAACAATTATTAGAAAATTGACAATTGAGTAGGATATGGTCTGTTGTTTCTTGATCCTTTTCACATAGGGAGCATCTGCTAGGTCCCTCATATCCCATCTTAGTGAACCTATCTGCAGTTAGAATTTTCTTCTAAAGGGCCATCCATGCAAACATCCCAGCTTTTGGGAGACAGTTCTTATCCCAGCAGAGTCTCAGCAATATCTTTGTTTTTGGTTTGAGCTACTGTTTGATTAAAATTTTATATCCATCCTTTGTTTTATAGTTTCCTAATTTAGCCCTGTCCTAGACTAATCTATTTGTAGCTCCTTTGAGGGATACCTTCCTTTTGTTGAGGATGTCAAGTAGTTTCTTTTTTTCATTATTTGGGATGTTCCTATTTTCTAGTGAATTCCATTTCCATCCTAGATTCTCACCATGATTGGGGAATTCTATGTAATCTTTTACATGTTTCCCCCATTGGGATTCTAGGATCCTTTTTGCATTTTCTAAGTTATCAAAGCTACTTATCGTCTCAAACCCACCCCAAGAGTCATCCCAAAAAAGTGTTTGATTGCCATCACCAAGACTCCATGTTAGTTTGTCCATTATGAGCTTTCTGCAATCCATCATAAAATTCCAAAGGCGGGAACCTTTAGGTGGATTAGCCATTCTAAACAGGAAGGTCAGTTCCTCACCTCTAAGATATTTGTTTCTGAGGATTTTTACCCACTTTAGATTAGGCTACTAATACATTTTCCATATAAGTTTAGCTCCTAATGCTTTACTATGTTCCTTGATGTTTTCCAAACCCAAGCCACCTTCCTCTTTTGGTCTACAAATCTTGTCCCAAGCTACAAGTGCCATTTTCTTCTTATCCTCCGTACCTGGCCATAAGAATGTTCTAAGGGTTTTGTTGATTTCTTCATGTTTTTCTACTGGAAGATTCATACAAGATAATTGATATATTTGGGATAGCTGAGAGAATCGATTTTAACATTGTTACTTTACCAGCTGAAGATAGCCATTTGTCTTTCCATGATTCTACTTTATTCCTGATATTAGAAGTGATATGGTCCTAGAGATATTTAGTCTTATTACTTTTTTCCAATTGTATGCCTAAATATTTACATGGCATTACCCCTCTTTTAAAAGACAAAATCCTACAAATTTCCCTTTCTGTATCAGGGTCTGTGTTGAAGAAAAAAATTGCTGATTTATCAACATTAACCTCCTGTCCAGAGGCCCTACAGTAGGAGTCTAGGATTTCTTTGAAAGCCTTAGCTTCTTCGATGTAACCCTTACCATAGAGCATAGTATCATCTACAAACTGTTGATGAGTTGTAGATTCTACACCAAAAGTGATTTTGATTCCTTGAATCTTTCCTTCTTCCCTAGATTTGGTAATCATCCTCCCTAAAACTTCTATCATTATAATAAAGAGAAAAGGGGAGATAGGGTCACATTGTCTCAATCCTCTTGATATGCTAAAAAAACCTTATGGGGTCCCATTGATTAAGATTGAGATCTTAGGGTTGGAAATACATTCATAAATGAGGTTTATCCATTGTTTAGCAAATCCAAAAGCCTCTAAGGTTTTGCAAAGGAAACACCAGTCAACCTTGTCGTAGGCTTTACTGATATCTAATTTAATTAGCATACTAGGTTTTTTATTGTGCTGTATGGTGTGAATGGCTTCTTGGGCTGTAATAACTCCATCATAGATAGATCTTCCCAGAACAAACCCTGTTTGTTCATCACTTATAATGTCTGGTAGAATTGTCTAAATTCTATTAGCCAGGGTTTTAGTGAGTATTTTATATATAGTGTTATAGAGAGAAATAGGTCGCAGATCCCCCAAGCTTTCTGGCTTCTCTTTTTTTGGGATAAGTGTGAGAAAAGTATTATTTACCTCTTTTAGAAGGCTACCCAAATTTCTTACCCCTTCTAATGCTTCGACCACTTCATCCCCTATGAAGTGCCAACATTTCTGAAAGAAGAAGGCTGGGAAGCCATCTGGTCTTGGTGCTTTATCCAGTTACATTTGAGAGATCACTAGTTCAATCTCAGTCTTGGTAAATTTTTCATTGAGAGCTTTGTTTTGATCCTATGAGATAATCCTTGGAATATCTTGCAGTATGGCTTGTTGATGGAACCAATTGGATCCCTCCTAATTGTTAAAAATGTTTTCAAAATACCTAACCATTTCACATGCAATTTGTTGAGGTTCTTCGATCTAGACATTGTTCGCACCTTTAATTTTAAAAATTCTGTTTACATTTCTGTGTACTTTGGTGCTGTTATGAAAGAACTTAGTGTTCTTATCTCCAGCTTCAAGGCAGGTCTCTCTGGACTTTTGATGCCAAAAGATTTCCTCTTTGGCTAGGATATCTTCATATTCAATTTTTAGCTATTTTTCTTTTAAATATGATTCTGCATCCATGCCTTTAGCAATAACACTTCTGTTGAGGTTTTTAAGTTCCTTTTCTAACTTAATTTTGATTTCAAAGATATTACCAAAGTTATTTTTGTTCCAACTAAGAAGCTTACATTTGATAGTTTTCAGTTTGGATACTAAACAAAAAAGCTTAGAACTAGATACTCTAGTTTCCTTCCACCATTGCTCAATTAAGGTTATAAGCTTATTATCTTTGAACCACATTTGTTCAAATTTAAAGGGGCGCTGTTTGGGTTGGCAGTCTTCTAAGATACATAACTGGATTAGGTAATGATCAGAGCCTGAGTATGGTAAGATCTCAGCTGTCAGAATATAAGAGAGTTGAGCTCAATTACCCTTGAACAGGAATCTGTCAAGTTTTTCTGCAATATTGCTAAAGCCCATTCTTCTGTTGTTCCATGTGAATCCTTCATGTACAGTTTTGATTTCCAATAAATTATTCTTCTAAACCTAGTCTTTAAAGTCATTCTCTATTGTGGATAGCCTTGCAAAGCCTCCCAACTTTTCCTTAAGGTCTAGGATCACATTGAAGTCTCCACCCAAAATACATACCTAATCTTGTAAAGTTCCCATGAATTGTTTTATTTCTTTCCAAATTGATCTCTTATCCTGGTTCTGGGAAGGACCATATATGTTAAAAAGAATAAAGTGTAGATTACTTTTGATACTTTTGACGTACCCACTCATCCAGTTCTTCTTACAACTTATTATTGAAAATGAAACCACTATAGGGTCCCAGATTACCCCTAGGCCTCCTAAAGCTCCCTCAGCTAGAACTCCAGCTAGCTCCCATATTCCTAACTTCTTGTTTAGAGTGTCAACCTCTTCTTTATTGAGTTTAGTTTCTTGGATAATTAGTATATCTGGTTTTGTGTTGGTTATACAGTGTTTTAAGATTCACTGTTTGTTAGGGGCATTGAGACCCCTAACATTCCAGGTGTTGACTCTCATATCACCAAGGGAAGTCACTTCCCCTTCCCTACATTGAACGTGGTGATCTTAGTTTGATCAATCGCCTCACCTTCTTTCTCTCTTAGTTCCAATAGTGATTTCCTACCACTTTTTTTATTACTTTTGGCGCAATCTGGGGTATCCTTACTGAAATCAGTTATAGCAATTCCTAGCTAAAGATCTGCTTCCTCCAACTCTCTATCTCCCAGATCTTTTGGGTCCTCTTCATTGCTATCCTGCCTTTTCTCCCGATCTTCAAGTTCCAGGATCTTGGTGATGAACTTTTCCTTTTCTTTGTTAGCTTCCTCAATTACCACTTCCTCAATTGCCTTATCGAGGATCTCATTACAGATCTCTTCTAGATCCATATGGCTGATCTTATCAGTGGGTACCTTTTGATTCCCAAATTCTTTATGTTTTACCTTTGGTACATATGTGTTTGGGACCCAATCTGGGGTCTCTAATACCTCTGGATCTGTACTTTTTTCCATTGTTGGGGGGTTGTTATTTTTGATGTCTTCTAAAGGAACTTCACCCTACTCAAGTTCCATCCTTTCTTTGCCTATCAATGGTTCATAAATATGCTTTGAAGGCTTAACCGCTACGGGTGTTTCTTTGCCTGAGCTTTCATGTGCGTGGTTCATAGTCTGTAGAGTAAGATCATTACTATGATTCTAGGTGTTTCCTTTGATATTTTGGGTAGGTTTAGGGCATTTCTTGGGCTGAGATGATACCATACTCAGGTTCTGATTTTGTCCAGACAAATCCTTGTTACCACTGAGGTGCTTCTTAAGGGAGGGAAAGCTAGTCCTCTGATATTCCACAATAAATCTGCCTTTATTATCATTGAATTTGATGTTAAAACCCAAAGACTGGGGATTGGAATTCTTTTTAGTAGGTATCTTTGGAACTCTATTGATAATATTATTGTGGGTAGGTCCATGGTGAAATACTGGCTTGGTACAGTAATTAGCCAAATTAGTTTTGATTTCAAGAGGTTTGAGGTCATGCTTATATCCATCCTTACTAACAGAGTAACATCTGAATGAGATAAGAATTCCTTCTCCATTCCTATGAATTCTCCTAGATGATTACCTATCTCTCTTAAGATTTCACTATGGATAAGCTCGACCGGGAGATTAGGTAATTTGACCCATCTAGCTAATTTAAGTTTCATTTTACGGGGGTCAAAATTCGATAGCCAATCTAGATATTCAAAATTATGCCCTTTATAAAACAGGCTTCTACTATTTAATATTTCTTTTTTTAGATCTGCACTTTTGCAATCAATGAATATGAAATCTTCAGATGTGATAGTAATACTTACCTGGTCCTTGTAGAGAGCTTGGACCCAATCCACAATTTCCTTCATAGGCTGCCCTATCCCACACCATCGAACAAAGAATCTATGGGTTCTACAATGATTCCCCAAACCATCTGTGTAAATATTGCTAATATTTATCGATGCTTTCTTTTTCATGGCCTCAGATTTATGATATTGCATTGAACTCTTTTGCAGCCCTAACCAAGGGGGTCTAGGGTTTGCCTACTCTAGGATTGCTACTTGGTCGTTGCCCATCCCAGGAGTATTAGAAGCCGTGTTTCTGAGTTTAGGGTTTTTAGAGATTGGCCATTGGTGGGGCGCTCTGCAATTTGACATACTGTTTGTATATGGATTTTCCTTCAAATGAATGTTCCTGGTGGCCAGTTTTGAAAAACCCTCCACATTTCTTTGCCTTGGAAGGGAAGGGTAGGAGACAGCAGGGGGTTGTTGAGCATTAAGGCTTCTTTCTTGGCCTAATGCAATGCAATTTGCTCTAGACGCAAATGTAGGGGTTGCTGAGGTAATTGGGATAGCCCAAATCCCTGAAACCCTAGCTTGGGTAGTTTCTCTTAATGCAGCCTCTGCCCTTACTCCCCTCTGCGATTTCCTACTATTCACCATTTGTCAGCCCAGTTCCTCATGATGTTGTGGAGAGGGAGCCCAACCCCCATGAAAAACCTTCTCCTTCCACTGCATAGCACTACGAGGGTGCTCTGCCTTACTTTCATTCGTAGCCTTTTGTTAATGCTGCTTTGTCATGGGAAACCTACCTTTTTTCACATTTTTACTATTAAATTCTAAGTAGATCAACACTATTGGAAGTCATTAGGAGACATGAAATGTTTGAGGATCCCAATAATAATGCACTATGGGCATTCTTTGGTAGACTCCCATGCAAAGACAAGGTTGTTGTTAATGCCTTAAGAGCATTAATTGAATAATTTTGGAAAGATAACACAAGAGTTTCACCCAATCAAAGAGATGTTTTAAGGAGAATTGAATCTCAAAATCGTGAACCACATCCTAAACATTTTTTAGATATGACACAAACATAATTCTATAAAAAATTTATTGAGAGTTATCCTCAAATAAGAATTAGTTAAAGGTATTTAGAGATGGTCAAACCTTTTTATGTTAAAATAAATCATGCATGTAGTACTTGTTGTAGGATGCATATTGAATTTTCTATGCATTATGATATTTATCATCATATATGTGTTACTTTGCACACTAATGATGTTTTACAGGAATGTATGATACAAATACCACCTAAATCATCAAGAGATTACATTTCAAGTGTCTTATGTGAAAGGGTAGATTGACGATTTTTTTATAAGAAGTCATGTTTGAAAGGATCACGTGTTAGTTGTGGTGGTTTGCAACATTTGCACAAATGTATACATATGGAGAGCACACATGAAATTGGAAAACAACTAGTTAGTTTTGGAAAATACAAGTTAGTGTAGACACCTAAAAATGACCCTTTGCATCGCATCACTTACATTTCATCCAATCACCTGCATTCAACATTAATTAAATAATATAATTATTTAATTAATTTCATCAAAATCATCAAATTCCTCCAAATCTCCTAAATTCAACATTAATTGAATAAATTCTATTTATTTAATTAATTTCATCAAAATCAACTTTATTCTTCCAAAATTAAATAATTTCAATTATTTAATTAAATCATTATCGTCTTCTAATTCAAATCCACATCAATTGAATAAATTAATTATTTAACTAATTTATCATTTAAATCCTCTTATCTACAATTAAATAATTTCCAAATTATTTAATTAAATCAATTATTCTTCCAAATTTAAATAAATCATTCAAATTTATTTAAATTGAATCTATCTTCTAAAAATAAAATAAAATCAAATATTTTATTTATCCTTCATCATGCAAAATAAATTAAATCAATTTATTTGATTAATTTATTTAAATCTTCAAATCTAATCTATTTCTTCTATCATGCACAAACAATTAAATAAATTTATTTATTTAATTTGCTTCAATTATCTTCCAATTCTTCTAAAAGTAAATCGTGTTCATCATGCACACAAAATTTAATTATTTATTATTTAATTTTACTCAAATCATGCAAAAAGAAAATTATAAGTTGAGTTAATTGACTTAATTATTATTGTTTTTCTCACCAACTCATAAATTAGAAAACAACATTTCTATTTTTATGAAATCTAATTATATCTCATGTCTATTCCATGTCTTTTAGCCAAATCAAGCACTTAACTAAAACAAAAATATATCTTTTTGTGACACATGTCAAGTGCACATTCATCATGAGTTCTAGATTTATCTCATCCATTGATTCCATTGAATTTTCTGGACCGTTGATCGATCTTCATTGAAACCTATATAAATCCCCTTTATCTCATAACAAATCCTCTTCGATCATTTAAGATTTTGCCTCCCTACAATGCATTGAGCACACATTGCATCGTTGAGCACATCGACCTTTTGAGCACAAACACAATCTGCATCCACTTGTTGCAAACATGGTTACACAATTTATGAAGCAATCTACATTCGACCAAGATAACAATACAATCTAGGTGAAAGCTTTCATTGTTTTTGTTATTATTCATTGATTATTTGGTTATTTGCTTAGATCATTATCTTGATGTTATAGGATTGAGTTGTGATTATTTCATTGTTTTGATTATCCTTTGATCTTGATTTGTCCCTATACACATTCTTGCACTCCCGGTGGGACCCACTAATTGTTGTTTTCTTTTAGAAAAATTATTTTTTTGAAGTATAATACGGAAGCATGCAGATGAACACAGAAAAACACCTTTGCAGCACAGTAAAGCACCTTTGGTCTGTAATAAAGTGCCTTTGGTGGCACAGTGCAGTGCCTCTAGTCTGCAGTCCAACGCTTTTGGCACAGCAGTACAGTGCCTTTGGATATGTAGGGTTTAACATATCATATTTTCATCATTGTTTTTTGATCTCAACTTTATCAATCATTCTAGAGCATATTATAATCAGGACTCACTTTTTGATGAAATATTGAGTTTTTCTGATTTGGAGTAGTAGCGCGTCTTTGCGTCACAGGAGTGCAGTTTTGCAATGTAGTACAACACCTTTGGTATCATAGTCTAGTGCATTTGGTCAGAAGCATCATGCCTTTGGTAGAATAGTACAACACCTCTGGGTAAGCAGTACAACGCCTTTGACTTGCAGTAAAGCGCTTTTGATCAATTGTTTTTTTTTTGAGTTTGTGTGGAACTAATCAACTTTTTATAGCTTCTTATCACTCAAACAGAGAAAATAGATTTCTCTAACGTGTTCATACAGGACAAGCTTTAAATAATTGCCAAAATCTATCAAATCTAGGTCTTAGGAAACATATTGATTTCTTAAGGGACAATTGAACCAATCATCTTTCCAATCTTAGGAACAAATTGGTTTCTTAAGGGACAATTGAACAAATCATCTTTTGCAATCTAAGTCTTAGGAACATATTGCTTTCTAAAGGGACAATGGACATGAATGCATAAACACTTCAATTTCTTAAGGGACAATTGACATGAATGCAAAACACTTCAATTTCTTAAGGGACAATTGACAACTACAATCGTG
Source organism: Cunninghamia lanceolata (assembly GCA_027924645.1). Taxonomy (NCBI): domain Eukaryota; kingdom Viridiplantae; phylum Streptophyta; class Pinopsida; order Cupressales; family Cupressaceae; genus Cunninghamia; species Cunninghamia lanceolata. Next base: position 16,170,368 of record BSBN01000726.1, on the reverse strand, counting down.
TGTGTGTCTAATTTAGTTGCACCTTATTTTTCTTATAACAGGATAATTAAACCTTTGATTGACGTGCTTTATCTTAAATTTTAGTTATTCCTTTAGAAGGGCCTACTTTTGGATTGCACTTCATCCAAAAGGGATGACCCTAAGTGGAGTTTTCCTTTGAACCGCTCTATAAGAGGAATAAGGTGAAAGCCAAGTCCTAACCGACATCAGCCTTACCTTGTGGTGCCAAATCGAAAAGAGGTGTACTAACACCTTGTGAAAATGATTTTCACATTGTGTGAAGTGTTTGATACTCTTAGTAGGATTGGTCAAAGCTTTTAGTAGCTTGTCACATGCTCGTAAGGTGTTGGTCCCTCAAAGCAACTAAGAACCAATCTAGATAGTGACTACCCATTTCACCTTTGAATGTTGCAGTAATCATCAGTGCAAGGGGAATCATTACAAGCCCTCAAGGTACTCACCATTGCCTCCCTTGAGAAGAGATAGTATTCCCTCGGCTATAAGGCTCTTGTGACCTACTTGTAGCTTTCTGAGTGGAGGGTGAGATATCCCTACCTATCGTCTCTCACAAAGACTCAAACGTATGACGCCTATATGGAATGTCATTTAGTTGATGGAGATTTCAAGTTTTGAGCTGAACTACTACAATGACCCTATGTCTCTAGGGATAAAAAGTGCTTGAATTGTTTGCAATTGTCTTATACCCATGGAAACATTGGGTTTTTTCATGATCCTTGAACATACACTATATGTTGTGTCAATCCTTTTTGGTACTTTGTTTGATGTGTTTTCTCTTGTCAAAACAAAACCTATCAAAATTAGATCCAAAAACTATCAAAATTTTCCTTATAAACATCACTGATACCAAATCAGCGTCTTTCTAACATAACCCCGCACCTTTATAATACAGTCCCTCGCCTTTGAGCAGCAGCAAAATGCTTCTGAAAAACAGTCCCACATCTTTGTAGTACAGACCATCGCCTTTGGTCCAGTAAACTTTTTATCAAACTGTCTTAGCAAAATCTCAAACATATTGTCCTAGTGCACCCCATGGTAACCACTAGACTCTAGCAATCTATGAAGGCTAAACAAATTGCCCCAAAGAATTGCAAATCACCTCCTCATACACCTCAACCAAGTCAATCCAACATGTCTCAAAAGGGTACTCCCCAAATGCTAATTGATAGACCAACTAATTTTCAAAATAGGCCGCAACATGACAAACCAACCAATCCCCAAGAGAATAATGTCCCTTTGTTAGATGTAACTCAATTTACTACCGACATGCCTCAAGATTTTGTTCCACAAGGTTACACCATAGGTCAAGTCCCATCTCAAGAAGAGTGAAACTTTCAAGAAGGTCAATCCTTTGAAGAAGATAGACAAGACCTTGATGAGATCATGCAAGATCCTTGAGCCATAGTCGCATTTGACAAACTCCTTAGTGAGAACCAAGATCATTTCTTTCCTCTACTAGTGGAACAAGGAGCTAAACTACCTCAAGATTTTGATCTATCTAATCTTAAAGAGCAAAACAAAACCCATGACACTATAACCGCTATCCAAACCATGTTAATTCTATCTACTCCCATACCCTAACAAGTCTCACAAGGGAGAATAACTAATCCTTTCGATGCTCACTATGAGAATCCGCTCTATCAAAATCCAATAGAAGAAAGACCCATATCACCACTCATGACTCCTATGGAGACTTATAAACACCAACAAGAGACTTTACAGCGTCAAGCAGAATTAGCAAAGCAATCCACTCTAGCTAGATCAAACACACAACCTTCTAGCATATCCCAAATGCCCACATCAATCAGAAATAGAACATTAGCTACCCCATCACGAGACAGTTTTCCACCAAATTACAATCTAGGAAACATTTATGTAGCCATGCAACAAGGGTCACAACCAACACCACCCCTCATCAACCCTCCATATCACTAAACCAAGCAATGTCATGCAACCACAACACTCCCAAATCAACACAAACTATGTCCCTCCGCCACAACGATCATCCACACTCAATCTAGCCAACACCTATCTCAACTCTCAACACTCTCAAAATCAAACTTCCTATGGCTATACTCCACCACCACAATCAAATCCAACAACATTTACTTTCCTCCATGAAATCCTTTCATCACCCATCCCCAACAATACCAATGACAAAACTCTTATCTACAATCACAAATCCAACATTCATATCTAGCACCACCTCCATAAAATCAAAACAACCAAACCCAACCCAATCTCAATCCATCATACAACACATATGACCCAAACCAATCATACGACCCTTATAACACCAATTCCTATGGCTTCAACTACAATCTTCCTTATGGGCAACAGTAACCACCCCTAGTGCAACAGCAGACTCTTCCAACACCTACAACAACTATGGAACTCAAACTTGCCAAGGTACAACAACAACTAGCTGATCTAACATTTGGTCACACTAAGAAAACCTTCTCCTTCGAGGAGGTTTGTCCTTATCCATTTGATCAATCATTGCAAATGATCCCTTTTCCTCCCAATTTCAATATACCCAAATTTGATAAATACAAGGGATGAGGAAACCCAAACGATCACCTTAGAGAGTTCTATATCACTTGTTTACAGGTTGCACATAATGACACATATCTCATGCACCTCTTTCCTCGCAGTCTTGGAGGTCAATCTATAGAATGGTTCTCATATCTACCTACGGGTATCAAATCTTTCAACGAGCTTGCGAAGAAATTTTCTGTCCATTTCTTATACAACATAGAACATGAAGTCTCTGTGATTGACTTATGTAACAACAAACAAAAAAATGGGGAAACTCTTATCTCCTTCCTTCAAAGATGGAGACACATGGCTATCAAATTCCCATTTAAAATACTTGAAAAGCAGCTTGTTAGCATGTTTGTGCAAAACATAAACCAAGAATTGGGTTTCCATTTGCAAATACTAAGTGTTACAACCTTTGATGAAATTACCTATAAAGGCATCAACATCGAAAAAGCCCTTATCACTAAAGGCATCAAAATCTTCAAAGAAACTAAAGACAATCCTGCCCAACAACAAACAGATGATAAACCAAAATTTTTGAACAAAAGAAAAAACATGGTCAATGATGGTGTGGTGGATTCCAAACATGTCCAAACACTACAAACACCCCTAAATCTTTCATCTAAACAAAGCCAACCTCCACCTCAACAATGACAACAAAACCAAAACCAACACCATCAACAAGAGCATCCTCTACAAGATTACCCTCCAAAGCATAAGTTTACTCCCTTGGGAGAGCCTATAGAGTTGGTTCTAAAGAAACTTGTGCAAAATGGACTTGTCATGCTACCAGATGCTCCCCCATATGGCGAACCTGTGCCACATGGTACAAAGACAATGAATATTGTGAATACCATAGGACCAAAGGACATAGAATCATATCATCCATGAAACTCAAGCACGTGATCCAAAACCTTATTGATAGAGGTGAAGTCACTTTTGATGCACCCCCTAATCAAAACACAAAAAAAGATCTCAACATGTAGAAGGAGCCATTTCCTAACCATGGTCAAGGTCAACATCCTGATAAAGGTAAAGCCATTAACAAAGCTTCAACTTCCTATGACTCTATTGTAGAACGTTTTGAAGAAAGTCATGTGTCTACCCTCACTATCAAAGGCAAATCTACAGATTACATACTAACAACTCATCATGGTTGTGTCATCCTTCATAGGCCTACACCAAATCTTCCAACTCAATCTGATTACAATCTTGTCAAACATCTAGGGAAAACCCTTGCACAAAATTCTATTTTGGATCTTCTACAGTCATCACCCGCACATAAAGTTGTTCTAGAAAAGGCCCTACAAGAGTCTTTGGTTCCTATTAACATAGCGGTCATGGATTTCTAATCTGTAATAGGTAACATTACCTCACCTTACAATGTGGTCTTTTCTAAAAAGGACCGCCCATCCCATGATCCATGTCACAATGATGCACTTCACATTTAACTTTTCATCCATAAATGAAAGATCAAACGAATACTTATAGATGGTGGTGTTGGTCTCAATATTTGTTCTCTCAAGTTATTTAAACAATTGGGATACTCCGAGGATCATGTCAACATTGATCAAAGTATTACAATCAAGGGGTATGATAATTTTGAACACCATTCAGAAGGTGTTATACACTTGCCTATACAAGTAGGCCTCGTCATGCTTGAAACTAGGTGCCAAGTCCTCGACATTGACCTACCTTATAACATTATATTAGGATGCCCATGGATCCATGCCATGGAAGTTGTTCCCTCCATGTACCATCAATCTCTCAAGTTCCCATATAATGGTACGGAGATCACTATCCTAGGAGACCCTCATCCCTTTGAATTATGTCGTGTCTTGCAAGGCAGTTATAAGAATTGCAATCAAGTGCCCAATAATGACAAAGCCCATGACTCCCCATTGTATGTCTATTCTAAAAATCTAAAAAAAACCTTTGAAGTTGAACCCAATCCTAATCCTATTCCCAAAATCAAAGCTGACATCCCTGATATAGGTTTTGGTGAATATGATATCTCTAAATCTTGTTGTGTAGGGCGAATGCCCTTATCCCCTAAATCCTATGGCCAACTTGTTGGCAAGAGAAACTACTAAGTTGAATAATTGAATGTTGTCATTGATGGAAACAAGAAAAGGAACAAGGTTGGAACAGAGTTTTTGGTCCGGTAAAGAAGACTTAGTCATATTGGCTAAGTATTGACAATATATGGGAGCAACAATAGAAGAACAGTGTTTGGACTGCTATTGGTCCATAATTGAAGATCAAGTTTTGTGATTTTTCTATGATGTTTCTAACTCTTAAATGATCTTATATCCAAGGTATCAACAATTGACTAGTTTTGAAAGTATATCATCAAATGACCTAAGTTTGGTAGAGTAAAATATAGTGCTACTCAGAGCAGACCACTCAGTTGTTTTGGTCCATATTCCTCCAGTGTTGTATATCCTGATGTGTGGTTTTGAGGTATTGTAAATAACTGTATGAAGTGTCTAAATCTAGGGTTGTGAGATCTGAAGTCCAACGAAAAGATAGTTGCAAGCTGTTGAGTATCGTTACAATGTTTGACAGAGTCTGACTATGACTGAGTCTGTGTTCTGATGGTCTACATCTTGTCTCAATTTGATATCATGTTTTGCAGTTCTGAAGGTATGTCAAGTGGTTAGTAATAAACATTGGATATGAGTTGTGAGGTCCCATTTGGTCTATAGTATGAGTTGTCATGTGACAGATGAAATTGTCAAGTATGTTCTTAAAGAACAGGCTGAATGGTATGTTAGATCCTTATGTGGAGAAGATATAGCATCTGGATAATCAATCTAAGTGTTTATAAGATTGAGGCTAACCTATGTGAAGACTTGTACCCATTTGTTTGAATCTACATTACATATTGTTCACAAGATCAAGCCGACAGAGTACAACTATTTGTTTACATGTTTCATATTTTGGTTGCCGACCTAATCATGAGAAAGATTTAATTGCGGATATAAATAGAGGATGGTTTTTGAGTGTAAAAATGTGAATGAGGAATGTGATGAATACAAGCATGAAAATAGCAGAGCAGAGATATAAGATTAGCAAAGATGAAGACTCAAGATACAATATTCAGTTTCTAAGTAACTGCACCTTGGCATGCTGACAGATGCTTTTGCAGTATTCATATTTCTTCACTTGTACTTAGTATTAAAGGCAGTGAGCTTGGCAGTAAGAAACCATTAGGGCTTAACATGCCTCATTGTAATCTTTCTAGATCTAGGGTTGAGGTAGTGAGCCTGCTAGACCTAGTTGTACTTCATGATAGTGTGCCAGCATGTTCTAGGCCCATGGAGTGACCAAGCCTAAACATCACCTTTGTAAATGATTGCAATATATATTGAGAGCTAATCCTCTCTATGGTTTTTCCCCACCTTGGGGTTTTCCACGTAAAAATCTTGGTGTTCATGTGTTATGTCTTTGTGTTTTCTATTCATTTGCATATTGTGCTTTTGTTTAATTAATTTTGGAAAATGGTTAAAAGTGAAAGTGCATGAAAGGTTTTATGGAACACTGATTCACCCCCGCCCTCTCAGTGTTCTTGATATTGAACAATTGGTATTAGAGCAAGGTTCCTTGGAAGAAGCCTAACAGCTTGAGGAAGATTCAAGAAGGTTCACTTATGGCAACATAAAGGTATCTTAATTGTCCTAAAGCAAATCCTTCTAGCATCATTATAATTGAAAATCAAGTATATGTCAATACTAAACAATTTGAAGCAACTCTAGAAGATCTTGACAACTCCAAGGCTGATATCAAGGGTTTAGAGGATAGTATCAAATAAGTTGATGATTGCATTCTGAAACTAAAAGAGCATATCAGTAAATCTTAGGAAAGAAGGAAGGAATTATGTGAGCTACTAAAACAAGCAAATTAATCTACAGAGAGTCTTCTCAGAGTGATTGAAGAAAAAACCAAGAATGAAGAACATTTGAATCAAGTTGTGAAGGACAAGTTAGAGGAATGTGAAAAACTATGAAAATAAGTTTTGCTCTTAAAATTTGATTTGGAAGTAGCCAAGAGCTATGAAGAAAAGTTCAAGCTAAGTTCTACAAAGCTTGATGAAATGATTGTTGGCCAAAGGAGTATTGATGACAAGCAAGGTTTGGGATTTGAAAAGGGAGAAAATTCAAAATCTAGTCAAGCAAATTATAAGGTAAGGCAAAACAAGGGAAACCAATTTAGAAATCAAAGAAGAAGACCCAGAAGACCGCTGGCCAGGCAGTCAAATGCTCAAAGGTACCCATCTTTGAATGGTCATTTCTTTAATTGCAATAGGTATGGTCATAGGGCTACTCAGTGTAGAAGTAGAATGAATCAAAATGTTCCATCTTTCATTGGTCAATGCTTCAATTGCAAAAAGATTGGTCATAAAGTAAATGAATGCGGAAGTATGTCAAGAAATATGCCAAACTATTCAAGGAATAGTCAATCCTTCAATGGCAAGTGTTTTGCATGCAATAGATTTGGGCATATGGCAAATCAGTGTAGATCAAGGTCAATTCCAAATTACAGAAGGAATCAAGGTCAGAAAAGTGTTGTTTGTTTTAATTGCAACAAGTATGGACATATTGCAAGAGTCTGCAGAAGCAAAAATGTGAAAAGAAACTACAATACTGAATACAGGAAAATAGTGCAAAATAATGACAAAGGGAAAGAAAAGGTTGATCCAGTTGAAACCAAAAAATAAATGAGCAAGATTTGGATTAAGAAAGATGTTGACAATACCAAGGATGAATCTGCACCAGATTCTGGTATAGATACTTCCTCCGGGAAGTAAAGTGAGAGCTCTAGCACAGGGGGAGTTGCATTAAAAATTCAAAACCCCCAGCCAATTAGCCAGTGGTGGAATTCAGCACAAGGATATGATAAAAAGAATCATATGAGAGATCATTTGAAGCAGGTTACAGAAGAAAAAGTCAAACTGCGAAGGTTTGCAGAGTAATCTAAAGTGTCTGTGGTTGTCAGGAAGGTGCCTAACAACTTTTTGTAAGGTGACATTAATGCCTTAGGTTTTGGCATGTGAAGGATAAAATTAGTCATATCTGAAGGAAAAATTATTCTACATTTCATGTGCTCAAGTGACTAAGAGGAACCGAAGCAAGATTCAAAGCGTCTATAGTTTTCCCCAAAGGATTTCATATCAGAATCAAGGAAGCCCTAATCTAGTGAAACAGGTACTTACAACTTCAAATGCTACTGTAAAAATTAAATTGCTTTAAAAATGTTTACTCTTCACGTAATCGAGATAGGAAAGATGCCTGACCCCAAGTTTAAGAAATAATTCTTCAAATCTCTGGAAAATGATCCGTCAGGGGCATTCGCAATTACCCCACATGGGGTTATGCATATTGAAGATATCAGAGCATACATTCATATCAGTCTAGAATAATATGATCACATGAAGTTAGGAAAACTATATTTGGATGAACTACCTACTGTGGATGTTGTGTTGAAAGATGATTATAAAGTTCTAGGAGAAAAGAAACTTGAAACCTGGTTGGATTTTCCCACAATTTTAATTGATGCATGGGTCAAGCTTATTCTAAGAAGAATTCATGATGAGTCCTTATGGCTTAATGAACCCTATTTGATAACTAAAGAAGCCATCAAATTTGTAACTGGTATGAGCTCCTCCGAAAGGGCCCTAGGCATAAATAAAAATAAAGAACAATGTTGTAATGCAGCTCACAGGAGCCAAAATTGAGAAGAATGGCCTTACAGTAAATGATATCAAGGATCCAGCTGTCATATTTGCATCAATAATTGTTGGATACAAAGTGTACTTTTCCAACAAGGAAAATTTTGTGTCTACATCAATCATATACACATCATATGACATGATCAAGAACAATACAGATTATGAACTCTGTGAATTGCTTTGAAGTGAACTTATTGAAAACTTGAGAAGATCGAAAGAAACTGGTCATCCTTTCAAATATGGATCATTGATTAGAAGTTTGCTCTTTTACTTCTTGGGAGAGCTACCCCATTTAGGAAATATTGTCTGGATTGATCACATACCTATAGAAACTAAAATAAGAAATCACTTACAAATTTTGGGAAATGCGGATAGGCAGAATGAAATCTTATGGAATTATTTCAAAGACTTTCAAAAGAAAATGTCAAGTAGATTCTGGATACCTAAAAATGTGCTGATAAAGTATGAAAAATATATTGTATTCATAGTGGATAAAGACAAATGCTTCATGGAAATTGTGGAACCAAGAACTGTATGGGTCCCTGCACTAGGTTATGAAGTTGAAGAAGATGTCTTGACTGAATTAGCTAATGCACTACTAAGTAAACCTGTTAATCTCAAAGAGGAAAGATTTGGGACATTCTTAGAATTATCTTCCAGAATGTTGATGGAATCTGAGCAGTCAGAGAAAACATCAGATGAATAATTAAGTAAGGCAACAACTAGCTTAGAAGGATGTCATGCCCACATTTTCCTTGTGGTCACAACACACATCACACGTGTCATAGCCACATCTGTTATGTGGTTATGACACGAGATATGAAAAAATTTTCTCACACTGTCCTAAAAAAAACCCCCTCGCATGCGTAAGCATGCTCGGCAGTGTTCTCTCATGGCGAAAACACTACAGTTTTTGGTGGGATATAAGTACAATTGTGTGCAACCAGACGCAAGCAGACCAACAAGAGGATCTCTACGACGCCGCTAACATCATTGCAAGAGTGAGATTACCAAAGTTCCTAAATCTAAACCTCGGCAAATTCTGGTAGCATAACGCCTTACGGCGTTAGTGGGAATTACGCAGCACTCATTTACGCACGTGGTTCGCTGATAGATTAACAACTTCCCACGACGCCTTGTTCCAACTAAACCGACTAGTGATCTCCCTATTTAGTCAATTTTTAGCAAGGCACGGTTGTCTGTCTCCTCTCTTATTTCCTGAAACATACTCCTCCTACGACTTAGCATTCTCAACAAGGCGGTTTGTTTGCTCTCTCTTCCCTTTTCTCTGGGTCTTAATTTTGATTGTATATTTATCGCGCTCACCTTAACTATTTCTGTGATAATTTAGTTTGTTTATATTTCGGTCTCTCTCTCTTTCATTTTCCTTTCTTCATATTGGGCATCAATCAGGGTTATCACTGTTTCTATTGTTAATATTAAACCTAACATCTGGATGATCCAGGTCACATAGGCTGGTTTACTACTTCGCTGGACTCGGTCTCCTAGTCTTCTCCGATCTAGGTTTCTTCTCTTGTATATCTTACTTAAACTTGTTCCTAAGCAAATTTTGGCTAGAGGGTCCATCGACTTAGTTCTCTTATCCCATGTGGGAATTGTCGCGCATTTTCTCCTCTGTGTTTTTCCAATGTTACTTTTTCTTCTTCTGACTCTCTTACAGGTTTACTTATATGGACGTTTACTACAGTTGAGATTAAAATGGCCTCACATGGACTTTCTGTGATGACTCCTTAAGTTTATTTCCAGTGACCTTTTAAACATGGTGACGTGTAATTTTTCCTCTTCATTTTCTCGGTTATTGAACCGCGTTGATAGTGAAACTTCTGAGAAACTCTTCCCGGGTAACACAGTATATTCCTTTATGCTCTCATTAAATTATAATTTTATTTTCTCTTATCTATAATTACTGTTGTTATTATTACTAATCAGTATTATTAATACTCTTATTGTAAATCATTTACCATTGTTAATACATGTAGGAGGCTCTCCACTTTATAAAACCCTTACCATGGAAACATAAATTCTTTGGTTGTTTTGTTCAACACTTAAGAAAACCTAACTGTGGAAATATCACAAAATCCCTGTTTAATTACGTTTGTACTCCACTTAAGACGAAAACATAATTCCCATATTTGAAACCCCCCTTTTTTTGACTTAATTTTGCACATCCCCTTGTTATGAATGATAGAGAGGGCCTCATATAATGGCCCAAGACACCTCTTCTATGTATATATATACATATATATAAATATATATATGTAATTTATATACATATAGAACTATATAACTAAATATATCGTTATTTATTTACAATTCCCTTTCAAAACATTATATATATATATATGACATATATTATGCCAACATATATATATATATAGATATATATATTTTTTTGTTTTGTTATGTAAATGAACCATATATATCTATATATATATATATATGACATATCATGCCAATATATATATATATAGATATATATATATATATTTTTGTTTTGAACCAATGCTTAGATGCTAGGGCTAAATAGCCCTAACACATTTTTTTTTTTTAAAACATTTTATGCTTGCTGTGACAGGGTAATGGCGGCAGGGGTCGGCCGCACAGAGGGTCGGAGGCTGCAAGGAACAGCGGCGGAGCGGAGTTTCCACCGCGGTGGGCAATACACAGTGGGTGGCCGCAGAACTGCGGCGGTGGTGAATGTGGAGTCCGCGGACTCCACCGCGGACTGTGGTAATAATAGGGGGTGTGGGGAGGGGCGGAGCCCCCACCCACATCCCACTACGTGGGGTGTGGGTGGGGGCTCTGCCCCTCACCACACTCAAACTGCGAACCGACGGGGTGGTGGGGGGATTAAACCCCTCCCACCACCACTTCAAATGTCATCTATTTACATGCTGTGTAGTGCGAAATACACAGCGCGAAATACAAGCGATTTAAATTTTATTCCATGTAACATCTCTGTCATTTTAATATAATTTTCCAGTGGTCATTTATAATGGAAATATATATATATATATATATTAGCATGATATTACTCAATTTAACAACTCAAATATATATATTTATATATATATATATATTTATATATATAGATATAATATATATATATATATATGTATATAAATAGACTTCAAATTGCTCAAATACAGCAAGATATTCAATATCTCATAATTCTGTTTAATTAATTACCAACTATATTACATCTATCTATATATATATATATATATATATATATATATATATATATATATATATATATATATATATATATATATATTGATGTATGTATTTATATTTCATTTTTTTATCTTACCATGCAAATGTCTCCATTACAATCTATTTTCATAAATCACATAATTTTCTCAAATTGACAAACAGAAGTACATACATGATAGCTTTTCTCTAATCTTTTACAAATTAACTGAATCCACTAATTATGGAGAATAAACTTACACCTTTAAAACTGTCTTTTCCATTATAACAATGAACTACAAATCTAACCTTCAACTAGTTAAGCAATTCCAAACTTTCAATTACATAAACAAACTCAGATTAGATTGCAATTAAATAATGAACTCTTCCTTTCAATAATACTTGAAACACAAATAAAGTGCTATTTAACAAGGTTTACAAGCAACAAACTTGAAAATTTAAGCACATTCATATTATAGATTTTAAGCCATGGATACATACAACTAACTTCCCAGTTATGAACTTCCCTCTCCCAAACAATATACAACTGATAGCTTGTGACAACCAAGTAAAATTCCATCAATAACAAAATCAGGGAGGTGATTTCCTTCACTCCCAGGGTAACAATAAATTACAACAATAACAAGAGAGGTGCTCTCTCTTCAACTCTCATGAAATGAACCTGGCCTAATTCTCATGACAAAGAAGAATAACTGTTTCTTCACAAATATAACTCCTCCCAAGCCAACCAGAAGCTCCAAGAGAAAACCTGCGTATCAAAGACAAACAAAGAAGAAAACACCACTCATCTAGCTCTCCTCCCTTCCGTAGACCCGCAAGTGGGTCACCCCCGAGCTAGGGAGACCATACTCACACCTGGGTAACTCAAACACTCCACTTCACAACAGTAACAACAACAATCCCAAAGCACACAAACACCCGTGGGTCATTTACACAACACGGAAACTCAACTACAGTGAGTTTCATAAGGGGCAGGAGAGTGGACACACTCGACTCCAGAGTGTCACCCTGACAGATAAGTTAACCAATATAATTTCTCTTGATCTCAAACCAAGTTTGATCACAAATTTTGAAGAAATCTGTATATGACTCTCAAGTCAAAGATACAGTCACAGATACATGCCCTCAAGGCTTTCAACATCCCAAAAGATGGAAACAGGTATGCACCCAAGGAGGATCTCTCCTCCCCTACCCCAAGCTTGATGAGCATTTCTCCCAAGTGGGAGAAGCTCTGTCAAACAACCCGACAACAAACCCCACAGAAAACAAATCTAAACACAAATTCACACATACACATTCAGCTATACGAAACAAAGGTAAAATTCAAACCAACCTTGGAAAGCCCTCCTGGAATGAATCTGTTGCAGAGCCCACATAGTTCTCTTCCAACCTTAGCCACCAACTCCCTCTCCCTTCTCTCTCCTGCAAGCTAACTTTTCTATTTTTGGTAAAACAGAATGAAAGTTTCCCCACAATTCAACTAACTTCCTCTCCTCTCAAAATTGGAAACAAATAACCCCATTTCTTTTCTAGTTTCGAGGAATGGGGAGGTGACACTTGTCACCTCCTCACCCTTCCCCAAAACCACTATTCTGTCCTGGTGGCTTATGTCACTCACCCATCCCTAGAGTACTCCTTATCCCTTTCCTCCTGTCATTTCTCTTTCGCATGGGAGAAATAAAAGGAGTTAAAGGAGTAAAAGACAGGTGACCCATGCCTCTTCTTCCCTCCTTCACATGGGTGGCCCCACAGCACATGGGGGAATCTCACTAATGGAGGGGGTGACTTCAAGTCAATCCTTCAATAATGGATAGGCTTGTAGTCATCTCTTACCTTGGGAATTGTAGAGGGGATGGGTTGGGTGTTGGTACAACCCATCATGTCCCCTCCATACCTCCAATTTTCGCCACTTAACTTCAGGGGGAAGTTAAGATGACTAGATGGAGATTACTCAAGGGTTACCCATGCCAAATGGGCCCCTGGACCCATGGGGTATAACCTAGGGTCAACTTTAACCCATACAAAACACCCCTGGTCAAGGTAAAGCACAAGAAAAGGCCTCATAAATTTAAATAAAATAAGGAAATTCAAATTCAATCTCTTTACAACACAGATTATAAAATAATGTTACATGAGGGTAACCTAACCCACTCGACCATACGAAAGACCACATTACATCATTACATCAAACACAAAGAGATCTTGGTTCCTCGTGGAATCAGATCGGCTTAACAGGGAATAACAAATAACAAGGTGCGGAATGATCTCCGAAATCTGTGGTTCGATTAGTAATTCTTGCACACTAAATTACAAGATCAGTAACCACATAAAATCATCATAGCCGAAGCAACTTAAAAAAAAATGCATTATCATGACATAGTACTAATTAACATAAATGAAATCATATTACAATTTTCCATCATCACCTAATTCATTTTTTTCTGAAATGTAAACTTATCCAAACATCACCCAATTAGTTTTTCTGAAATCATAATAAAGTTTAATAGTTTGACAATTCTGGGAACTGCTATCCCACAAACATAAAAAGTAACAATAACAGTCATGTAAATAGTCATAACAACAGAAGTAAAAAGGGCGGTCCTCACATCCTCTCCCCCTAAGACGGTACTTCCTCCTGGAAGTCGTAAAAAAGGTGAGGATAAAGGGTCTTCAGTCTCTCTGCATCTTCCCAAGTCCCGGTGACTTCGTCGTATAGGTCCCACTGGACTCTAACCTGGTCCAGCTCTCGACCTCGAAGGGCCAGCGTCCGACGAGCCAATATGCGAATTGGCTCCAACGCCAGCTGTCCGTCTGCCTCTACCTGAAGAGCACTCCAATCCAACACGTGAGATAAGTCAGAAATATATTGACGTAAAACTGATACATGAAATACATCGTGGATACGTGACAGGGTAGGTGGCAAGGCTAGACGATAGGCTACTGGTCCTATCCGCTCCAAGATTTTGAAAGGTCCTACAAATCGAGGTGCGAGCTTAGAGCCTTTTCCGTAACGGATTGGACTCTTGTGCAGCCGCACTCTCAAAAATACTCTTTCCCCCACAGAGAAGCTTCGATCTATCCTCTTAGCATCGGCATACTTTTTCTGCCTGTCCTGTGCTTCTTGAAGCCTCTGTCTAATCTATTTGACCTGCAGTTCCATATTCTGAACTATCTCTGGATCGATGACTATTCTGTCCTCTATCTGATCCCAACTCAAAGGTGTTCTGCATGGTCTGCCATATAACGCCTGGAAAGGAGGCATACCCAACGAGCTGTGATGCCCATTATTGTAGGCAAACTCAACTAGATATAGGTACTCCTCCCATCTAGACTGATGGTCCATCACATACATGTGAAGCATGTCTTCTAACACCTGGTTAACTCTCTCTGTCTGTCCGTCGGTTTCCGGATGATATGCTGAACTGAAGTTGAGCTGTGTGCCCAACGCCTGATGTAAGGCTTTCCAGAACGATGAAGTGAATACGGAGTCTCTGTCAGATATAATGCGGCGAGGTACCCCATGAAGTCTAACAATCTGATCAAGAAACACCTTTGCCACTGATGGTGCATTGTATGTTGTGCATATTGGTGAAAAATGCGCCACTTTGGTCAGCTTGTCAACTGTCACCATAATAGCATCATGGCGACGTGATGACATAGGTAAACCAATGATAAAATCCATAGAAATGGTGTCCCATTTCCATTCAGGTATCTCGTGAGGGTACAACAGTCCCGCTGGATGCTGATGTTCGGCCTTGACCCTCTGACATTCCAGGCAACGAGCAACAAATTCAGCAATGTCACGCCTCATCCCAGCCCAATGATAAAGTTGTCGTAAGTCAGCATGCATCTTCTTCACTCCTGGGTGTGCTGCATAGGGTGCTCTATGAGCCTCTGATAGGATTACTATGCAAAGATTACCCGCATGGGGTACATAGATGCGCTGCCGATGTCGAAGCATACCATCAGACTCAAGGGTATATCCTGTAAATTTGCCCTCAAGGGCCTTCTGATTTAGTAATGCCTGCTGCACTTCAAGAAACCATTCGTCCTCCGACAGATGCTGTAAGATGCGATCCTTCAAGTCCACCTTCAAGGTCAGGGTCTGGATCTCGTGGCGCCTTCGACTCAAAGCATCAGCGACCACGTTCTCCTTCCCTTTGATATAGTGGACATCGAAGTCATATTCGCATAGGAATTCCATCCAATGCCGTTGGCGGGCGTTCAAATTAGGCTGTGTAAAAATATACTGCAAACTATGATGATCCGAATGGAGTTCAAAGCGTCGACCTAGGAGAAAGTGTCTCCAGCGAACCAAAGCATGAACAACTGCTGCGAGCTCTAAGTCGTGAGTAGGATAGTTTAACTCATGTGTCTTTAGTTTCCGCGATTCGTATGCGATCGCTCGACCATCCTGCATAAGCACGGCTCCCAAACCTTCTAATGATGCATCTGTACAAACTATAAACTCCTCTGTAGGATCTGGGACCGCTAAAATAGGAGCACTGGTAAGACGCTCCTTGAGGACTCCAAAGGCCTTTTCACACTGCTCGGTCCAATTGAAACCCTTCCCTTTTCGCTGAAGGAAGTAATGGGATGTGCTATCCTGGAGAAGCCCTCGACAAACCGACGATAATATCTGGCTAACCCCATAAAGCTTCGGACCTCTGTCACGTTAGTGGGTGCCGGCCATTCCTGGATTGCTCTAATTTTAGATGGATCTACGGAGATGCCATTGCCTGATAAAATGTGTCCCAAATACTGCACCTCTGTCCTGAAGAAGGCACACTTCGCCAAGTTGCCATAAAGCTGCTGCTCTCGTAATTGCTGCAAAACTTGACGCAAGTGCTCCACATGCTCCTCCTCAGTCCGTGAATAAATCAAAATGTCATCTAGGAAGATTATCACGAACCGATCTAGGTACGTACGGAACACCCCGTTCATGAGACTCATGAATACTGCAGGAGCGTTCGTCAACCTGAAAGGTACCACTGTGAATTCATAATGGCCATATCTGGTTTGAAAAGCAGTTTTATGAATATCCGCCTCTGTGATGTGCAATTGGTGATACCCAGATTTTAGATCAATTTTCGAGAACACTCTGGCTCCCTGCATTTGATCAAAAAGGTCGTCAATCCTAGGTAGAGGATAACGGTTCTTCACCGTCACCTTGTTCAACTGCCTGTAGTCCATACATAGACGAAGAGACCCATCCTTCTTCTTCACGAAGATAACCGGTGTGCCCCATGGCGAAACGCTAGGTCGGATGTGCCCCTTCTCAAGTAATTCCTCTAACTGCAGTTTAAGTTCAGTGAGTTCATGTGTAGTCATCGTATAGGGTGCACGGGATATTGGTTCTGCACCTGGCACCAAGTCGATGTGGAAGTCCACTTCTCTGCATGGAGGCATACCTGGTAATTCCGGCGGAAATACATCGGCAAACTCTCTAAGGACAGGGTGATCATCTAAAGTAGCCTCAGGGTCATCCTCTGCTCTATCACTGACCGTGATGGCAAACATTTGACATCCCTTCCGCATACAGCGCTTAAGCTGCTGAGCGGATATCATACGAGCAGCCGTGGGCTTTTGAATGCCCACTATCTCAACCGATGAACCATGATCGTCTAAACAGCTAATCGTCCTCTGGCAACAATCAAGCTTGGCTCTATGTGCCGCAAGCCAATCCATACCCAGAACTACTCCGTAGGATCCTAATGGCATAATCCTAAGGTCACATGTTGTGGTGAATGACCCCAATGTGATCTCACAATCTCTAACCAAGGAATCTACTGACATCCTGGCCCCTAAGGCCAACTCAACTTCCCACCTAATGTCTTGCCTAGAAGCCACCAGCCTGCAATGCTCCACTAATGATGTAGACAAAAAAGAGTCAGTAGCTCCTGAGTCAAAAAGGATCGAAATGGAAAAGTCTCCAATCGTACCTGCTGCCTCGATGACAGAAGCCTAGAAATCAGCCTGGCAGTTATCAACCGCTGCAAACATGTGGTGGGTTCTGCCCACGTCACCTACGGTCTGCTTAGATCCTCCTGATCGGGGCTGTCCCCCTGCAGTAAATCCCTGCGGGCACTCTCTAGCCAGATGCCCTGCCCCACCACATACATAACATGGTCCTCTAACCTGTAACTACCCTGACTGTGTTCTGCCCGATTGTTGTTGCCCAGTCCGTCCGGTGGATCCCTGTGAGCCTCTATAAGACTGCTGGGACCTCGCGGGTCCTGCCGATGAACCCTGCTGTCTCTGATCTCTGCGTGAACCCTGCTGCTGCCATCCACGGTTCTGTCCTCCCTGTCCCCTCTGTTGAAATTTGGATTTTTGCTGATGTTGCTGCTGCTGTGGAGGCCTAGGAGGTAATGACGAAGGATTATATCCTCCTCTCTGTGTTGTATTTTGAGGCCTTCGAAATTTTTGCTGTTGTTGGGGATTACGTTCCTGGTACTGTGGGTGTGAATTCTGCCCTCGTCCCTGAATTTCCTCTGATATAAGGGCCTTTTCAACAGCCTCGCTCATGGTCTGGGGATTTGCCATACGAACTGGTCCTGCTATCCCGTGATTTAGCCCTCTGATGAATTTGTGTATTAAGATTTTCTCATCATGGAGGTATTCCGCGTAACGAGAAAGCTCTATAAATCAGCTCTCATACTGAGTAACGGTGAGTCCCCTCTACTGTAAATCATGGAACTCATCGATCCTGCGCTGTCTATAATGTTCGGACAAATATCGCGCATTGAAACGTTCAATGAAGATGTCCCATGTGAGTGTATCCACGGATAGTCGGCGCTTGCACTCCTCTGTACACCACCAGGTAGCTGCTGCATCCCTAAGAAGATGGACTGCCACTCGCGCTTTTGTGTTTCTTCCATATGGTCGCAATGCGAAACACCTATCTAAGCTAATCAACCAAGCCTCGGCCGCAGCTCCCTCTGTAGCACCTGCGAAAGTGGGTGGGTTGAGCCTCAGTAGATCTCTGATGGGGTCCCCTCTGTCTCTAAGTCTCACAAGTGGCTCTTCCACACCATCCTCGTATAATCCATGCTGAACCTGTTCTGCCCCCTGGATCTCATCTCGTCTCAAAAGTCTCAGAGGACTCCTGCTCCGTGCTCGGGAGGCTGACCCTACCTCCTCTACTGTTGTGTCGGGAATCTCAACGAAGGGCTCCACACGTGGCACCTCTAGTGGATCAACGCGGGGCTCCATACGTGGCTCAATACGTGACTCGGCACGTGGCTCCTCTCGCGGATCAACACGAGGCTCTATACGTGGCTTAGGAATCACTGGCGGTAACCTGTCTAACATAGTCTATAGTGCCTGTAAGATCTGTGGACCTATATCCAATACTGGTGTCGCCTGTGGTTCTAATGGTGCTTGTGGTACAGGTGGTGCAGGTGGTGCTGCTGTAACTACGGGTGCCAATACTGGTGTCGCCTATGGTACTAATAGTGCTTGTGGTACAGGTGGTGCAGGTGGTGCTGCTGTAACTACGGGTGCCAGTCCCTCGGCTGAGGAATCGCTGTGCACCTCGACTGACGCTGTGTGGCATGATCGCGCTCGTCGAACACGTCGGGGAGGCATCCTACAAAACAAGGTAGAAACTAATTAGCCAAAGTTGTGGAATAATAACGTGCCCAAATACGCCCAGTGTTTAAAACTTGGCTCTGATACCAAATTGTCATGCCCACATTTTCCTTGTGGTCACAACACACATCACACGTGTCATAGCCACATCTGTTATGTGGTTATGACATGAGATATGAAAAAATTTTCTCACACTGTCCTAAAAAAAACCCCCTCGCATGCGTAAGCATGCTCGGCGGTGTTCTCTCATGGCGAAAACACTACAGTTTTCGGTGGGATATAAGTACAATTGCGTGCAACCAGACGCAAGCAGACCAACAAGAGGATCTCTACGATGCCGCTAACGTCATTGCAAGAGTGAGATTACCAAAGTTCCTAAATCTAAACCTCAGCAAATTCCGGCAGCATAACGCCTTACGGCGTTAGTGGGAATTACACAGCACTCATTTACGCACGTGGTTCGCTGATAGATTAACAACTTCCCACGACGCCTTGTTCCGACTAAACCGACTAGTGATCTCCCTATTTAGTCAATTTTCAGCAAGGCACGATTGTCTGTCTCCTCTCTTATTTCCTGAAACATACTCCTCCTATGACTTAGCATTCTCAACAAGGCGGTTTGTTTGCTCTCTCTTCCCTTTTCTCTGGGTCTTAATTTTGATTGTATTTTTATCGCGCTCACCTTAACTATTTCTGTGATAATTTAGTTTGTTTATATTTCGGTCTCTCTCTTTCATTTTCCTTTCTTCATATTGGGCATCAATCAGGGTTATCACTGTTTCTATTGTTAATATTAAACCTAACATCTGGATGATCCAGGTCACATAGGCTGGTTTACTACTTCGCTGGACTCGGTCTCCTAGTCTTCTCCGATCTAGGTTTCTTCTCTTGTATATCTTACTTAAACTTGTTCCTAAGCAAATTTTGGCTAGAGGGTCCATCAACTTAGTTCTCTTATCCCATGTGGGAATTGTCGCGCATTTTCTCCTCTGTGTTTTTCCAATGTTACTTTTTCTTCTTCTGACTCTCTTACAGGTTTACTTATATGGACGTTTACTACAGTTGAGATTAAAATGGCCTCACATGGACTTTCTGTGATGACTCCTTAAGTTTATTTCCAGTGACCTTTTAAACATGGTGACGTGTAATTTTTCCTCTTCATTTTCCCAGTTATTGAACCGCGTTGATAGTGAAACTTCTGAGAAACTCTTCCCGGGTAACACAGTATATTCCTTTATGCTCTCATTAAATTATAATTTTATTTTCTCTTATCTATAAATACTGTTGTTATTATTACTAATCAGTATTATTAATACTCTTATTGTAAATCATTTACCGTTGTTAATACATGTAGGAGGCTCTCCACTTTATAAAACCCTTACCATGGAAAAATAAATTCTTTGGTTGTTTTGTTCAACACTTAAGAAAACCTAACTGTGGAAATATCACAAAATCCCTGTTTAATTACGTTTGTACTCCACTTAAGACGAAAACATAATTCCCATATTTGAAACCCCCCTTTTTTTTGACTTAATTTTGCACATCCCCTTGTTATGAATGATAGAGAGGGCCTCATATAATGGCCCAAGACACCTCTTCTATGTATATATATACATATATATAAATATATATATGTAATTTATATACATATAGAACTATATAACTAAATATATCGTTATTTATTTACAATTCCCTTTCAAAACATTATATATATATATATATATATATATATATATATATTTATATATATTTATATATGACATATATTATGCCAACATATATATATATAGATATATATATTTTTTTGTTTTGTTATGTAAATGAACCATATATATCTATATATATATATATATGACATATATCATGCCAATATATATATATAGATATATATATATATTTTTGTTTTGAACCAATGCTTAGATGCTAGGGCTAAATAGCCCTAACACATTTTTTTTTTTTTAAACATTTTATGCTTGTTGTGACAGGGTAATGGCGGCAGGGGTTGGCCGCACAGAGGGTCGGAGGCCGCAAGGAACAGCGGCGGAGCAGAGTTTCCACCGCGGTGGGCAATACACAGTGGGTGGCCGCAGAACTGCGGCGGTGGTGAATGTGGAGTCTGCGGACTCCACCGCGGACTGTGGTAATAATAGGGGGTGTGGGGAGGGGCGGAGCCCCCACCCACACCCCACGTAGTGGGGTGTGGGTGGGGGCTCCGCCCCTCCCCACACCCAAACTGCGAACCGACGGGGTGGTGGGGGGATTAAACCCCTCCCACCACCACTTCAAATGTCATCTATTTACATGCTGTGTAGTGCGAAATACACAGCGCGAAATACACAGCGATTTAAATTTTATTCCATGTAACATCTCTGTCATTTTAATATAATTTTCCAGTGGTCATTTATATATGGAAATATATTTATATATATATATATATATATATATTAGCATGATATTACTCAATTTAACAACTCAAATATATATATATATATATATTTATATATATATATATATATATATATATATTTATATATATATGTATATATATATATATATATATATATATTTATATATATATATGTATATAAATAGACTTCAAATTGCTCAAATACAGCAATATATTCAATATCTCATAATTCTGTTTAATTAATTACCAACTATATTACATCTATCTATATATAAATATATATATATATATATTGATGTATGTATTTATATTTCATTTTTTTATCTTACCATGCAAATGTCTCCATTACAATCTATTTTCATAAATCACATAATTTTCTCAAATTGACAAACAGAAGTACATACATGATAGCTTTTCTCTAATCTTTTACAAATTAACTAAATCCACTAATTATGGAGAATAAACTTACACCTTTAAAACTGTCTTTTCCATTATAACAATGAACTACAAATCTAACCTTCAACTAGTTAAGCAATTCCAAACTTTCAATTACATAAACAAACTCAGATTAGATTGCAATTAAATAATGAACTCTTCCTTTCAATAATACTTGAAACACAAATAAAGTGCTATTTAACAAGGTTTACAAGCAACAAACTTGAAAATTTAAGCACATTCATATTACAGATTTTAAGCCATGGATACATACAACTAACTTCCCAGTTATGAACTTCCCTCTCCCAAACAATATACAACTGATAGCTTGTGACAACCAAGTAAAAGTCCATCAATAACAAAATCAGGGAGGTGATTTCCTTCACTCCCAGGGTAACAATAAATTACAACAATAACAAGAGAGGTGCTCTCTCTTCAACTCTCATGAAATGAACCTGGCCTAATTCTCATGACAAAGAAGAATAACTGTTTCTTCACAAATATAACTCCTCCCAAGCCAACCAGAAGCTCCAAGAGAAAACCTGCGTATCAAAGACAAACAAAGAAGAAAACACCACTCATCTAGCTCTCCTCCCTTCCGTAGACCCGCAAGTGGGTCACCCCCGAGCTAGGGAGACCATACTCACACCTGGGTAACTCAAACACTCCACTTCACAACAGTAACAACAACAATCCCAAAGCACACAAACACCCGTGGGTCATTTACACAACACGGAAACTCAACTACAGTGAGTTTCACAAGGGGCAGGAGAGTGGACACACTCGACTCCAGAGTGTCACCCTAACAGATAAGTTAACCAATATAATTTCTCTTGGTCTCAAACCAAGTTTGATCACAAATTTTGAAGAAATCTGTATATGACTCTCAAGTCAAAGATACAGTCACAAATACATGCCCTCAAGGCTTTCAACATCCCAAAAGATGGAAACAGGTATGCACCCGAGGAGGATCTCTCCTCCCCTACCCCAAACTTGATGAGCATTTCTCCAGAGTGGGAGAAGCTCTGTCAAACAACCTGACAACAAACCCCACAGAAAACAAATCTAAACACAAATTCACACATACACATTCAGCTATACGAAACAAAGGTAAAATTCAAACCAACCTTGCAAAGCCCTCCTGGAATGAAGCTGTTGCAGAGCCCACAGAGTTCTCTTCCAACCTTAGCCACCAACTCCCTCTCCCTTCTCTCTCCTGCAAGCTAACTTTTCTATTTTTGGTAAAACAGAATGAAAGTTTCCCCACAATTCAACTAACTTCCTCTCCTCTCAAAATTGGAAACAAATAACCCCATTTCTTTTCTAGTTTCGAGGAATGGGGAGGTGACACTTGTCACCTCCTCACCCTTCCCCAAAACCACTATTCTGTCCTGGTGGCTTATGTCACTCACCCATCCCTAGAGTACTCCTTATCCCTTTCCTCCTGTCATTTCTCTTTCGCATGGGAGAAATAAAAGGAGTTAAAGGAGTAAAAGACAGGTGACCCATGCCTCTTCTTCCCTCCTTCACATGGGTGGCCCCACAGCACATGGGGGAATCTCACTAATGGAGGGGGTGACTTCAAGTCAATCCTTCAATAATGGATGGGCTTGTAGTCATCTCTTACCTTGGGAATTGTAGAGGGGATGGGTTGGGTGTTGGTACAACCCATCATGTCCCCTCCATACCTCCAATTTTCGCCACTTAACTTCAGGGGGAAGTTAAGATGACTAGATGGAGGTTACTCAAGGGTTACCCATGCCAAATGGGCCCCTGGACCCATGGGGTATAACCTAGGGTCAACTTTAACCCATACAAAACACCCCTAGTCAAGGTAAAGCACAAGAAAAGGCCTCATAAATTTAAATAAAATAAGGAAATTCAAATTCAATCTCTTTACAACACAAATTATAAAATAATGTTACATGAGGGTAACCTAACCCACTCGACCATACGAAAGACCACATTACATCATTACATCAAACACAAAGAGATCTTGGTTCCTCGTGGAATCAGATCGGCTTAACAGGGAATAACAAATAACAAGGTGCGGAATGATCTCCGAAATCTATGGTTCGATTAGTAATTCCTGCACACTAAATTACAAGATCAGTAACCACATAAAATCATCATAGCCGAAGCAACTTAAAAAAAAATGCATTATCATAACATAGTACTAATTAACATAAATGAAATCATATTACAATTTTCCATCATCACCTAATTCATTTTTTTCTGAAATGTAAACTTATCCAAACATCACCCAATTAGTTTTTCCGAAATCATAATAAAGTTTAATAGTTTGACAATTCCGGGAACTGCTATCCCACAAACATAAAAAGTAACAATAACAGTCATGTAAATAGTCATAACAACAGAAGTAAAAAGGGCGGTCCTCACAAAGGATCAAAGTCCATAAGTGCTCCGGTAGAATGGACTTGAAACACTCCAAAAAGGGAAGATAAGAGATCTGAAGAAAAGAGACCAGCATCTAATCTTAGAAAAAGATCAAGGACCTCATCCATAACAAATGCCAAAACTGAAGAAAAGAAGAGAAAGAAAGTTTCATTTTGTGAAGAAAAAGTGGCAAGCGACATTGTTGCAAAAGCTTTGGAAAAATTACAAAGTGTACAAACCTCAGATCTACCCAAGTTTCTTCAAGGACCAATAAATCTAAATTCCCTCTCTCCAGAACATAAATTTGAATTAGTATCATTTGCCCAAGCAAAGGCATAGGAAGAATTGATGAAAACTCACATGCAAGACAATAAGCTCATTACAGCAATATCTGGTGTACTTGGAAAGTTGATGCCTGATTACCAGGAAGATATAGTGATATCATCTACAGATCAACTAAAAGGTATGATAAGATCAATCAATAATCATTTTGAATCCTTTAAAAAATTAGAAAAAACAAAGGTCAGAAAATAATTTGATGAGAAAAGATTGGTAGAGATAAAAACCATGTTGATCAATGATAAGATCTTTTTAGACCAAGGAATTAGAAGTATTCAAAGTGCCATTAAATAAGTTGGTGACATATACAAATTCTGTTTATCTCGGCCAAAAGTCACAAAGAAAACAACAGAGAAGATCAAGGATTTGGAGCAGAAACTATTGAACACGTCCAAGACATTTGATCCGGTAGCAGAATCAGTTAGCAACAAGAAAAGTCAAGTCATCAACATTCATAATGACTTGAGCAATCTAATAAGTGAGAGGAACCAAATCAGAACCAAAATGTGTCAACTAAGAGAACTAATTAGTCCTAAGTTAGACTCAATGTTTAATCTTGCAGCTGAAGCACAAACAACTTCACATAAATTGATACACCTTCTGATCCTCACCAGGTAGAAACCATAGTTTTCCTACTTAATGGTCACATTCAAATTTTGGATAATGCAAAGAAAAGATAGGATGGTGAGCTAGCCCAAATTAAGAACATTTTCAGTGACATCCTCCAGCTCATGTAAAATAAAGTTGAAGATTATACTTGTACATATGTGGCAAAGTACAGAAATTTTTTGCAGTTTTGAAAAGATTTGACTCTGGAATACCCACCTTTGTCATTGATGTGAAAGGGGGAGAGAAGATTGGTGAAAAATGAGAAAACATCTAAGGGGGAGAAGGAATATAGGAGGTATATAGAAAGGGGAACAGTCAAAAGTATTTTTCACTAAGTGTTGCCATCAATGTCAAAGTGGGAAATTGTTGGAAAGAGACACTGCTATGTTGAATAATTGAATGTTGTCATTGATGGAAACAAGAAAAGGAAAAAGGTTGGAACAGAGTTTTTGGTACGGTAAAGAAGACTTAGTCATATTGGCTAAGTATTGACAATATATAGGAGCAACGAAAGGAGAACAGTGTTTGGACTGGTATTATTTTGCAGTTGAAGATCAAGTTTTTTGGTTCTAATATGATGTTTCTAACTCTAAGACGATCTTATATCCAAGGTTTCAGCAGTTGACTAGTTCCAAAAGTATATCGTCAAATGATCTAAGTCTGGTAGAGTAAAATATAGTGCTACTCAGAGCAGAACACTCAGTTGTTTTGGTCCGCATTCCTCTGATGTTGCATATCCTGATGTGTAGTTTTGAGGCATTGTAAATAACTATATGAAGTGTCTAAATCTAGGGTTGTGAGATCTAAAGTCCTCCAGAAAGATAGTTGCAAGCTGATGAGTATCATTATAGTGTTTGACAGAGTCTGACTGTGACTGAGTCTAGGTTTTAATGGTCTGCATCTTTTCACAAGTTGATATCATGCTTTGAGATTCTAAAGGTATGTCAAGTGGTTAGTAATGCACATTGGATATGAATTGTGAGGTCCCATTTGCTCCGCAATGTGAGTTGTGATGAGATAGATGAAATTGTCAAGTATGTTCTTAAAGAATAGGCCGACTGGTATGTTAGATCCTTATGCGGAGAAGATATAGCACGTAGATAATCAATCTAAGTGTTCATAAGATTGAGGCTGACCTATGTGAAGACTTGTACCCATTTCTTTGAATCTGCATTGTAGATTGTTCACAAGATCAAGCTGACAGAGTACAACTATTTGTTTACATGTTTCATATTTTGGTTGCCGACCTGATCATGAGAAAGATTTAGTTGCGGATATAAATAGAGGATGGTTTTTGAGTGTAGAAATGTGAATGAGGAATGTGATGAATGTGACCATGAAAATAGCAGAGCAAAGATAGAAGATCAGCAAAGATGAAGACTCAAGATACAATATTCAGTTTCTAAGTAACTGCACCCTAGCATGCTGATAGATGCTTTTGTAGTATTCATATTTATTCACTTGTAATTGGTATTAAAGGTAGTGAGCCTAGCAGTTAGTGATAGGGAGGACTCTAAGACTGCTTGCTCTACATCCTGTAGGTGTACAAGACTGTTTGACAACTCTAGCCTCCCTACCAATTCAAAGTGCTAACAGACATCTTCTGCACAAAAATGTCAGTTAAATTCCTCAACTCTTTGCAGAGATGGAAGACTCTCTTTCTCTACTTGGTGTGGGACACATACCTTGTCCTCACTGCTTCCCAAATGCTGCCTCAATGGCACATAGCTTTTCTGAGCCCATTGTCCACCCTTCTCTCTCTATTCAAGGGTCTGGACTGCTTGGTGCTCACTTTCTTTCTCTCTATTTCCCACCCCTACAAGTCTATTTTTCCTACTTGTTTATCTAGCCGGACTCCTTACTGAGCTCGCCTAGAACAAGCATGCATTGCCTCTAGTTGACAATCTGACCACCCCGCAAAAGAAGAACAAACAAAAGGCATGGCTCTGCTTGATGACCTCCATACTGTATAGAGGAACTCGAGGAACATCAATGCAGAGTCATGGTTTGCAAACGAGAACAAAATTTGTAGAAAAAGAAATGACTAAATCTACTTCAGAATAAAACTAAAAACAGAAAAGAAATACACAGATTGATCGAACTGCTGAATTTGATTTTTATTCAAAAACTCTTCATACATCAAAAAAAATGCTTCACACATCAAAAATCCCTTCTTTGATTCTTCTACTGAACTCTCTATAGAAAGAATGTTACATCTTAAATATTTGCTCATGTCCATTACAGGACGGTTCAGTTTCTAGGCTTGTTCGTTTTCTAACTGTCAGTTTAGTTCTGTGCTATCGGCAAGATAAAATTAAGTGTCTCACCGAAACATGCATATGCTTTCCTATCAGCAAGACTTCTCTTTATCAGCCTGCCCAAAATCTCTTTCGCCAATATATCATCTCACCCCGATGACCTTTGTATCCCGTAGACTCCTATCAGCCAGAGCTACCACCGTCAGCACAATTTTCTTTTCACTCACCGATCTTAATTCTTACACCGATGCACACACTTGATTTGTTGACCATCGGTAAGACTTAGTCTATCGACCGGGCGCTCTTCAGGTCATTCTGATACTTTACCTTATGCCGATGTTCTTTCTATCGGCGTAACTTTTCCTTTATCACCCCGATACATACTCCTTTCGCTGAACCATTGAACCTCAACAGCGAGGTTCAATCGCAAGGTTCAACAGTGAGGTTCAACCTCCAACAAAAATGACCAGCAATTTCAACTCCACCATTCAATATGAATGAACCCGTTGAACCATTGAACTTCAATAGTGAGGTTCAATCGCAAGGTTCAACCGCGGGGTTCAACGAAGAGGTTCGATGGCAAGGTTCAACCGCAGGTTCAACGAAGAGGTTCGACGGCAAGGTTCAACCGCGGGGTTCAATGAAGAGGTTCGACGACGTGGTTCAACCGATCAAGAAAGTGATCAACGATTCCAATGAACCCTTTGAACCTTGGTGTGAGGTTCAAATGCGGGATTCAACGAAGAGGTTCAACAGTGCGGTTCAACCGTTGAACAAATGTCGAACACCTTCAACATACGTTCATTAACTTGAATTTTCACTTGGCTCAAAGGCCGATCAAAAACAAAATGCTTCTTCCACCAATGCATTTATAGAAAACTTGAAGAAAACTTGAAAAACTCCAAAGACAAAATCACATGCTGCAAACTCAAAATTGACAAACCAAAAAAAACTATGTACAACTGCATTGAGCCTTGGTGCTCCTGCACCATACTCCCCCTGTGCGGAAAGAAGCTAGGTCACCTCCGGTGACAATGAGGCAAAATCAATGCCCCTCTTTTTGAACTCTGACTCTGCAACCCAGGTAGCTTCTGCTTCAGGCAACTACTTCCACTTGACCAAATGCTCCATGTAGACACCATGTCTGGTTTGCTTCTGTACTCTTGAATCCAGTATTCTTTCTGCCTATAGTTTGGGTTGTAATGGCAAAGTCACATCTATTACTGTCTGTTCCTTCTCTGAAATGGATCCATTTGCTGCTGACTGAGGACCCCTATATTGCACTAGGTCTTGGACATTAAACACTGGTGAGATTGCCAAATCTTCTGGCAATTCAATTCTGTAGGCATTATTCCCATACTTGTTCAGGATTTGGCAAGGACCAATTCTCCTCTTCTGCAGTTTGGTTGGCATTCCTTTCTGCAGTCTGGCTTTGTTCAAGTGCACCATAACTAGATCACCAACCTCAAACTGAATATCCCTTCTGTGGGCATCTACTCTGTCCTTGATCTTCTATGTGTTCTCTGTCAAAGTCTTCTTCACCTGCTCATGCACTTCTTTCATGGATTGTGCAAAATCCTCTGCATGTCCACTTCTGTTCTCCATGTTTCCCATATTCCTGAGCTCACATACACCTCTGGGATGCATTCCATAGACTATTTCGAATGGACTCTTACCAGTAGTCCTATTCACACTGTCATTATAGGCAAATTCTGCCTGATGAATGACAAGATCCCAACTCTGTCCATATTCTTTGGTTATACACCTTAATAGGTTGCCCAATGTCCTGTTTACCACCTCTGTCTGACCATCTGTCTGTGGGTGATATGCTGAACTAAATGACAAATTTGTTCCCAATCTCTGCCACAATGTTTTCCAGAAATGCCCCATGAATTTAGCATCTCTGTCAGACACAATACTTGCTGGTAGTCCATGAATTCTGATCACTTCTCTGAAAAATAAGTGTGCTATATGACTGGCATCACGTGTCACTTTACAGGGAATGAAATGACTCATCTTGCTAAACCTATCCACAACTACATATATGCTATCATAACCAGTCTTAGTCTTAGGTAAGCCAACTACAAAATCCATACTTACACATTCCCATGGCCTGGAAGGAATGGGTAAGGGTTGGTATAGTCTTGCATTTGAAATGGTTCCCTTGGCCTTCTGACATACGATACACTGCTCTACATACCTTCTGATGTCTCTGTGCATCCTTGGCCAATAATAGAACCTTTGGACTAGCTCCAGTGTTTTGTTCAGACCAAAATGGCCACTCAGACTACCATTGTGCTTCTCCTGTATGAGATTTTCTCTCATAGATCCTCTTGGCACACATAATTGCCCACCTTTGAATAGCA
The DNA here is from genome assembly GCA_027924645.1 of Cunninghamia lanceolata. Taxonomy (NCBI): domain Eukaryota; kingdom Viridiplantae; phylum Streptophyta; class Pinopsida; order Cupressales; family Cupressaceae; genus Cunninghamia; species Cunninghamia lanceolata. The sequence continues at coordinate 16,140,440 of BSBN01000726.1, read as the reverse complement.
ATCCCTACTGTAAGGTGAAATCTGCAAATTCACTGTGAAAGTGATTCTCAAAATCTTGACATACCTTGTATGCCTCAGCAAAATCTTCATCATCTCTATAGAGATCCTTAAAGTCTTCAACTCCAATGCTTTTCAATTGCACTTCCTGCACTGTGAGCAATCTTCTGCTCAAAGCATCTGCAACTCTATTCAGCTGCCCCTTCTTATGCTTAATTGTAAAGGTATAAGATTGCAGGTACTCCATCCATTTAATATGCCTGCTGCTTAACTTATCCTGTGAGTTTAGAAAACTCAGAGCTTGGTTATCTATGTAGACAACAAATTCTTTAGGTAGGAGATAATGTCTCCACTTCCTCAATGCTTGGACTAGAGCATACAACTCTAAGTCATACGAAGAGTACTTACTCTTTGCTTCATTCGGCCTCTCATTGAAAAAGGCTACAGGTCTATGCTCCTACAGCTATGTTACTGGCATCACATTCAATAGTAAATAGCTTATCAAAATTAGTTAACAACAAAACAGGTTGTGTTGCTACCTCTTTCTTCAACCTTTCAAAACTTCCATCTGCAGCTAGTGTCCATCTAAATTTTGCTTTCATTCCACCCTTAATTGTATCCAACATGGGTGCACATATTCCACTGAAATTTCTGATAAACTTTCTGTAAAACTGGGCTAAGCCATGAAAACTTCTCACCTTTGTGGCTGCTCTGGGAGTAGGCCAGCTCAAGATTGCCTCTACCTTGGACTTGTCCATCTTCAACTCTCCCTGGGACACCACAAAACCAAGGTATACCAATTCCTGCTTCATGAATTCACACTTCTCCAGATTGATGGTTAGTTGTTCATCATGTAATTTTTGCAAAATAGTATTTACATGTTCTAGATGTTCTTCCTTGGTCTGACTAAAAATTAGAATATTACCTAGAAAAACAGCTATGAATTTACCAATATAATCCTTTAGGACTTCATTCATGAGTCTCATAAAGGTGTTGGGTGCATTTGATAGACCAAATGGCATAACAAGCCATTCATACAGTCCTTCTGTGGTCTTGAAGGCTGTCTTCCACTCGTCTCCTTCCTTGATTCTTATTTGGTGGTAACCACTCTTCAGGTCTATCTTGGTGAAATACTTTGCTTTTCCAATACAGTCCATGAGATCTTCAATTCTGGGAATTGGGAATCTATACCTTATAGTTATCTTGTTTATGGCTCTGGCATCTGTGCACAATCTCCATGATCCTCCTTTCTTGGGTGCCAACACTGTGGGCACTGCACAAGGACTAATACTCTTCCTGATCAATAACTTGATCTAGCAACTCCTACACTTGCCTGGAAATCTCTTTGTGCTGATCTGGAGTCATCTTGTAAGGTGCCTTGTTTGGCAAAGATGCCCTTGGAATCAGGTCTATCTGATGGCTTATTTCTCTCTATGGAGGCAATGTGGTTGGTGTACCATCACTGATTATGCCTTTATACTTCTCCAGTATAGGCTGCACTTCTTTGGGAATCTCTGTCTTCTTATCCTGCTGTCCTTCTTTTGGTTTCACTATGATGGCATAACCAATACCATCCTCCTTAAGAGTACTTAGAAACTCTTTTCCACTCACAACCAAGATATTAGGACTCTTTGTCTGAACTGCATCTTCATCCTCCAATGACTGAATCTTATAGGTGACACCATCTTTCTGAAAAGAATAGGCATTCTTCTCACCATCATGTACTACTTTTCAGTCATACTGCCATGGTCTGCCCAATAAGAGATGGCATGCATCCATGGGTAGTATATCACATAATACCTTATCCTTATAGCCACCTATACTAAACCCTACCCAACTTTGTTCATTCACTACCACATGTTGACCCTTATTCAACCATGTGACTCTATATGGGTTTGCATGAGTAATTCTTTTCAAATTCAATTTTCTAACTGCATCATCAGAAATAATATTATCAATAGATCCTGAGTCTATGATAATTTTACATACCTTATTCAAAATCTTACACTTGATTCTGAATAGTGCTCTCCTCTGGCTTGGTTCAGACTTTACTGGTTCCTTCATCAAGGTTCTCTTTATCATCAGGTTCTCTCCATCTTCTGAGTTTAGATTGACCTCAGGTGACTGGCTGCTGGATGCATTATCTTGGACATAGTGATTTCTCTTATCACCTCCTTGAGAAGAGGATGTGGCCTTTTCTGGGCACCTATACGCTGGATGACCTAGATTACCACAGTTGTAAGACTTCATGTTGGTGAAATAGGATCCTCTGCTTGATCCTCCTGACCTTCCTCTGTTAGATCCTCTCCCTCTGTGGTTTCCTCTACCACTCGACTCCCCACTCTGCTCTGTGAGTTTTGATTCTGCTTGGGATCTAGTGTCAGCATTTCTTCCACCAAAACCTCCTCTGTGTCCTCTGTTATCTCTGCCTCTTCCTCTTCCTCTGCTATTTGAGTCTTGTTTCCTCTTGTTCTTTTCCTCCACCTTCAGTGCTAGCTGATAGCATTTGTGCACTGTTGTAGGACACAACAAACTGATTTCTTCTTGTATATTCCACTTCAGACCGTTAAGGTACCTTGCTACGTTTATGCTTTCATCCTCCATTACTTTGGACCTTAAGCATAGCTTTTGGAATTCTTCAGTGTATGCATTGACATCTAATTCCTTTTGTCTCAGATTCTGTCTCTTCTTGTGCAGCTGTATTTCATAATCTTCTGGCATATATGCTTCTTTGATTTTAGCTACCATTCCCTTCCAAGTAGCTATGGGCTTCTTATCTTCTTTTGCTCTTTTAGTCTGCACAAATTTCCACCAGGTTAAGGCAGCTCCCCTGAGTCTGGATTTGGCCACCTTTACTTTCTGTGCCTCGCTTACACCATCACATTCAAAGTGATTTTCAAGTCCTATCCACTCTATGACCAAATCTGGGTCCATTTTCCCACTGAAAAGTGGTACTCCTTCCAATGTTTTACCACTCATTGCTTTCAAAGCTTTCAAGAATGGTTCTTCTTCCAACTTAGGATCAGGTGTGGGCTCTTCATCTTCTATAGACACACCTTTCCCCTTATCCTCAAAATATTTAACTCTCTGGCTGACTTCTTCAGTCTTTTGCAACATTACACCTAGCTTACTCTCCATTTCTGCTAGTTTTTCTTGTAGGAGTCTATTCTCCTCTTCTTGATCCTTAACCTTCTTTGCTAACTCTGCATTAGTCACCATTTTCTTGGATGAACCTACAAACTCACTTGAACTCGGTGATGACATACAACTCTTCTATTCCTATCTAGGAATAACCCAAATCTTATCACTCTGATACCAATTTGATAGGGAGGACTCTAAGAATGCCTGCTCTGCATCCTGTAGGTGTACAAGACTGTTTGACAACTCTAGCCTCCCTACCAATTCAAAGTGCTAACAGACATCTTCTACACAAAAATGTCAATTAAATTCCTCAACTCTTTGCAGAGATGGAAGACTCTCTTTCTCTACTTGGTGTGGGACACATACCTTGTCCTCACTGCTTCCCAGATGCTGCCTCAATGTCACATAGCTTTTCTGACCCTGTTGTCCACCCTTCTCTCTCTACTCAAGGGTCTGGACTGCTTGGTGCTCACTTTCTTTCTCTCTATTTCCCACCCCTGCAAGTCTATTTTTCCTACTTGTTTATCTAGCCGGACTCCTTACTGAGCTCGCCTAGAACAAGCATGCATTGCCTCTAGTCGACAATCTAACCACCCCACAAAAGAAGAACAAATAAAAGGCATGGCTCTACTTGATGACCTCCATACTGTACAGAGGAACTTGAGGAACATCAATGCAAAGTCATGGTTTGAAAACGAGAACAAAATTTGTAGAAAAAGAAATGACTAAATCTACTTCAGAATAAAACAACTGAAAACAGAAAAGAAATACACAGATTGATCGAACTGTTGAATTTGATTTTTATTCAAAAACTCTTCTTACATAAAAAAAATGCTTCACACATCAAAAATCCCTTCTTTGATTCTTCTACTGAACTCTCTACAGAAATAATGTTACATCTTAAATATTAGCTCATGTCCGTTACAAGACAGTTCAGTTTCTAGGCCTGTTCGTTTTCTAACTGTCAGTTCAGTTCTGTGCTATCGGCAAGATAAAATTAAGTGTCTCACCAAAACATGCATATGCTTTCCTATTGGCAAGACTTCTCTTTATCAGCCTGCCCAAAATCTCTTCCGCTGATATATCATCTCACCCCGATGACCTTTGTATCCCGTAGACTCCTATCGGCTAGAGCTACCACCGTCGGCACAATTTTCTTTTCACTCACCGATCTTAATTCTTACACCGATGCACACACTTGATCTGTTGACCATCGGTAAGACTTAGTCTATCAACCGGGCACTCTTCAGGTCATTCCAATACTTTACCTTATGCCGATGTTCTTTCTATCGACGTAACTTTTCCTTTGTCACCTCGATACATACTCCTTTCGCTGAACCATTGAACCTCAACAGCGAGGTTCAATCGCAAGGTTCAACAGTGAGGTTCAACCTCCAACAAAAATGACCGGCGATTTCAACTCCACCATTCAATATGAATGAACCCGTTGAACCATTGAACTTCAACAGCGAGGTTCAACCGCGGGGTTCAATGAAGAGGTTCGACGACAAGGTTCAACCGCGGGTTCAACGAAGAGGTTCGACATCAAGGTTCAACCGCGGGGTTCAACGAAGAGGTTTGATGGCGCGGTTCAACCGATCAACAAAGTGATCAATGATTCCAATGAACCCTTTGAACCTTGGCGTGAGGTTCAACTACGGGATTCAACGAAGAGGTTCAACGGCGCGGTTCAACTGTTGAACAAATGCCGAACACCTTCAACATACATTCATTAACTTGAATTTTCACTTGGCTCAAAGGCCAATCAAAAACAAAATGCTTCTTCCGCCAATGCATTTACAGAAAACTCGAAGAAAACTTGAAAAACTCCAAAGACAAAATCACATGCTGCAAACTCAAAATTGACAAACTAAAAAAAACTATGTACGGCTGCATTGAGCCTTGGTGCTCCTACACCAGTTAGAAACCATTAGGGCTTAACAACCCTCATTGTAATCTTTCTAGATCTCGGGTTGAGGCAATGAGCCTGCTAGACCTAGTTGTACTTCATGACAGTGAGCCAGCATGTTCTAGGCATGTGGAGTGACCAAGCCTAAACATCACTTTTGTAAAAGATTATAGTATATATTGAGAGCTAATCCTCTCTGTGGTTTTTCCCCACCTTGGGGTTTTCCACATAAAAGTCTTGGTGTCCATGTGTTATGTCTTTGTGGTTTCTATTCATTTGCATATTATGCTTTTGTTTAATTAATTTTGGAAAATTGTTAAAAGTGAAAGTGCATGAAAGGTTTTATGGAACACTGATTCAACCTCCCCTCTCAATGTTCCTAATATTCAACACAACCACCCATAGCTAAAGTGACTAAGAAAGCAGCCATCCCCCCTCCAGCATCCCTAACCCAGTTTAATGAGAGAAAATTATTGGCAGAGGGAACTATTCAAGACATCTCATCTTGGCTTTACAAAGAGAGAGAGAACTAGTCACCATACCAGTTAAACAATATGGCAATGGCCTAAGAATTGTCAAAAACATGGGCTATAAAGGCAAAGGTGGCCTTGGGAAAGATAATCAAGTTGAAATAGAATCCATTGTTGTGAAAAAGAAGCTAGACAAGAAGGGGTTGGGATATAGTCAGAAGGTACCACGCGCCTTGGACGTCGAGTGTATTCTCAACAAGGTGGCACAAACTTCTCTCGTAGATTCGACGTCTTAAGAGGATATCATCGATAACTCCTACCTCCATATGACTAACCTATTTACTAAATCCTCCATATTCATGCTATCATCTGCATCCTTCACATCAACCACCAACACCTAGATGGTAACACTTGTCTACCCTGAACTTATCAATTGGGACCAACAAGGATCCCTAGTTCTAGATGTTTTTCAAAATGATGAAACTCTTACAGAATTCATGGGACTCTGGGATGGTATCCTTCTTGGTAATCACAAAGCTAGTTTTGTAATGGAACTAGATCAAACTGCTTATTTTGGTGAGAATGCCAAATCCTCCAGTCTTAAAAATAAAAACAAAGAAAGATCTCTAGGTGAAAACCACACTGTGGCACCTCCTGATCAGAAAATAGTCAAAATAGAAGATGTATCTGAAGGTGAAAACCCAATTGTGGCACCTAAGGATGGAGGATTTGAACTTCCCTTACCATCTAAGTATCAATAGAAATTAGCTCTCCTAGTGGAAGATCCTACAGAGATAAATCTAAGTATAGAGTAAAATCCTAAGACAACATTCCTTGCAACATCACTATCAGAACAAGAGCACAAGAATCTTACCAACTTCTTCTTATAGCGAACCATAAACTTTGCATGGACCTATGCTGATATGCCAGGGTTAGACCCTATGCTAGTAGTTCACTATCTCATAGTTGATCCAAAAGCTAAACAAGTCAAGCAAAAACTAAGAAAGATGCATCCACAGATCACTCTCTTGGTGAAAGTTGAAATACAGAAGTTGTTAGATGCAAAGTTTATCAAGCCTATTGATTATCTAGAATGGGTCTCAAAAATTGTACCTATGGCTAAACCAAATGGGGGCATCTGCATGTGTTCCGACTTTAGAGATCTCAACAAAGCATGTCCCAAAGATGAATTTCCATTGCCTAATATTTATCTCATTGTGGACCTGACCGCTGGTCATGAAATGCTTTCTCTAATGGATGGATTTTCTAGCTACAATCAGATAATGATAGCGGAAGAAGATGAACTTAAAACTTCTTTTACTTGTCCTTTGGGTACCTATTGTTGGTGCATCATGCCATTTGGTCTTAAAAACGTAGGTGCAACCTATCAAAGAGCAATGACAGTGATATTCCATGATCTATTTCATCACATCATGGAGGACTATCTGGATGATATAATAGCAAAGTCTTCTATGGCAGATCACATATAGGTTCTAGGACAAATCTTTGACAGACTCAGAAATATCAAGTAAGACTCAATCCAAAGAAGTGTGTCTTCGAGGTAACCTCAGGAAAACTATTGGGATACATTGTATCTTGCAGAGGCATTGAAGTAGATCCAAAGAAAGTCAAGGCTATAGTAGAGATGCCTCCATCAAAGAATCTAAAAGCATTAAGGAGCCTTCAAGGAAGGTTACAATCCATTAGGCAGTTTATCTCACAGCTAGCGGATAAATGTCAACCATTTCAACACTTTCTCTAAAAGGATGTCTCATTTTGATGGGATGATAAGTGTCAAGTAGCATTTGATCATCTCAATGAATATCTAGCTACATCTCCTGTCTTGGTACCACAAGTAGCTGATAGGCCTTTGATCTTATACATCTCAACTTCAACCACAGCCCTAGGGGCTCTTCTAGCACAGCATGATGAGTCAGGAAAAGAGCATGCAATCTATTATATCAGTCAAATCTTGGTGGGTTATGAACTCAATTATTCATCTATGGAAAGAGCTTGTTTAGCCTTAGTGTTCACTTCCTGAAAGTTGTGGCAATACATGGTAAACCAACACACAAATCTAATAGCCAAAAATGATCCATTAAAGTATCTCTTAGCAAAAGCAGCTCTCACAAGTAGACTAGCTAAATGGGTCATGATCCTTAGTGAGTTTGACATTGAATATGTGTATCGTAAAGCAATCAAGGGGCAAGCCCTATCAGATCAAGTAGCAGAAGCACCCAAGATAGATGTACATCCTATGGTATCTAACTTTCCAGATGAGAATCTATTCACTCTTTCTACCTCAATAATGTGGAAGTTGTATTTTGATGGTTCCTACACACAGCATGGTTCAGGGGCTGACATCTTATTTATCATGCCTCAAAATGACTATATCCCAAAATCGTATCGGCTTGCATTTCCATGCACTAACAACATAGCCGAGTATGAAGCACTCCTCATAGGTCTCAATATAGCAGTTCAATGGGACATCAAAAAACTATAGGTATATGGAGACTCACAACTAGTCATTCGACAAGTCATAGATGAGTATCAAACAAAAGATGAAAAGCTAGTCCCTTACAAGCAACTAGTGGATGCCTACAAACCACACTTTTCTAGCATCACTTTTGAGCAAATTCCAAGAGAGCATAACAAAGCTACAGATTCTATGGCTTCTATGGGGTCACTTATAGACATGCCTGCAAACACACAGAAATATGAATTCTTGATCGAGCAATTGTTGATACCAGCCGTTGATGTTCCAACTATTGAAATCATCTGCGAACTTGATGGTCCCAATTCCCCATGGTACGAAGATATCTATGAATACCTTAAACAAGGTACCTTTCCCTTTGAGCTATTTACAACCTAATACAAAACCTTTATCCGTCGATCCTCCTATTACACCATTCTGGGTGATACACTATATCACCTCAGTCTCGATGGTATCCTCTTACGATGTCTTAACGTGAAAGAATCCGATGCCACCTTATGAGACATACATGAAGGTGTCTATGGCAAACATTCTACCGGTCCTAACCTCACTAAGAAGATACTCCGAACAGGGTATTATTGGCCTACAATAGAACAAGATGCTTTGCAGTTTGCTAAGAAGTGTCTACAATGTCAGTATCATGGAGATTTGATTCACACACTAGCTCATGAACTACAACATGTGACAACTACATGGCCTTTTTCACAATGGGGTCTTGACCTCGTAGGAAAAATCCACCCATCATCATCCAATGGCCATAAATTTATCATTACTACCACTAAGTACTTTACGAAGTGGATCAAAGCCATTCCCATGACTTATATCACCGGCAAGAAAATAGCCAAGTTTATCCTTAACTACCTCATTTGTCAGTATGGTATCCCCCAAGCCATTGTCACTGATAATGGAAGACCATTCAAGAATCAAGATGTTCGTTGCTTGTGCACCCAATATAATATCCAACATTGCTTTTCCACACCCTACTATCCACAGAGTAATGGCCAGGCTGAGGCTTCCAACAAAACCATTTTGAAAATCCTCAAGAAAACAGTCAATGAATATGGTCGTGATTGGAACCTACAACTAAATCCTACCCTATGGGCCTATCACACTAGTATTAGAACACCAACTTGTGCAACACTCTGTGCCTTGGTCTATGGCTCTAAAGCCATCCTACCTATAGAGGTCGAGATCCCATCCCTCAGAGTATCCATGTAGCACCTGATTGATGGAGAGGAGTATCACACTTCTAGGTTAGCTGAGCTAGAACTACTAGATAAGAGGCGCCTTGCCACGCTTAATCATCTACATGTATATCAAAACTGCCTTCAGTGTAACTATAACAAGAAGATCAAGGAAAGACGGTTTCAAGTTGGTGATCTTGTCTTAAAGAAAAATTAGAGAAATCAAGAAGATCGAGAAAAGAATGGAAAATTTGAGCCTAATTGGTTAGGATCCTTTGTTATCATAGTAGCATATGGGTCAGAAGCATATACTTTAGCAACACCTAAAGGCATTCCTCTAGATGAACCACTCAATAGTGTTCATCTCAAGAAGTTCTTTACCTAATCCTTAGAGTATACATGTCAAAAAAAAAACATATAATCTGTCCTCTGGTGAAAACCTAGTAAATAGGTGCCTTGGATAAGTACCATAGTGAAAACTTGGCAAACAGACGCTATGTGTAGAGTCAGCATCCATCATCTATCGAGTCCTTTTCATTTCATGTCCTCTTCATAATAAACTTCATCCATCCATCCATAATAAAACCATTGACCTTGTTTGCATTTCCATCTCCCTATCTAGAATAGCTTGGAAATTTGTCAATGTCCATCATCATTATCCTATGTCAGTTATCACTTATCCCATGTCATTGTCAGCTTTCCCATTTCAAGTTATCCATGTCTTGTCACTATCCTATGTCAAGTTATTCCTATCAAATCATCAACTTATCCTATGTCAAGCTATCTGTTGGTTTTTCTTCTGAATCAGCATTAGGGTTTGCCACTTCTAATGCACGGGCAGATTCAGCCAACTAATACAGGAGGTTGCGTGAGCTCCTCCCCTTCACTTCTGGTTCTGCCGCACCAAGGGGGGTATCCCTATAACTCAAGATGTAACCTTGACTAGCTCAAAGGTAGAAAGATCTAACTTGACAACAACAGGCAGAATACTCTCATGTATGGACCAAGATCTGTATGATTGATCACAAGGCTGGCAACATTCTTGGACATGATGTCTGGTTGGGTATGAGAGCATGCAGGGGGTTCCTAATCCTACTCCTACAACTAACAGGTGGAAGGATGAAGTGGTTTGAAATGGATTTTGGATGCAAAGCTGGACATGGTGTATAACCTCAACACAGAGCTAGATTGGTGCCTATCCAGGGCTTGGAGTCGGTAGACATACACCTGTGAATGATCAGCATGAATAGCTAAAACTGGATTTCAGGGGGATACACATGATATCTGCCTTACAGATATCTCCCAATAAAGAGTGTTAAGCTGTCTATACTTATGGCATCCCTATTGCAGTAAGGAAAATACATACAAAACTGGAGACAGAATCAGCATAACACATGCAAACACAGCATTATTCATATAAGATTAACCATGAAATCAGTGGATTCATGCCAAATCGTACAACAAGAGATACATAAACTCACAAGTTTTGCTGCACAGAGCAACCAAAACTAGTTGTATCTTATTACAGAGCCAAAATGTCCAGTTTTCAACAACCTTGAAATGAATAACACAACCTGCTTATAACAGCCAGGTAGGTGCTCAGCAATTAATTACATGGTTGACCAAAATCCCGCCAGATACACAGTATCAGAAAAATGGCGCTCAAACATTACCAGATTGGCGCCCAAACATGAATGCAGCAGGTAGGGGAGGAGACAGGAAGATTTCTCGAGCCCAGCGCCACTGTCCGCTGATGTACACCTTCAATCGGGTACCAGATCCGCCCACGCCATCGCCCATACCTCTGCAACAATCGCCATTGATGGCGCACCAACCCGCGGCCTCGGGAAGAACATCAATTCTGCATCGCAACCATTTCCCGCCGAGAATCATCATCATGATATTTCGAATATGCAGGATATCAATTATCCCACATGCACCCCGCAGCAACCTCTTTAACACTTTATATACTAGGTCGCGAGCATATATGATGTCGGTGCCTTTGCTCCTGACGACACTAGTATAAGACTTCATCATCATCCTTCAGCATCATGATATCCTGTCGCTTGAAATATCACCCTGACGTCAGCATCATATCGCAATATAACCTGCATGATAAACGCCTTCATCAGCACAACCTGATCCATCGAAGGAAGATCCTCCTGCTGAGCCTATACCAAAAGTCTGGCCGATGAACATCCTGATGACGTCATCATCATGTTTGCAAATATCGGGAGATCTCCACAAGATGATCAGTGTTAGAAATATGACCCCCCCCGGACCTTGATGACGTCATCATCATATGTCGGCATCAGGATGATATTCGGAAGATAACCGGATATTTGGAAATATCATCCTGATGCACAAATATCATGCTACACTGTAGCTCCACTGTCTTGATACCAACATCATCAGGATGACAAAAACAACGAACATGAAGTGATACAACATCATCAGGATGATATTGACTAAGATCATCCTGACGCTCAAATATGATGACCCCGGTGAATATCGGGTCATACTTAGAACTCTTCAACAACATCATCAGGATGATCATAACCAAGATCACCCGATGATAAAAATATCACCCCGGCGAAATATCATGCAGGCAGAAAATATGATGACCCTCGCAAGCAACACAGTGATAACCGGAAATATGATCATGATGATGAAGACGACCCTGATACTTGAAAAATCACCCCCGCAAGCAAATCAGGGCACACTGTAGCTCATCAGCAGGATCGGGATGATATCAAAACATCACCCGATATTGAAACATGATGATCCTGATGAGAAACCGGTCAACAGAGAACATGATGATGCCGACCACCATCGAAGAAAACATGATGATGATGACCTCCTCCTTGAAGAAAATATGATGATGCAGCTAAAAAATGCTGAGGAGGTCCAACACTTAGAACATCTTTTGGATATTTAGGGAAGGTGCCTGCATGAAAATTGCCCAGAAACTGACAGTGAAATCAGGCACCAACAGTGGCTCTGTCTGGGGACGTGCAGGTGCAAGACTGCAGCGAGAACCCCAGATCTCTGGGATGCAGACTAGTCCCTTATCCATTGGGCACAGAGTCAAATACTGCACTGACCTGCATCACCAAACACACTTGATGGCCTAAGGCCACCAAGAAAAGAAAAACCTGTATCTCCCTTTGTCAAACACTTTGTTTTCATCTGCATACACTGGGTCAAGCTTGGAGATACTACAGAGATCCACCCACAAACAAATCTTGTCATCCGCATATTCAACCCTCTGATTTGGCTTGTCATTGTTACCCTTATGCAGACAACCATCGGCATCATGTGCCATGTGGGTGTAGAATTTATCAAGCAATGCATACTCAAATGATATAGAACACAGGTTATCATCTGTATCATCATCATGCATTGCAACATGATCTCCTAGCTGGACTGAAAACTGAAAACACTCAAAGTCCACCACACAACTAGGAAAATCAGGGCTCATTGTATTATGTGCTGGCACATCAAAAGAAAAGCTTTCAAAATCACAATTGTGCACATCATGTACACAACAATCAGCAGCACCAGGCTGGAAAAGATCAGGCTCTGGCATCTTTTTCAAATTAGGCACATTTTCAGAGTCACTTACCTGATGTATGTTGTTTCCTCTTTCATCAGGATGAGAAACAGAATCCAAGCCAAAAATAGTGTCTAGATTCTCACCATACTCAGACAGATCCTCATCACCATATGTGTCATAAATGGGTGATCCAGGTACATCAGCCTGATCATAGTATGCCATTTGTTCATGGGCAGCAGAACATGCATCTTCATCACCAATGGATTCCCTTTGTGGAGGAGTATCAGCTTGTGTGTCATAAGCAAAACAGCCATCAAATGAAAAACAATCATGCTCTGAACCAGCACTTTTTTCAATCTCTGACTGCTCTTCACGATCCCCATGTGTCTGAAAAGAAGTCAATGGGTCATACATAGGACTGCTTCTCTGTTTGCTTATACCTTCTCTGTCTTGAGTACAATACTCACAATTATCTCCACAAGTCCATTCCAAAAGTTGCTCATTACTGTCCACAAGCTCGTTATTGTTTTCATGGTCAGATGCCTCATCATTGCAATGGGAGTCCTCATTAGTCCTTTCACTGGCATCCTCAACTGGTGAACAATCCAGTTGAGCAGTATTGTTAGCATTATGTTCAAACACAACAGTTTCAACCTCTATGCTTTTATTTTCATTTTTATCTGCACATGATGCCACAATCATTTGGTCATTTGCAGCTTCACAACCATTTTTCACACCAAGGCCTGGGGACAGGGGTTTCAGCAGGTACACATTTCTGATTTTTTCTATCTTTTCTATGAACCTGTATGCCATCTGCATACTTGTCACCTTGAAATCCCTTAGTAATGCACTAGAGCCCTCCTCAAAAGCTTCAAAGAATATGCCAACACAGGCTGAAATATCAGGTCTGAAGACTTCTGGGATCTGTGAAAGGGCTATTGCAAACCTATGACTGAAAACAACACATGGCTCTTCATCTTGTTTTCTGATTCTCATCAATTCTGCAACAAGATCAGCCGGTTCTTTTGCAAATTCTTCCTTGAAACAGTCAGCAAGCTCATCCCAACAGGCAAAGGACTTCTTTGGAAAGCTCAAATACCAGTCTTTTTCTTTTGCATCAAAGGACCTAACAAAAAACCTCATCCACATATCCTCATCTCTGAATGAATATTTTCCCATAAAACTGTGAAAATTTTGGATATGTGCATTCCCATCACATACATTGTGACCACTAAATCTAGGCATCTGACAGTATATCCTAGCAGGCATAGTTTCTACTTTATAATCCACCCATGACAAATCCAGTTGGTCATACAAAGGATCAAAAGGGCTGAGAAGAGGTTTAGCCTTCTGACTGGCAGACACAACAGGGTTACTGCTTTTTAACTGGGCCTGCTCAGCCTCTAAGAATATCAACCTATTTCTTATCTCTTCTATTCTTTTATCATTCAAATCATCCCCCTTTTGACTGAGTATGGGATAATACATACTTGGATTCATAAAAATCTTACTCTTAGACATCCTTTGTCTGCCTAAGACCTAAGGCTTCCCCTGGCATCTAACTTATGCAGCAAAACAACAAATATAAAGGGGAAGGAACAAGGTACCTTTTCTCATACAGATGCAGAAAAATGAAAAACACATTTTTGTCACATCACATACATCCATCTTTCATGTGCATTCAGATCTTTTTTGCAGAGTTGCCACCTCTCCAGAGAGGACAAAATTTTCAATAGCTGAAAGCTACTTTTCCAGGTTCATTCCACCAGCAGAGCATCATTTTGTTGGCTGACTCGAATGGGTCACATATATATTACTGGAGATGATTAGATAGTACTTTGACTTCTCGATCCCCAGCAGAGTCGCCATTTTGTTGGTTTTTCTTCTGAATCAGCATTAGGGTTTGCCACTTCTAATGCACGGGCAGATTCAGCCAACTAATACAGGAGGTTGCGTGAGCTCCTCCCCTTCACTTCTGGTTCTGCCGCACCAAGGGGGGTATCCCTATAACTCAAGATGTAACCTTGACTAGCTCAAAGGTAGAAAGATCTAACTTGACAACAACAGGCAGAATACTCTCATGTATGGACCAAGATCTGTATGATTGATCACAAGGCTGGCAACATTCTTGGACATGATGTCTGGTTGGGTATGAGAGCATGCAGGGGGTTCCTAATCCTACTCCTACAACTAACAGGTGGAAGGATGAAGTGGTTTGAAATGGATTTTGGATGCAAAGCCGGACATGGTGTATAACCTCAACACAGAGCTAGATTGGTGCCTATCCAGGGCTTGGAGTCGGTAGACATACACCTGTGAATGATCAGCATGAATAGCTAAAACTGGATTTCAGGGGGATACACATGATATCTGCCTTACAGATATCTCCCAATAAAGAGTGTTAAGCTGTCTATACTTATGGCATCCCTATTGCAGTAAGGAAAATACATACAAAACTGGAGACAGAATCAGCATAACACATGCAAACACAGCATTATTCATATAAGATTAACCATGAAATCAGTGGATTCATGCCAAATCGTACAACAAGAGATACATAAACTCACAAGTTTTGCTGCACAGAGCAACCAAAACCAGTTGTATCTTATTACAGAGCCAAAATGTCCAGTTTTCAACAACCTTGAAATGAATAACACAACCTGCTTATAACAGCCAGGTAGGTGCTCAGCAATTAATTACATGGTTGACCAAAATCCCGCCAGATACACAGTATCAGAAAAATGGCGCTCAAACATTACCAGATTGGCGCCCAAACATGAATGCAGCAGGTAGGGGAGGAGACAGGAAGATTTCTCGAGCCCAGCGCCACTGTCCACTGATGTACACCTTCAATCGGGTACCAGATCCGCCCACGCCATCGCCCATACCTCTGCAACAATCGCCATTGATGGCGCACCAACCCGCGGCCTCGGGAAGAACATCAATTCTGCATCGCAACCATTTCCCGCCGAGAATCATCATCATGATATTTCAAATATGCAGGATATCAATTATCCCACATGCACCCCGCAACAACCTCTTTAACACTTTATATACTAGGTCGCGAGCATATATGATGTCGGTGCTTTTGCTCCTGACGACACTAGTATAAGACTTCATCATCATCATCCTTCAGCATCATGATATCCTGTCGCTTGAAATATCACCCTGACGTCAGCATCATATCGCAATATAACCTGCATGATAAACGCCTTCATCAGCACAACCTGATCCATCGAAGGAAGATCCTCCTGCTGAGCCTATACCAAAAGTCTGGCCGATGAACATCCTGATGACGTCATCATCATGTTTGCAAATATCGGGAGATCTCCACAAGATGATCAGTGTTAGAAATATGACCCCCCCCGGACCTTGATGACGTCATCATCATATGTCGGCATCAGGATGATATTCGGAAGATAACCGGATATTTGGAAATATCATCCTGATGCACAAATATCATGCTACACTGTAACTCCACTGTCTTGATACCAAAATCATCAGGATGACAAAAACAACGAACATGAAGTGATACAACATCATCAGGATGATATTGACTAAGATCATCCTGACGCTCAAATATGATGACCCCGGTGAATATCGGGTCATACTTAGAACTCTTCAACAACATCATCAGGATGATCATAACCAAGATCACCCGATGATAAAAATATCACCCCGGCGAAATATCATGCAGGCAGAAAATATGATGACCCTCGCAAGCAACACGGTGATAACTGGAAATATGATCATGATGATGAAGACGACCCTGATACTTGAAAAATCACCCCCGCAAGCAAATCAGGGCACACTGTAGCTCATCAGCAGGATCGGGATGATATCAAAACATCACCCGATATTGAAACATGATGATCCTGATGAGAAACCGGTCAACAGAGAACATGATGATGCCGACCACCATCGAAGAAAACATGATGATGATGACCTCCTCCTCGAAGAAAATATGATGATGCAGCTGAAAAATGCTGAGGAGGTCCAACACTTAGAACATATTTTGGATATTTAGGGAAGGTGCCTGCATGAAAATTGCCCAGAAACTGACAGTGAAATCAGGCACCAACACTATCCATGTCAGCTATCACTTATCTTATGTCAGTCATCCATTGTAACACCTCTACCAGAGTGGGGGCAACTCTTTCCTTAACCTAGGTCTAGGAATGGGCGGTTCATCAACCATCTCAAACAACAAATGCAAACACTTTAACCTGCAAACAAAAACAAAAATAAAAACACATCAAACCAATCCATCAACCATCTCAATTATCTTATACAAATTGTCACACTTTCGAAACTAGACTAGATGTCTTATACGAGGTGTTTCATTTCTAAAACCAAACACCTTCATCCTTGTGTTGATCTAGGGATATATTGTTCCCCACAATGACAACACTGTCCTTGTTAAAACATCATACCTCCTAGAACTACATATCATCTCATCTTAATCTTAAAGTAAATTGATCCCATGGATATGGGTATGTAGGTAGTCTGGAACACGAAGGAAGTTTCCAGTACTTAGGTACATAAGATGTCACCAAATTTCACCTGCCCAAGCTCAAACACCTTGACCCACTCATCACTCTATCCAGAACTACATATTATCATTTTCATCTTTCATTATAATGTGCCTTGATCTCGTGAATACAGGGTATGTAGGCGGTTCATCCCACAATAATGGGTTACACTTTTTGGCCAAACTTGACATTGAAATCAATATTTTGAACTAGATCTTCACGTTCTGACACCTATAGCTGCTAAACTACTAGGAATTTGAAGATGATGTGAACTAGTGATTTGTGAGATTTTGTTTGTAGATTCTAAATTTAAAAAAAAAAAAAATTGGAGTTAAATTGTAAAAAAAATTTGCATTTCCTTTGATAACTAGTTTTTAATAGTAAACATTTTTTTTAAAGTGATGTCTATTTCGTAGCACATAACTTTTTTTCTACAAAGGATAAAATTTTGATTCTTTTTAATTTAGATTGGTAACATTGATATATAGTGTATTCATTTGGTTTCATAATGTTTTGTTGAATATATATTTTTTAATTAATTTTTGAAGTCAAACCAATTATAATTTAGACATAGGCATATTTTGTAACACAACTTTTTATGTATGTATCGAAATTCATTTTTTTTCTTTTGTTAAAACAAGGACATCAATACCTAGTGCATAGATATTTTTTAGAATCTTTTTCAGTAATTTACTAATTTTCCATGTGTGTAGAATAGAGAACTTGATTTTCGGTGAAAAACATACATTCACAAGAAATAAAAAATAAATATAATAATTAAATTAAATATATTTAAAATTATATTTTTTGGGAAGCTTATAATAAGGACTACATACTTACAAAGCATAAATTTTAAATGAATTCATTTGATCCCTCAAAAGATAAATTAAAAGTGGTTTTTTATCAGTATTTTGATAGGTGTAGAGGAGACTCCATTATAGGTATGGTTTAAAACTAGCTAGGTTCTATCCAAGGGGGCTTGAATCTATGGGGGTTTGATCAAACCCTCTTCAATTGAAATCCTTTAAATGGAACCTTTCAAGGCTTAAATCATTATATTTTCTAA
Source organism: Cunninghamia lanceolata (assembly GCA_027924645.1). Lineage (NCBI taxonomy): Eukaryota > Viridiplantae > Streptophyta > Pinopsida > Cupressales > Cupressaceae > Cunninghamia > Cunninghamia lanceolata. Next base: position 16,122,091 of record BSBN01000726.1, on the reverse strand, counting down.
AAATATGTGATTTCAACAAAAATTAGGATGTCCCAGAAAGTGTAACCCATTATTGTGGCAGCACCTAGGCAGTCTAGAACACAAAGGAAGTTTTTAGTACTCAGGCACATATGATTCTTCATTCTTCACCCATCTCAATCCATTGACATGCCATCTTTCTAGCCTTCCATTTATCAAAATCCATCCACCTCCACTTGACTAACTCAAGCAAAAAAATAAAACAAACAAATGCATCCTTGCAAAGCAAAAGTCCTTAAACAACCTGAAGTAAAGAAACCTACTTGTAGAGCCACATGTTGTCCTACATATCAATTTCCAACATCTGCTACATCATCAACTTAAACCAAGCAACATATCAACACCCTTTAATGGATATATCATTCCTACAATAAGGCTATTATCTATCAAATCTACCCAACCAATCCAATCTATCCTGAACAACCTCTTTGGCAAGAGAATATGTTGGTTGTATGTTTACTTTGTAAGTCAGTCAATTTGCTTTTTACTTTATCTTTTTGTCCCTTTCCCATTACCATTTAAGCCTACCTTGATTTATCTATATCTTGGTATGTTGCGATGTAGTATGGATTGGGGGCATAGTCATTGCTTTTTTGTGCCGTGTTTGAGGAATGATTTTTTATCTTACTTAGCATCATATTTATCTTGTGCATGTGTTACAACCTAGCATCTTACATATTAAAATACTTTTACATTTATGTATTAAAGTGTATTATATGTTCAAGACTATGGCTCATTCACATGTGTGTGTTACAACCTAGCATCTTACGTATTAATATTCTTCTTGCATTTATGTATTGAAGTTTATTTTATGTTCAAAACTATGGCTCATTCACGTATCCAACAAGGTTATATTATGTCTAAGGGATCTAAGTTCAAACCGCTTGCTTGCAGAGTCAACATCCTTGCACTAGGATTTCACAGCACCTTGGTCTTTTATACCTTGGTGGCAAACTATCCATGTGCTATATCAAAAATAAGGATTTCTCTTTATAAACATTTGTGTAACCGTTGCAACAAGCTTATCCATTTACCCATCCATTTATCCAAATCATCATATAGTTTTTCAAGCAAAGATCGATCAACAATCTTTCTATCATGTTCTCCATCTTATCCTTGTGTCTATTATTCTTCTTCATCGTGTCAACCTCCATATATCTAGCCTCATCTATCTCAAAAACAATCTTCTAGTCAAGCGTCAACCCAGTTCTTTTGTTGCTTCCTTGTCTTTCCTCTCGAGGGGGCATCCTACGCCAGCTACACAGGGGCAACTAGCTACACTAGGGCATCAAAATTGTATCATGTCTTCAACAATCATGTTCTTTGAGGCAACACTATAAACTACATTGCATCAAAGAGGGGCAAAATGTAAACACCTAAAAATGACCCTTCGCATCACATCACGTACATTTCATCCAATCACCTACATTCAGTGTTAATTAAATAATCTAATTATTTAATTAATTTCATCAAAATCATCAAATTCCTCCAAATCTCCTAAATTCAACATTAATTGAATAAATTCTATTTATTTAATTAATTTCATCAAAATCAACTTTATTCTTCCAAAATTAAATAATTTTAATTATTTAATTAAATCATTATCGTCTTCCAATTCAAATCCACATCAATTGAATAAATTAATTATTTAATTAATTTATCATTTAAATCCTCTTATCTACAATTAAATAATTTCTAAATTATTTAATTAAATCAATTATTCTTCCAAATTTAAATAAATCATTCAAATTTATTTAAATTGAATCTATCTTCTAAAAATAAAGTAAAATCAAATATTTTATTTATCCTTCATCATGCAAAATAAATTAAATCAATTTATTTGATTAATTTATTTAAATCTTCAATTCTAATCTATTTCTTCTATCATGAACAAACAATTAAATAAATTTATTTATTTAATTTGCTTCAATTATCTTCCAATTCTTCTAAAAATAACTCTTGTTCATCATGCACACAAAATTAAATAATTTATTATTTAATTTTACTCAAATCATGCAAAAAGCAAATTATAAGTTGATTTAATTGACTTAATTATTATTGTTTTTATCACCATCTCATAAATTAGAAAAAAATATTTCTATTTTTATGAAATCTAATTATATCTCATGTCTATTCCATGTCTTTTAGCCAAATCAAGCAATTAACTCAAACAAAAATATCTTTTTGTGTAACACATGTTAGGTGCACATTCATCATGAATTCTAGATTTATCTCATCCATTGATTCCATTGAATTTTTTAGGACCATTGATCGATCTTCATTGAAACCTATATAAACCCCCTTTATCTCATAACAAATCCTCTTTAATCATTTAAGCTTTTGCCTCCCTATAGCGCATTGAGCACACATCGCATCGTTGAGCACAATGACCTTTTGAGCACAAACACAATCTGCATCTACTTGTTGCAAACATGGTTTCGCAATTTATGAAGCAATCTACATTCGACCAAGATAACAATACAATCTAGGTGAAAGCTTTCATTGTTTTTGTTTTTGATATTAGTAAGCTACAAACTCGGGTGCAGATCCCAATAACAAAAGCTAAAAGGTAGAAAAACATGCACAGCCTTAAATAGCCAGAAACCAGCTGATTAATAGCAGTTTAACAGCATAACCAAAAACAAAGTTTGAGTAATTAAAACATAAACCAAGGAAATAACTAACTAAGAAGTTCCTTACAATCATCATTGAGTAAATTAAACATATTCTCCTTATTCTCCAACAGAGAATCCACACCATTGAACCGGTCATCCTACAGAACTGAGAAAGCGGCAGCAACCCTATGAGAAGACTTCAGTACCAAATTGATCAACACCTCAAATTTAGTCTCCATTGCTGCAAGACGGGTCTTGACCTCTATCAAATCCTTCTCTAGTCTCTTATTGTCCATCTCCATCTTGGAGCTCATCACCTCCTTGTCCGAGGTCTCTAGAATCTTAGTGTCTTCATTATTGGTGTTGTAGATGGAATTGTTCATGGACTCAAAATGGTTGGTTCCCACTTGATCCTAAACTAGGGTGGTCTTCACATTTTTAACTTCAAAATTCTTCTCAAAGTCCTCCCAATTAGAGGTAGAAGAATAGTCAACTATCTTCAAAACTTGGGGCTTATCCCCTGCCAGTCTGAAGAATCTTCTGGTACTCGGTCTTTTGACAACACCTTGTTTTCCCTTGACCCTTTCCTTCACCACCTCAACTTCCTCTTCCAACTGATTCTCCTACTTATCCATCATCCCCTAAGTCTGTTGATTGACATTCCCACACTTCTTAGTGCTTCTACTGCAACTTTTCCCATCACCTTTGCTCGATGCAGGATTCCCTCTTTTCCATTTTTTGCTTCCTTGTTTAGGAGTATTACTTTTTAAGTTGCAAAGGCCCTTAGCCACTTCCACCCAGGACCCCCCATGGGAACCCTCCAAACCAACCAGAACAGGGGCCCATGGAGTACGACTTCCAGAATGGGATTTAGAAAAAGAATTGGCCTTGGAAATAGGAGGGCTAGGAACAAGGGCCGAAGAGCTCAAAGGCAGGTTAGTGGGAGAATTAGGTGTCAAAGGCATAGAGATTTTTAGTTTGGTAAGCTTTCCAAGCCTCACACTAAGGGGGACTTTGTCTTCAGGGTCATCAGTGGAACTGTCATCTACCAGCTAGGCAGCAGGGGGTTTGGAAGGGCACAGAGCAAGGTGGAACTGGTAGAGATGGAAAATGAGCCCCTGATGCAGAGGCAAGGTAGAAACCTTAGGGTTTTCCCTTGCATGCTTTTTTGGATTGAATCATGGAAGCCTCTAGACTAGAGAGAAGGAAGGAGGGAAAGTTGACCTCAATTTTGTGCCAAAAATGGTTAAGAAAAGAAAAATTGTAGTGGTAAAAAACCTCGTATCTCCCTTCCAAAGTAAAATACTTCATGACTAAGAAACATACCCAGTTCCAAGGGTTGACTAGGCTTTCCCTTTCGAAGCCACCTTGAAGTCTTATTTTCTTCTCTCCTTCCCTGAAGAACAGTTTCATTCCTTCATTGTCTTGGACTCACGTCTACTTCTTGAGCCTATTCCTGAAACAAGACAGACTCGTAGCTTTGGCAATGGCGTCCTTTGAAACCACAAACTAGACACCACCCACCTTCACCATCCTATTACCATCCCAAGAGGTAGAAAACTGGGCCGATAAATTCTTGTCAAAACCATTCAGGCTTTCAAGATAAGGGGTAACCCCTCCCTCATACGATATACTCCATACCTATACGTCATCTTTGAATTAACCATAGTTCGTGGGCTTTGTTCTCACCTTCTCCCCACCCATCTTCCTTAACTAACAAAACTCAACACTAAAAATGTAGTTGCAGAGCAAAGAGAAGTGTCGAACGAACAATCTAGAAGGAAGAATAAAAAACTTTAATTCTAAATCCTTGCTCAAATTTCCATGCATGTCCTTCTCATCTTCGTGCGCACTCGGATCATTATTGCCTTCAGGGGTTCGCTTGTGTGAGACTTTCATAGCCAGCACTCCAGAGGGTGGCTGAAAAGACTTTCCAAATCTATTAAGAATCCAATCTTGCTTATTGTTGAGTTTGTCAAAATCCACATGGGTCTCCATCATCCACATCACCACATAGGGATTGGTGGGGCTCTCAAAGTTATCATAAAGATCACGTCTCCCCTAAAAGTGAGAGAAGAATGAATTAATACAACACCAAGCAATACAAAAAATCATTATAGTCATGATGAATTAGTGGGGCACTTCCTTCTATATGCTAACAATAATGTTTAATGGTAGATTGTCTATATTTTTCCAGTATCTTAGGGGATTAATATTAATCCCAAAGTTAGCTAAAAGGCCAGCAGTTTTGTTGCCCTCCCTATATATATGTCTCACTTCCCTTCCTTCAAAGTTTAAGAGGAGGACTTTTATATCCTACACAATATGCTCCATCTGTCAGCCGACTCTGACATTTCCTTTGACAACTTCGATCACAATTTTAGAATCACCTTCAATAATGATATTTTTTATGCCTAGAGCCAAGGCAAATTTAATTCCCCAAAGGAGAGCTATGGCCTTCGCAATATTATTGGTATTTTCACCCAGGCTTCTAGCAAAATTAGTACAGAGGCCACCATTCTCTGATCTTATTAATCCCCCACCACTAGCCAAACCTGGATTACCTTTCACAGCACCGTCAAAGTTGAGCAAAAAATAGCCCATAGGTGGAGGGGACCATTTATTGCTAGCCCTAGCTTTTTTTCCTACTATCATCCACTTTGCATATACTCAATGGGATAGCCCACTGATTAATCATATATGATTCCACAACATTTGGGGGAGTTTCTGCAGCTCTTATGGAGTTGTTGATGATGTTATCTTGTAGCAGTTTGATAGCTTATTCAAACACTTAGGCTCTCTAAACTTTTCTCTAAAAAGTCTATTATTCCTTTCTTTCCATAGACACTAGAAAATGATAGGGGGAACCAGGGCCCATATTTCTTTGCACACAGGATTGGAGAAAGAAGGGACTAGGCTCTAATGTAATCCTCTAAACCCTCATTCCAACACCAAGGCACATCTAACATAAACAAGGATGTGCACCAAATGTCCCAAGCAAAATCGCAATGTAAGAGAATATGTGGGATAGTCTCCTCTTCTTTCATACAAAGGATTCATCTGTTGGGGATTTGGAAACCTCTAATTCGGAGGTTATCTATCGTAATAATTCTATTTTGTACGCCAGCCACCAGAAGTGGTTAATCTTTGGTATTAGATTGTGATTCTAGATTTTCCTCTAAAAGAAATCAACATTTTGAGGAAGGAAAAGATTATAGGCAGATTTGACTATAAAACACCCCAATTTCTCTTGAGCCTAGAGAATTTTATATTTCTAAAGAAAAAGAGGAATTCTAAACCCTTTTAGGGAGAGTTGGATCTCATCAGCAGCCCTAATAAGATTGACCCTACCTTGACAACAGTCAGACAACTGCTTCCACCCCCCTTTTTTAGGAAGAAAATAGTCATGAACCAGCCCACCAAAATGGTGCATAGCAATATTAGCCAATTCCAAGATATTTTGTAGTTTCTTTAACAGCCCTCCATTAATCCAATTGTCTTCCCAAAACCTTATAGTTTCTCCATCTCCCAATTTCCACTTAACACCCTGATGCAGAGGTAAACGCAACGGGAGCTTACAAATGGGAAGGAGGAGTCATTAACACAATCAGCATGTTAAAATCCTATCGGCTTATCATCATCATCATATCCTCCTGCTAACTACTGTTCACTTCCTTATCGCCTTTCGCCTTCCGCCTATCAGCAGTATCATGATATTCGGTTATAAGCAGCATCATCACATTCGGCAAGCGCAAACATCCTCCTGATGTTCACTGTTCATCTTACCGCCAAACTCCATCTTCAGCATCATGATGTTCAACCTCACCTTCATCAGCAGGATATAAAATATCCGGTTCCTCCGATATATCCTGATGACGACAACTTCAAGCACCTTTCCTTCAATGCTTACGTCACCCCGATATCCGACTACTCAAACAACAGCATCAGGATATGACTTATCCGGTCATATTGAAACATCCTGATGATGTTATCCAAACTTTATGCCGATGACTTACGCCGATGCCAAAACACTTAGCGACAGCAGGATAAACTTGCATAGGGTGATATTCGCAATATCCTGATGACGATGACGTCACATGCACCTGATGATGATGTCACACAATATCCTGATGACGATGACGTCACATGCACCTGATGATGATGTCAACAGGATATAAGACACTTATATCCTCCGCAACATGATAATGAATATCCGGTGATCTTTCAATATCCTGATGATGACCTCTCCGGTACTTAGCCAAAAAGATGATTTTTCCTCCCGCATACGATAGCGATATGCGGATGATGGATACACACGAAAGATGATCCTGACGATGATATATACACTGAATATATATCCGACTTATATCATCCTGATGCACTTGAAACATACAATCTTCGTCAGCTTCATAACCCGATCCGGTTAGTGATATACTCACAGATGACGATGTGATTCACTCTGGCTGGAAAAGCACATGCAGATCCCTGTATATCCATCAGCTGCATGCAAACTCACAGAACCGCACAATTTCACAAAGAAAATATGATGATCGGGCCGGATCACCTTCAGATCAAAACTTAACAGTTTATCTTCCTAAATCCTAGCACATGAGGATGCTAGGTTGATTCATAGCATGCTACCAATCGATCTCCCACACAATGAAATGCATAAACATAAAACTAAAATGCAAATTAAACTATCATACATGACCATTCCACTGATTCACAGAATCAACCGGTGGAAGGGTTGAAGGAATCCATTAACTTGTAATCAGAACAGAAATCAAAACATAAACAACTGATAAACCAGATAATGCAATTGATGAGATCTTATTTAGATGAAACACAAATGTCCTGTTTCTACAGCAATGTTTCACAATGTCTGGACTGATCTCTGGATTTCACTCAATCACCAGTACAACATAACACAACTACTACTCTCTCTGACTATGATCTCAAACCCTAACTGATCTGAGTTATTTATAGCAATATCCTACGAGTACTACCAACTCGATTCCCAGCGGCTGGGAGCTTCCAAGCGGCTGGGAGAGGACAACTCAGACAACCTGATAACGAACTCTAACTGCCTACACACTCTCCTAGGCTGATCTAATACATATGTATTGGTCCAATGGACCTTATTACATTATGAAGTCAAACATGCTAAAAATAGACTAATGTCCTGTCATGCGGACAATGAACCTATATCTTGTCTTGTAGGGGTGCTCCTGCACCACACCCCTTAAAAGAACTAATCTACATTTCAAGATGTTATTCCATATCACCAAGCCTTTAGGGAAGTTAGAAGTGAGTAAAATATCCTCAAGGACCAAATTCCCAAAGTATTTTGTTATTATTCATTGATTATTTGGTTATTTGCTTAGATCATTATCTTGATGTTATAGGATTGAGTTGTGATTATTTCATTGTTTTGACTATCCTTCGATCTCGATTTATCCCTATACATAGTTAGTAACATATGGAGTAAAAGATGGCAAAGACTTAAAGAGATGTGAGTTAGTGAGTACAGATATATATGTAGCAGAATTTATGAGAATGTTTCAAGAGAAAATAGTGTATGGCAATGCAATGCATACACACAAAGCTCGATGGTTGGATAAGCAATGTAAATTATGTAAGTATATATTTCCTCTTGGTACCATTGTTTCTATTGTAGATTTTGCTAAGAATTATACATTACAACCGCAAAATGAAGTGCAATCTCAGTACTACAACTCTATTCAGGTTACTATTTTTGTAAATATAGAATTCATGCATGCTCATAATAGCACAAAGGAAGATAGAAAGATATTAAGAGAGTATCATTTCTACATTAGTGACAATTGTACTCATTCCACTGAGTTTGTACAAGGTTGCTTTCAAATTCTCTATGATAATTTAAGTGATAGAAATATCACTTTTAGTCAACACATCATATGGTTGGATAACTGCACATCACAATTCAAGAATTCAAGGATGTTCTATTGGTTGAGCAAGATGCATGTAATGAGTGGTGATTAATCTATTTGGAATTTCATTGAGGTTGGACATGGAAAGGGGGAGCATGATGGTAGTGGAACATGTGTAAAAAGAGCGCTTGCATGAGAAGAGTTGAAGTACCAAGGTGGTGCTAAGTTGACAAATGCAGCAACAATCGTGCAATGGTGTAACTCCACAATGGGAACAGGTAATGAAGGTAAGTACATAGTTTGTACATTTTTTTGGTTGGTAGAACAATATAATATTGCAAACTATGAAGATTGTTATACAATAGAAGGATTGAGTGAGCTCCACTCATTTAGAAGTTCAAACGTAGGTTCATGGACTATTTATACAAGAGAGATGGCATGTTTTTGTTCTTCATGTATAGATTTTATTTGGGAAGAGTGTGAGTCAAAAGAGTGGGTTGATGAATGGTCTTGTAGACCTTTAGTTCTAATTGACAAATATTGACTTCCACAAGCACTATAGTTAACCTAGATGGAAGTATCGGTTGACTTTGACCATGCATCAGACCTAATGCAACCAGGTATTATAGATTTATTTATTAGTTGAAATTAATATTTTAACTAAGCATTATATTGTATTTTAAATCATTTAGTTGAATTAATTTATTCGTACAATTAAATGCAGGTCATGTTTATGCAGTTATTGTTGATGAGAATAATGAAGAAGGAACAAATTATTATTTGTCATTATGAAGAGGGAGAAATAAATAGCCACACAATAAGAATTTATGGAAATCTTGTGAGTTTGACCATGAAGCAATACTTGACACTATAAAGATTAGAGACGACCCACATCATTCATTCGATTGAATTGGTGTAATAATAGGTATGCATTAAAAATCAAGTAACTATATTGTTCATTATTAAAGTTATTATGATTATGTACATATATAGTAGATTACATTCTTGTTAATTTTCATACAGGAGTTCTCTATTCATCAATCCATAGTATCTTCTTCCTAGTAGATGGTAGAGGCCTCATTTGTGGTATATGCTTGTTTATTAGTTCAAATTTTTTTACTTGGTAGTTTAAATTATTTATTTTCCATTGAACTAACTAATGAAATTTATGGATTGACTTGTTGTTGCAGTCATATTTGTATTCATCAAGTATTATACATCTTGGCGTGAAGGGAGAACTTGTGATTGAAGGTGCATACACATTCACAACATACCTTTCTATGAGAAGTTTGTAATTTCTAGACCTAAGGACTTTTGGATATTTGAGCCCTTTCCACATTCGCATTCACACATGCCATTTAAAATTAGCCTTTAACCCTATGCTATATATATGATGATCATAATTAGATCCATGTGTACTCTTTTCCCCTCTATATTCTTGATATTCAAAACTTAGTTGTAAATCTTAGAACCTTATGAGTGAATCCTTTTGTTGCAAGTATGAGCAGTAAGTGTTGTCATTGATGTCAACAACTAAGGTCAGCATCTAACAAAATTATTTGAATGTGTCTGAGCAAGTGTCTAAGAAGAACAATGTTGTGTTTTGCTCTGCATATCCTATAGATTGAATATCTTTGTCTGTGGTTTGGATGTTATGTTAAGAGATGTCTATAGTTGCTATGTTCCAAGTTTGAGCCTCTGATGTGAAGATTTGAGCGAGTTCTATTCACCAAAGTAAAAATTATTTTTCTGTGTACTTAATGGTGACAGGGAGAATGTATTTCGTTCCACATTTCTCTGCATTCAATTTTTATAGTTTGTAGTTCTATAATTAAGCTTGTAATGATGGTATATGTCTTCAGTTAAAATGGTTCATGATTTGGTGCTCCGCAAGCGATCTTTCCTTTAAGATAGTGGCCGACAATAATGTTCAAGTGCTCTGGTTTGAAGAATCTTATGGATAGAATGTTTGGGGGTTGTGTAGAAGTTCTTGGTGATTGTAACGTGCTTGTGGATGTCTCTAGATTGTGTTCCTGCCTTTTTATTGGTCCGCAAAGTATAATCCAGATCATGCATGAAGCGTGTTCCTAAAGGTCATAGTGTTAACACCAGTTTTGGCCAACTTGATTGTTTTCACTACTTGTGGTTATGCTTCAAAGTTTGTAAAGTGTGTTGTTGCATGGAATATCACATTTGAGTCCTAGCTAAGGCTTGGTGTGGTCCACATTCATTCTTTTCCTTCATAAATCTATTTAGGTCTAGACCTATTCTAATGTATGTGTGTATGCCGACCTTGGACATTGTTCCAATTGTTAATGATTGTAATGCCAACCTTGATGTTCATTCCAAGGTTGATGAATTGTATAAGTACATGTAATAAAGTTGTGAATGATGTATGAGGATTCAAAGATGTGAAGATAAGTGTGAAGTGAAAAAGTAGAGCAGAGCAGAGGATATTTATTGCGCTTCAATGGAACTAAACCTTGGCATAGTATAGGTGCTACTATCTCAGTTCACCAACTCTGACAATGAGCCACCCACTAGTAGTGAGCCACCCCATTGGCAGTGAGCCCCTTCTTTTGCAGTGAGCATTCTAGACAGTGAGCCCTAAGGCAATGAGCCTTGTTGTAAATTTTGATACATCATTTATATTGTGATCTAACACTCACCGTGGTTTTTCCCTCATTGGGTTTTCCACGTAAAAATCTTGTGTCTCATGTGTTGAATGTGTGAATGTGTTTAAGTTTCTGATTAAATGCTTTCATGGTTGAATCATAATTAAGTGATTAATGTGTTGATGTTTGAAAGAAGTTAAGTTTTGGCTACAACTGATTCACCCCCCTCTCATTTGTCTTGTACATTTCAACAATTGGTATTAGAGCGATGGTTCCTTAGAAGAAAGCCTAACAGCTTGAGGTAGATCTGGGATAGTGCACAAGGAGTCTCCATAATTTGATGGAATAGATTATACTCTCTATAAGGTACAAATGAAAATTCATCTTATTTCTCTTGGTTATAGTGTTTGGAAGATGGCAGAGAAAAAGTATACTATTCCTCAAAATGGACTATCAGATGAAGATGAAGTCAAACAGTATGAGTTAAATGGAAAAGCTAGATATTCTCTATTAAATGCCTTATCTAATACCGAGTTAGTGAAAGTTATGGATTTGGAAACAACTTATGAGATCTGGGTAAGTTGAAAAATTTGTATAAAGGAGATGATTATGTAAAGAGTGCAAAATTACAAAATTTGAAGGCAAAGTATGAAGCCCTAAAGATGAGTGATGATGAGAACATAACAATCTACATGCAAAAGGTTGATGAAATTGTCAATAGAATCAAAGGTCTTAGAGGAACTGTTGATGAAAATGAGGTTGTGTTGAAGATTCTTAAGTCATTGCCTAAATCCTATAGTCACAAGGTGTCAGCAATTGAAGAAGTTATGAGTGAACAAGATTACAAAAGATCAGTTTCTTGAGAAGCTTACATCTTTTGAGATGACAGAGTTCAGTGATGCTCTGCCAAAGACTAAGACTGCTTTCAAAGCCAGCACTTCAGAAAAGACTTCAAGATCTCAGAAATATGCTATGGAATTAGATTATGACCTTGATGAGGTTAAATCCAACTTTGTGGACAAAATGTAAAGAGGTACCGCTAAGTTCAAAGGCATATTTACCATTCAAATACTTTTCTTCTAGTAAGATTGGTCACTATGCCTCCAGGTGTCTGGAGAGAATTGAGAGAGGTAAGAAGAAATTTGAAAGTAGACCTAGGATTATAAAGAAATGCTATTATGTTAGAGACTTTGATGATAATGGTGTAATGGATGATGAGTCTGATGATACTAGTGAAAATGAATTCTTGTTTATTGCTATCAAGGAAGAACCTGTGTCTACTAATCCTACTAGTTGTGTGAAGGAAGAAAAACCAGTGGAAGAAAGTGCTTTGTCTGTCTGCCAAGTTGAGAAGGATAAGGATGAATGGATTATTGACAGTGGATGTTCACATCACATGACTAGTGATAAAAGTAAGTTTGTAATCTTGGAAAAGTATTATGGGGGACTGGTTAGGTTTGGTGATAACGTAGCTGGAAAGATTTGTGGAAGAGGATCTATTTCTTTTGATGGTAAGCATAACATAGATGATATTCTATATGTGAAGGGTTTAAAGCATAATCTTTTAAGTGTTGTTCAGATGTGTGAAAAAGGGTATGATCTAAGTTTCAAGGATAATGGATGTAAGATCATGGAAAGCTCTAGAGCAGTGATTGCAACTGGTAAGAAGACTAAAGGTAATGTTTATCACTTGAGGGGAACTAATAATTGTTGTTTGTTGGGTCAGACAAATGAGAGTTGGTTGTGGCATAGAAGGATGTGTCATATCAATTTTGATAACTTGGTGAAGATAAGCTCAGTACAATCTATGAGAGATCTGCCTAAGTTTGTGAATCCTACTAATTTGCAAGGAATGTCAATTGGGGAAATAGACAAGGACAAGTTTCAAGAGTAAAGAACAATTTTCTATTGGATTGCTTGAGCTGGAGCATATAGATTTGTGTGGTCCTACAAGAACAAGAAGTCTGGAAGGAGACAGGTACTTTATGTTGCTTATTGATGATTATTCTAGAATGACATGGATCACTTTTCAAATAGAGAAATTAGTAGCCCTAGACAAGTTCAAAGATTTCAAGGCAATATTTGAGAATGAGTTAGAATTGAGGATCAAATGCTTAAGGTTTGATAGAGCAGGTGAGTTTACATCAAATGAATTCAACATTTTCTATGAAGAGCATGGGATAAAGAGATAGTTGTTTGCTCCTAGGACTCCTGAGCATAATGGAGTTGTTGAAAGAAAGAATTGGATATTTCAAGAGGCTTCTAGGTCAATGATGATGGAGGCTAACCTATCGGAAGTGTATTGGAGAGAAGCTATGCATACTACTGTCTACATTCAAAATAGAGTCTAAGTCAAAGGTAATGGTACTAAAACTCCTTATGAATTGCGGTATGGAAGAATTCCCACTATGAAATATTTTAAACTTTTTGGAAGAAAATGTTATATCAGAAGAGATGAAGAGTTAGGCAAGTTTGATGCTAGGTGTGATGAAGGAATTTTCCTTGGATACTCTACCAAGAGTAAGGCCTACCGATGCTACAATAAGAGATTGAGAAAAGTCATTGAGAGTGCTAATGTGAAGGTTGATGAAGATAGGAAAAGAAAATCAAATCTGAGTGGCTATGAATTAGATGAACTTGTTGTTATAGTCAATGAAGAAAAGGTGGAACAAAAGGACAATCAAGTTGAAGAAGAAAAGTCTCCAAAGAGTGTTGTTAAGACTCCTAGGTATGTAAGGATTAATCATTCTAAAGATCATATTATTGGTGACAAAAGCAAAGGGGTATTGAAAAGGGAAAAAGTTGCAGAGGAACAGGTGAACTACTATTTACTCTCATAGATTGAATCGAAAACTGTAAGTGAAGCTTGCAAAGATGAAAGTTGGGTAAAATCCATGGAAGAAGAGCTGATGCAGATAGAGAAGAATCAAACTTGGGAATTGGTCCCTAGACCTATTGATAAGAATGTGATTGGAACCAAATGGGTTTTCAGAAACAAGATAAATGAAAATTGAGAAGTTGTAAGAAATAAAGTAAGATTGGTATGCAAAGGATATTCTCAAGTTGAAGGTATAGACTTTGACAAGACTTATGCTATTGTGGCAAGGATTGAAGCAATAAGAATGTTTTTGGCATTTACAACACACAAAAATTTTCAAAGTATACCAAATGGATGTAAAGTCTACATTCTTAAAAGGAGAACTGGAAGAAGAGGTTTACATTGAACAACCAGAAGGATTTCATTCATCAAACCAAGGTGACATGGTATATCAAACCAAGGTGACATGGTATATCAAACCAAGGTGACATGGTATGCAAATTGAAGAAATCCCTATATGGACTCAAGCAAGCTCCTAGAGCCTATAAGAGTTGTGCATGAAGAACCAATTTGAATCTTTTGTGACAACACAAGTGCTATAAACATTTCAAAGAATCTAGTGATGCACTCAAGAACAAAGCACATATCAATAAGGTATCACTTTCTGAAAGAAAAGGTAACAAAAAATAAAGTAAAGATGGAATATGTGTCTACAAAGGATCAAATTGCATATATTTTAACTAAGCCTCTGCCTAAGGATATTTTGAGTATCTTAGGGTGAAGTTAGGGGTTATTACCCCTCTTGCTCTAAACTAAGATGCATAGGAAGTGCATCAGTCCAGTGGTATCCAAAGTCTAATCCTTTTATCTGAATTGATGTTTTGAAAGTTACCTCTCAGGGGGAGCATGTAGATGTTGTTGATATGAGATTCTGAATAAGAGTAGTAAGTGTTTTAGTGTTGATGACAAGGGGAGTTATGCAGTAAAGAAAAAGAAAAAGTCTAACACCCTTTGACATTGATGTCAAAGGGGGAGAGAAGTTCATGTGAAAAACCTAAGGAGAAAGTTGCAGTCAGAAAAAGCATAAAGTAAGGGGGAGCAAATAAGAAAAGCAAGTTTGTATATCTTGATGGTTTTTCACATCATGTGTTGCCATCAATGACAAAGAGGGAGATTGTTACAAGTATGAGCAGTAAGTGTTGTCATTGATGTCAACACCTAAGGTCAGCATCTAAGGAAATAATTGAAGGTGTCTGAGCAAGTGTCTGAGAAGAACAGTGTTGTGTTTTGCTCCACATATCTTATAGATTGAATATCTTTGTCTTTGGTTTGGAAGTTATGTTAAGAGATGTCTATAGTTGCTATGTTCCAAGTTTGAGTGTTCGGTGTGAAGATTTGAGTGAGTTTTGTTCACCAGAGTAAAAACTATTTTTCTGTGTACTTAATGGTGATAGGGAGAATGTATTCTGCTCTGCATTTCTTTGAATTCAAGTTTTACAATCTGCAATTCTAAAATTAAGATTGTAATGATGTTATGTGCCTTCATTTCAAATGGTTTATGATTTGGTGCTCTGCAAGTGATCTTTCCTTTATGACAGTGGCCGATAGTAATGTTTAAGTGCTCCAGTTTGAATAATCTTATAGATATAATGTTTGGGGGTTGTGTAGAAGTTATTGGTGATTGTAACATGCTTGTGGATTTCTCTAGATTGTGTTCCTACCTTTTGATTGGTCTGCAAAGTATAATCTAGATCGTCCATGAAACGTGTTCCTAAAGGTCTTAGTGTTAACACTAGTTTTGGCTGACTTGGTTATTTTCACTACTTGTGGTTATGCTTCAAAGTTTGTAAGGCATGTTGTTATGTGGGAGATCACATTTGAGTCCTAGCTAAGGCTTGGTGTGGTTCGTATTCATTCTTTTCCTTCATAAATTTGTTTAGGTCCAAACCTATTCTAATGTATGTGTGTATGCTGACCTTGGACATTGTTCCAATGGTTGATGATTGTAATGCCGACCTTGATGTTCATTCTGTTAGTGCTTAAATATGTAGGCACCTTCCTAAAGATTCAAGCATTCAAATATGCAAGCCCCTTCCCAAAAAAAATCCAAAAAAGTCTAAGTCTTTGGGCCTCCTCATCATATTTCTAATACAACTTGATATTCCAGAGGAGGGGGTCATCATCATATTTCCATGTATTGGCCCAATATTCATGCGGGGGGTCATCATGTTTCAAATGTTGGGTGATCTTAGTTAAGATCACCCCAATGTTCTTTTATCACTTGATGCTACTGACGTCATTTTCCTGTGGGGGGTGATATCTGCTTGTCCAGCTTCATCATATTCCGAAGGAGGGGGTGATATTTCTAATATCAATCATATTCTAAATATCACCCTGATGTAATAGCGAAGCTACAATGCACCCTGATATTTCTACTAGGGGGTGATATTCCAAATATCAGGTCATCTTTCGAATATCACCCATGCCCCAATATGACAGTGACGTCATCAGGAGCTGATTGGATATCATGTGGGAGGACTTTTTTATGATGTCATCAGGATCGGTGGGGTGATATTGGTTATCAGGTGATGCAGTCAAGATGATACTTTCCCGCAGGGTGATATTTCCCGTGGGGTGATATTTCATATCAAGCGAACATGCAGGTGGCTCACCGATATCAAGGGTCTGGCCGACGGGATATTGAACATGAGGATCATCAAGGCGGAAAGTATATCAGGGTGATGTTCAATATCATGTAAGGAGTGTGGCTCGCCGTTGGCGTGGGTCATGATGATGAGGTTCAGGGTTGGTGCCGTCAGGAGCAAAATCACTAACTATCATCTTCAGGTGTGGCCACGCATATAAAGTGTTCAGGAGGTCACCGCGAGGTGCATGTGGGATAATTAGTCCCCACATGATTTGAAATATCAGGATGATATATCTTGGCAGGAAAGTTTCAAGAGCACACAGTCAACTATTTTTCCCAAGGCCGCGGATTGGTGCGCCATTAATGGTAGATGTTATAGGGTGTGGGCGAAGGCGTGCACAGATCAATCACCCGATTGAGGTTGTGAATCCCTAGGAGGCGACGCAAGGCTCAAGACCTCCCCTATCTCTTCCTCTACCTGTTACATTCAATGTTGAGCGCCATTCTCTCATGGAACTATATCTGGCAAATTTTGAATCGCCCAGTAATGAATGCTGAGTACCTCTCTGTTGTATATAGCAAACTGTGTTACTCATTTGTTGTGTTGTTGAAGACTTGGGCATTTTTGTGTAAATATCAAATTACAGAGCATTTCATGTATGTTTTATCTCTGTGGAGTTTATGTGTTGCATCTGAGTTATATCTTGCACATATGTTCAGTTTCAGTGTTAATGCTATATGAAAAATGCATTATTGCATGTGTTTATCTGTCTGTCTCCATTTGTTGTATGCATTTTCTTCTTTTGAATCTGGTTGCTAAGGGTTTCTCAGATTCTAGGGTATAGTCTTGTTGTACCACATGCTTAATCTGCAACTTCCATTCAAGGAGTGGATTAAATTGTTTTAGGTTAAAGTGTGGAGACGATTGTCTGTCAACTGGGATATCTGTAAGTATGGATAGTTAAATACCTTTTCTTGGGTGGTGTTTGTAAGGCAAGCATCAAATTTGACCCCCTGAAACTTGAATCACAGTTGCAAGCCATTCCCTTGTATACGTCTAGTTGACTCCTTGCCCTGAGATAAGCACCGGTCTGCTTCTGGATTAGTAGTTATGATCCAAAACCCCTGTCTTGCATCCAAACCATCAAATTCAAACCATCCAAAACCTGTTAGTTGTAGGAGTAGGATTAGGAGCCCCTGCATACTCTCATCCATAACCAGACACATATGTCCAAGAATGTTGCTAACCTTGTGATTTGTCACACAAATCTTGGTCCACACATGAGAGTATTCTTCCTGTTATCACAAAGCTAAATCTTTTTGTCATAGGGAAAGTCAATGTTACATCTTTAACAAATAGGGACACCCCCTTGGTGCGGCAGAACCAGAAGTGAAGGGGAGGCAGCTCACGCAACCTCCTGTATTCGTTGGCTGAATCTGCCTGTGCATTGGAACTAGCAAACCCACTGCTGATTCGGAAAAAATTACCAACACATTCCAAGGTTGATGAATTGTATAAATACATGTAATAAAGTCGTGAATGATATATGAGGATGCAAAGATGTGAAGATAAGTGTGAAGTGAAAAAGTAGAGCAGAGCAAAGGATATCTATTGCTCTTCAATGGAATTGAACCTTGGCATAATATAGATGCTACTATCTCAGTTTACCAACTCTGACAGTGAGCCACCCACCAGCAGTGAGCCACCCCATTGGTAATGAACCCCTTCTTTTGTAGTGAGCATTCTAGGAAATGAGCCCTAAGGCAGTGAGCCTTGTTGTAAATTTTGATACATCATTTATATTATGAGCTAACAGTCACTGTGGTTTTTCCCTCATTGGGTTTTCCATGTAAAAATCTTGTGTCTTATGTGTCTCATGTGTGAATGTGTTTAAGTTTCTGATTATATGTTGTCATGGTTGAATCATAATTAAGTGATTAATGTGTTGATGTTTGAAGAAGTTAAGTTTTTGCTACAACTGATTCATCCCCCCCTCTCAATTTTCTTGTGCATTTCAACACCTTTTCCCTTCACATTTCATCTAGACACAAGTACCATTTAGCATGCTCATGTCTATACTTTTGGGTGGTGATCTTGACCTAAGCTATAATTACCTAACCTAATATTTGGTGATGAGCCCTTGCATCTTACTAGTTGCATGGGGTTAGGTTATGGGGTGACATATAAAAGTTCATACCACCTCTTCTTATCTATTCCTTTCTATTATATTTACTTCATAAGTCATTCTAGGATTATCACTAATCTAGGATGCCTTCTACTCCCTTTCTTTTAGTACCATGGTTTGAATATCAGATTCTACTCTAGCATATCCCTCCATCTTTTTCATTCCTTCATCTCTACATATTGTGACCTTCTCCCTAATTATCATGAAATCTAAGGTCCTCATTGGAAAAATCCTTCAAATGAATCATAGAAAGATACCCCATGCTTCCCTTATCTTTTTTCACATGCTTTGGGCCTATCACATACCTCATACCACTACATCTTTTATCACTTCCATTTGACATGACAACATCTTGCTTGCCTTGATGCTTAAGCATAAGACCACATTCTTGGAATTTATTGACCAAAACCATCATCTTAAACATGCAATTGAGACCTTTTTGTTTCCCATTTTCAATGTTTTTCCTTTACATTGGCAAAATCCAAGGTCCACATTGGAAAACTCCTTCAAATGAATCATATCAAAGACACCTTATCATTTTTTAAATTCTTTGTGCCTACCACATACCTCATACCACTACATCTTTTATCACTTCCAATTGACATGACAAGTTGCATGTCCCAGATGTAATTAAGATAATTCCTTGCTTTCCTTGATGCATAATTCATTTTTCCTTGTATTTCATCCTTTTTATCATTTTTATGCTTATCACTTGCTCCATCATATCATTTTTCCTTTATTTTGCCTTTGTGTTTTTATTGTGCTTCATCTCACTATGATGATATGGAGAGTGATGATCCATGTTAGTTACTACATAAATATTTCTATTAGGACTAACTCCATCTATGATCATTGAAAAATCTTTGTAATCACTTGGGGGCATACATCCATTGACTTTCTAGTGATTTTCATAGGGGCCAATGTTTTAGGTGGAAACCACCAAATAGACAATATCTCGAGTGACAATGTATAGACATCCATTGGAAACCTCAAATCCATTAACTATCAAGTTCCCATTGTTAACAAACATGGAATTTAGGTCCAATTGTGATTATATATATAGTCTTACATATTGTTAACTAAATTTATTGTGATTATGTTCATATAGTCTTACGTTCTTGTCAATTTTCATATAGGAGTTTTGTGTTCATCAATTTCCATAGTATCTTCTTCCTAGTCAATGGTAGAGGCCTCGTTGGTGATATATGCTAGTTAAAATTATTTCAAAAATTTTACTTGGTAGTTTAAATTATTTATTTTCCATTGAAATAACTAATGAAAATTGTGGTCTAACTTGTTGTTGCAGCCAAATTTGCATCTATCAAGTAGCAGACGTCATGGCATGATGGGAGCACTTGTGATTGGGTGCATCAAGTTCCCATTGTTAAGAAATGATTAACACGTGGCATTTACAAAAAGATCAACATCTCTATTTCTTTGTAAAAGGGTTCGGGCCCTTTCAAAAACCCATTTTAGTAATATCAAAAACAAATGCCACTTACATTTATAGATTTAAATCCAACAGTGGATCGTTTCTTTTTCTTTTGTTGAACTTGCATAATTCAAATCTTATGTATAAACACTTGGTTGAATTGGCCTTGAGGAACAAGTATAGTTTTCACTTCACCTTAATAGTCCCACACCAAGTTTTGACATTCTAGTTGTAATAGCTCAAATTCACAACTTAAGAGTGTCCCTTCCTCTATTGTTAGCCTTTTGTATCCTTGGAAGGTTTTCATACATCTATAATGATTTGACATGTGATTGATTTCACAAAATACAAGGATCCATAAAAGACCCACATTCTTGTTCACAACTATTAACAGTTCATCCCACTATGACAATCCTATTCCCTTCTTTGGTGGAATGTATGGAAGTATGTATACATGTCTAAAAATATATGGAAGTATGTCTACATGCTTACAACAAGTGATTCATGCTACAATGAAGCATAACATGATGAAATAAAAAGATGCATATTTACAATACTTAAGAATATGTAGTAGTGTTGCTCATGTCATCAATACATGTTATATCCCTTACTTTCTAATGCAAATGGATAAACTATGTTTTCATCTTATAATGGATCATGGATGTGTACATGTTTTCTATCAATGATAATAGATATGTTCCTTGTACAATTTTCAAGAAATGTGAGGGTTGAAGTTGCATTGCCTCATAAACTTTACCTTCTTGTCCTTCATTACCTTCAGGTAGACTTGTTTCCTCACTCACCAATCAGTGAGTGAAGTTAGCTACAATTCACAATATAAATTATGTAAATACATGTGATAACAACTCTCTTATAGATCTCATGCAAATTTCTCATTAGCTATGTTGATTGTTCATTTGTCTTTCTCTTGAAAAATGAGGAAGAGAATAAGAGAGAGAGATACATGTTTGGCATGATTCGTATATCCTCATTTCACCTTTCTACATTTGTTTTATACCTGACACTTTGCATACATGTCTATCAAGGTAATTGCAACTACAACATCTGACAAAATTCCCATATTCTTTATTCTTTGATGGATGTAATTAGAACACATTGGATCAAGTGAGAACACCATATCAACCTAAGGAGAGTAGAGAAAAGACCTAAAAATGAAGATTACAACATAGCTTTTAGTTTAGTTTCATCTATTGGAAAGGTGCTAGGAGTAAAAATTTGCATGAACCATACCTCGTGGGGTCAAATTAACTATGCCAACATGTCAGGGTGGGAAGGTAAATGCTAGGGGAGCTATCTTTTCAGTGGTGAAGCCTCCTGGTCATTATCGGCTATATCAAACGCAAATAATCTCTCAAGAGCCCTAAGACAAAAAAAAGGTGTCAACCTTTGGACCTATTGTTCTGTCAAACCATGACACATATAAACATCTTCTTTTCATGTATAGGTGGATGTCAAGTCCACCTACAAATACCTACCTCAGTTTTTTTAAATCAATTTCGTTTGCCTATGGTGGCAAGGAACACATTATTCTAAAATGTTTCAGTTTCACGTAGTGTAAAATTGCTAGGAGTGAAATTTTGCATTCCATAGCTCATGGGGCCAAATGGACTATGCCAAAATGTTGAGGTGGGTGGGTAAATACTAGGGTAGGTCTCATTTCGTGCGTCAAGTGTTCCAGTCATTTTAGGCTGCAGGCTACCAACAAAGTCATTTATGATCCCTAAGAGCAAAAAATTCTCAAACTTTGATGGAGAAATTATTAGAATTCATGGCAACTAAGAATGATATGTTTGGACCTATAGGTGCATGTGGGGTCCATCCACAATAACCTCTCCTAGTTTTGTTCAACTCCAATCTGTTTGATCGTGCTGAAATTAAAAGCATTCTGCAAAATGCATCAATGGCATGTAGCACAACCTTGCCATGAGCCATATTTTTCATTTTCTTGGTCGTGGGGCTGCATGGATTGTGCCAACGTGTCGAGGTGGGTGGGTAAATTCTTGGTAGGTCTCGTTTCATGCACTAAGTGTCCCATTCATTCCGGGCTGCAAGCTACTAGCAAAGTCACTTAAGATCCCTAAGAGCAAAAAACTGCCAAATTTTGATGTAGTAGATCTCAGGATTCGTGGAAAATAAGAATGTTTAGTTCAAACCTATAGGTGCACATGGGGTCCTCCCACAATAACCTCTCCCTATTTTGGTCAACTCCAATCAGTTTGACCATGTCGAAATCAAATGCATTATTACAAAATGCATCAGTGGCATGCAACACACCTTCCCAGGAGCCATATTTTTTGTTATGCTAATCGTGGGGCTGAACGTACTACACCAATGCATCAAAGTGGGTGGTTGAATGTCAAAAGAGGTCTCATTTCATGCACCAAGTGTCCCAATCGTTTCGGGATGTAGGCTATTGGCAAAGTTACTTATGATCCCTAAGAGTAAAAAACTGTCAAACTTTGACGGAACAGTTCTCAAAATTCATGGTAGCTGGGAATGTTCTATTTGAGCCTACAGGTGCACATGGGCTCCATCTACAATAACCTCTCCTAGTTTAGTCAACTCTAATCCGTTTGATCATGCCGAAATCACATACATTCTTGCAAAATGCATCAGTGGCATGCAGCACAACCTTGCTAGGAGCTATATTTTTGTTCTGCTCATTGTGCGGTCAAACAAACTATGTCAACATGTCAAGGTGGGTAGGTAAATACTATAGGAGGTCTCGTTTCATGTACCAAGTGTTCCAGTCGTTCTGGGCTGTAGGCCACCAACAAAGTCACTTAAGATCCCTAAGAGTAAAAAACTGCCAAACTTTGACAGAGCAGTTCTCAAAATTCATGGTAGCTTGAAATGTTTCATTTTGACCTATAGGTGCATGTGGGGTCTATCCACAATAACCTCTCCCAATTTTAGTCAACTCCAAATTCATTTGACTGTGCAGAAATTAAATGCATTCTTGCAAAATGCATTAGTGAAATGCAACACAACCTTGCTAGTAGCCATATTTTTTGTTGTATTAGTCAAGGGGCCGAACGGACTATGCCAATGCATCAGGATGGGTGGGTAAATTATAGGGGTGGTCTCATTTCGTGTGTCAAGTGTCCCGGTCATTCTGAGTTGCAGGCTACCGATAAAGTCACTTAAGATCCCTAAGAGCAAAAAACTACCAAACTTTGACAGAGTAGTTCTCAAAATTAGTGGTAGCTGAGAATGTTTTGTTTAGACCTATAGGTGCACATGGGATCCATCCACACTAACCTCTCCTAGTTTTTATCAACTCCAATCCATTTGACTGTGCTGAAGTCAAATGCATTCTCTCAAAATGTATTAGTGGCATGCAACACAACCTTGCCAGGAGCCATATTTTTTATTCTGCTTATTGTGAGGCTGAACGGATTGCACCAACACGTCAAGGTGGGTTTGTTATTGTCACGACCTTAATTGGTTACAATTTTAATATGCTAATATTTATGGGGGCTATTGTTGGTAGGAAATTAGTTAGAATAAAGGTAACATCAATTGGTTATTGAAGTCTTAGTGAATAATAGTGTAACTTCTTTTGTATGGCCTTGAAGCAAATTATGAGCTATGATTGTGGTTCTAGCACTCATGCAACATGATTTAAGGTATAAAATATTCCATTACATGATTGATTTCTTTCTTAGGTAGGGTTACTCACTTCATGGAGAGAATGCTTCCCTAGATGTTACTTACCTTATGATTTATTTTGATAACCAAGTTAGCTAGAATTGTTGGTTTCAACACTGTATGTATGACACTACTTTCAGCCTTGGGTTTTCCAAACCTTAGGGACTTTCAGGAGGAAATCTAATCTAAGCGGAGGGGATGTAAAGCCCATCCTTACCATAACTATTGTAACACCTTGATGCAAGAGCCTCCCAGGTGAACATGTAACTGACATCAACAAAAAAAATATTTCAGTTTGTTTTCTTTGATTTTGATGTCTGTGGTCTTGGTTGGCATCTCTTGACTGCAGGAACATTGCTGATGACCTTGAGAGAAATAAGGTTTTTGAGCAATATATGTATGGTGTGGGAGAATGGATGATCTTGTGGATGGTCCAAACATTATTGTTACAATATTTTTCATCCTTTCGAGATATGATTGAGGGCATGAGAACGGACCTAATAAAGTTGAAATACAAGAACTTTGATGAGCTTGGGCTGTCATCATAATTAAATTGTCATAGAGAAAGCATAAGTTGATTACTCTCTCTTTCTTGGCATTGAAAAGGGAGCAGTCATGTACGAAGTTCAAGTGTTTAATGTGTTGCAAGTCTGGTCCTAACTGGTGTTGTCATTGATGTCAACATACTCCTATTGCATTAATGATAAGGCTTGGATGAGCCGTGAGCTAAGGATATTGAGAAAATTAGTCTCAATCAGGAATAGTGATGACTGTAAGACAAAAGTCCAAGATAGGATGATAATCAGAGGATGCGGATTAAAGGGTTTGTAGATATGTGTCTGTAGGTGATCTAGTAGAGATTTCAGAGGTCCGCATGAAGATATGAAGAAGTTGTGGCCGCTCAAGTAAAACCGGCTCTGGCAGGTGTTCAGAGGTGATAGAGTGACACAGATAGGTCCAGTGAGATCCAGAAATGCATTATCCCATTCTATGGATTTGAGGAAGTGTTGAGTATGTCTTTGTGAAGTGTCAAGTCGATTGGTTCGTGGTTTGAAGGTCTAGAAGAACCTATTCCTTTGTGATAGTGATGACAGACTATGTTCTTAAGGTTCCGGATGGAGGAGAGAAGAATTCCAGCAAGCAGATGAAGTGCGGATATTCTTGGTGATTCAAAAGAGCTTGTGGTGGTCTTTGGATCGTGTCCAGTTTGTGTTGGTGGTCCGCATTGAAGTTGGAGCTCACAATTGAAGAGTAACTTCTGTATGATGGTGTTCTTCTTGAGACAGGCCGACCGGATGAGTTATGCATCTATCGGATGATCTTATGAATGTTTTCTGACTTAGATGATCATTCCTAAGTTGATGCCTTGTATAAATAAGGATTGCGAAGTCAGTTTGAACTCACCTTTTTGTGTGGAAATGAGAGTGTGGTAGCGAAGAGGAGAACGAAAGGTAGAGCAGAAGTATTGAGCTTAATGGAACTGATTCAAGCATGGTGAAGATGCTATTCTCCAGTTCATGTATGTGATACTTATTTCTTTGTAGACAGTGTGTCTCTTGTAGGCAGTGAGCCTCTTGTGAGCAGTGTGCTCAGGTAGTGAGCCCTAATTGGCATGTGCCATTTTGTTCCTTCTATTCTTCTAACAGAGAATACATTTTTGGGTTAATCACCCCATGGTTTTTCCCTTAACTAGGTTTTTCACGTCAAAATCTTGGTGTCTTATGTGTTGATGAGTTTTTGCTTTTGATTTGAATGCATTATGTTTCATGTTTAATATACTGCTAATTACTAAGAAGATTTGTGTAAATTGGAGAAAGTTTTGCACAATTGATTCACCCCCTCTCAGTTGTGTGCCCTAAGTCTAACAATTGGTATTAGAGCTAAGTTCCTTTAAAAGGAGCTTAACCGCTTGAGGAGATCTAGGATGTCGTCTTACAAGAAGGATAGTCTGAAGTCTGATGGAACCAACTTTGCTCTTTGGAAAGGTCACATGAAATGTCACTTGTAGTGTATGGGAATGGTGTACTGGTCCATGGTTACAAAAGTGTATGTACCTCTAGAGGGTGGTCTGACAACCCTAAATGAAATCACAGATGCTAAAAATAATCTGCGGACTAAAGAGGCTCTTCTAAGCGCATTATCTGACTCAAAGCTCTCAAATGTTATTGACCTACCAACTGCCTTTGAGATTTGGAATAAACTGTAACTTTTGCATGAAGGAGACCAATATGTTAAATGTGCAAGGTTACAGAGTCTAAAAGGGAAATTTGAAAAACTGAAGATGAGAGATGATGAAAATATTACTGCTTTTATGCCAAGAGTGAATGAGCTAGTTTGTGGAATTAGAAATGCTGGTAGAGTCTTGGATGAAAATGAGATTGTTGGTAAAATTCTCAGATCCCTTCCTACTTCTTACAAAATCAAGGCTGCTGCCATTGAAGAATTCAGAGCCCATACAACTGTCACAAGAGATCAATTGGCTAGGAAATTGGCTACATTTGAAATGACAGAGTTTGGAAATGACCCCCCCAAGACTGAATCTGCATTCAAAGCCAGTGCCTCTATTAAAGGTAAACAAAGGTTTCATCTGGGAGAGAATTCTTCAAGGAAATTATCATGGTATGAAAAAGCAAGAAAAGATCTGGAAGAAGAAGAAGTAGAGACTGCTCAACTTGAAGCCCTTATTGCAAAGAGGCTGCCAAGAGGATCCGGTACATATGAAGGAAAATGACCTTTTAAGTGTTTTAACTGCAATAAGATTGGTCATTTTGCCTCAAGGTGTCCGGAAAGATTTTCAAGGCAAAATCCTAATAGGCTAAGGTTCCAAAAGAACTATTACTATGTACATGAAGATGATGATAATGAAGGAGTAACAAATGATGAATCAGAGATAGGAAACAAATCCGGAAATGAATGGGTGTTCATTGCCATCAAGGAAGAAGATCCAATGTCCTCTATATCTATCAATCTTAAGACTGTGGAAAGAGCTCTGGCTGCCCAAATTGAAGAGAAGGATGATTGGGTCATTGACAGTGGATTCTCTCACCATATGATAGGTGACAAAAATAAGTTTGTAGATTTGGAAAGGTATGAAGGAGGAGTGGTAAAGTTTGGTGACAATTCTACTGGTAGAATCAAGGGAAGAGGAACTATTTCTTTTGATGGAAGAAACAAAACTGGTAATGTACTATATGTTGAAGGTTTCAAGCACAATCTTCTCAGTGTTGGACAGTTGGTGGATAAAGGCTATGATCTCCGATTCAAGGATGGAAAATGCAAAATCTTTGAAAGTTTCAGAATAGAGATTGCATCCGGTACTCAAACTTAAGGTAATATCTTCCACTTGGTTGGTACTAGTAAAAACTGCTTATTTGTTCAAATTGATCAGAGTTGGTTATGGCATAGAAGGATGTGTCATGTAAATTTTGATAATATCATCAAGATAAGCAATACTCAGGTTGTAAGAGATCTTCCAAAATTGGTGAAACCTACTAACAGCTTGTGCAAGGAATGTCAGTTGGGTAAGCTGAGCAGAGTCACATTCAAAAGTAAGGAACTGTCTTCTACCAAATTATTGGACTTAGTTCACACTAATCTTTGTGGTCTGGCAAGAACCAGGAGTATTCAAGGTGATAGATACTTCATGCTACTAATTGATGACTATTCCCGGATGATGTGGGTAACCTTTCTAAAGGAGAAATCAAAAGCTTTTGAGAAATTCAAAATATTCAAGGCTATGGTAGAGAATGAAATAGGATTAAATTTGAAATGTCTGAGGTCTGATAGAGGTGGAGAATTGACATCCGGTGAGTTCATAGAGTTCTGTGAGAAACATGGAATTAAGAGACAGTTGTCTACTCCTAGGACTCCATAGTAGAATGGAGTAGTGGAGAGAAAGAACTGGACCATCTAGGAAGCATCTAGGACCATGATGATGAAAGCAAATGTTTCTCAGATCTATTGGAGAGAAGCTGTCAGCACTGCAGTCTATACTCTAAATCAAGTCCAAATTAGAAGCAATATCGGTAAGATCCCTTATGAACTTTGGTTTGGCATTACTCCTACTGTAAGATATTTCAGAGTCTTTGGTAGCAAATGTTACATCAAAAGAGATGAAGATCTAGGCAAGTTTGATGCTAGAAGTGATGAAGGAATATTCTTGGTTTACTCTACTCAAAGCAAAGCATACCAGTGTTATAACAAGAGACTAAGAAAGATGATAGAAAGTACAAATGTGAAGGTTGATGAGAGAATAGAGAAACCCTCAAGGTTTTATGAATATGATGAAGATGATCAGAATGGTGTTCTGGTTCAAGGAGTTCAATCCTCTTCTGAAAGTCAGATTCAAACTGATCCAGTAAATCAGGAAGAAGGGATAGGTCTGAATGAGCCTGATCAAGAAGTAGAAGTGCAAGAAACTCCCAAGGTTCCAAGGTATGTAAGACTGAACCACTCTGAAGATCAGATCACAGGTGACAAAAGAAAAGGTGTGCAAACTAGAAGGAAAATTGCTCAAAATTTAGATGAATATTGTCTGATTTCAAAGATTGAACCTAAGACAATAAATGAAGCCTACAATGATGAAAACTAGACCAAAGCAATGGAGGAAGAGTTGATGCAAATTGAGAAAAATCACACTTGGGATCTTATTCCCAGACCTAGAAACAAGAATGTGATTGGAACCAAATGGGTCTTCCGAACCAAACTAAATGAAGTTGGTGAAGTAATCAAAAATAAAGCCAGATTGGTCTGCAAGGGCTACTCTCAAATAGAAGGAATTGATTTTGAAGAAACTTTTGCTCCGGTGGCAAGAATTGAAGTAGTTAGATTATTCCTTGCCTTTGCTGCCTTCAAGGATTTCAAGGTATATCAGATGGATGTCAAGTCTGCCTTTCTAAATGGTGACTTGGAAGAAGAAGTGTATATAAAGCAACCAGATGGATTTTAGTTGTCTGATCATGGTGATATGGTCTGCAAGTTGAAGAAAGCACTGTATGGATTAAAGCAAGCCCTAAGAGCCTGGTATGAAAGATTGGACAAGCATCTTTTGAAGATTGGTTTCAACAAAGGTACTATTGACAGTAACTTATATTTCAAAATTGATCATGAAAACATCTTGATTGTTGAAGTATTTGTTGATGATATCATCTTTGGAGGAAGAGATAGTATGTGTAAAACTTTTGCAAATCAAATGAAAAGTGAGTTTGAGATGTCTATGCTTGGTGAAATAAATTTCTTCTTGGGTCTACAAATTACTCAAACAAAGAAAGGAATCTTTATTTCTCAGACCAAATATGTGAAAGAACTGTTGAAGAAATTTGGGATGGAAGATTCAAAGCCAGTGAATACTCCCATGGCAATTGGATGTAAGTTGAGCAAAGATGATGACTCTCCTAAGGTAGACCAAACAAAGTATAGATCAATGATTGGAGGATTGTTGTATCTCACTCAAACTAGACCAGATATTATGCAAGTTGTTGGTCTTGTTGCTAGATTCCAAGCTGATCCTAGAGAATCCCATGTCATGGCAATCAAGAGGATTTTTAGATATCTAAAAGGGAGGGTTGAGTATGGTCTGTGGTATCCTAGAGATCATGATTTCTCTCTTCATGCATATACAAATGCTGATTGGGCAGGAGATGTGGATGACCGAAAGAGTACCAGTGGTGGAGCATTCTTTTTGGGAAAGAGATTGGTTTCTTGGCTAAGCAAGAACCAAGAGGCAATATCCTTGTCTACAACTGAAGTAGAATACATAGTAGTAGCAGGTAGTTGCACTCAAATTTTGTGGATGAAGCAGATGCTAAGAGATATTAAAGTAGAGTATAAGGAGCCTATCACAATCTTCTGTGATAATTCAAGTGCAATAAATATATCTAAGAATTTGGTGTTGCATTCTAAGACTAAGCATATATCTATCAAGTTTCACTTTTTAAGAGAGTAAGTGAACAAGAATGAAGTTAGATTGGAGTTTGTGCCCTCCAAGGATTAGATTGCAGATATCTTTACTAAACCTCTACCTAAGGACTCTTTTGAGTATCTCAGGGAGAAGTTAGGGGTTATTGCCCCTCCAGTGATGAACTAAGGTGCACTGAGGTGCATCAATATGGTGGATATCACAGTCATATCTTGTGATCTGGATTGATGGGAGCTGCTACTCAGGGGGAGCAGCAGGTATGATTCTAAAGTGGTGAAATTGCAAGTATGTGCCCTTTTCCATTGATGTCAAAGGGGGAGAAAAGACATGAAAAACAAGTGGTTGCTAATCAAAGGGGGAGTAGTAAAGGGAGAGAATACATGTGAATGGTTGTTGTTGATAGGGGGAGTTATGATAGTAAGGAGAAGTTCTTGTCTTGATGTTTTTTCACATCATATGTTGCCATCAATGACAAGGGGGAGATTGTTACAAGTATGGGCCTAACCGGTGTTGTCATTGATGTCAACATACTCCTGTTGCATTAATGATAAGGTTTGGATGAGCCGTGAGCTGAGGATATTGAGAAAATTAGTCTCAATCAAGAACAGTGAAGAATAGTGATGACTGTAAGACAAAAGTCCAAGATAGGATGATAATCAGAGGATGTAGATTAAAGGGTTTGTAGATATGTGTCTGTAGGTGATCCAGTAGAGATTTTAGAGGTCCGCATGAAGATATGAAGAAGTTGTGGCCGCTCAAGTAAAATCAGCTCCGACAGGTGTTCAGAGGTGACAGAGTGACATAGATAGGTCCGATGAGATCCAGAAATGCATTATCCCATTCTGCGGATTTGAGGAAGTGTTAAGTACATCTTTGTGAAGTTTCAAGTCGATTGGTTCGTGGTTTGAAGGTCTGGAAAAACCTATTCCTTTGTGACAATGATGACAGACTGTGTTCTTAAGGTTCCGGATGGAGGAGAGAAGAATTCCAACAAGCAGATGAAGTGCAGATGTTCTTGGTGATTCAGAAGAGCTTGTGGTGGTCTTTGGATCGTGTCCAGTTCATGTTGGTGGTCCGCATTGAAGTTGGAGCTCGCAATTGAAGAGTAACTTCTGTATGATGGTGTTCTTCTTGAGACAGGCCGACCGAATGAGTTATGCATCTATCAGATGATCTTATGAATGTTTGCTGACTTAGATGATCATTCCTAAGTTGATGCCTTGTATAAATAAGGATTGTAAAGTTAGTTTGAAATCACCTTTTTGTGTGGAAATGAGAGTGTGGTAGTGAAGAGGAGAACGAAAGGCAGAGTAGAAGTATTGAGCTTAATGGAACTGATTCAGGCATGGTGAAGATGCTATTCTCCAGTTCATGTATGTGATACTTATTTCTTTGTAGACAGTGTGTCTCTTGTAGGTAGTGAGCCTCTTGTGAGCAGTGTGCTCAGGTAGTGAGCCCTAATTGGCATGTGCCATTTTGTTCCTTCTATTCTTCTAACAGAGAATACATTTTTGGGTTAATCACCTCATGGTTTTTCCCGTAACCAGGTTTTCCACATCAAAATCTTGGTGTCTTATGTGTTGCTGAGTTTCTGCTTTTGATTTGAATGCATTATGTTTCATGTTTAATATACTGCTAATTACTAAGAAGATTTAAGTGTGTAAATTGGAGAAAGTTTTGCACAACTGATTCACCCCCCCTCTCAGTTGTGTGACCTAAGTCTAACACAATGATCTTCAAATGGATGTCAAACGCTATGCATAGGTCATTACCGAGCTTTTGTATTTGATCAACCAAAGAGAGACCTTTACACAAGTTGAAGCTACAAAAGTTTTCTTTGTTTTCTCCAAGCTTTTCCAGTCCAAGGATACTGATTTGAGAAGAATAGATTATTTGATTATCAAGGAGCTTTCTCTTTCTGTCGATGAGGTTATTATTGTCCCATATAATGTTTGGGGTATCTATGTGGAAGGTAGACACATTTTTTATATGCAAGCGGAGCAGGAAAGTAGGTTCTGGCCTTCTAGAAAAAGAGATACATGATAAAACTAGATAAAGAAATCAAAAGCTTCCTGATGCAGTTGATTGAAAGAAGCAAAGAAAGATCAAACAACTATGGCAGTAGGCCAATTCTCTCAAAGTATTGGAGAAACAATGATGATGATATGAAAATCTATCCTCCCTTACCTAGTCATAATGTCTTATTTTGAGCACATGAACTCAAGAAAGTATTATGTCTGTTGGATGAGTTATGAGGTAAACAATCCACGCATAGTGGAGACCATCTACTACAAGTAATGATAATACTACTATCGATTTGTTTGAGTGTTGTCTAAGCTATCCTGGAGCACAACAAATTTTATATTGCTTTATTAAATACATCTAACACCTTATCAAGTGCGCTATGAGGTGGACTTCACAAATTTGATTGATAAGTCTTTTGGCTACCATGGAGGAGATAGAGGCTCACAAAAAGGAGTATCTTTTGTTTAAGTTTGTAAATGATGATTCGTTTCATATTCTATATGAATGGAATAGAAATTAAATGAATCAATATTGGAAATGTTGTGGAGTGAACCTCAGTGGGAATGGGAATTCAAACCATTTGTCTTTCCTTTCAATAAAGAATAAAACCTAAAAAGGTTGAGTGGGGAATGAAAAAGGTCGCAGGCCATTGAGAAGAATTAAGTCTGTCATAGGCAGTAGTGAGGGACGCAGCTCAGGGAGAGAAGTCGGATGAGATATAGAACATGAATATCATCAAAATGGAGTCGGCCTTAGTAAATGAAGTAACATTCTTTGAAGAGAAAGTGTAAATAAAAGGCCACATCATTTATTTAAAAGCCACATCTTTATACTGTGGGGGTAGAATTCTTAGGCAGAGTTGAAGAGGGATCTCAGCCTGTGTGAGGGGCCTATGGAGAAGTAGAGTTGTGTAGAATTTGAGAGGCCATTGAGAGGCCATGAATGTGTATATTTGTTGCAAAAATTTTGTATTTAATTGTTGAGATGAATAAACAATGAAGTTCTTTTTATATATATTATGTTTGAGTTGAGAGCTTGAGGATTTTTAATCTGTGTATTATGTGAGATCTTGCGAGTTGCAGCAGGAGGAAGTATCTCTTGCGTCAATTGGTACCATAGTAGGTTATTCCTAACCATGGAGAGTATCCATTAGGACATGTGGAGCAGTAGAGAAGGCAGTTGTGAGAACTCAAAAGGATCATTGCAGGTGTGTGAAGTCCTGATCAGTTAAGAGTTTCAATCCATGAAGGAGAGAGTAAAGATGTGTAAATAGTTGCAGGAGTAAAGAATGTAAGAAAACCTTGAGAGATGGGGTAGGTGTGAAGGAGTCCTACAATGGTAAGAGCAAGAAAGACTTGAAGTTCTTGATGGAGAAAATAAGGAAAAGGAAGAGAGGGTTTGTGATTGGTTGGGTTTTGACAATCCCAGTGTTGAAGAGATGGAGAAGACAAAGATGGAAGGAAGGAGTTACGAAGATGTATGAAGAGTTATAAATTAGAAGAATTGAAGGGAGAGTTGTATGAAAACCTAAAAGAGATTTGTGCAGAGAAGAAAGTGGGTAGAGAAGAGTCCCATATTTCTTCTGATAATTGTTTGTTTACAAGTGACAACATGTGTGCAGCAGATCAATTTGTAGTCATGGAGTGTACAGAGATTGCAATTGTAAAAGAAAAAGGGAGAGATGAAAAGGTGTAGAAAATAGACTTTGGGAGTCCCATGTTCAATGAAGAATTTGGTGAGGATGATCTCCTGCTGAAAGAGGAGATGAGAATAATCAAAAGATTCTTGGAAGGAGAAGTGACTGGTAAAGAAGAGGATTTGATGTTGCATGATGTTCCAGTGTTTGATGAGGAACCTGATAAAGATCAAGGGTTTCTTGGTGAAGAGATACAAAAGATTGAACAATTGTTCAGTGTAGAAATGAAGAATGTTGCACCCAATGATGTTGGAGTAAAGAAGAACATTAGACTCAGTGACGATGGAGCAAAGGAGGAGTATTAGGTAAACTCTATTGTTTACGAGTTTTGTGATATTGAGTTTGAAGTGCATGTACCTAATGAGATGAGTAGCATGGTATAGAAAATTGTGGAATGTGCAGATGTAGTAGAGTGGAGTAGGGATGCCTACTTGCGGGTAGAAGTTGTAGAGGATGTGATAGGAGAGATTTGGTGGAGGTGGTCGATCTATGGTGGGTTGAAGTCCACGAAGGTGAAGGACGAGAAGAGAGGAGTGAGGATGTGGAGAGTGAGCCTTTGGTGGAGGAGGACAGTCTACAGTGGATATGAATCCACAAGGGGAAAGAGGAGGAAGAAGTGGTGTTGCTGGAGGAAGGTGGTGCGTGTTCCGACACAATGCTGGAAAAGGTGGAAGAAAGATTAATTTTCAGCTCTTGGATAGCGAAGGAGTTTGTTGTAGGTTGATGGCAACCTAGAAGAGTAGTACGACTACTCAACTCCACTTTGTGAGCATATGCTCACAATCTTTCTACCTGATGTGTCTGATGCAGGAGCATCCCAGGTGAACATGTAATCGGCATCAACAAAAAAATATTTCAGTTTGTTTTCTTTGATTTTGATGTGTGGTCTTGGTTGGCATCTCTCGACTGCAAGAACATTGTTGATGACCTCAAGAGAAAGAAGGTTTTTGAGAAATATATGTATGGTGTAGGAGAACAAATGAGCTTGTGGATGGTCCAAACATTGTTGTTACAATATTTTTTAGCCTTTCGAGATATGATTGAGGGCATGAGAATGGACCTAATAAAGTTGAAATACAAGAACTTTAATGAGCTTGGGCTGCCATCACAATTCAATTGTCATGGAGAAAGCATAAGCTGATTACTCTCCCTTTCTTGGGGTCATCCCACAATAATGGGTTACACTTTTTGGCCAAACTTGACATTGAAATCAACATTTTGAACTAAATCTTCACTTTCTAACACCTATAGCTGCTAAACCGTTAGGAATTTGAAGATGATGTGAACTAATGATTTGTGAGATTTTGTTTGTATATTATAAATAATATTTTAAAAAAAAATTGGAGTTAAATTGTAAAAAAATTTGCATCTCCTTTAATAACTAGTTTTTAATAGTAAACATTTTTTTAAAGTGATGTGTATTTTGTAGCACATAACTTTTTTTCTACAAAGGATAAAATTCTAATTCTTTTGAATTTAGATTGGTAACACCGATATATAGGGCATGCATTTAGTTTCATAATGTTTTGTTGAATATTTTTTTAATTAAGTTTTCAAGTCAAACCAATTATAATTTAGACATAGGCATATTCTGTAAAACAACTTTTTCTGTATGTATCGAAATTCAATTTTTTTTGTTGAAACAAGGACATCAATACCTAGGGCATAGATATTTTTTAGAATTTTTTTCACTAATTTACTAATTTTCCATGTGTGTAGAATAGAGAACTTGATGTTCGGTGAAAAACCTACATTCACAAGAAATAAAAAATAAATATAATAATCAAATTAAATATATTTAAAATTATACTTTTTGGGAAGCTTATAATAAGGACTACATACTTACAAAACGTAAATTTTAAATGAATTCATTTGATCCCCCAAAAGGTAAATCAAAAATAGTTTTTATCAACATTTTGATAGGTGGAGGAGACTCCATTATAGATATGGTTTAAAACTAGCGGGGTTCTATCCAAGGGGGTTTCAATCTAAGGGGTTTTGATCAAACCCTCTTCAATTAAAATCATTTAAATGAAACCTTTCAAGGCTTAAATCATTATATTTTCTAAAAATATGTGATTTCAGCAAAAATTAGGATGTCCCAGAAAGTGTAACCCATTATTGTGGTAGTACCCCTTAGCATTGAAAAGGGAATAGTCCTGTAGGAAGCTCAAGTGTTCAATGATCTTCAACTAGATGACAGACGTTGTGCACAGGTCATTACCGAGCTTTTGGGTTTGATCAACCAAAGAGAGACCTTTACATAGGTTGAAGCTACAGAAGTTTTCCTTGTTGTCTCCAAGCTTTTCCAGTCCAAGGATACTGATTTGAGAAGAATGGTTTATTTGATTATCAAGGATCTTTCTCTTTCTGCCAATGAGGTTATTATTATCCCATATAATGTTTGGGGTAGCTATGTGGAAGGTAGACACATTTTTGATATGCAAGCAGAGCAGGCAAGTAGGTTCTGGCCTTCTAGAAAAAGAGATACATGATAAAACTAGACAAAGAAATCAAAAGCTCCCTGACGCAACTGATTGAAAGTAGTAAAGGAAGATCAAACAACTATGGCAATAGGCCAATTCTCTCAAAGTAGTGAAGAAACAATGATGATGATATGAAAATATATCCTCCCTTACCTAGTCGTAATGTCTTATTTTGAGCACATGAACTCAAGCAAGTATTATGTCTACTGGATGAGTTATGAGGTAAATAATCCATGCATAGTGGATACCATCTAGTACGAGTAATGATAATACTACTATTGATTTGTTTGAGTTTTGTTTAAGCTAGCCTGGAGCACAGCAAATGTTGTATTGCTTCATTAAAGACATCTAACACCTTATCAAGTGCACTATTAGGTGGACTTCACAAATTTGTTTGACAGGTCTATTGGCGACCATGGAGGAGATAGAGGCTCACAAAAAGGAGTATCTTCTATTTAATTTTGTAAATGATGAGTCATTTCATATTCTATATGAATCGAATAGAAATTAAATGAATCGATATTTGAAATGTTGTGGAGTGAACCTCAGCGGGAATGGGAATTTGAACCATTTCTCTTTCCTTTCAATAAAGAATAAAATCTAAAAAGGTTGAGTGGGGAATGAAAAAGGTCACAAGCCATTGAGAAGAATTAAGTTTGTCATAGGTAATAGTGAGGGGCGCGGCTCAGGGAGATAAGTCAGATGAGATACAGAATGTGAATATCATCAAAATGGAGTCGGCCTTGGTAAATGAAGTAATAGTCTTTGAAGAGAAAGCGTAAATTTGTCATGCCCACATTTCTCATGTGGTCATGATACACAACACATGTGTCATGTCCACATTTGACATGTGTTCATGACACAAAATACGAAAAACTTTTCTGCATGTCTCTAGGAACCCCCTCATACGCGTCTGCGTGCTCGATGGCAATACACGTGAGGCGTAATCATGTCGACATATTCAGGGAAGTGTGCCTTCCTTCACAATCCCCTGTGTGATGAAAGTCAACTAGGGGAATATGCAACATGAAACGTGCCGCTTCTAGGGTTAGGACATTTCAAATCTGAACCCTAAGTTTCCTAGGTGAGAAGGCGATTTCATCATATTCGAAACCAAACCCTATTCCTAATACAAAATTGAAATTGAATAAATAAAATATGAAAAATAAATAGCATGATGGATGCATGATAAGATGGAGTGATAAAAGGAAAGTCAATAAAATGACATAAAAATAAAACCCTAAAATCTAGGAAAAATTCGATAGCATAACGCGTTTTCAATAATCGAATTAAAATTTTTAAAATAAAAACTCCAATAAGAATTCAAAGCAAAATTTTAAAAAAATAATAATTAAACTTAAGGAAAAATTAAATATTAAAATTCGATAATAGTTAAATGTCACAAAAATAAACTCCAAAATTAAGTCCGTTAATAAATATAATTTAGACCATTATATTTATTAACTTACCCAAAATGGGCAGGGGCCCTGGCTCGATTGGCTAAGTAATTCCGTTGCGGTAAAGATGGTCACGAGGTCCAGTCTCCCCCCTGCCCACCTGATAATTGTAACCGGTTCATAGCTCCGGTCAAAAGCGTTTACCCATGAATAAAAAAAAATTAACTTACCCAAAATAAATAATAGACAAAGGGGGAAAATTAAAATACCTTTCCCTGTAAAATAATAATAAAACTGATTAAAATGAAATAAAATAACATTCGAAGAGATTTCCAACATAACAAATTTAAACCAACAATTAATTAAAATGGAATTCCAATTAAATATCTCAAAAGGGATCAAACATCCCAAATATAAAACATTCCATTCTCACTCAAAAATAATAAAAAAAACACTAAATGAAAACAAAATTAAACCAATCCCCACAAGAAAATAAATAAATTGAAAGGACTTTGAAAAGCAAAAGAGAGGGAGGCACAATCTCCCATGCACATAGGAGAAAAAGGGAAAATAATTAATTTAGCTAAACTAATTTCCCTCTCACCCGTCAAATGCCCTAAGTTAATATTTTATTATTTTTGTTTCAAGAGATGCCCTAAATCATTATTTCATTATTTCTCTATGGGAAAACCCTAACATCTTATTCTATTGTTTTGTTCTCTCATTATTTTTCTTTTCTCCTTTCTTGTTTTCTTTTCTCTTTTGTTTTGCAGGTTGGAGATTTCCTCCACAATAGCTTGGTAGCCATGAAAATACCTCACAGAGGTATATTTTCTTTGAATATACATAGTAGGGTTATATATATATATAACCCTACAACCCTACTATGTTTTGTGTGTATATATATATAAATATATATACATATAGTTTAGATTTGAGAATGTATATAAGTTTTCCTTTAAAAAAAAAGACAAAATACAGAGTGTAATATATATATAAACATATTTTAACTTGCAGGAAATAATGTTGAACAGCATAGAGAGTGACTGAGTTTTGGAGGGCCATCGGCCGTTTATTTTCTACCGTCATAGAGAGTATTGAGGGGTTCGTGAAGAATTGGAGGTGGAGGGTAAAGGGGACGGTTGGGGGGCTTTGTGGGGAAGGGGTGTGGGGAGGAGGTTGTGCCTCCACCCACACCCATAGTTCTTACCTTACGGCTGTGGCGGGAGAGATAGGGGGAGCTGGGATCGGCACCATCGCCCATCTCAGTCCCTCCATTATTTTTTTCTTCTGTTCTTTTCTACCAATCAAACACTGACCCTACTTAGGGTTCGGTCCTCATTTTAATCTATATTTTATTTGATATATTTCAAATGTATATAAACCATTCTGTATATATATACAATTTTAAACAAAACAGTTTGCTCAATAAATCTAATCATATAGGCATTTTTTTATTTTTTTGTATATATATATATATATATACATTGACATAAAAAAAGAACAACAAGCTTGGATTGCCCAAATAATATATATATATATATATATATTAAACTAACTTTCTCAATAACAATAGTTTTAAATAACATAGAATACTAATTTTTAATTTTGTATCATAAAATAATTCAGTAGCATCTGTATTTTTTTTTTGGAAATAAATATACAGAAATACTCTTTTTTTTTTTACAAAGTCTATAAGGCAGGAAATATAATTTCACTTAAATTTTCAACAACTTATATTCACAAATAGCATATTAATAAATATGAACTTTCAGTGCAAACATAACAGAAAATTATACATCTAATTTCTCTTTTTTTTTTGCATACACCAAAATTTTATCAGCAACACATTTTTTTTGAAGTAAAAAAAAATGACAGAAAGTGTATTTTCTCTTGCATTTGTCCATTACACATAAACTCAATAGCAAATTTATATAATCTTTGGCATCTTTCCATAAACACATGAGCACAATAACATAATATAATGAACATATTTTTGCATATTCAACAAAGAGTAACTCACATACAAATTCCTTTCACACCCAAACAATAAGGAGTACAAATTTTACAACTCCAACATTAAGGCCTCGAAGGCCATGGCTCACAATAGCCATCAAAAATAATATTGCAAATGATGTGAAAATGGGCTTCTCCAATCTCCATTTCTCCCACTACAAATCTGTAAGAAGAAAAACAACAAAAAGGGGAACCAAGCCACTATGAAATGCCCTCCTCCCTACCGTAGACCTGTAAGTGGGTCACCCCTGAACTAGGGAGGTAAGAATCACACGGTTGCACACACACACCACAACAAGCAACACAAAAACAATTTAGCAATTACCTAAGGATTAACACATAACAAAACTCATGAAAATGAGTTTGATGGGGGTAGGGAATGGACCCCTCAACTCAAGAGGCCACTCCAAGATCTCAAAACACCAAGTCTCAAGGCCTCAAGCCAAAACCTCCAAAATACATATCTCCAAATAGCTCAAAAACTATCATAGCACTCTTACTATCAAAATGATCTCAACACCAAGAAAAAAAACCCTCAAGGCTATAAGTAGCACAAATATGGAGGTGACCTCAAGGAGGTTCACTCTCTCCTACCCCATACAAGTTGAGCCTTACCTCCAAATGGAGGTGTTCTCACCAAACTCCCAACCCACACAAAAATGAAAACAACAAACAACAAAAATCTACAAACACAACATAAATGAAATATGCAAGGGTATATGGCTATAGCTATGGAGGTTACCTTCAAAAGCCTTAAAAATGGAAGCACATTTGGTGAAGAGCTCCAAGATTCTCCAAATCTTCCTATCTCCAAATTTTCTCTAACTTCCCAAAAGAAACTCCAAGAATAGAAAGAAAATCCAAAATGCAAGAACCCCACACTCCTCTTCAAGAGGAGGTAATTTAGGCCTTCTAAATTGGCCTTGAGGAATGAGAAGGTGACACTTGTCACCTTCTCCTTCCTTTTCCCATGCCGCTTGCAAGGGAGAAGAAGTGTGAGGGTGACAAGTGTCACCCTCCAATTCCATCCTAATCCTCATCTTATCCACTTGTGCTCTCACACATGTGTGAGAGACCAAGTGGTGAGGTGGCAATCCCCTTCAAACCTCCATGAGGATAAGGAATGCCATATGGCATCCTCTTATTCTCCAAGAGAGCCATCTCCCTCCAAGATGCTCTCACACATGTGAGAGTCTTGGAGGGAGATCCCACACACTTGGGAGTCTTGGAGACCTCCCAAGTCTTCTTGGTGAAGGGATACCCAAACTTTGGGAAGGGAGATGAGGCTTTCCCAAAGCATGACTCATCTCCCACCCTTAGCCATTTCAAAATTCGTCACTTTGACTAAACCTTAGTTTAGAGTGACCAAAAGTGAATTACTCTAAGGTTTAGTTAGTCAAAATTGACCCTAGACCCATGGGTAACCACCTAGGGTAAGTTTTGGGACACTAAGGTTCACCTAGGGAGTCATAAATTCCCTTTAAATGGCCCAAAAATAAAAAAAATACCAAGTGGTGTAAAACAATAAAAATATACAACACATGATATAAATTAATTTAAACAGAGGGGTACTAGGCCAAAATGATAAAACCACAAGTACTTAAACAACATTCGAATCAAACGTGATCTTCATCCCTCTTGGGAATGGCTTGGTTTCATAGGGAATAACATATGTGTGAATACTAGCTCTAATTGCCTGTGGCCTGGGAATATACTCCTACACATCTAGGTCAAGTGTCAATCATATCATGAATAATCATAGCCGAAGCAACTGGAATTAAATTCATGCCATTGAATACAACATTAATCATCTACAACATAATTCAAGATTAAACTACATTTTCTATCTAATGTCACATAATCATCATCACATAAAGAACTAGAAATCACATCAATAAACATCACCTAATATATCTTGCATGTCTAGTCTCAACATAGCTTCAAAATACAATCAAATCGAATCACTATATGTCTAATCAATGTCAAATCAAAATCAGGAGATATAATCAATTCTGCATAATGGAACAATAGTCTCTAAAAGTATGATAATGTCATCAACTGAAATGTAAAATGATCAAAATAAGGAAGGAAAAATAATCGTCCTCACATCTTCCCCCCTAAGACTAAACTTCCTCTTGGAAGTCGTCAAAAAGGTGAGGATAGAGTGCCCTCAAACTAGTTGCATCCTCCCAAGTCGCTGTGACCTCATCATAACGATCCCACTGGACCCTAACCTGGTTCAGCTCTCGACATCAAAGACCCAGCATCTGATGAGCCAATATGTGAATTGGCTCCAAAGCCAATTGCCCATCCACCTCTACCTGTAGAGCACTCCAATCTAATACATGAGATAAATTAGATATATATCACCTCAATATAGAAATATTAAAGACATCGTGGATACGTGACAGGCTAGGTGGCAACGCTAGATGGTAGGCAAGGTCCCATCCGCTCCAAGATCTCAAAAGATCCTACAAATTGTGGTGCGAGCTTAGAGCCCTTTCCATAATGGATTGGACTCTTGTGTGGCTGCACTCTAAGGAATACCCTGTCACCCACTGAGAAGCTCTGATCAATTCTCTTAGCATCGGCATACTTCTTATGTCTATCATGTACCTCCTGAAGTCTATGCCTAATCAGTGTGACCTGCTGCTCCATATCCTACACTAACTCTGGATCAATGGCAACCCTATCCTCTATCTGATGCCAACTCAATAGTGTCCTGCATGGTCTATCGTAGAAAGCCTGAAAAGGAGGCATACCCAACAAGCTGTGATGCCCATTATTGTAAGAAAACTCAACTAGATACAGATACTCCTCCCATCTAGATTGATGGTCCATAACATACATACGAAGCATGTCCTCCAACACCTGATTCACCCACTCTGTCTATCTATCTATCTCAGGATGATAAGCGGAGCTAAAGTTGAACTGTGTGCCAACGCCTGCTACAAGGCTCTCCAAAAGGCTAAAGTGAACACTGAATCCCTGTCAGAAATGATGCGGTGAGGTACTCCATGTAATCTCACAATATCATCTAAGAATACTCTTGCCATTGCTGGTGCATTGTACATCATGCGTACAGGTGAGAAATGCGCCACCTTGGTCAACTTGTCAACTATCACCATGATGGCATCATGACGACGCGAAGACATAGGAAGACCAACAATAAATCCATGGAAATGGTGTTCCATTTCCATTCAAGTATCTCGTGAGGGTATAAAAGACCCGCTGGATGCTGATGCTTGGCTTTGACCCTCTGGTACTCAAGGCATCGAGCAAAAAACTCTGTAATATCCCATCTCATACCCACCCAATGGTACAGTTGTCGTAGGTCAGCATGCATCTTCTTCACCCCTAGATGTGCCACATATGGTGCTCTGTGAGCCTTTGATAACACTACAGTACGTGGGTCACCTACGTGGGGTACATAGATGCGCTGTCGATGATGAAGTAACCCATCTGCCTCAAGTGAATACCTTGCAAACTTGCCCACAAGGGCCCTCAATGAATGGATCTCCTGTTGTACCTCAAGAAACCACACATCCTTAGGCAGATGCTAAATAATGCATCCTCTCAAGTCCACACTCAGAGTCAAGGTCAAGATCTCATGGCGCCTCTGACTCAATGCGTCAGCTACCATGTTCTCCTTCCCTTTGATGTAGTGGACATCAAAGTCATACTTGCAAAGAAACTCCATCCAATGCCACTGATGAGCGTTTAGATTCAGCTGTGTAAATATATACTGAAGGCTATGATGATCTGAATGAAGCTTAAAGCGATGACCCAATAACAATTATCTCCAATGGACTAGAGCATGAACCACTGTTGTAAGCTCCAAATCATGAGTGGGGTAGTTCAGCTCATGGGTCTTGAGCTTTCGCGACTCATACGTGATCACTCTACCACCCTGCATAAGCACAGCTCCCAAACCCTCAAGTGATGCATCCGTGCAAACCATAAAATCTATTACAGGATCAGGAACAGCTAAAATGAGAGCACTGGTAAGATGCTCCTTAAGGACCCCAAAGGCCCTCTCACACTACTCAATCCATAGAAAACTCTTCCCTTTTCGTTGAAGGGAAGTGATGGGGTGCGCTATCCAAGAAAAACCCTCAACAAATCTACAGTAATAACCAGGTAACCCCATAAAACTCCTAACCTTTGTTACACTAGTGGGTGCTGGCCAATCTCTGATAGCCATGTTCTTCAATGGATCTATTAAGATTCCATCACCAGATAGGATATGCCCCAAATACTATACTTCTATCCTGAAAAATACACACTTTGCTAAGTTCCCATAAAGATTTCGCTCCCTCAAATACTGTACAACCTGACATAGGTGCTCCTCATTCTCCTCCTCGGTTTGTGAATAGATCAATATGTCATCGAGGACAATGATCATGAACTAATCCAAAAAGGTACGGAACACCCCATTCATGAGACTCATGAACACTGTAGGGGCGTTCGTCAAACCGAAGTGGACCACAGTGAACTCATAGTGGTCATATCGAGTCCGAAAGGCAGTCTTATGGATGTCCGCCTTTGTGATATGCAACTGATGGTAACCAGACTTCAGGTCAATCTTAGAGAAAGACCTGGCTCCCTGCATCTGATCGAAGAGATCGTCAATCCTGGGCAGAGGGTAACAGTTCTTCACCGTCACCTTGTTCAACTGCCTATAATCCAT
This sequence comes from Cunninghamia lanceolata, assembly GCA_027924645.1. Lineage (NCBI taxonomy): Eukaryota > Viridiplantae > Streptophyta > Pinopsida > Cupressales > Cupressaceae > Cunninghamia > Cunninghamia lanceolata. Next base: position 16,077,952 of record BSBN01000726.1, on the reverse strand, counting down.
GCATAATTGAAGAGACCCATCCTTCTTCTTCACGAAGATGACAGGAGCGCCCCAAGGTGAAATGCTCGGTCGGATGTCCCCCTTCTCGACCAAGTCCTCAAGCTATAACTTGATCTCTGTGAGCTTATGAGTGGTCATCCTGTAGGGTGCACGAGACACTGGCTCGGCACCTGGTACTAAGTCAATATGAAAGTCTACCTCACAACGAGGTGGCATCCCCAATAACTCTGTTGGAAACACATTAGCAAACTCTCTCAGGATGGGATGGTCATCCAAAGATGCCTCAGGCTCGTCATCTGATCTATCACTCACTATAATAGAAAACATCTAGCATCCCTTCCACATGCAACGCTTAAGCTGTTGAGCTGATATCATACACACTGCTGTGGGCTTCTACATGCCCACTATATCAACTGAGGTACCATGATCGTCTAAGTAGCTAATCGCCTTTCGGTGACAATCTAGCTTGGCTTGATGAGCCGCAAGCCAGTCCATACCCAAAACTACATCGTAGGATCCTAATGTCATAACTCTAAGGTCACAAACTATGGCAAAGGGTCCCAAAGAAATCTCACAGTCGTGGACGAAGGCATCTACTGTCATCTTGGCCCCTGAGGCCAACTCAACCACCCACCTATCACCCTGCCTAGAGGCCACCAGCCTGCAACGCTCCACTAATGATGGAGAAATGAAAGAGTCAGTAGCACCAGAGTCAAAAAGAATAGAAATGGGGACACCCCCTATCATACCTGATGTCTCAATCACTGATGCCTAAAAATTAGCCTGGTAGTTATCAACCACTACGAACATATAGTGGGACCTACCCACATCTCCAACCATCTGCTCTGATCCTCCTACACAAGGTTGTCCCCCTGTTGTAAAGCCTTGTGAACACTCTCTAGCTAGATGTCCCACTCCACCACACACATAACATGGGCCCCTAGCCTGTACCTATCCAGTCTGAGTCCTAATCGACTACTACTATCCAAATATACTTGTGGACCCCTATGAACCCCTGTATGACTAATGCGACCTCGCGGGTCCCGCGGGTGGTCCCTGTTGCCTCTGATCTTTGCACAGGCCCTACTACTGCCAACCTTGATTATGCCCCCCATGTGCCCTTTGTTGTGGCCTGGGTCTCTGCTGCTGCGGCTGCTGCTGTGGGGGCCTAGGAGGTAAGGATACGGAACTAAATCCTCCTCTCTGAGGTGGCGGTGGTGGTCTGCAGTAACTCTATTGATATTGCTGCTACCCATGATCCTAAAACTGAGGGTGTGATCTCTGCCCTCATCCCTATATCTCCTCAGCTATGTATGCCTTCTTGGTAGCATCACTCAATGTCTGGGGGTCTGCCATGCGTACAGGCCCTGCTATGATATGGTTCAATCCCCTGATAAACTTATGAACCAGGAGTTTCTCATCATGGAGATGCTCTGCATATCGAGACAACTCAGTAAATCTACCCTCATACTAAGCAACGGTAAGTCCTCTCTACTGAAGGTCATGAAAATCGTCTATATGATGCTGCCTGTAGTGATCTGATAAATAACGCAGATTGAAGCGCTCAATGAAAGTCTCCCATGTGAGTGTGTCCAATGATAGATGACACTTGCACTCCTCAGTGCACCACTAGGTAGCTGATGCATCTCGCAACAGGTGGACTGCCACATGTGCTTTCGTGTTGCCCTCATAAGGATGCAACGCAAAGCATCTGTCTAAGCTGATGAGCCAGGCCTCTGCCTCAGCTCCCTCTGTAGTCCTAGTGAATGTAGGAGGATTCAGCCTCAACAAATCCCTGATGGGATCTCCTCAGTCTCTGTGCCCTTTGATAGGCTCATCCGCATAATAATCATAAGGCCTGTGCACAATTTTCTCCACTCACACTACCTCCTCACGCCTAGCATGACGTGGAGGGCTCCTGCTACGGGCCCTGTCAGCCAATCCAACCTCCTCTGTTGTCGTATCTGGTACCTCAACATATGGCTCCACACGTGGTGCCTCTCACAGCTTGACGTGGGGCTTGACACATGGCTCGACATGTGACTCTACTCGTGGCTCCATGCATGGCTTCTCTTGCAGATCATCACGGGGCTCAGCATGTGGCCCTATATGCGGCTCAACTATGGCTAGTTGTAGCCTATCTAACACTACCTATAGAGCCTTCAATATCTGTGGCCCAATATCTGGTATAGGTAGGGCCGGTGGTGCTTGCGGTACCTATGGGGCTGGTGGTGCTTGTCCCTCATCTGAAGAGTCACTATGAACCTCTACGAACTCCGTGTGGCATGAATGTGCTCGCCGAACTTGTCGGGGACGAATCCTATAAAAAACAAGGTAACCACAAATTAATCAAAGTTGTGGAATAATAATGTGCCCTAAACAAGTCTAGTGTTTAAACTTGGGCTCTGATACCAAATGTCATGCCCACATTTCCCATGTGGTCATGATACACAACACATGTGTCATGTCCACATTTGACATGTGGTCATGACACAAAATACGAAAAAAATTTCTGCATGTCCCTAGGAACCCCCTCGCACGCGTCTGCGTGCTCGATGGTAATACGCGTGAGGCGTAATCATGTTAACATATTCAAGGAAGTGTGCCTTCCTTCGCAATCCCCTATGTGATGAAAGTCAACTAGGGGAATATGCAATGTGAAACGTGCTGCTTCTAGGGTTAGGACTTTTCAAATCCGACCCTAAGTTTCCTAGGTGAGAAGGCGATTTCATCAGATTCGAAACCAAACCCTATTCCTAATACAAAAATGAAATTGAATAAATAAAATATGAAAAATAAATGGCATGATGAACGCATGATAAGATGGAGTGATAAAATGAAAGTCAATAAAATGACATAAAAATAAAACCCTAAAATCTAGGAAAAATTCAACAGCATAACGCGTTTTCAATAATCGAATTAAAAATTTTAAAATAAAAACTCCAACAAGAATTCAAAGCAAAATTTTAAAAAAATAATAATTAAACTTAAGGAAAAATTAAATATTAAAATTCGATAATAGTTAAATGTCACAAAAATAAACTCCAAAATTAAGTCTGTTAATAAATATAATTTAGACCATTATATTTATTAACTTACCCAAAATAAATAATAGATAAAGGGGGAAAATTAAAATACCTTTCCCCATAAAATAATAATAAAACCAATTAAAATGAAATAAAATAACATTCGAAGAGATTTCCAACATAACAAATTTAAACCAACAATTAATTAAAATGGAAGTCCAATTAAATATCTCAAAAGGGATAAAACATCCCAAATATAAAACATTCCATTCTCAATCAAAAAAACAAACACTAAATGAAAACAAAATTAAACCAATCCCCACAAGAAAATAAATAAATTGAAAGGACTTTGAAAAGCAAAAGAGAGGGAGGCACAATCTCCCGTGCACATGGGAGAAAAGGGGAAAATAATTAATTTAGCAAAACTAATTTCCCTCTCACCCCTCAAATGCCCTAAGTTAATATTTTATTATTTGTTTTCAAGAGATGCCCTAAATCATTATTTTATTATTTTTCTATGGGAAAACCTAACATCTTATTCTATTGTTTTGTTATTTCATTATTTTTCTTTTCTCCTTTCTTGTTTTCTTTTCTCTCTTGTTTTGCAGGTTGGAGATTTCCTCTACAATGTCTTGGCAGCCATGAAAATACCTCACGGAGGTATATTTTCTTTGAATATACACAGTAGGGTTATTTATTTATTTTTGATATATATATATACATATTTTGTGTATATATATTTATATATTTATATATATATTTATATATTTATATATATATACACAAAATGTGTATATATATATAACTATATATATATATACATATAGTTTAGATCTGAGAATGGTAGGAGGATGTCATTTTTTTGCTCTGCATGTCGAGCTAGGGCATTCGTGCCCTAGCCTGATCCTCTAGTTTTTTCTTGGTCGTACGAAGTGTGGGGAGTGCATGCGTTTTGGGGAGGTCTGGGGTTGTGATTTTTATCAGTGCAAAGTTTTTGTTTATCTGCATTGGTGTCTCTTTCTCCCTGAGCGTGCGGGGGTTGTGTGCCTGGTTAGAGGCCGCGGGTGGGGTTTTTGTGCCTGGTTGGTTTGGGTCTATAATTTAAAGGTAGTGTTGGGTGGTGGGTCAGTTAAACCCTAGTGGTGGTTCTTTTTTCTCGGGGGCCTGCATGCCCGCCTTGGGTCTTGTTTAGTTTCAATGTCGATCAGGGAGTCTTCAGGGGCTAGTCCCAAGATGGACTTTCACTCAATAGTGGTTGGTGTGAATTCTCCTTCGCATGCTTCGAAGGTTTTTAATAATAACTTGTTCTCACCAGATCCGGGGTTGGTTGGTTTAGGTTTGTCTGGTGGTACACAGATTACAAAGATCAATGGATGTCTTGAACGTTGTGAGGAGAGGCCAAATTTGGTTATCCCGCTGGAGATGTTTGCCGAAGATATTGACTATTATTCGAAGCATGCATTGCTATGCAAGTTTATGGGGATGCGTGTTTCATTACAATTTCTTGAATCATGGGCCCAATGAACTTGGATGCCAGAGGGAGAAATGGAGGTTATGCTTTTAGCAAATAATTATTTCACGGTTTCATTCAATTGCCTGGCGGATCACAACAAAGCCTTTTAAGGAGGCCCCTATTTTCATAATCATATTGGGTTATTTATTAAACCTTGGCATGTGGGCTTCAATCCTGCTGAAGAGCTTTCAAACTGGGTTCCGGTGTGGGTTCGGCTTCCGAGGTTTCCTGTGGAATGTTGGTGGGATGATGTTTGGCACTTGTTGGCTTCGATGCTAGGAAAACTAGTTGGTGCTTTATAGCAGACTCAAGTTAAAAAGGTGATGACTTTTGCTCGTATCTGTGTTGAGATTGATTTAAGTAAACCTTTGCCATATTCGGTGGATATGTGTGCGGGTCCTTACTCTTGGGTGCAGCAATTGGACTATGAGACTCTTCCTTTTCGGTGTCGTCTCTATCATGAATATGGCCATTTGTAGAGGAAATGCCCAAAGGCTAGGCCTGTGGATTCCCAACCTTCTCAGCCTCCCCACAATCCCCCTAGGGTTGAAAAGGGGAAGGAACCCATTCCTGGTGATGTGGATGGGGCTGATGGTTTCATTCCTGTCAAGGCTCGAAACAAGAATCGGGGTCAAAAGAGGACTTTGAAGGAAAGGCAGGATGAAGATTCTTTCAACAGATTTGAAGTTTTAGATGATCTCAGCCAGTAGGAAGTTAATATGGGCTTAGTGAATCTGGATCAGGATGCTTTGGATATAGGATAGGAGGGCCTTCTTTCTGAAGCTACTCAGGTTTTGCAGGATAATAGGGCTTTGCAAATGGACACAGATGTTCAAATTGAAGTCCAGGTGGAATCAGTTCCTATTATAGTAGGGAAGAAGGGTGGTGAGGATGGATCTCCTCTTGTTTCGAATGCAGGTACTGAGGGGATGAAGAATAATAAATCTTCTTCTTCTCATTTGGGTTTTCATCAAAAGGATCCAAAAAAAGGGGCTGGGGAGAAGTCTTCCAAGCTTGGTAGAAAAAAGGATTTGGAAAAGATTAAATTAACAAGGGAAACTTTGGTAGAGTCAAGGTTTGTTAAGACTCTGGATTCTCATTTTTTGAGCCCCTTGAAATGATTGTTCTATCCTGGAATGTAGGGGGCTTCAACAGTGGCCCTCAACAAAAAGTTGTTCGTGATTTGGTTAGAAGTCAAGCTCCTGATGTTCTTTTCCTGCAACAGACTAAGTTATCAGTGGAGTGTATGTTTGGTTTAGTGCCTAAGTTGTGGGGGAGTGGAGAGTGCCAGTGTATTGGTGCTCAAGGGTCTGCTGGGGGAGTGGCTTGTTTATGGAATCCTTGGAAGATCTGCCCTCTTTGGTGGTTGTCCTTTCAGTCTTCTATCTCTCTGATTGCGTCTTGTTTTGAGACGGGGGAGTCTGTTCTCTTCTCCAATATCTATGCACCTACTAAACTTCAGGGTAAGCAACTTTTATGGTCCCATATCTGGTTTTTCCAAAGCATGGTTCCTTTCTATCCGTGGATTATGGCTGGAGACTTCAATGCTATTTCTGAGTTGGCTGAGAAGCGGGGTGGTATTGCGAGGCTTGAGCCTTTTGCGTTGCTACTTCAGGATAACATCTCAACTTTAAATCTTGTTGATATCAAGCCCATTAATGGCCAATTTACTTGGAACAATCAGAGGATCAGGAATAATTACATTGCAGAACGACTTGACCGCCATATGGTTTCTTGCTACTGGGTTGGTGGGTTGTGGTCTTCTAGCTCTAAAATTTTGGATTGGAGGGGCTCAGATCATTGGCCTATTAAGCTGGCTATTTCTTTAGCTCGTGTGCCTTGGTCTCCTTCTTTCAAATTCTAGCTTATGTGGTTGCATGACTCCTCTCTTCATGATTATGTTGCTGAGTGGTGGAGGTATGGTAGACCTACTTATGGTACAACAATGTATACTTTTGCTAAGTTACTTCAATTTGTCAAGTATCAGCTTAAACGTTGGAATCGGCAATGCTTTGGAAACATTTTCCATGCTAAGACTGCTGCCTAGGTTGAGTTGGATGGTATTACAAGGTTGATTAGGGAGGATGGAGTGACTGAGGACCTACTACGAGAAGAGACTAGGGCTTTGAAAGCACTAGAAGAGTGTGAGCTACGAGAGGAAGTTTTTTGGAAACAAAAGGCTCAGATTGAGTGGCTTCAAGAATGGGATAAAAATACTACTTTTTTCTTCAACTCAGTGAAAACCAAGAGACATGGCAATTCTATTTCTGCTCTGGTGAATGACAGGGGTGAAACTCTTTCTTCTTTTCATGAAATCATGCATGAAGATATGCATTATTTTGCTTCATTATTCAAGAAGGACTTGCAGGGGGGTTCTGATGAGGAAGCTCAGGTCCTTTCTTGTATCCCTTCTTTGGTATCTAGAGAGATGAATGAGCATCTTATGACTGATATTTCGATTAAGGAGCTAGAGGGGATTGTGTTTCAAATGAAGAGGGGGAAAGCTCCTGGCCCTAATGGTTTCCCGATTGAGTTCTTTCAAGAATTCTGGGAGATTATCAAGTTGGACTTGTTGGCAGTTGTTCAGGAGTCTTGAAAGAATAAATAGATGTTACAGGCTTTGAATTCTACCTTCCTTGCTATCATCCCAAAGTGTGATGGGGCGAATAGGTTAAGTCAATTTCATCCTATCTCTCTTTGCAATGTGATTTATAAAATTATCTCTAAATTGATTGCTGATAGGTTGAAAAAGTGGCTTAAAGTGCTGATCTCTGAGGAATAGAGTGGTTTTGTGGCGAGACGGCAGATTCTGGATGGGGTTGTTGTCGCAACTGAAACCATTCACTCTATGGCCAGTTCCAAAGATAAGGTGATGTTCATCAAGCTTTATATGGCTAAGGCTTATGATAGAGTTCGATGGTCCTTCCTTCGGAAGGTTCTTGGTGCTTTTTGTTTTGGGGATGAGTGGATTTATTGGGTTATGAGTTGTGTTACTTTGGTTTCCTTCTCTGTGTTAATAAATGGTGAGCACTCTGAGCTTTTTGGTGCCTCTCAGGGTTTGCGGCAGGGTGACCCCCTCTCTCCTTACTTGTTTCTTCTTCTTGTTGAAGGTCTGGGACGTTTGATAAGAAGGAATGTGGAGTTAGGTTTCATTCAGGGGTGGGGGTGGGGAGGTGGTTTACCTCCACAGTCTCACTTGCAGTTTGTAGATGACACTGCTTTGATGGGTATGGCTACAATTAGGGAAGCTTCAAATTTACGCAAGGTGTTGGATGTTTATCTTGTAGCTTCGGGCCAACTGATTAATGAAGATAAGTCTTCCATCTTTTTCTTCAATACTCCAGGTTCCATTCAGAGGTGAATTGCTCATATCTTGAGATTTCAAACTAGGGTTCTCCCTTTGACCTATCTTGGTATTCCCATCTCTGTTGGAAGACTACCCAAGGATTCTTGGTAGAATATTCTGGATAAATTTTGTGTGAAAGTTAATCATTGGACCCATCGTTGGTTGTCCTTTGCGGGTCATGTTCAGTTACTTAAGTCTGTGGTACAGGCCCTCCCCATTTATAGATGTATGATTCAGGTGGCCCCTTTGGGTTTTGTTAGGGAATTAGATTCCTTAGCAAGATAGTTTTTATGGGCTAGTAGCTTATTATCCTCTAAATGGAGCCTTGTCAGATGGGACATTGTTTGTAGCCTGAAGCAGTTTGGCGGCCTTGGGTTAAGGCAATCATCGTTGTCAAGGATGGCATTGGCTGCTAAATTATATTGGCGGTGGTGTGTGGAGCAGGATGGGATCTGGGCCAGGATATTAACACAGAAATACTTCCCAGGGATCCCTCAAATTGATATTCCTCATTATCCCTTGGTGGGAAAAGGCTCGGTGATTTGGAGCACGTTCAAGAAATGGGCTGCTCTGGTCAAGGATAGATTATTTTGGATTTGTAAAAGAGGGATGAAAGCTCATTTTTGGTCTGATTCTTGGGATGGTTTTCCTCCCATTGTTTCTCAATTTCCTAATTTGGTGACTCTGTGCCAGAGGTTCTGTGAGGTAGGATGGTCAAGGGTGAGTGACTTCAAGTCCTTATCTTATCATGGGTAGTTGGTGGTGGCGAGATGGAAGAATCCTGATGAGTGGCTTGTTGTTGGTATGGAGGAGGAGTGTGTTGAGCTTCATAGTATCCTTTCTCGTAGACGTTGTAGCTCCCACCAAGAAGGGGATGTTCTTTCTTGGTCTCCTAATCCTAAGGGTGTCTATACTATTGCTTTTGGATATCAGGTGTTGTTATCTCACCGACTGGATGGGTGGAGGTTCACTGGTGGAAGAAAGTGTGGAATAAGCTTTCTTGGCCGAAGTGTAACTGCTTTATTTGGACTTTGGCTTGGAATAGGTGCTTGACATGGGATAATATTCAGAAGCGAGGTTTTCAGGGACCTATGTGTGTTTTGTGTGGATGTGGAGAGAAGGACTCCTCTCACTTGTTTTTCCATTGTCCCTTGACTTTGCAGCTTTGGCATTTTTGGTGGGAAGTTTGGAAAAGCCCCTATGTTCATGCTTCCTCCCTAGTGGATTTTTGGAGTAGTCTGGGTAGACCTCCTTCTATGGCCTCTTTCTTGCAAGATGTGTGGTATGTTGGGCCTTCCTTCATACTATGGAAGATTTGGTTGGAATGGAATTGAAGAATATTTCGAGGTGAGAAGCTGTTGATTCAACAAGTTTGGCACAAAATTATGGGTATGATTCAGGAGACAGTGGAAGCTAAGTGTGATGTGGTGTTCCCTTTGGAGAAAGGGGATGCTGAGCTGGTGGATAGATTGGGTATTCAAGGGTTGTCTCCAGCTTCTGCTTATGTCAGAAGAGGAAGGCGGGTGAAAAAGAAAGTTCAAAGGGTGGGGAGTTGGCTACCCCCTCCAGCTAGCATTCTAAAGCTCAATACTGATGGTTCTTCAAGGGGCAATCCTAGGCCTGCTGGGATTGGTGGGGCTGGCAAGGATTTTTTAGGATTGGTGGTTTTTTTCTTTTCTGTTCATGAAGGTTTAAAGACTATCAACCTTATGGAAGGTTTGGCGATCCTCTACGCTTTGGAGAGGGCTTATGCTTTGGAATGGCATAAGGTTATCTATGAGTTTGATTCATAGATTTTGATTAATTTGTTGAATAAACAGAAGGTATCTGATGTTAGTTGGCAGTTGGCTATGATGGTGTAGCAGATTCTGCAGATAAGTTCTTTGATGGAAATGGTGTCTTTTGTCTATATTCCAAGGGAGTGGAATAGGGCAACAGATTGTTTGGCTAAGTGGACTTCTGAGCATTTAGATGGCTAGAGGATTGATGAGTGGGAGCAAGTTCCTCATGAGCTCCGACATGACTTGGAGAGGATTCTTTCCGAGGATGGGAATGGTATTGGTGAAGGATGATGTTGTTTCATGCTTTGTATGGTTGTTTCTTATGGATTCCTGGGGCCTTGGCCCTTTAATGTCTTGTAATGCTCTTTTCTAAATTTCAATAAAGTTTTTACCCCTTTTATAAAAAAAAAAGTTTAGATATGAGAATGTATATAAGTTTTCCTTTAAAAAAAAAAGAAAATATAAAGAGTGTAATATATATATAAACATATTTTAACTTGCAGGAAATAATGTTGAATAGCATAGAGAGTGACTGAGTTTTGGAGGGCCGTCGACCATTTATTTTCTACCACCGCAGAGAGTATTGAGGGGTCCGCGAAGTATTGGAGGCAGAGGGTAAAGGGGACGGTGAGGGGCCTTCATGGGGAAGGGGTGTCGGGAGGAGGTTGTGCCTCCACCCACACCCACAATTCTTACCTTACGGCTGTGGCAGGAGAGATGGGGGGGCTGGGATGGGCGCAGTCGCCCATCTCAGTCCCTCCATTCTTTTTTCTTCTATTCTTTTACGCCAATCAAACACCGACCCCAGTTAAGGTTCGGTCCTCATTTTAATCTATATTTTTTTTTATTTGATATATTTCAAATGTATATAAGCCATTCTCTATGTGTGTGTGTATATATATATAGTGACATAAAAAAATAGCAAGCTTGGATTGCCCAAATTATATATATATATATATATATATATATATATATATATATATATATATATATATATATAAAACTAACTTTCTCAATAACAATAATTTTAAATAACATAGAATACTAATTTTTAGTTTTGTATCATAAAATAATTCAGTAGCATTTGTATTTTTTTTTTTTGAAATAAATATACAGAAATACTCTGTTTTTTGACAAAGTCTATAAGGCAGGAAATATAATTTCACTTAAATTTTCAACAACTTATATTCACAAACAGCATATTAATAAATATGAACTTTCAATGCAAACATAACAAAAAATTATACATCTAATTTCTCTTTTTTTTGCATACACCAAAATTTTATCAGCAACACATATATTTTTTTTTAAGTAAAAAAAAATGACAGCAAGTGTATTTTCTCTTGCATTTGTCTACTACACATAAACTCAATAGTAAATTTATATAATCTTTGGCATCTTTCCATAAACACATGAGCACAATAACATAACATAATGAACATATTTTTGCATATACAACAAAGAATAACTCACATACAAATTCCTTTCACACCCAAACAATAAGGAGTACAAATTTTACAACTCCAACATTAAGGCCTCCAAGGCCATGGCTCACAATAGCCATCAAAAATAATATTGCAAATGACGTGAAAATGAGCTTCTCCAAGCTCTATTTCTCCCACTACAAACCTGTAAGAAGTAAAACAGTAAAAAGGGGAACCAAGCCACTATGAAATACCCTCCTCCCTACCGTAGACCCACAAGTAGGTCACCCCCGAGCTAGGGAGGTAGGAATCACAAAGTTGTACACACACACCACAACAAGTATCACAAAAACAACTCAACAATTACCCAAGGATTAACACATAACAAAACTCATGAAAATGCGTTTGATGGGGGTAGGGAATGGACCCCTCAACTCAAGAGGCCACTCCAAAATCTCAAAACACCAAGTCTCAAGGCCTCAAGCCAAAACCTCCAAAACACATATCTCCAAATAGCTCAAAAACTATCATGGCACTCTTGCCATCAAAATGATCTCAACACCAAGAAAAAAAACCCTCAAGGCTATAAGTAGCACAAATATTGAGGTGACCTCGAGGAGGTTCACTCTCCCCTACCCCATACAAGTTGAGCCTTACCTCCAAATGGAGGTGTTCTCACCAAACTCCCAACCCACACAAAAATGAAAACAACAAACAACAAAAATCCACAAACACAACATAAATGAAATATGCAAGGGTATATGGCCATAGCCATGGAGCTTACCTTCAAAAGCCCCAAAAATGGAAGCACATTTGGTGAAGAGCTCCAAGCTTCTCCAAATCTTCCTATCTCCAAATTTTCTCTAACTCCCCAAAAGAAACTCCAAGAATAGAAAGAAAATCCAAAATGTAAGAACCCCACACTCCTCTTCAAGAGGAGGTAATATAGGCCTTCTAAATTAGCCTTGAGGAATGAGAAGGTGACACTTGTCACCTTCTCCTTCCTCTTCCCATGCCACTTGCAAGGGAGAGGAAGTGTGAGGGTGACAAGTGTCACCCTCCAATTCCATCCCAATCCTCGCCTTATCCACTTGTGCTCTCACACGTGTGAGAGACCAAGTGGTGAGGTGGAAATCCCCTTCAAACCTCCATGAGGATAAGGGATGCCATATGGCATCGTCTTATTCTCCAAGAGAGCCATCTCCCTCTAAGATGCTCTCACACATGTGTGAGAGTCTTGGAGGGAGAGTCCACACACTTGGGAGTCTTGGAGACCTCCCAAGTCTTCTTAGTGAAGGGATCCCCAAACTTTGGGAAGGGAGATAAGTCTTTCCCAAAGCATGACTCATCTCCCACCCTTAGCCATTTCAAAATTCGTCACTTTGACTAAAACTTAGTTTAGAGTGACCAAAAGTGAGTTACCCCAAGGTTTAGTTAGTCAAAATTGACCCTAGACCCATCGGTAACCACCTAGGGTAAGTTTTGGGACACTAAGGTTCACCTAGGGAGTCATAACTTCACTTTAAATGGCCCAAAAATAAAAAATAATACCAGGTGGTGTAAAACAATAAAAATATACAACACATGATATAAATTAATTTAAACAAAGGGGTACTAGGCCAAAATGATAAAACCACAAGTACTTAAATAACATTTGAATCAAACGCGATCCTCATCCCTCTTGGGAATGGATCAGTTTCATAGGGAATAACATATGTGTGAATACTACCTCCAATTTCCCGTGGCCTGGGAATATACTCCTGCACATCTAGATCAAGTGTCAATCATATCATGAATAATCATAGCCGAAGCAACTGGAATTAAATTCATGCCATTGAATACAACATTAATCATCTACAACATAATTCAAGATTAAACAGTATTTTCTATCTAATGTCACATAATCGTCATCACATAAAGAACTAGAAATCACATCAATAAACATCACCTAATATATCTTGCATGTCTAGTCTCAACATAGCATCAAAATATAATCAAATCGAATCACCATATGTCTAATCAATGTCAAATCAAAATCAGGAGATATAATCAATTCTGTATAATGGAACAATAGTCTCTAAAAGTATGATAATGTCATCAACTGAAATGTAAAATGATCAAAATAAGGAAGGAAAAATAATCGGCCTCACAAAATGAATGGTCACATCATTTATTTGCAAGCCACATCTTTATACCGTGGGGCTAGATTTCTCAGGTAGAGTTGAAGAGGGATCTCAACCCGTGTGAGGGGCCTGTGGAGAAGTTGAGTTGTGTAGAATTTGAGAGGCCTGAATGTGTATATTTGTTGCAGAAATTTTGTATTTAATTGTTGAGATGAATAAACAATGAAGTTTTTTTTATACATTGTGTTTGAGTTGAGAGATTGTGAGAATTTGTAATCTGTGTATTATGTGAGAGCTTGTGAGTTGCAACAAGAGGGAGTAGCTCTTGTGTCACACCTGTGTCTTTTGGTGAACCCTTTTATCTATTTTGAATGTTGTCTTACTTCCTTTATACCATATGGTAAATGTGTGTTCTTACGATATGAATTGGATTCGAAAACTTTCTATAAATAAATAGGAATAGCAATCTTTAAACAAAATAAATAATTATTCATGTAAGTTAGTGAATTAGAAATGTGGGTTTAGTACAATCGATCATGGTCTTGTCACAACATGACTGCATCATAGGAATATAACATAGGATAATGATGCCACTATAGTTATATGTGTAAATGTTCATTCTAAAAAATATTGATGTTATGTATACCTTGGTTTTGTAGGCCAATTGTTATAGCTCTAGTATTAAACTACAAATTAAATCTTATTAAACAATAATTTTTTTATTAGTAATAATTTTGTATTTATTATTATTATTTAAAGTAATTTGAAAACAATTATAACTATTATTTCTTTACTTATATAAATTATTACCATGATATCACAAGTCATTAATAACCATTAATAATATGTATTTTATTAATATAATTATTACCATGTAATTACTAATTATTAATAATTGTTAATAATATCTTGTTTATCAATATGATGAATACTAATGTTATTTTATTCAAACTCAAAGTTATCTCTCTGTGGGTGTATTTTGTTAAGGAAAATGATTTTTTTCTAATGTGGCTGGAAGACAAGTTTTGTACGTGGTAGAATTAACCGAAGGTAGGTAAAAATAAAATAAAATCAGATTTGAAAAGATCTTCCACCCTTCAAAAAAAGGATTCCACCACTTGGAGAAGGGATATATGAAAATTGTTAAGAGAAGGGAGGGAGTTTTTCATAAAGGAGTTGAAGGGAAAGGTTTTGATTCGGTCCTTAGAAGCCTGGAGGTTTCAATCTTGTGAAATTGTAGCATACATATTTTCATTTTTTGTGCTAGAAAAACAAAGAATTGATGCAGATACCTTTAAAAAAAGGTGAATCTTTTGTTTTATGTTTGCAATCCCCTTCAGTTAACCTCAAATTTTGCAATTTGATATGCTGCCTAAGTTAATTGCTTTCAAACTTTTTCCCTTTCCTTTTCCTTTGAAAAAAATATATATAAAATAGAAATCCCTGAGCATCCAATGGATAACATTTAAATGATATGAGACTTTTTTTGACACAATTGCCATTGCCCATCACCTTTTGGATTTACATGCATCACCCTTAGATAAATTCAGTGTCATAGTTTAACTTTTATTAAACCTTGGTTTAACTCAATTAAAGACAGTTTCACATCCAATTTCTTTACTTAAGCTCTAGATGACATTTAAAAAAATATTCTCTTTGGAAACCCCAATGAATCTGAGATTTGTTTCAAATCAGATTTATTTTAATCTTGGGTCTGTACTTGACAAACAAAATGCAGCTACCACCTTTCCACTGCAATAGGCAGACGTAAGCCCCATCCCCAACCTATGAACTCATAGATACCAGTGTGAAATTGTTTTCAAACGTTAAAACATTGCCATGCAATAATTTTAGTAAAATGAGGAAGCATAACTTGAGACGTGATTGTTTTAAGGAAGAGAAAGAAAAGCTCACAAATGGATGGTTGAATGCTCCTAAGAAACTTTCTAATGAAAGCAATAGGTAGAAGAAAAGCTAACTGGCCCACAAATCAAACAACATTCTTATGATCCAATTCAAAAGCAATAGCCTCATTTTATGGCTTGTCATATTTGTTGGAATTAGTCCAGACAATTGAGAGGGGGGGTGAATTAGTTGTCCATAGATATTAATCTTTTTTGTTTTTAATCCTCTTTAACAACTTTCAATCAGATAAACATTAAAGCATGAATCAATGACACACGAGCAAAAATAAATTGAGCACACATAACACCAAAATTTTTATGTAGAAACCCGGTTAAGGGAAAACCACGGTAGGGGTTAACCCACAAGATTTGTACCTTGTTAAAAGTACTTAGAAGAAAAGGGAAGGCACATGCCTTTGGGCTCACTGCCTACATAATTTATGTTTAATTCAGAAAGAATGAACTATGAAATAGCATCTACTTTATGCCTGGTTCAGTTCCTTTGAAAGCTCACAAAACTTCTGCTCTACTCCAAATACTTCTTCTCTATCTCTTCATCTAAACATCTCGTGTTCTTCTACTTCTTCTCTGCTCTACTCTACGTTTGATCCTTTCTTTGGATTTTATTATTTTCACACAAGGATGATTTTCCACAACTCATCAACAAGTATTTATACACTTCATCAACCTTAGAATGAACGTCAAGGTCAGCACTACAAACATCTGACTTAATGTGAAGCACTAAGCTGTCAGCCAAACATAACTGGGACTCAAATCTTCCTTGATCAACACGCCACACTTCATATAATTGCTCTTAGATCATCCGCAACACTCATGAATCATCTAGTTGGCCAAGACTGGGAAGAACAGCAACACCAAGAAGGAAATCTTCTTTGACCAGCTCAAACTTCAATGTGGACCTCCAACATAGCAGTAACACGATCCAAAGACCTCCACAAGCACATTGAATTCAACAAAAACATTTGTACTCCTTCAAAACATCAGAATCACTTTCATTTTCCTCTGAAACCTCAAGAACACTGTCTGCCATGACTGTCACATTAGAAAGATTGCTTGCGGACCTCCAAACCATAAACCACTTGAATGGATGATACACACTGACTTCCCAAACATGCCTCTAGATCCGTAGATCATCATTTGACATAACCGGTACAATCTGGACCTCTTTCCTATCACTCTGTCTCTTCTGAACACTACAAAATTAGTTCTACTCAAATGGCCATAACTTCTTCAAATCTTCATGCAAACCCTTCGAAACTTATCTGGAGCTTCTTCAAACAATCCTCTACTCAGCCATATGGTCCGCATACATTGATCCTCATTAATTTTCTCAATATCCTCACCAATCCAGTCTTCTATATAGGTAGTAAAATAGGATACAGTTAACACCAATGGCAACAAGGATATGTTGACATCAATAACAACACCGATTAGGCACATATTTGCAACAATCTCCCCCTTTGTCATTGATGGCAACATATGATGTGAAAAATTGATTTGACCATCAAGACAAGACCTTCTCCCCCTTTCTCTTATCACTTATGCAATCACTTTCTTCATTGCTCCCCCTTACATCAGCAACTAGTTTTTCACAAGAACTTATCTCCCCCTTTGACATTAATGGCAAAGGCCACATATTTGCAATCTTTTCTCCATTTTTGTTTTAGACTGATCCCAAAATTTTCATACTGACTATTCCCCCTGAGTAGTATTTCCTTAACATCAATCCGGATCACAAGATATGACTGTGAATTCCACTGGACTAATGCACCTTAGTGCATCTTAGTTCTAACCAAGAGGGGTAATAACCCCTAACTTCTCTCTGAGATACTCAAAAGTATCCTTGGGAAGAGGCTTAGTTAAAATATCTGCAATCTGATCCTTTGAAGACACAAACTCTAACTTGACTTCATTCTCATTTACCTTCTCTCTCAAGAAATGAAACTTAATGGATATATGCTTTGTCTTTGAATGCAACACCAGATTCTTTGAGATACTTATTGCACTTGAATTATCATAGAAGATTGTGATAGGCTCCTCAAACACAATTCTGATGTCCTTCAACATTTGCTTCATCCACAGAACTTGAGTGCAATTATTTGTTGCTACTATAAACTCTACCTCTGCTATAGATAGAGATATTGCCTCTTGCTTTTTGTTCAGCCAAGAAACCAATCTTCTTCCCAAGAAGAATGCACCACCACGAGTAATTTTCCTGTCATCCACATCTCCTGCCCAATCAGCATTTGTGTATGCATGAAGAGTGAAGTCATTATCTTTAGGATACCACAATCCATAATCAAGTGTTCCTTTGAGATATCTAAAGATTCTTTTGACTACTACAACATGGGATTCTTTAGGATTAGCTTGGAATCTAGCAACAAGCCCAACTGCATTCATAATATCAGGTCTGGTTTGAGTCAGATAGAGCAGTCCTCCAATCATTGATCTATACCTTTTCTGATTTGCCTTAGGGGAGTCATCATATTTACTCAACTTACATCTGGTTACCATAGGCATACCTACTGGCTTTGAATCTTCCATTCCAAACTTCTTCAACAATTCTTTCACATACTTAGACTAAGATATAAAGATACCTTTATCTGACTGAGTGATTTGCAGACCTAAGAAGAAATTTATTTCACCAAACATGGACATCTCAATTTCACTTTGTATTTGATCAACAAATGTTTTGCACATGCTCTCATTTCCACCAAAAATGGTATCATCAACAAATACCTCAACAATCAAAATATTCTCATGATCAATCTTGAAGTAAAGATTACTATCAGAAGTGCCTTTGTTATATCCTAGCTTTAGCAGATACTTATCTAATCTTGTATACCAGGCTCTTGGGGCTTGTTTAAGTCCATATAATGCTTTCCTCAATCTGCAGACCATGTCTTTCTGATCAGACAACTAAAATCCTTCCGGTTGCTCAATGTAGACTTCTTCTAACTCTCCATTTAGAAATACTAACTTGACATCCATCTAATAGACTTTGAAATCTTTATAAGCAACAAAAGCAAGAAACAATCTGACTGCCTCTATTCTTGGCACCGGAGCAAAAGTTTCTTCAAAATCAATTCCTTCCACTTGAGAATATCCTTTGCATACCAACCTTGCTTTATTTCTTACAACTTCACCATCTTCATTTAGTTTATTTTGGAAGACCCATTTAGTTCCAATCACATTTTTGTCCTCGGGTCTAGAAACAAGATCCCAAGTGTGATTCTTTTCAATTTGCATTAGTTCTTCCTCCATTGCTTTTACCCAGTTTTCATCATGGCAAGCTTCACTTACTGATTTTGGTTCAATCTTTGAAATCAAACAAATCTCTTCTTGATCTTCAGCAATTCTTCTCCTAGTTCGAATACCTTTATTTCTATCTCCTATGATTTGATCTTCAGGATGAATCTTCTTTACATACCTGGGAGTTTTGGGAATTGCTTGAGCTTCTATTTCTTGAGCTTGCTCCTCAACTTCTACACTATCTTCTTGAATTACTAGATTTTCCAGATCAATCTGGATCTGAATTTGGGTTTACACTTGCCTTTCTTGACTTAGATTTTCATCTTGATCATCTAAATCATATCCACAAGACCTGGAATGTCCTTCTTTGCTCTCATCAACTCTAACATTAGCACTTTCAACAATATTTTTCAACCTCTTGTTAAAGCACTGGTATGCTTTGCTTTGAGTAGAGTAACCCAAAAAAAATCCTTCATCACTTCTTGCTTCAAACTTGCCTAGATCCTCATCTCTTTTGATATAAAATTTACTACCAAAAACTCTAAAATATCTTACAAAAGGAGAATGACCAAACCAGAGTTCATAAGGAATCTTACCAGAATTTCCTTTGATCTGCACCTGGTTAAGAGTGTTGACAACAGTACTTACAGCTTCTCTCCAATAAACTTGTGGAACATTTGTTTCCATCATCATGGTCTTGGCAGCTTCTTGAATGGTCTGGTTCTTTCTTTCCACAACTCCATTTTGCTGAGGAGTCCTAGGAGCCGATGACTGTCTTTTTATTCCATGCTTTTCACAGAATGTATCAAACTCATCGGAGGTAAACTCTCCACCTCTGTCAGATCTTAGACACTTTATCTTCACACCAATCTCATTTTCCACCATAACTTTGAACACTTTGAATTTGTCAAGAGATTCTAATTTTTATTTTAAGAAAGCTACCCACATCATCCGAGAGTAATCATCAATCAACAACATAAAATATATGTCTCCTTGCACACTCCTAATTCTAGCAAGACCACATAGATCAGTATGCACAAGTTCCAATCGGCCACTTGAAAATTATTCTGTACTTTTGAATGATGTTTTGTTCTGTTTACCCAATTGACATTCTCTACACATGCTATTAGGTTTCACAAGTCTTGGAAGATCTTTCACAGCCTGAGTAGAACTTATCTTGACAATGTTGTCAAAATTCATGACACATTCTCCTATGCCATAACCAACTTTGATCTATCTGTGCAATCAAACAACTTTTACCAAAACTACTTAATTGAAAGATGTTAACTCTAGTTTGTGTACTAGATGCAATTTTAGTTCTGGAGCTTTCCAAGATTCTTTTTTTGCCATCCTTGAATTGAAGATCATATCCCTTGTCAACCAACTATCCAACACTAAGAAGATTATGCTTCAGCCCTTCCACATATAAAACATCATTTGTGTTATTATTACGATCAAAAGAGATGGATCCTCTGCCACAGATTCTACCAGCTGAGTTGTCTCTAAATTTCACAATTCCACCTTCATATTTTTCAAAGTTTATAAACTTACTTTTATCACCAGTCATATGATGAGAACATCCACTATCAATCACCCATTCATCCTTTTCAACAACCAGAGCAGCCAAGGCACTTTCCACATTTGCATAGCTATCAAATTCAGTAGACACTAGATCTTTTCTTTGATGGCAATGAACATCCAATCATCTTTAGAGGCACCTCCATGATCAGATTCATCATCTGTGACTCCTTCTTCTCTAGCTTCTTGGACATAGTAACATTTCTTCTAACCTTTGTTAGGGTTTGGCTTTAAAAATTTCTCCGGACATCTTGAAGCAAAATGATCAATCTTATTACAAGCAAAACATTTGAATGACAACTTTCCTTCATACTTACCGGGTCCTCTTGGCATTCTTCTAGCAATAAGAACTTCAAGTTTTGTAGACTCAATTTCATCATTTTCAAAATCCTTCCTTGCCTTAGCAAATCTGTTTGATCTTGTAGAAGAGCTTTCACCTGGATCATATCTTTGTTTTCCATATACACTAGCCTTAAAAGTAGATTTAGACTTAGGAAGAGAATCACCAAACTCACTTAATTTAAAAGCTAAAATTTTGCCAACCAGCTGATCTCTTGTAACTTTTGAGACAGTCCTGATCTCTACTATAGCAGCAACCTTATGTTTGTATGAAAAAGGTAAAGATTTGAGCACTTTTGCCACAATCTCTAATTCTTCCAAAGTTCCACCAGCACACCTAATACCACACACAAGTTCATTTATCTTTTACATGTAGATTGTGATGTTTTCATCTTCACTCATCCTCAGATTTTCAAATTTTCCTCTCAAACTTTGTAGGTTGGCACATTTGACATGTTCATCACCTTCATAAAGATTCTCCAACTTCTTCCAGATTTCATGAGCAATTTTTAGTCCAAAGACATTTGTCATTTCTGAATCAATCAGTGCACTCAACAAGGCTTCTTTAGCTCGAAGGTTATTTTCAACATCTTTGATTTGATCTGGAGTTGAAGGACCTTTCTCTAGAGGTTTATACTCATCATTGGTTATCATCAAATAAGATTCACCCATGCATTGCAAATGGCACTCCATGCAACTCTTCCAAATAGAGTAATTTGTTCCATCAAATCTTAGACTATCCTTCTTGTAAGTCAACATCCTAGATCTCCTCAGGCAGTTAAGCTTCTTTTAGAGGAACTTGGCTCTGATACCGATTTTTGGAATTAGTCTAGACAACTGAGAGGGGGGGTGAATCAGTTGTCCACAGATATTAATCTTTTCTATTTTTAATCTTCTTTAACAACTTTCAATCAGATAAACATTAAAGCATGAAACAATGACACACGAGTAGAAATAAATTGAGCACACATAACACCAAAATTTTTATGTGGAAACCCGGTTAAGGGAAAACCATGGTGGAGGTTAACCCACAAGATTCATACCCTATTAAAAGTACTTAGAAGAAAAGGGAAGGTACATGCCTTCGGGCTCACTGCCCAGAGCTCGCTGCTCAAGAGAGGCTCACTGCCTACAGAATTTATGTTTAATTCAGAAAGAATGAATTGTGAAATAACATCTACTTTATGTCTAGTTCAGTTCCTTTGAAAGCTCCCAAAACTTCTACTTTGCTCCAAATACTTGTTCTCTAGCTCTTCATCTAAACATCTCTTGTTCTTCTGCTTCTCCTCTGCTGTACTCTACCTTTGATCCTTTCTTTGGATTTTATTATTTTCGCACAAGGATGATTTTCCACAACTCATCAACAAGTATTTATATGCTTCATCAACCTTAGAATGAACATCAAGGTCAGCACTACAAACATCTAACTTAATGCGGATCACTAAGATATCAGCCAAACATAATTGGGACTCAAATCTTCCTTAATCAACATGCCATGCTTCATAGAATTGCTCTTAGATCATCCGCAACATGCTTGAATCATCCGGTCGGCCAAGACTGGGAAGAACAGCAACACCAACAAGGAAATCTTCTTTGACAAGCTCAAACTTCAATGCGGACCTCCAACATAGCAGTAACACAATCCATAGACCTCCATAAGCACATTGAATTCAACAAAAACATCTGCACTCCTTCAAAACATCTGAATCACTTGCATCTTCCTTTGGAACCTCAAGAACATTGTCTTCCATGATTGTCACATTAGAAAGATTGCTTGTGGACCTCCAAACCACGAACCACTTGAATGGATGATACACACTGACTTCCTAAACATGCCTCTAGATTTGTAGATCATCATTTGACATAAATGGTACAATCCAGACCTCTTTCCTGTCACTTTGTCTCTTCTAAACACTGCAAAATTGGTTCTACTCAGATGGCCATAGCTTCTTCAAATCTTCATGCGAACCCTTCAAAACTTATCTAGACCTTCTTCATACAATCCTCTACTTAGCCATATTGTCTGCATACATTGATACTCATTAATTTTCTCACTATACTCACCAATCCAGTCTTCTATATAGATAGCAAAATATGATATAGTTGACACCAATGGCAACAAGGATATGTTAACATCAATGACAACACTGATTAGGCACATATTTGCAACAATATTATCATCTAATTTTTGTAATTAGTTGTCTCTTCTTTTTACTCAAGTACTAATTAACGCAATAGGTTACCAAGCAAAGTTGAAATTAACATCCTTTGAAATTGTACAAAACCTTGTATAGTTCTTCCTTTAATTATTATATCTTGGCAATAATGTCATCGCTCATGTGCCACACCTACAATATAGCTGATAGCTATGAATAAATATGTGTATATATATTTACTTTTATATGTAATTTTTTTTTTTTTCTTGGAGTCTTCAAAAGTTCTCACACCTCCAAAAGATAGAACATAATAAACAAGAAAATTAATTTATTGTGAATTAGAATCATTATAAATTAGAATACTTATGCATTTTCATTAGTTTTGTAATATATATATATATAGATAGTAAGTTACTAATTGTTAGATTACTTAGTTAACTTAGAAACTTATTAATTGATTAGCATAAAATCGGTTAAATTCCTTATAGATAGTTAGTTAAGTTGGGATGATAGAAGTTACTAAATTAAATTAATGTTTTATTTACATGGGATAACTTAAAGATAATAATAAAGTTCTAGTTTGAGATTAACAGTTTAATTTTGTATTCATTTTAATGAGGTATTTAATTATCCTTTTTACATTTAATTTTTTAGCAAGGTATTTAATTATCCTTTTTACGTTTGATTTAATTAGGTATTTTAATGTTTTATTATTTTTTGATTTTCCATGTAGTTAATTAAACTAATAGATTTGTTATAGTTTAACTTATGAACTTCGGTAGTCGAGATGTTGGCTTCAACTGAATTAGTAAAGTATGTAGACACCATTGTGAGATTAGAACATACCTTGGTTGGGAGACTACGTTGTTCTAGACAAATCTTACTTTAGAGAGTTTGATGATTAAGCTAAGCATATAAGTTTGATTAAGGAATGCGTTTATAGTCCCTTATGTCTATTCATTATTCTTATTTTAATGGTTCAAATAGTCTTAAAATACATTACATTTTGATGTTTGTAGAAACCTCTATTACCCTTGGGACTATAGTTGAGAACTAGAAAGTTATTGATTAAAATCTAAAAGCCTTCCTAAATCGATTAATGTTGTTGATTGGTAAATTGGGATAGGATAATCTACTTCTCGTAACATATTTATGTTTAAATATGGTTGATAGGCTAAACCTCACATCAAACACCCCTTCTAGGTGTTTGCATATAGTTTATTCCTTAGGTTGCCATCTCTGTTTCATCTGAGTGGGTGGCAACCAACGAAGAATTCTCTGGGGAAGGATAAACCCTAGAAAGGGTTGCATACCTGCTCATACTTGCATCAAACATAGTGCAAGATAGAACTACATATTCGCAAATCCTATCGTCAATCACATCCTATGTACCTTGATCCCATGGATATAGGGTATGTAGGTAGTCTGGAAGGCGAATGATGCCCCTAGTACTCAGGTACCCAAGATATAGGGTGTTCTTTCATAATTAACATCGTAATCGCAAAAACATAAAAGAGCAAGTCAGATAACAAGAAGCCCCTGGTAGTCATGTGCAAAGGAATGGTGAGGTATTTGATTCTTATCTTCTATAAATATTGTGACCTTAACTTTTTGTATAATGATTTTGAGCCAGATTAACATAAGATTATCTAGTTAGTGTTGTGTAGATGATAAGAATACAAGTCGTTGGAGAAAAAGTAAGTTGAGGGAAATGGACGCAAGGTGTAATGAAAGACTAAGGTATGTGTTGATTAGTTGTTCTTATATGTTATCTTGTGTATTGTACCTTCTCTCTTCACCAGATTAAGATTGGTGATCTTTTAAGGTCTTGATGACTTTAGAAAACTGAGCTCTAGTTGTCTAACCTCTATAACATTTATTGAGCACTTCTCAGAATTAATAGTAAAATTTTTATGAATCTACATTTCCTGCATCTATTGATCAAAAATTTTCTTCCCGCGGTATTTTTTGATTCAGAGTTAGTATTAGCTTGTTAATAAGGAATTGGGTCCTTACAGTAATGTAGGCGAGGTCTTATTTGGTGCATTAAGTGTTCCAGTCATTTCAGGTTGTAAACTACTGGCAAAGTCACTTAAGATCCCTAAGAACAAAAAATTATCAAACTTTGACGGAGCAATTCTCAGAATTCGTGGCAACTGGGAATTTTCTGTTTGGATACATAGGTGCATGTGGGGTTTATTCACAATAACCTCTCCCAATTTTGGTCAACTCCAGTCTGTTTGACCATTTGGAAATTAAATGCATTCTTGCAAAATGCATCAGTGGCATGCAACACAACCTTGTCAGGAGCCATATTTTTCATTATGCTGGTTGTGGGGTTGAACGTATTGTGCCAACACTTCAGGGTGGGTGGGTAAATGCTAGGGGAGGTCTCATTTCATGTGTCAATTGTCCCAGACATTCCGGGCTACAAGGTATCAGCAAAGTCACTTAAGATCCCTAAGAGCAAAAAAATACCAAACTTTGATGTAGCAGTTCTCTAAATTTGTGGCTACTGGGAATGTTTTATTTAGACCTACAAGTGCATGTAGGGTCCATCCACGATTACCTCTCCTAGTTTTGGTCAACTACAATTAGTTGGACCGTGCTGAAATTAAATACATTCTTACAAAATGCATTAGTGGCATGTAGCACAACCTTGCCATGAGCCAAATTTATCGTTATGCTCGTCGTGGGGCCTGATGACTTTGTTGGCAGCCTGCAACCCAGACCAACTGGAGTAGTTGACACATGAAACGAGACCTCCCCTAGAAGTTACCTACCCAACCCAACTTGTTGGAGCAATTAGTTCGGCCCCACGATGAGCAAAACGATAAATTAGGCTCCTGGAAAGGTTGTGCTACATGTCACTGATGCATTTTGCAAGAATGCATTTAATTTTAGCATGGTCAAAGCAATTGGAGTTGACCAAAACTAGGAGATGTTATTGTGGATGGACCCCACGTGTACCTATAGGTTTGAATGGAACATTCCTAGCTACCACAAATTCTAAGAACTGCTCAGTTAGAGTTTGTCAATTTTTTGCTCTTAGGGATCTTAAGTGACTTTGTCAGTAGCCTACAGCTCAGAATGACTGGGACACTTGGCACACGAAATGAGACCTCTCCTATAATTTACCCACCCACTCCAATGTATTGGTACAATCTATTCAGCCCCATGACCAGTAGAACAAAAATATGGCTCACGGCAAGGTTGTGTTGCATGCCACAGATGCATTTTGCAAGAATGCATTTAATTTTTGCACGGTCAAATGGATTGGAATTGACCAAAAATAGGAGAGGTTATTGTGGATGGACCCCACATGCACATGTAGGTCTAAACGAAACATTCCCAATTGCCACAAATTTTGAGAATTGCTCCATCAAAGTTTGACAGTTTTTTGCTCTTATGGATCTTAAGCAACTTTTTCGGTAGCCCGCAGTTCAGAACGACTAGGACACTTGGCACATGAAATGAGACTTCACCTAGAATTTACCCACCCACCTCAATGTCCATTTGGCCCCATGAGCTGTGGAATGCAAAATTTCACTCCTACCACCTTTCCACTGCATGAAACTGAAGCATTTTGCAAGAATGAATTTAATTTCGGCATGGTCAAATGGATTGGAGTTGACAAAAAATGGGGGAGTTTATTGTGGAAAGACCTCACATGAACCTATAGGTCCAAACAAAACATTCCCAGTTGTCACAAATTCTGAGAACTGCTTTGTCAAAGTGTGGTAGTTTTTTGCTCTTAGGAATCTTAAGTGACTTTGCCAATAGCCTGTAGCCCTGAATGACTGGGACACTTGGTACATGAAACAAGACCTCCCCTAGCATTTACCCACCCACCTCAACACATTGGCGCAGTCTATTTGGCCCCATGAGCTATGGAATGCAAAATTTCTCTCCTAGCACCTTTCCACTGCATGAAACTGGAGCATTTTGAAACAATGTGTTCCTTGCCACCATAGGCAAACAAAATTTATTTAAAAAAATTGAGGTAGGTATTTGTAGGTGGACTTGACATCCACATATACATGCAAAGAAGATGTTCATATGTGTCACGATTTGATAGAAAAGTTGGTCCAAAGTTTGACACTTTTTTATCTTAAGACTCTTGAGACATTGTCTGTGTTCAATGTATGGAATGCAAACTTCACTCCTAGCACCTTTCTAGTAGATGAAACTAAACTAAATTCTATTTTGTAATCTTTATTTTTAGGTCTTTCCTCTACTCTCCTTAAGCACATGAATTTTTTGACAGGACACCTCAAATAGATCCTATCTCATGGAATGCATAAAAGATGTTTGGAACAGGGTACATGGACATCCTTTCTAAATAAAATAAAATGTATGTCATCCTTTCTAAAGGGCCCACAGATGAAACGTATTGCTGGGAAGTGTTAATAAACATTGGCAAGTGAAGGTTTTATTTCATTCATTTACAAAGTATCATTTCACATGTATGGACAAGGTATTGAGGACATATTTCATCCATTTGTTGGTAAAAGCTAGGGTTTTCTATATTTTCTTAAGCATTTTCAGCTTATAACAAGCATGCCATAGCTTTCCCTTCACCTAGAGTCCATAATGGGGAATGATAATATCAAGTTTTACTAATGTTGGCATCACTTAAGACCTAGTATCAATTAAATTTAGGGTTTTATGCAGGATTTATTTCAAAAAGTGAGGTTTTGGTAGTGTATGAGAGTTTGGATTCATAGCCTTTATTGAATGTTATTAAGTGAGGTCTTGTAGCATGTAGGAGGGTTTGGTACAGTCATGGAGAGGTTTATTATGCAAGTTTGAGGTTGTCTTTTATTGTCTTTTTGAGGATTTGTGTCGATATGATAGTCATAGGAGGCTAGTCAAGGACTGCCATAGTTTTAGGGGCAGCTATGGAGTCATTTCTTGTTTGAAATCCTCATCAAGATGGTATTATATGTAGATATAGGATATCTTTAGTCATGCATACCTAAAACAAGGGCGTGTTGTAGTGTCAAAAATGTCACCATGATGCAAGAGATAGTTTTGATGTCATACAATTTAAGGTTTAAACTATTGATCAAAACTCTAGCATGAATTGAAGATTGCAAAAGGACTTCATCACTAGTCTTGGATCTCTCTTTAGAGACCTAAAGTTGACTACCATTATTGTCAACAAGGTATGGACAACCATCAAAGTGTAAAGGATATAGGAATTTTATCAGATGTAATTGCAGCTGCCCTTGTAGACATGTATGCAAAGTGTGGAAGCATAGACAAGGCACGTGGATTGTTTGATAGAACACCTCAAAGCATAAAGGATATAGGATTTTTTGTCATATGTTGTAATTGCAACTTCCTTTGTAGACATGTATGCAAAGTGTGGAAGCATAGACAAGGCACGTGGACTATTTGATGGAACACCTCAAATCATAAAGGATATAGGATTTTTTGTCATATGTTGTAATTGCAGTTGCCCTTGTAGACATGTATGCAAAGTGTGGAAGCATAGACAAGGCACAAGGACTATTTGATAGAACACCTCAAAGCATAAAGGATATAGGATTTTTGTCATATGTTGTAATTGCATCTGCCCTTGTAGACATGTATGCAAAGTGTGGAAGCATAGACACGTGTAAAGAAAAAAATGGATTTATTCAAAAGGCTTTAGAAACTTTCAAGAAAATACAATTGGAATGTATAAAGCCAAATTCCACAACCTTTGCTAGCATCCTCCTTGTCTCTTCCAAATTAGGATCTTTGGAACAGGGTATGGATAGCCATCAAAACATAAAGGATATAGGATATTTGTCATAAGTTGTAATTGCATCTGCCCTTGTAGACATGTATGCAAAGTGTGGAAGCATAGACAAGGCATGTGGATTGTTTGACCTAACACCTCAAAGCATAAAGGATACCAAAATTTTGTTAGATCTTGTATTTACAGTTTCCCTTGTAGACATGTATGCAAAGTGTGGAAGCATAGACAAGGCACGTGGACTGTTGGACCTAACACTTCAAAGCATAAAGGATACCAAAATTTTGGTAGATGTTGTATTTGCAATTGCCCTTGTAGACATGTATGCAAAGTGTGGAAGCATAGATAAGGCACGTGGACTGTTTGACCTAACACCTCAAAGAGATGTCCTCTCATGGACTACAATGATTACAAGATATGCGGAAAATGGATTTGTTGAAAAGGCTTTAGAAAATTTCAAGAAAATGCAATTGGCACATGTAAAGCCAAATTCCATAACCTTTACCAGCATCCTCCCTGCCTGTGCCAAATTAGGACCTTCGAAATAGGGTATGGACATCCATAAAAGCATAAAAGATATAGTAAATTTGTTAGATGTTGTATTTGCAGCTGACCTTGTAGACATGTATGCAAAGTGTGGAAGCATAGATAAGGCACGTGGACTATTTGACCTAACACCTCAAAGAGATGTCCTCTCATGGAATACAATGATTGCAAAATCTGTAGAAAATGGATTTGTTGAAAAGGCTTTAGAAACTTTCAAGAAAATGCAATTGGCACATGTAATCCAAAATCCACAACCTTTACCAGCATCCTCCCTGCCTGTGTCAAATTAGGATCTTTGGAATAGGGTATGGGCATCCATCAAAGCATAAAGGATATAGTAAAATTTTTAGATGTTGTAATTGTAGTTGCCCTTGTAGACATGTATGCAAAGTGTGGAAGCATAGACAAGGCATGTGGATTGTTTGACCTAACACCTCAAAGAGATGTCATCTCATGGAATACAATGATTACAAGATATGCAAAAAATGGATTTATTGAAAAGGCTTTAGAAACTTTCAAGCAAATGCAATTGGCATGTGTAAAGCCAAATTCCACAACTTTTGCCAGCATCCTCCCTATCTCTACCAAACTAGGATCTTTCAAAAAGGTTATGGACAACCATCAAAGCATAAAAGATATAGAAATTTTGCCAGATGTTGTAATTGCAACTGCCCTTGTAGACATGTATGCAAAGTGTGGAAGAATAGACAAGGCACAAGGACTATTTGATAGAACACTGCAAAGAGATGTCCTCTCATGGAATGCAATGACTGCAAGATATGTAGAAAATGGATTTGTTGAAAAGACTTTATAAACTTTCAAGAAAATGTAATTGGCACATGTAAAGCCAAATTCCATGACCATTGCCAGCATCCTCCCTATCTGTGCCAAATTAGGATCTTTGGAACAAGGTATGGACAACCATCAAAGCATAAAGGATATAGGAATTTTGCTAGATGTTGTATTTGCAGCTGCCCTTGTAGACATGTATGCAAAGTGTGGAAGCATAGACAACACATGTGAATTGTTTGACTTTAGCCCTACTAGAAATGTATGCAAATTGTGGAAGCATAGACAAGGCATGTGAACTATATGAATTTAATAAGTTGATATGCCAACCTCCATCATGCTCAAACCCTTGATATGAACTCATTTGCACTAAATACCTCATGAAACACTCAACCATGAAGGACTTCTTAAGATAACTATTAGCATGATAAAATGAGACAAGACAATAAAAAATCTCTCCTTACAAGCCTTAGAGATGATGTTGTCACCTATCATAAATGATGTTTGGACTCTTGAAGAACCTTTTTCTAAGAATGGGAAACTTGTAACAAATATTTGATGCTGTCATACACAATAGTCAGTATCACTCAACCATGATGCATGAACAAAAATGATAACAGTTCAATGCAACCTTTAAGAAAAACCATTATATCTCTATGAAATATATGCCATTATAACCCATACAACAAAATGACATATACACCATCAAATCCTTTAAACAAAACCCATATAATGCAATGACATATATTTCATTATAGCCTTCATATAAAAGTCATGATCATGCACAAGATTGAATTTCAATAACCATGATTTATGAATAAAAAGACTATGCACATAGTCATAGGAGTTTGATGCACACTACCCATGATGAAAGCATGACACTTGTATGATATTATGCCACATGTGCCATTCAGCCCTTATGCACACCGTATATGTATATGTCATATATATATCATTCAACCCTTATGCACACCATGTACATATTAG
This sequence comes from Cunninghamia lanceolata, assembly GCA_027924645.1. Taxonomy (NCBI): domain Eukaryota; kingdom Viridiplantae; phylum Streptophyta; class Pinopsida; order Cupressales; family Cupressaceae; genus Cunninghamia; species Cunninghamia lanceolata. The sequence goes on along the minus strand of BSBN01000726.1, from coordinate 16,047,421 downwards.
AGAAATAGTGATAGAGACAAAGGGAAATATAGAGACATAGAATAGGTACAAACCATTAAAATCATTTAAGCTATGAATACACATATCGATAAAGCCATGAAGGCATACAAATGTCATCAAAATGTCATACAATGCCATGACACTAACATTGTCTCTCAAATTACAAAATGTCATCAATATATAGTCATACAAATTACATTATGAATGTGCCATGTAAAGGCATAAAAAGTGTATTCATCTAGGTAGCAAACACTAAATTATTGAAACATTTGGCCTCTCTTTGCCCAACCAGAAATTGAACCTCAATCCCCTGAATTAATTGTTGTCTTGCATCGTTCTGATCTCCTACATCCCTCACTATTTTGTATATAGTCATACAAATTACATTATGAATGTGACATGTAAAGGCATAAAAAGTGTCTTCATCATAGGTAGCAAACACTAAATTATTGAAACATTTGGCCTCTTTGCCCAACCAAAAATTGAACCTCGATCCCTTGAATTAGTTGTTGTCTTATGTCATTTTGATCTCCTGCATCCCTCACTATTTTGTATTTCAATTTGTTTATACAAATTATAAAATTAGATACCGTGTCTATAACAACCCCCGTGTTCATATTTTGTTGTTGCCTTTCCTTGATGGATTCTAATATTATTATGATGTGGACATGATTAGTTATTATGTTCGATTACATGCTTATTTGGTTATATACTATGATCATTTCCTTTGTATGATTATGAACAGAAAAGGGATGATGTTGTAACACTCATATCCAAGAGGCTTATGATGTCTTGACCCTCTTCCTAATGCTTATTGTTTCTTTGGCTATGATGTATGTTATATACACATGTGCTTTGACGTGTGATCAGAGTGATGCAGGTACTGGGTATCAACTCCTCTTGGATTCACAGGCCTAAGCATACTCTTATTCCCCGATGGTGGGTACTAGAGATAGTCACAGGCCAAACCTTCCCTAGCCTAGCCCACTGCACCTAATTAGTGCAGTGATTCTATGATATGTGTTTACCTTCCGGTTACCCTACGGTAATGTCTAGATTGTCCCAGATGGGCATGTGTTGTTTGCCAGTGTGGTTTGTTGAGGATTTTTCTCCTTGGTTTCCATTGATTGTTCAATGTGGTTATTTTGGCACCATTTTGGAGATTTAAATGGTTATAACCATGTGGTTTAAATATGTTATTTTAAGTGAATTTTAGTAATCATTATGGGAGAATGATATATTTCATTAAGTAATTTTAAATGGTTTTGTTATCTCCTTGAGAGTTTAATATTTTAAAATGGATTTTTATATTGTTAGAAATTAGATTTTATTATGGATGAAAAGAAAGTCAGTTTTATTTATTTATTTTATTTTTCCATGCCATACGATGGCTCTTGAAAAAAAGTGGGTGAGTTTATTAAATGCAGTAAAAAAATATCTTTTGGGAAAAAAAGGTAAATAAAAGGTTGTTTGTGGAGGAAAATCATTCATTCAAGCATGAAAAAAAAATATGATTGTGGGAGAGGAAGAAAACCCCACCATTTGGGTAACAGAGTTGGGAGAAACATTGAGATTTTCTGAGAAGAAATTTGTGGGCATCTGAGTTGAATTCAGCGTGCCATTTCCTTCTTGCTGTTTTAAGTTGGAACCTAGTTGTGCCTTACATACAGAGCTTTCTTTCATTTCAGTTTTGGGGCAGAATTGAGGTATTTTCCTTGTTATTAATCAATCTTTGAATGACTAGTGGTATTTGAATTTATTTTAGCTCAGGAATGGTGTGCTCTACATTTCCTTATGGCAGATTTAGTTGTAATTCTCTATTTCAGTTTCATGATATCCATTCCAACTTGGGGGAAAAACATCTTTTCTTAAATGAGCATTACAACCCTTTCACAAATGAAATTCTGACCTTGGTTCCCAACTAGAAATGGAAAAATCCAAACTAGGTCGATGGCAGATTTGTTTTTTAGTGGCTCTCACAGTTTGCATCTGTCAATTGTTAATTTAGGGGCAGAAAAATGTTTTTAAACCCAGCCCTCTAATTCATGTGTTAAACTTGAAACCAAAATGAGATTCAACTAGAAACACTGATATCTCAACTGGGTCGAGATCTGATTTTAAATCTGGGCACTTTCATTTTTGGTCAAAATTTGTGCTAAGCTTGTTGAAAACGTTTTTTGAAACAGCACCTTTTTCCCGGTCATAAACTTAGAAAATAAAAGTGAGATTAAACTGGAAACATTGATATCTCAACTAGGTCGAGCTCTGATTTTAAATTTGGGCACTTTCATTTTTGGTCAAAATTTGTGCTAAGCCTGCTAAAAACATTTTTTGAAACAGCGTCTTTTTTTCAGTCGTAAACTTAGAAAATAAAAGTGAGATTCAACTAGAAACACTAATATCTCAACTAGGTCAAAATCAGAATTTAATTTCGGGGGACTTTCATTTTTTCATGTTTTTGCCCAGCCTAACAAATAAACACATTTTTCAAAACAGCACCTTATATATAATTATAAAGTTAAAAACCAACAATGGGACTCAACTAGAAATGCTAAAATATGAACTGAGTCATGGTCCGATTTTATATCTAGGCACTTTTATTGCGAGCATGTTTATTGTTGTCAGAACCCTATCATTAACATTGTTCTTATTAGTTGTATCTAGAACTGTCTGTAGCAGCTTGTGAATTCAGTCATTTATATGCTTAGTTATATCTAGAGTTGTCTGTAGCAACTTGTGAATTAAGTTATTTTTATGCCTAGTTGTATCTGGAGTTGTCTGTAGAATATCTAGAGCTATTTGTAGCTATTATGCCGACGGAACCCTGTCATCAGCACTATTACTTATTAGTTATTGTCATTTTTATGCTTAGTTATATCTGGAGCTGTCTGTAGCATATCTGGAGCTGTTTGTAGCAGCTTGTGATATCAATTAATTCATGATGAAATATGGATTGTTTTAGTTATTATTATTGGATAGAATTTGTTCTTGCTTGGCTGATTTGCATATTTAAATAGCAGTTTTTACTTGATAGATTTAATTGATGATTATCACAGATTGTGAGTGGTTATTGAATTGTTGATTTGGTTATGCATTCCTCATTTGGTTAAACAAGATGAGCTTAAGTCTAGGATATTGAGTCCTCATGCATGGCCTTGAGTGCTTGTAAAGGCTAAGGATGCATATGAGAAGGCCTATCCGTCTGCGGGGCATTGATTCGGGCATGATTGAGTCTCCTCTACACTCTAATATCTTGTACCTTGGTAGTTGTGAGTAGTACCTGACATTATTTTTGATGAGCATCTCTATGTTATGACATTGACTTTATGCATTGTGTGTTGTGTCTGCTCCATGACTGATGTGAGTGTTGGCCATTGCAGTCCATGCCTTTATCCTTCTGTTTGCGCCTTGTCACTATCTCCGAGCACAGTGGGGTGGTCTCTTTTGAGTCCACATGGTTGGGAGGCGTTGCCACCGCCATTGGGGACCGGTGTACAGGTTATTGGAGCACCAATTGGAGATGTTCTCTATTGTATTTATTTTATCAGTGATTGTATCTTTTCCATGGCTATGCCATTGTACTTATGTATTTTCTTATATGTACTTTGTACTCTCTTGAGAGAGAGATGATCTAAATTATATTAATGAGAAGAAATGAGATGTCTTATATTTGGCTTACGGTTTTCCGGTGTTGGTATCAGACCCACTTGTACTATGATGATTATTATGGCATTATGTTTAAAAGTGGAAATGGGCATTAGGAACATTTGAATTGGTGTTTAAAAAGAATGTAGCTTTGGCAATGTTTCACTGGAGGGTGATTTAGTCCTCTCCTTTGGGTTGTTCTTTTGGCCATACTTGGTCATGAATGTTGTCGACTTACCGAGTCGGCAACCGTATCATGTGTATGTTAACACTTTTTCTGTTTAAAAAAAATATTCTTTCCCTCTTTTGGCCCTTACCCTTCGGGGTTTAGGGGCGGGATGTTACAATGCCAAACTCCATAACTAAAATATATTATTTTAAAATGATATAAAAATAATATATACACTTACATCATATTGGTAGTTCTAGTTGTTCTTGCCTATGACACCCAACATCATCAAGAGAGATTTGTCCTCGGATAGGAGTGTTTACATCAATCTATAGCATAACAAAAATATTTAATGAAATCACTAGCTAGAGAGTTAAAATATAATAGAACACACAAGATTTATCAAACCAAAGCAATGTTCTACCCTTAAGTTAGAATCTAAACGAGCACTAATCATGATAGCATCATCATCAATATGTTTACAATTAGGAAGCAAGAATGTTTTGACATACAATGAGGCATTGGTAGAGACATCATAATCATCATTCAATTCTCCTTTACAAAGATCTATGTTGATGTAGGCTTAATGTGTAAGATTTAAAAGAAATTAGAAATGATAAAAGGGTGACATGCTAATGTAGGCTTAATTTGATTTGATACATGACTTGTATGCAATTGGGCTTATTTGCTCACCATGACATACCTTTTTGGACTACACATGATCTAATTTTCACCAATCCTAAATCATTTGTGACATGTTCCTTACACATTTCTTGTTTTATCATTTTATGATCCTACATCAACATCGCACATTTATCATTTCTATATTAGACATTTTAGGGTTTCACATTTACAACTTAGGGTTTCACATCCACATTTTAGGGTTTCAAATAAACATTTTAGGGATTTAAAATAGATGTTTAGGGTTTCAGATAGACATTTTAGGGTTTCAAAATTCACATATTAGGGTTTCAAATTGATGTTTTAGGGTTTCAAAATTCACGTACTAGGGTTTCAAAATGATGTTTTAGGGTTTCAATTTGACATTTTAGGATTTCAGTTTTGACATTTTAAGGTTTCAATTTGACGTTTTAGGGTTTCAAATTAACATTTTAGGGTTTAATCTATCCAAATTTTGGATTTAAAACATTGAAAATATAGTGCATTTACCATATTACAATTTTTTTGAAACTTAAATGAAGTCAAAAAAAATTTCACAACTGGTAGAAGAGAGATACCTGGTAAAAAATGGAAAATTGTGACCCTATTGACGTAGAACAACAAAGTCATCCAACTTAAACTACAAAAACAAACCTTTCATTATTGCTTTGTGTCATATAATGGTAGAAATGACATGCAAAAATGACTTTTTTGCCTCAATCTCTAAAAAAATATATTTTCATTTGAAGATTTTCTTGTTCGAAGGTATTATTTTATTGATTGCACTTTTTTGCCTCATAGCCTTTAAAAAACAATAAAATATTATCTTCATTTGAAGATTTTCTTCATTCAAAGTATTCATTTGAAGGTATTATTTTATTGATTACACTGCAAAATTTTTGGACAAAGGTTCCTTCGTTCAAAGAAATATCTTCAAATGAAGATATCTTGCAAATTTTTTCCCCATCCATGTTCAAAAGTTTAATGTCCCAAGTTTCGGACTCATTATTATGGGTTTCCCAACCACGTGTCAAAATCAGGGACAAAAGGCAAAGGTTTCACTATTCTATCGTGGCTCAAAAGGCACATGGGTTCACTATCGTTGAAAGAGAAATGACAACTTGAAAATGTCATTTTGTTACTATTAAAATGTTTATTAAAAAATACCTTTGTTCAAAGGTCATCTTCGAACGAAGGTATTATTTTATTTTATTTTTTGATATTGCAATGCCTTCATTCGAAGGTTGTGTGGATAACCTTCGTTCGAAGGTCATGATGAGTGGGCCTTCAAACAAAGGTGTTTGTCAATGTTGATCCCCATTCCACTTCAAAAATCCAATGTCCCAAGTTTGGAACTCACTATTATGTGTTCACCCATATACCAAATGTTAGCGAATAGGAGAGGCCTACTTTCTATGTACTAAAGGTGAGAATACATTTGTTATTGGATGTGTTTCAAGATAGAGGACTAGACCTATGAGGGTAATTGATTAGAGGTGATAATGCAAATGAGATCTTGTGATGGTAGAGATGGTACTAGAGAATATGCCTCTTGGAGATGGACAAGATAAAGGGCTATAGGTATAGAGATTATCATCTTCTCCTTTATCACCTCAAGATCTATCATACTAGCTAGGAGATCTAAACAAGTGTTATAATGTTAGTAGGTATAGAGATTTATTGTCAAAAGTAAATACTAGATTTAGAGGCATCTTGACAATTGTTGTTGGCATAGTCGATGATCAAGGCAAGGAAATATGATGTTAACTAAACAATGATGCAAATAGTGAAATAATATTCTTTGATAGTGCCATATAAAATTTAGAGCCATATTGATGCATGTTGTTCAACCAAAGTTTAGACTCAACTACCTCATTTCAATGTTAATAGGAAAGGAAATCCAAAAGTGTAATGTCCCATACTAGGCAAGGAATAAACATATTCCTAATAACGTTGACCTCATATTCAAGCCTTACATTAATGATCATTTATCTTTGTTGGTCGACCTCACCTTTGATATCCATCAAATCTGGGACCACGTATATAAGGCTCGACTATCCTATACTAAGCAAAGTTTAAATTGAAGATCTAAACTATTATAGATATGTGGCCGACTTCCACATCATTGTCTAGATTGGAAGTGTTGATATGCGCTGAACAACTGAGAGGTGGGGGGTGAATCAGATGTCCCAAAAACTTAAACACTTTCTGCAATTAAACATTCATCACTTATCCACAATTATTATGATTTAACAATGAGTGCATGAAATCAGAAACTTAACCACATATACATCAAACACAAGAGATACCAGATTTTACGTGGAAAACCCCAAGGTGGGGAAAAACCACGGAGAGGATTAGCTCTCAATATATATTACAATCTTGAATTAATGATGTTCAGGATTGGTCACTCCATGGGCCTAAACATACTGGCTCACTGCCATGAAGAACAACTAGGTCTAGCAGGCTCACTGCCTCAACCCTAAACCTAGCAAGATTACAATAAGGGTTGTTAAACCCTACTAACGGCTCACTACCAGACTCACTGCCACGATCAACACCTTTCTATATTTGTGAATGAAGTACAATAATTCCTTTGGTTTGCTCTTCCTCTACTCTTTTCTTCCTCTTCTTTCCTCTGCCTCTTCTCTGCTCTGCCTTTTGGACCTTTCTTAATATCTTTTCATTCCTGCTCAAGGACAACTTTTCATAACTCAACTACAAGTATTTATACACTACAAAAACCTTGGAATGATCATCAAGGTCGGCATCACAATCATCAACCATTGGAACAATCTCCAAGGTCAGCATTACAAATATTTACAAAATAGGTCTTGGCCTATTACAACATTATGCAAAGGGGATGAAGTAAAATTATACACAGACCATGCCATGCCTTAGCTAGGACTTAAACATGATCTTCCATGCTTCAAAACACTTCCACAATCTCCAAGAGATCTCTACAATCACTGGGATTAACCAAGTCGGCTAAGACTGGTTACACACTACATTATCTGGGAACTATCTTCAAACATAATCTCAATTTCTTAACGTAGACCAAAGTCTAGATAGGAACATGATTAGGAGACATCCACAAGCATGTTATAATTACCAGGAGCAACTGCACAACCTTTAGCCACTTTACCCATAAGAATCTTCACACTAGAACACATGAACTTTACTGTCTTCAACTATCATAAAGGAAAGATAGCTTGCATACCACCAAACCATGAACCATTGCAACTGTAGGCACTTCTCATCATCCCAGACTTCCTTCTAGAACCACAAAGCAAAATACTTTATTGCGGAGGAATGCAGAGCAACATACTTTCTCTCTATCCCAATTGAACTTACAGAAAAAGTAGGTTTCACTCTAGTAAACACAACTCACTCAAATCTTCATGCGGAGGGCTCAAACCTAGAATGTAGCATCCTTAGTCATACCTCCAACTTACTTCCAATCCATAGACCACGATCTTCAAGCAGAAATAAATGTGGAGCAGTTTATCGAACTATTCTTCAGCCTACAACTCACTGTTTGTACTGCACTTCTCTGTGACTCACTTGTTTCTTCCGAACAGGCTAATTTTCTCAATATCCTCAACATACAAATCTTCTAAACAAATAATAGAATAAGATACAATTGACACCAATGACAACAAGGATATGTTGACATCAATGACAACACCGATTAGGCACATACTTGCAACAATCTCCCCCTTTGTCAATGATGGCAACATATAATGTGAAAAACTGCAACAGTCATCAAGACAAGATTCTCCCCCTTTCTCTTTACACACCTGCACTCTTTCTTTCTCAAAAATTCTCCCCCTTTCTCTTACACATCTGCACTCTAATTTTTTCACATGACTTCTCTCCCCCTTTGACATCAATGGCAAAGGGCACATACTTGCACTCTTCTGCTCTGATCTAATCTCTTTTTAGAACTCTCTGACTACTCCCCCTAAGAAGTAGCCCTAAAAAGCATCAATCCAGACCTTTGAGCACCTTCAGACTGATGCACTATTATGCAACCTAGTTTAGAGCAAGAGGGGTGATAACCCCTAACTTTTCTCTGAGATACTCAAAAGTATCCTTAGGTAGAGGCCTGGTAAAAATGTCTGCAATCTGATCCTTGGTAGAAACATACTCCAACTTGACTTCATTCTTTGTCACCTTTTCTCTCAAAAAAAGATACCTAATGGATATGTACTTTGTCCTTGAATGCATCACTAGATTCTTTGATATGTTTATGGCACTTGTGTTGTCACAAAAGATTGCAATGGGATCTTCATACACAATTCTGATTTCCTTCAAAGTCTACTTCATCCATAACACTTGAGTGCAACTGCATGCTGTTGCAATGTATTATGCTTCTGCAGTAGACAGGGATATTGAATCATGTTTCTTGCTTAACCAAGATACTAATCTTTTTCCCAAGAAGAATGCACCTCCACTTGTACTTTTTATGTCATCCACATCTCCAGCCCAATCTACATCAGTATATGCATTGAGAGTAATGTCACAGTCCTTAGGGTACCACAAACCATAATCCACTATATCTTTTAAATATCTCAGAATTCTCTTGACTGCCATCACATGTGATTCCTTGGGTTCTGCCTGAAATCTTGCCACAAGACATACGGCATGCATTATGTCAGGTCTGGTTTGAGTCAGATAAAGTAATCCTCCAATCATAGATCTATACCTTTTCTAGTCTACCAAGGCTGAGTTATCATCTTTACTCAACTTACAACTAGTTATCATAAGTGTGCAAATTGGTTTAGCATCTTCCATCCCAAATTTCTTTAACAACTCTTTCACATATTTAGACTGAGAAATAAAGATACCTTTATCTAATTGACTTATTTGCAAACCCAAAAAGAAGTTCATCTCTCCAAACATATACATTTCAAATTCACTTTGCATTTCTCCAGCAAAAACTAAGCACATACCTTCATTGCCTCCAAAAATAATATCATCAACAAAAACTGCAACAATCAGGGTTTGTTCATCATTGATCTTGAAGTAGATATTGTTGTCTATAGTACCTTTATAGAACCCTATCTGTATTAGATACCTATCCAACCATGCATACCATGACCTGGGAGCTTGTTTTAATCCATACAAAGCTTTCTTCAATCTACATACCATGTCACCCTGATCTGATGACTGAAACCCTTCCGGTTGTTCGATATAGACTTCCTCTTCCAACTCTTCATTTAAGAAAGCAGACTTCACATCCATTTGATAAACTTTGAAATCTTTGTATGCTGCAAAAGCTAAAAACATCCTTATTGCTTCAATCCTTGCCACTGGAGCAAAAGTTTCTTCAAAGTCTATTCCTTCAACTTGAGTGTATCCTTTGCATACCAACCTTATTTTGTTTCTTACCACTTTACCATTCTCATTCATCTTATTTCTAAAGTCCACTTTGTACCAATTACATTCTTGTCTGCTAGTCTAGGAACAAGATCCCAAGTCTGATTCTTCTCTATCTGCATCAATTCCTTTTCCATAGCCTTTGTCCAATTCTCATCTTTGCAAGCATCATCCACAGTTTTAGGTTCAATCTTAGAAATTAGACAGAAATTTACTTGTTCCTCTATAGCTTTTCTTCTGGTTAAGATCCCTTTGCTCTTATCTCCTATGATTTGATCTTCAGAATGACTAATTCCTACATATCTTGGAGCTTTGGTAGCACTTACCAGAGCTTGTTCTTCTTCATATGAGTTGTCTTCATGTTGCACCACTTCTGAAACATCTGGATCATTTAACTCATATTCACTTGATTCTGAAGACCTTTCCTTACATTCATCAACTTTAACATTTGCATTTTCAATGATCTCATTCAGCCTCTTATTATAGCACCGATAGGCCTTTCTCTTGATGGAGTAACCAAGGAAGATTCCTTCATCACATCTAGTATCAAACTTGCCTAAATCTTCTTCTCTTTTGATATAACATTTTCTACCAAAAACTTTGAAATATTTTATAGTAGGAACTCTACCATGCCACAATTCATAAGGAGTCTTTGAACTATTACCTTTTACTTGAACTCTATTTAGGATATATACAACAGTGTGAATTGCCTCTCTCCAATATGCTTCTGGAAGATGAGCTTCCTTCATCATGGTTCTAGCAGCTTCTTGAACTGTTCTATTTTTCCTTTCAACAATTCCATTTTGTTGTGGAGTTCTAGGCGCAGATAGCTATCTCTTTATTCCATGTTCTTCACAAAAGAAATTAAATTCATTTGCTATGAACTCTCCTCCTCTATCAGCCCTCAAGCATTTGATTCTCAAATCCATCTCATTTTCAACCATTTCCTTAAATGCCTTGAATTTATCTAGAGCTTCAGCTTTCTCTTTCAAAAAGGTGACCCAAGTCATTCTAGAATAATCATCAATAAGCAACATGAAATACATCTCCTTGCAAACTTCTTACTTTGGTAGGTCCACACAAATCTGTATGCACTAGCTCAAGTAGTCCTCCAACTGATTGGTCCTTGCTTTTGAAACTTGTTCTTGTTTGTTTCCCAAATTGACACTCCTTGCAAATAGGATTAGCAAGCTTTACAAGCTTAGGCAAATCTCTAACAACCTGTACAGTACTTATCTTCATAATATTATCAAAATTTATGTGACACAACCTTCTGTTCCATAGCCAACTCTCATTAGTCTGAGTCAACAAGCAATAGTTATTAGTTCTTTTCAAGTGATAGATATTACCTTTGCTCTTCTTACCAGTTGCAATGATTGTTCTGGAGCTTTCTTTATTCTTGCATCCATTTTCCTTGAAGCTTAAATCATAGCCCTTGTCACACATTTGACCCACACTCAAAAGATTGTACTTTAATCCTTTCACATACAAGACATCTTTAGTATTATGTTTTCCATCAAAAGAAATAGATCCTTTCCCACAAATCTTACTAGTTGTATCATCTCCAAACCTAACCAGTCCACCATCATATCTTTCCAAACTCACAAACTTACTTTTGTCACCAGTCATGTGGTGAGAGCAGCCACTATCAATAACCCATTCATCCTTATCCTTAATGACCTGAGCAGCCAAAGCACTTTCCACTGGTTTTTCTTCCTTCACACAGCTAGTAGAATTAGTAGACATGGGATCTTCTTTAATAGCAATAAACAAGCATTCATTTCCAGATTAACTAGCATTATCTGGTTCACCATTATCTGGTTCACCATTATCTGATACTCCTTCATCATCATCAAAATCTTCAACATAATAACACTTCTTTTGGGTCCTAGGCCTGTTCTCATATCTTCTTTTATTTCTTTTAATTCTTTCAGGACATTTGGAAGCAAAATGACCCACTTCACCATAGGAAAAACATTTGAAAGGTAATTTGCCTTTATACTTACTGGATCCTCTTTGCAGTCTTTCCACGAAGTTGGCTTCATTAAACTCATCATCAAATTCTACCTTGTACTTTTCTAATCTAGAAGCACTTCTTGGAGTAGTGGCTTTGAAGGTCGTCTCAACTTTTGGCAGAGCATCACCAAATTCTCTCATTTCAAAGGCAGTAAGCTTACCAAGCAGCGGATCCCTATCAACCATTTTTACTTGCATGAATTCTTCAATTGTGGCTACCTTGTGATAGTAGGACTTGGGTAGAGATCTGAGAATTTGCATAACAACTTCCTTTTCGTCGAGAGTTCCGCCTATGGCTTTTATCCTTGTAACAAGTTCATCAACTCTTTGCATAAAGGCTGATATGTTTTCATCATCATTCATCTTCAAACTTTCATATTTCACTTTCAGACTTTGTAACTTGGCTTCCTTCACAGAATCATCTCCTTCATACACATTTTTCAACTTTTCCTATACCTTATTTGCAGTTTCAAGATTCACAACTTTTTTCAATATTGAGTCGGTTAATGAGCTTAGCAGAGCATCCTTTGCCTTGACATCTATCTCATATTCTTTAATTTCATCTTCAGTCATCGGACCATTTTGAGGTATGGTATATTTTGTTTCTACATCTTTCCATACTTTATAACCAAGACAAAGAAGATGGCTTTTCATCCAATCCTTCCAAAGGATTAAATCTCAATATACATTGCAATCTTGAATTAATGATGTTCAAGCTTGGTCACTCCACAGGCCTAAACATACTAGCTCACTACCATGAAGAACAACTAGGTCTAGCAGGGTCACTACCTCAACCCTAAACCTAGCAAGATTACAATAAGGCTTATTAAACCCTAAGGGCTGTTAAATCCTACTGGTGGCTCACTACCAGACTCACTACCATGATCAACACCTTTCTATATTTGTGACTGAAGTACAATAATTCCTCTGCTCTGCTCTTTATTTGCTCTGTTCTTCTTCTTTCCTATGCCTCTTCTCTGCTCTGCCTTTTGGACCTTTCTTAATATCTTTTCATTTCCACTCAAGGAAACTTTTCAAGACTCAACTAAAAGTATTTATACACTACAACAACCTTGGAATGATCATCAAGGTCAACATCACAATCATCAACCATTTGAACAATCTCCAAGGTCGGCATTACAAATATTTACAAAATAGGTCTTGGTCTATTACAACATTATGCAAACGGGATGAAGTAAAATTATACGTGGACCACGCCATGCCTTAGCTGGGACTCAAACACAATCTTCCACACTTCAACGTGCTTCCACAATCTTCAAGAGATCTCTGCAATCACTAGGATTAACCAAGTTGGCTAAGACTGGTTACACGCTACATTATATGGGAACAATCTTCAAACACAATCTCAATTTCTTAACACAGACCAAAGTCTAGATAGGAACATGATCAAGAGACATCCACAAGCATGTTATAATCATCAGGATCAACCGCACAACCTTTAGCCACTTTACCCATAAGAATCTTCACACTGGAACACATGAACTTTACTGTCTTCAACTGTCATAAAGGAAAGATAGCTTGCAAACCACCAAACCATGAACCATTGTAACTATAGGCACTTATCACCATCCCAGACCTCCTTCTAGAACCGTAGAGAAAAATACTTTATTGCGAAGGAATGCGGAGCAAAATACTTTCTCCCTGTCCCAACTAAACTTACAGAAAAAGTAGGTTTCACTCTGGTGAACACAACTCACTCAGATCTTCATGCGGAGGGCTCAAACCTAGAATGTAGCATCCTTAGTCATACCTCTAACTTACTTCCAATCCATAGACCATGATCTTCAAGAATAAATAAATGCAGAGCAGTTTACTAGACTGTTCTTCAGCCTATAACCCATTGTCTGTATTGCACTTCTCTGTGACTCACTTGTTTCTTCCGAAGAGGCTAATTTTATCAATATCCTCAACATACAAGTCTTCTAAACAAGTAATAGAATGAGATACAGTTGACACCAATGACAACAAGGATATGTTGACATCAATGACAACATCGATTAGGCACATACTTGCAACAGGAAATTCAAATTCTAAAATGAATCTAAGAGGTGGCTGACTTCCTAAATAAATTGTCACGGCCTTAATAAAGTCTAACTCATGCTTTATGAGATTTAAGTTTAAAATTGGCTAACCCTCCTCAAGAAGTAGTGCCAAAATTAAGAGATGCAACCCTATAAGAAGACATCTATTGATAATGAAAGAAAACATCTTTTTGCATAAGTCACCCCTCTCCAAGAAATATAAAAAGGTGATTGTAAAGGCTAATTGGAGGTAGGAAGGGAATGGGATATATATCAAATCTTGAGCAAATATCTGAATCATAAAACAATAGAAAAAAGAAATATGTATATAGGAGAGTTAAATCTGTAGGACGGATTGGAGTAATATATATATATATTGTAAACACCTAAAATGTCTTAACCGTCTAACTATCCTCCGACATCATCGACAACACTAATTCTTTGTCTAATTAATTAATTAAATTATTATTTAATTAATTATTTCATCCTACCCCTAAATCATTCACTCATCCCTCATCAATTCATCCCTAAAATTGAATTAATTTAATTAATTCAATAGTCACACATTACTAACATCATCCAATTAATTAAATAAATATGTCAAATATTTATTTAATTAATTTTCCCTCTTCCCTAAACCTAATTAATTAGGTAAATCATGTTTATCTGATTAATCAAACCTACTAATTAGCCCACCCCTAACCTAGTTGATTAAATAGCCATTATTTAATTAGCTACCCTAGCCCACATAAACCCTAGACCTGGATTAATTAAATAAATCATTATTTAATTAATCCTAAACCCTGATTACCTCATCCACTAATTTTTTCCAGCCACATTAACTAAGTTAATCACCTTGATTAACTTGGTCAAAGCATGATTAACACCTTCTCCCACGCCCACAAATTAAAAATTACAAAATATTCATAAGCACTCCAACTCATTTCTACCATTTTCATGATAAAACATCTTCCTCCTTTTTAGCTTACAAATGTAAGAGGCCAAAAATGTGCATGTGTCACATGTCTCTCAAAACTCCACATAAAATGGAATTTTTAATTCCATCTCATCCCAAGGAAATTAATTTTAAATTTCCTCATCCATCTAAATCACATTTAATGATAAGTCCTCAAAATGAATAAAAGATTCATTTTAATTCTCCACCCTCCAAATTTGTTGATCAAATCCTAGCCATCCATCTCACAATCAATCTCATCCCT
Source organism: Cunninghamia lanceolata (assembly GCA_027924645.1). Lineage (NCBI taxonomy): Eukaryota > Viridiplantae > Streptophyta > Pinopsida > Cupressales > Cupressaceae > Cunninghamia > Cunninghamia lanceolata. The sequence continues at coordinate 16,032,287 of BSBN01000726.1, read as the reverse complement.
TGATCTCAACAAGCAATCTCCACCATTTCAAAATCCCCTCCAATTTACCTATAAATACAAGCCTCCACAAAGCCATTTGGACATCCAATTTTAGTGTAATCTTACTCTGCCAAATTTTCTCTGAGTTATCTCCATTGTAGCTAGGTTATGTTGAAATTGCATTGATATTTAGGAGCATTTCACATTTGAAAGAATTAGTCATGGGTAAAGCTAGGGCTTATGGGTGCTAAGTCTTCTACCTTATCAAGGAGGGAGGGGCCTGGATTTGCATAGGAAGGTATAAATGTTGTTTTCATTCTTTCATTTTCATATTTTTATGCAATCTAGTTTTCTCTATCTTCATTTGGCACACTCGATGGGACCCCATGGTCCCTATTTAACCTTTGTTGTTTGAGTTTCTTACAAGGAGCTGGACTGCAGAAGTTTCAATGCTAAAAGGTCTTAGTTTGACGCTATTTTTCCGCAATTTGGTGTGCCATCTATCTATATTTTGGATATTCCTCTGTCTTGGCACTATTTACTAATGACCATTTGCTAAGATTTTTAGGCTTAAGGAAACTTTTTTAAGTGATTTTGGAAGTTTTAGCATCTTTTAGGATATCATGCTCTCTTATTTTATTAGAAATACACAAGGACAAGGGGTCATAATGCAAAAATTTGTCTAGAAATGCTTGGAATGTTTCTTTTTGTCTAACCTTAAGTCATTCTTGCTTCACACCACTTGTTACTTGGTTTTAATCTGATGCTTGGTGTTTGTTGGCAAGATAGAGGAACTTCTAACCCCTTTTGATCTAGTTATTTCAAACTAACCTTTTTTGAGCAGATTTAGGAGGACTATTGCATTTTGGCACTATCTACACACAAAATGGCAAAATCTGACTATGTAGCCAAGGTAAGATAGGTAAAATCCGTTTTGATGCGATTTCCTGAAAATATAATGCCATTTTAGGAAATTTCAATGTCATGCTGTGTTTTGATGCCATTTTCTTGGTTTGTAGCACCCTATTTATTTTGCTCTTTGTCATCTGTCTAGTTTTAGAACTAGAAAATCTGAGCACCTTCTGTTGCTTTTTTAGTGCCATATGCCTGATTTATAACACCTTTTGAGCTATTTCTAACACTATCTAACCAATTTTTGATGTTATTTTACTTTGTTTTGGCATCATTTGTATAACTATTTCTCAGGATTTGTTCAAGACATTAACATATTTGTGCATATAAAAGAACACTAGACAAAGACAGAAACTCAAACTACTAATACATTTCCTTGCAGGATCCCTTTTGTGTGTGTTACATCCCCAACTTGTGGTTATCTTAATCTCTACTTTTATATGGTAATTAGGAAGATTAGTTAAGAATTGGATTAATGATGTTTGTGGAAAATGCCAGATTAATCATTACTTCTAACTTATGATGGTTAGTTATGAGATTCTAGATTTAAATGATTATTTAATTATTATGATTTATCGATTATATGATAATGCACTGATCATGGTCTTTTGATTTTGAGTTGGATCAGGAAAGAGATCATCTTTCAGAGACAGAAGGACAGTATCATCTGGGAGGAAGGAATATATGTCAGGAAATAGGGGTCGACAGCCATTTGAGTATTAAATATGTTTTGTCCTTTTGAGCCCCGCAAGTTTGCGTAAGTTTCACTTGACTTAATAAGTTGTTTTTCCTTTTAAGCGAGTTGTCGATTTAGTCACATCAGCAATTTAGTTGTAGCTCAACTAATGATGGGTTTGGATCATCAAATCGAGTTGAGAGTTAGCCTTATTTAATTTTACCTTGCTGATCACAGTGAAGAAAGGAGAGTGACGCTCAATCCCTAAATCCCTTGATGGATCCTTTTCCTCGTAGAAGGATTTCAATTATCGACAACGAGGTTATTTAAATGTTTACAGTATTTTAATAGTTGTGTATATTAAAGTATTCGATATAGAATCAATATTCCATATCTAACCTCGCATTAAGCTTGTTATTATTATTGTTGATATTATTTTATTGATATTATTGTTGGGAGCATTGAGCTCACCGTAGGGAACGTAATCTTTTCTACCCGCGGACCTTCATGAGGTGATTGGTTGAGCTAGGAAGCCACTCTCACCACCTTAGTGGAGAATGGTAGTTTCCCAAGAATATAGGCATGTCTTTGAGGATAAGGTGAAAGCCTTAGGTGAGTGGTTAAAAGGGGGAAAAAAGAAAAAAAAGGAGAAGGGAGGATTCTTGTAGCACAGAAAGAGGTTGCATTGTATTGGGAGAAGGAGACCATCTACAGTAGCTTGCATTGTGTAATTCCATAGAGAGAGAAGTGCAGACCATCTACAGTAGCTTGCATTGTGTAATTCCATAGAGAGAGAAGTGCACTCAGGTAATGAGTGTATTGTGAATTTAGTTATCTCTCATAAATCTTTTCTTCTCTGTTGAATTCGAGACCTTACGACCAATTATATTTTTTTTACTGTGTATATAGTATGAGGCTCGAGGCATGAAAGCTGAGCCATGAATTTGCTACACCTTCAACTGTGTTATGGGGCTCATGGTCCAGAGGCCGAGCCAAGAAATCTTTCTTTTCCTTTTTGACTATGTCATGAGGCTCAAGGCATGAAAGCCGAGCCATATGTTTATTTCTTTACAGTATCACGAGCTCAGGCCAAGGGGTGGCCAAGCCTTAAACCTTTTTTTAATCTTTGATGGTATGGTGTGCTTGAGGATGGAGGCTAAGATATACCAGTGGTATATCTTTTTGTAATAGTCTTTCTCTAGGCCTGTGGCCAAGTCTAATTATTTATACTTATTAGTTTTATACCTCGCTCAAGGCATGGAAGTCGAGCACGAATGTAATGAGGTCTTTCAATACATTAATGGCCTTACAGGCTTAATGTTATTACATATATTGTTTGAGACAATCTTTATCTTCTAGCCCAGACTGTGGGGACCGAAGAGCCTCTGGAACCTTAAGTTTTATTTTTCTACCTATGATTCCAAGAAGCTGAATGGCAATAAAACTATGCTCTTGTGAATCTTTCTGCTTATGGCCACAAAGGCCAAGAGTCGTATAATGATTTTCTAGTGTAATGAACCAGCTCTAGGCTGGGGTGGCCAAGCATTAGCTTGCATGCATTATGTAACTATGAATATGGTTACGGCTATTAAAGCTGAACCATAGTGTAAAAATGTATCAGTCACATATTTCGTGGCCATGAAGGCTGATACGTACTTATGGGACTCTTTCTATGGAGGGATCGAATCCATTATGGTTGAAGTCCAAATCTTGTATGTTGTTTACACTATCATAACTCAAGTTATTGATGTCAAAGGGCTATAATTCAGCCATATGTTAAACAGGGTTTGTAGCTCTCATTTATATGTTAGCTTTTGTATAAAGGCCGAATGGGGTTAATAATGAGGAAAGATTGATTATAAATTTCATAATCCCTTCGATTGAGAAGGTGATATATGTGGAACCATAATTATCTTATGTGGTCATTAGTAAGAGAACTACTCTTTCCTTTAACCAGTAAGAATGGAATCTTTACTTAACTTTGAAAGGGGTTTGAGATACCACTCAAGGTAAACTATATTACTTAACAAAGGCAAGGATGCCATGATAGTACGTATATGAATCTTTCTTATAATATAAATTACTAATTAAACATGGAGAACCCCAATGAACCAAGGATAGAAAACAAGGTTCAAATGGTGTATTGTCTTACAAGGAGAGAAGTGATGAGGAGTCACTAAACTCTCATTATGATGTAAACTAAATGGTTGAAACCAAGCCTAATCAGGGAGTCAATTGTCCACGTATGGACTACAAATTGAATAGATCCCACTTACATTAGACCTAGAGTGAAAGGTCAGACTTAACTTACTATAGGACATGACAGCTTATAAGTCGAGTTAGGGTGGTGGACATACGACAGCGTTCATGATGTAACGTCTATGTATATAAAACTTTGGCCAAAGTAATGCATCCGTCCATGCATGCATGGTCAGTCCATAGTGCTCTAGATGGCATAATGGTCTTCAATAGTGTCATACATAGTTAGAGGGAATCTATAGTTACATGACCATGAGACATTATGAAGGACACAACACTAGATACTCAGATGGCTAACCTATCAGTTCCTAATATATATCCTTTCCGTGAAGGGTCGGGCCACTTACAGGAAAGAAGGTGTGTGGGGGACCACTTGTGTGTGGTCGGTGGAAAAGCACCTGGATGATTCTCTCCTTCCCAAGCATGAGACAAGTCAAGGCTTATGAAGATGGATGTCAAATGTTCCAGATACAATAATTCTATTTTATGACTTGATGGTCAATTGTAATGTATAATTTTTACATGTAGAAGATGATTTATGATGTCTTGGGCATAACTTGTTCATGAATAGTGATAGTTAATCACTAAGGATATGTAAATGAACATTGTTTTGTAATCTTGATTATATTCTGTTAGAATATTATGCTTAATTGTTGAAATGAAAATGATTCATTATGGTCAAATTTGATTTGAGAAATCAAAAGGTTAACTAATCTCTCGATTACGATTAATTTTTATGTTAAGATTTTGAGCAATATGGAAAGCGATGTTACAATGTGTTTGCATGTTAACATAGGAACATTTCAATTTGTGTTTTAAGATGAACTTAACTGCTTTATGTGTTTGGTGCATTTGCACATTCTGTTAGTAGATCCTAAGGTAGAATAAAAGTATCCTCTTCCCTTGTCTCTCAACAGATCTTGGGTGTAAGAGAAATTGTTCTATCTTCATTTTCTTTTTAGGAGAGCCTACCTTGGTGGGAAAAGAGGTACTCACCCCAAGGGATGACTCTAAGTGGTGCTTTTAATTCAGTATGCTATATAAATGGTTTAGGCGAAAGTCGAAGACTTCTTGGTGAAGTATTCTTATTCTGTCAGTTCCCTAGTATCCATACACTTATGTGTGAGATAAGTTAACCCCATTTTTTCCTTTCAAAGGATTGATGTAAGTGGATAGGATAGTCTCTTAACTGAGTCATCATCACATGAATAAGTGTCAAGTCCCCAAATTCTCACTAGACACCTTAAGTTAGAAGCCTACCCTATTAACTGAGTTGTTGGTGTCTTGTTCAATGCATGAGGATATATTCTCTGAAGATACTCACCATATGGCTCCCTTGAGATGAGAAATAAATCCTCAGTTTAGCATAAGCTACTTGTTGGCTTTCTAAGGAGAGGGTGATTGGGTTATCCTTCTAGTCCTGGAGGCCCCTACTTGTCCTCTCTTGCAAAGACAAAAGTGTATACACCTACATTAGGTGTTCCTACATTTGTGTCGAAGGAGATTCCAAGTTGTGGGCTTGAACAAGTTGCCATTGGTCATTAACCTTAGGTACATTAAGCATTTTTTTCAAGTGTCTTCTTGTTGAAACTTGTATAAGCCAATTTATCCAAAGTCCACCATTGGGTCAAATCCATTATGTTCTCTTGTTTGATTGTTTGTCTACTTGCCAAGAGATCTCATCGACATTATCCAAAACCACATGAACCATTTGAAAAATAAAACCATTGAACATTTGACCCCTCAAAATCAACTATTTGACCTTTGAAAATAGAGTAATTGACCTTCCAAAACCCAAATTTTGAATCCAAAATTCAAGATAGGTCAAAAATTGCTAAAGCCCTAGTTCAAATCTTAGACACTATCTCATTTTGGCACTATAACTTCTTTGTTTGGCACCTTAAAATTCACCTATGGTGCCATTTTTAGTGGTGCTATAAACCATTGTTTTGTCTCCATTTGTCTCTATTCTAGTGCCATTTCACTCTATTTTGATGCCTTATCATAAAAAACTAGCACCATCTAGAGACTAGATCCCACACATGTCTGGTAATTCGTCCTAGAATCCTCGAATCATGTCTAGTCAGAATCTGTGGTCACCTTGTCAAAATTTTTCAAAAATTAAATTCATCTTTGATCATCATCCATAACCATTTTGTCCTAATTCATCCATATACTTTCATTTTGACCTTAGAGAAAGTCATTTTGATTATTGGACCTTTGATCTCATATCATTAATCAATCACCAAGTCCAACCATAATGGACATCTTTTTCATCTCCACATAATCAAAGCCTTTTGTCCAAATTCATTTCCTCCATACCATTTGGCCCTAGATAAACATCATTTTGATATTTTATCTTTGGTAATACCCTATCCACTCATTAACCATTTCATTTCAATCCTACATTTTGTTTTTCACCTTTGGACCTTTAACTCATCCATTTCAAAATTCATTTTGAATCCAACATTCACCCAACCTTATCCAAATTCTATCTATGTCATCCAAAATCCAACATCCACATCCAAAATCCAAAATCATCCAAAATCCAAACATCAATCAACATCCAAAAACCATACCTCAAATCAATTTTGTGCAAGAATTAAATCTAGATCTTACCATCCTCTAGTTTATAGGGTATTTAAGGTTTTGTCTACCTTAAGTACTTTTATAAATTAGCCTTATTAACCTTTGGAATAATTGATTTAGGAGCCTAGACAACTCCTAAGTTGATATATTCTTAGGTATCCCATTTTGCTTGTTGGTCATTAGTCTACCTTAAAGTAAAATAATCCTCCCCTTTTTTTGCCTAGGGTCACCATTCTACCTTAAGTAAAGAGGGATATCCCTTTTATAATCCAAATATCTAGATTTATTCAAGCTCACCTTTGATTTGAAAATCCTTTTCAAACATCATCAAAATTTATCCAACATCTTTAGTCATCCAAACACCCAAGTCATCTAGGGTTTTCCTTAGTTGATTATCATCCAAAATCTATTTATCCAAATCATCTAAGGTCTGTTGCAAGTATGGGCCTAATTGGTGTTGTCATTGATGTCAACATACTCCTGTTGCATTGATGTCAAGGATTGGATGAGTTGTATGCTGAGGATATTGAGAAAATTAGTCCTATCAGGAACAGAGAGGAACAGTGAAGACAGTGAGGTAAAGATCCTAGCTAAGATGACCATCAGAAGTTGTGCATCAAAGGGTTTGTAGATATGTGTCCAAAGGTGATCTAGTAAAGATTTGAGAGGTCCACATGAGTAAAACCAGTTCTGGCACATGTTCAAAGGTGACAAAGTGACACAAATAGGTCCAATGAGATCCAGAAATGCAATATCTTGTTCTACAGATTTGGTGGAGTGTTTAGGAAGTCAATGTGAATTGACAACTCAATTGGTTCATGGTCTGGAGGTCTGCAAGCATCTATTCCAATATGACAGTGATGACAGACTGTGTTCTTGAGGTTCCGAATGAAGGAGAGAATGATTTCAGTAAGCAGAAGTAGTGTGGATGTTCTTGGTGATTCAGGCAAGCTTGTAGTGGTCTCTGGATTGTGTCCAGTTCATGTTGGTGATCCACATTAAAGATTGAGCTCGTAATTGAATAATTACTTTCAGATGATGATGATGTTCTTCTTAAACTTGGCCGACCGGATGAGTTATACATCTTGCGAATGATCTTGAAGATGTTCTGCGAAGCATGGTGTGTTCCTCAAAGAAGATTGAAGTCTCAGATCTGTGTAGTCGATAGTGTGGTGATCCACATGAAGTCTTTTGTAATAAGTCAAGTTGTATTTGTGTATTTGCTCTGTAAAGTTTGTCGACTTTGATGATTATCCCAAAGTCGATGTTTTGTATAAACAAGAAGTTGTGAAGTCATTTCAAAAGCATCTTGGTGGAGATGAGAGTGTGGTAGAGAGGAGGAAAGCAAAAGGCAGAGCAGAAGGATTGGGCTTAAATGGAACTGACTCAAGCATGGTGAAGATGCTATTATTTAGTTTAAGTATGTAATATTTATCATTCTATAGACAGTGTGTCTTCTGTAGGCAGTGGGCCTCTTGTGAGTAGTGTGCTCGGGTAGTGAACCCTAATTGGCATGTTCCATTTTGTTCTTCTTATTCTTTTAATAGAGAATACAATCTTGGGTTAGTCACCTCATGGTTTTTCCATTAATCAAGTTTTCCATGTTTAAATCTTGGTGTCATATGTGTTAATGTGTTTCTGCTCTTGAATTGTTGCATTATGTTTCCATGATTGATTTATTATTATGTTGTTGAATTACAAGAAGGATTTAAGTGGTTAATAAGAGAAAGTTTTGGGACAACTGATTCACCCCCCCCCTCTTAGTTGTCTATCTTGAATCTAACAATTGGTATCAAAGCTATGTTCCTCTAAAAGAACTTAACCGCTTGAGGAGATCCAAGATGTCTTCCTACAAGAAGGATAGTTCAAGGTTTGATGGAACCAATTACACTCTTTGGAAAAGCCGCATGGAATGTCACTTGCAATGTATGGGAATGCAATATTGGATCATGGCTTCAAAGAAGTATGTTCCTCCATAGAATGGTCTGAGAACTGTAGATGAAATCAGAGATGCTGAAAATAATCTTTAGGCTAAAGAAGCTCTACTAAGTGCCTTATCTTATTCAGAGCTGATAAATGTTATAGACCTAAAAACTGCATATGAGATTTGGGAAAAACTGGAACTTCTGCATGAAGGAGACAAATATGTTAAATGTGCCAAGCTACAGAGTCTGAAAGGAAAATTTGAAAACCTAAAGATGAATGAAGATGAGAATATCACTACATTTATGCCAAAAGTAAATGAGCTTGTTTGTGGCATCAGATGTGCTGGTGGAATTTTGGATGAAGATGAGATTGTTGCCAAAGTTCTCAGATCCCTACCTGCTTCTTACAAATACAAGGTTGTTGCTATTGAAGAATTCAGATCTTTTTCAAATATCACAAGAGATCAATTGGTTGGAAAATTAGTTGCATTTGAATTGGCCGAGTTTGGAGATGCAACCCCCAAGACTGAATTTGCATTCAAAGCTAGTGCCTCTGTACAAGGCAAACAAAAGTTTGATCCAGGAGAGAACTCTTCATAGAAACTATCATGGTATGAAAAAGCAAGAAAAGATCTGGAAGAAGATGAAGCAGAAGCTACTCAACTTGAAGCCCTTATTGCAAAAAGACTACCAAGAGGATCCAGTAAGTATAAAGGAAAATTGCCCTTTAAATGTTTTAACTGCAATAAGATTGGTCATTTTGCCTCAAGGTGTCCGGAAATATTTTCAAGGGCAAATCTAAATAGATCAAGATTCCAAAAGAAATGTTACTATGTTAATGAAGATGATGATGAAGGAGTAACAGATGATGAATCAGAGACAGGAAACAAATCCAGAAGTGACTGGGTGTTTATTGCCATCAAGGAAGAAGATCCAATGCCCTCTGAATCTGTTAATCATAAAATAGAAAGAGCTCTGGTTGTCCAAGTTGAATAAAAGGATGACCAGGTCATTGATAGTGGATGCTCCCACCATATGACAGGTGAGACAAAAATAAGTTCATAGATTTGGAAAGATATGGAGTGGTAAAATTTGGTGATAATTCTGCTGGCAAGATCAGAGGTAAAGGAACTATTTCTTTTGATGGAAAGAACAAAACTAGTAATGTACTGTATGTTGAAGGTTTGAAGCACAATCTTCTTAGTGTTGGATAGTTGGTGGACAAAGGCTATGATCTCTAATTCAAAAATGGAAAATGTAAGATCTTTGAAAGTTTCAGAACAGAGATTGCATCTGATACTCAAACAAAAGGTAATATTTTCCACTTGGTTGGTACTGGTAAAAGTTGTTTATTTGTTCAAATTGATCAGAGTTGGTTGTGGCATAGGAGAATGTGTCATGTGAATTTTGATAATATCATCAAGATAAGCAACACTCAGGTTGTAAGAGATCTTCCAAGACTGGTGAAACCTACTAATAGTTTGTGCAAAGAATGTCAGTTGGGTAAGTAGAGCAGAGTCACATTCAAAAGTAAGGAATAGTCTTCTACTGTATTGTTGGACTTAGTACATACTGACCTATGTGCTCTAGCAAGAATCAAGAGTTTGCAAGGTGATAGATACTTCATTTTATTAATTGATGACCACTCCTGGATGATGTGGGTGACTTTTCTGAAAGAGAAATCTGAGGCTCTTGAGAAATTCAAAATATTCAAGGCTATGGTAGAGAATGAAATTGGATTAAACATAAAATGTCTTAGGTTCGACAGAGATGGAGAATTCACATCTGGGGAGTTCATAGAATTCTATGAGAAACATGGGATAAAAAGACATTTGTCTACTCCAAGGACTCCACAGTAGAATGGAGTAGTGGAGAGAAAGAACTGGACCATCCAAGAAGCATCTAGAACCATGATGATGGAAGCAAATGTTCCTCAGATCTACTGGAGAGAAGTTGTAAGCACTGCTATCTATACTGTTAATCGAGTACAAATCAGAAACAATATCGGTAAGACCCCTTATGAACTCTGGTTTGGCATCACTCCCACTGTGAAGTATTTCAAATTCTTTGGTAGCAAATCTTATATTAAAAGAGATGAAGACCTTGGAAAATTTGATGCTAGAAGTGATGAAGGAATATTATTGGGTTGTTCTACTAGCATACTGGTGTTATAACAAGAGATTGAGAAAGATTATAGAAAGTACAAATGTGAAGGTTGATGAAGGTATTGAAAAACCCTCAAGGCTTTATGAATATGATGAAGATGATTAGAATGGTGTTTTGGTCCGAGAAGTCCAAGCCCCTTCTGAAATTCAAATCCAGACTGATCTGGAAAATCAGGAAGAAGAGATAAGTTTGAATGAACCTGTTCAAGAAATAGAAGTGCAAGAAATTCTCAAAACTCCTAGGTATGTAAAATTGAATCACTCTGAAGATCAAATCATAGGTGATAAGAGCAAAGGTGTTCAAACAAGAAGAAAGATTGCTCAAGATTCAGAAAAGTATTGTCTGATTTCAAAGTTTGAACCAAAAACTATGAGTGAAGCATGCAATGATGAAAGCTGGACTAAAGCAATGGAGGAAGAGCTGATGCAAATTGAGAAAAATCACACTTGGGATATTGTTCCCAGACCTAGGAACAAAAATGTGATTGGAACCAAATGGGTCTTCTGGAATAAGCTGAATGAAGATGGTGAAGTAGTCAGAAACAAAGCCAGATTGGTTTGCAAGGGTTATTCTCAAGTAGGAGTTGATTTTGAAGAAACTTTTGCTCTGATGGCAAGAATTGAAGTAGTCAGATTATTTCTTGCCTTTGCTACCTTCAAAGATTTCAAGGTATATCAGATGGATGTCAAGTCTGCCTTCCTGAATGGTGACTTGGAAGAATAAGTATATATTAAGCAATCGGATGGATTTCAATTGTCAGATCATGGTGATATGGTCTGCAAGTTGAAGAAAGCACTGTATGGACTTAAACAAGCCCCAAGAGCCTAGTATGAAAGACTGGATAAGCATCTTTTAAAGATTGGTTTCAACAAAGGTACTACTGACAGTAACTTGTACTTCAAAATTGATCATGAAAATATCTTGATTATTGAAGTATTTGTTGATGATATCATTTTTGGAGGAAGAGATAGTATGTGCAAAACTTTTGCAAATCAAATGAAAAGTGAATTTGAGATGTCCATGTTTGGGGAAATAAATTTCTTCTTGGGTCTGCAAATCATCCAAACAAAGAAAGGAATCTTCATTTCATAGACTAATTCTAATAAATTTGGGATGGAAGACACAAAACCAATGAGTACTCCCATGGCAACCAGATGTAAATTGAGCAAAGATGATGACTCTCCTAAGGCTGATCAGAAAAAGTACAGGTCAATGATTGGAGGACTATTGTATCTTACTCAAACTAGACCTGACATTATGAATGTTGTTGGTCTTGTTAGATTCCAAGTTGATCCTAGAGAATCTCATGTCATGGCAATCAAGAGGATTCTTAAATATCTAAAAGGGACAATTGAGTATGGTTTATGGTATCTTAGAGATCATGATTTCTCTCTTCATGCATATACAGATGCGGATTGGGTAGGAGATGTGGATGACCGGAAGAGTACCAGTGCTGGAGCATTCTTTTTAGGGAAAAGATTAGTTTCTTGGTTGACCAGGAAACAAGAGGCAATATCTATGTCCACTGCAGAAGCATAATACATTGCAGAAGTAGGTAGTTGCACTCAAGTATTGTGGATGAAGCAAATGCTAAGAGACATCAGAGTGGAGTATGAGGAACCTATCACAATCTTCTGTGATAATTCAAGTGCAATAAATATATCAAAAAATCTAATGTTGCATTCAAAGACAAAACATATATCCATCAAGTTTCATTTTTTGAGAGAGCGAGTGAACAAGAATGAAGTCAGATTGGAGTTTATGCCCTCCAAGGATCAGATTCCAGACATTTTTACTAAACCCTTACCTAAGGACTCTTTTGAGTATCTCAGGGAGAAGTTAGGGGTTATTACCCCTCCAGTTCTAAATTAAGGTGCACTGATGTGCATCAGTCTGGTGGATCTCACAGTCATATCTTATGGTCTAGATTGATGATGGGAAGTTGCTACTCAGGGTGAGCAGTTGGTATGATTCTGAGTGATAAAAGTATGTGCCCTTTGCCATTGATGTCAAAGGGGGAGAGAAGACGTGAAAAACAAATGAAAAACAAAAAGTGGTTGCTGATCAAAGGGGGAGCAATAAAAGAAGAGAAGACATGTGAATGGTTATTGTTGATAGGGGGAGTTATGTCATTCAGTAAGGAAAAGTTCTTGTCTTGATGGTTAAAATAGTTTTTCACATCATATGTTGCCATCAATGACAAAGGGGGAGATTGTTGCAAGTATGCGCCTAACCGATGTTGTCATTGATGTCAACATACTCATGTTGCATTGATGTCAAGGATTGGATGAGTTGTATGCTGAGGATATTGAGAAAATTAGTCCTATCAGGAATAGAGAAGAACAATGAAGATAGTGAGGTAAAGATCCTAGCTAAGACGAAGCTCAGAGGTTGCGCATCAAAGGGTTTGTAGATATGTGTCCAAAGGTGATCCAGTAAATATTTGAGAGGTCCACATGAATATTTGAAGAAGTTATGGCCACATGAGTAAAACTAGTTTTGGTATATATTCAAAGGTGACAAAGTGACACAAATAGGTCCAGTGAGATCCAGAAATGCAATATCTTATTCTATGGATTTGATGGAGTGTTTAGGAAGTCAATGTGAATTGACAACTCAATTGGTTTGTAGTTTGGAGGTCTGCAAGCATCTATTCTGATATGACAGTGATGACAGACTGTGTTCTTGAGGTTCCGAATGAAGGAGAGAATGATTTTAGTAAGTAAAAGTAGTGTGGATGTTCTTGGTGATTCAGACAAGCTTGTGGTGGTCTTTGGATTGTGTCCAGTTCGTAATGGTGATCCACATTGAAGATTGAGCTCGTAATTGAAGAATTACTTCCGGATGATGATGATGATGTTCTTCCTAAACTTGGCTGACTAGATGAGTTACACATCCTGCAGATGATCTTGAAGATGTTCTACGAAGCATGGCGTGTTCCTCAAAGAAGATTGAAGTCTCAGATCTATGTAGCTGACAGTGTGGTGATCTGTATGAAGTCTTTTGTAATAAGTCAAGTTGTATTTGTGTATTTGCTCTGTAAAGTTTGCTGACTTTGATGATTATCGCAAAGTCAATGTTTTGTATAAATAAGAAGTTGTGAAGTCATTTCAAAAGCATCTTGGCGGAGATGAGAGTGTGGTAGAGAGGAGGAAAGCGAAAGGCAGAGTAGAAGTATTGGTCTTAAATGGAACTGACTCAAGCATGGTGAAGATGCTATTCTTTAGTTCAAGTATGTAATATTTATCATTTTGTAGACAGTGTGTCTTCTGTAGGTAGTGGGCCTCTTGTGAGCAGTGTGCTCGGGCAGTGAGCCCTAATTGGCATGTGCCATTTTGTTCTTCTTATTCTTTTAACAGAGAATACAATCTTGGGTTAGTCACCCCATGGTTTTTCCCTTAACTGGGTTTTCCACGTTAAAATCTTGGTGTCATATGTGTTAATGTGTTTCTGCTCTTGAATTGTTGCATTAAGTTTCCATGATTGATTTATTATTATGCTGTTGAATTACAAGAAGGATTTAAGTGGTTAATAAGAGAAAGTTCTGGGACAAATGATTCACCCCCCACCCTCTTAGTTCTCTGTCTTGAATCTAACAAGGTCTTCCTTGGTTGATTATCATCCAAACGATCTTAAGCATACGTTAGTCACATCATAATCCCTTTCAAAATTCATCCTAAAGTCATCCTCAAAAATTGTTCTTCACCTACATATACATTACCACCTTAGTCTAAGAAATCCTTTTAAGATCTAATCTCTAAGGGTGATCTTATACCAACATCCCAAAACCATTTTGCTTCATCCATTCTATCCATCCTCTATTCTTCATTTTATCCCACCTCTTAGGTCCAAAATTTTTAAAATTTTAATTCATCCATTTATCTTTGAGGTTTGACCTCTAAGGTTTCTCATCCATCATTAATCATCCTTAGGTTTATGACTTTTGAGATTTATTCTCTAAAAACTAAAACCTATACCAAACCTTACCATATCCATATCGTTACTCATCCTTAGGATTAGAATTTTGAGATTTTATTCTCTTAAGGCTAAATCTTTATTCCCTTTCACCAAATTTTCACCATCACCTATCCTTGGGTCCAATACTTTGAAATCTATTCTCTAAGGTCTCAACCTTAATCCATCCAACCAAATCCACACACAAATCCATTGTATGCCCTTGAAAAGGTCTCAAGCTAAGAAAAACAAGGACATGGAATCCTTTAGAATCAACTTTGGCATGAGGATGCCTCAAACCGACCAAAACAATATCCCTACAATCCAACAACAATCAACACTTGATGCCAATGCTATGGTAAATCCTTTTCCACCCATCAACACTAACCATGTGAATCAAGATGTCCTAGATTTCACACAAGACGTCGATTCCATGGACATACTTGATAGAGTCCTAAAATAGGATCCCAATAGATATTTTGAATTCCTCCTTCAAAATGGTGCCACCATACCTAATGTCACCACATCATCACAACCATCCACATCCCATAATATTCCTAATGCATCCCAAGCTTCAAATGTCACCACATCAACTACACCAAATGTCTTGACCATGTCTACATTCACCATCACTACATCTACACCACAAATCATCCTTAACATTCCCAACAACACCATGCACGCAAGTGCTTCCACAAGTGTGCCCCAATTTGACGCCAACACAATAGCTTTCATGACACAATTATTCTCCCAACCACCTTACAACACATCCAACATTCCTAACAACAACCACAACCCTTCATCCAATTTCACATATGTGTAAAATCCAACCTCCTAAACACCTATTACATCTTCCATCCAAACCTCACAACAAAATCCCAATCAAAATCAACAAATTCTGCCACATGTTCTACAACAACTCCTTGCCTACCAACAACACCTCGTCCATCAAAATTGTTGGGTGAATATTTTGTCATTAACTCACTAATGGCAAAATGGTTATAGCACCACAACTATGATGAGACAAAGTCTCTCCTCTTAGCAAGGGGAGGTTCCCTCTAGTTGCTTTAACTATTACAAACAATAGTTTACAAAGCTTATTTACACTAAACACTATTTTGTGGTGATTCCATTTCATCCTATTCTATTTTTTTAGAATAGATGTTCTTGCTTCAAAATGATACTTCAATGAAACTAATATTGAATAACTTACTATCCCAAAACCACAAAAACACAAAGTCTTGTGTCTCTTCACTTACAATATACAAATAGAACTATTTGAAGTTAAATGCAGCCCAAAGTCTCCACTCTTCTCCAAGATGGTATTAAGTAAACTGATACAACAACTTGCAGCACAAAGTCTTCAAGTTATTTTATCCTCATGAACATGAACACAATTCTCACAAATGATTTGATAACACAAAGTCTATCGCAATCAAATTAAGAACTCTCTTCAATCACTTGAAATAGCCTCCACACCTCAATTATTATCAAAGAAGATTATGATAAAAGGATGTAAGAACAATGCTATCATAACACAAATAATCCCAAGACAAAGATTGGAATTGAACTTGCTTTCTTATATTGATAAATACTTGATAATTAATTTTCACAAAAAGCACAAAGTCTTGATTTGCTTCTCAATTCGTCAGAGTTTCTTTGCAATAGATAAAATATAAAAATTACAATAGAGGTCCTCTTAATTTATAGGGAGAGGCCTTGAGAAAATTTAGGAAAAACCTAACTACTTTGACTTATTCAACAAAAGAGTCCTATTTGACTTGTGACTTCTTTTGTCTCACATGTAATTACATTTTGAGAAAATACATGTGAATATGTCCAAAATAAAATACAAATTGCATATACAAAAATAAAAATCAACTAATGCATGAAAAAGAATTTCAACTGCCACCATCATTCTTTTTCAGGGAGTTTTGGTACATGGTCCACACTACTGCCATCTCACATACATCAGGGTCAACTGTATTATCTGAAATGGTGTGAGCCCTAAGAACTACATCCTTGATCGCCTTTATCACTTTCTCATGTTTTTCAATATTATCCTTTAGATTTTCAAAGGTTGAGTGATGATCATAAAGGCTATCCATTGAAACAACCGTAAGCACTTCGTCTTCAAACTTCTGCTAAACCATCTTCTCAAAAGCATCAATCATCTCCTCTGATGAGAGAAACTTGTGATCCTCACCTGTTAGAGTGCATGGTAGTTCCTCTAACCTATGTAGAAGTGAGACATCACTATCTTCACTATTTTCTCGTACTTGGCACAAATCATTAAGTAAACCTCTTATCACATTGATGTGATGGGTAATGGATTCTTTAGTCTTGAGATAAGACTCTCGGTTTGAAATGACACCAATGGCAATCAAATTCTTTATCTTGATTTTCTTCATCTCAATCCATTCCTCTAAACTATCCTCTTGATCTTGAAGTTCTTGAGAAAATGAATCAACAATATCATCTAACTCAGCTTTCGCCTTTGCCATTTTTTCCTTTCTTTCCACTATGGTCTTCAAGAGAACTCTACCTTGTGCCAACAACCCTTCCACAATGTCACCAACCACTCTTCCTCTGGCTTGAACTTTCTCAACCTTTTGAATCAAAGGGTCTTCTACAGTAACCGCCATTGGTTCCATGATCTCTGATGATTTCACTATCTTCTGAAGGACAGTAGCAAGTTGTTCTTCCTTTTCTTTGTACTGCTCTTTTTCCTTCTTTATCTCATCATATTTTACAAGCAATGAGCTTGTTGTAGCTCAAAAATCTAACTTGATACCTTCATGAGTCAACTTATCTAAATCAACTCTTGAAACAATATAATCATTCATATCAAAGGTATCTATAGTAGCATCATCTGTTGGTTTAGCAATTTCTGCATACCTAACTCCTTTTTCATCAATTAGCCTAGAAACAATTTTAGGCTTCTTCTTTTGAGTCTTTGGTTTAACAGGCAGTAATTTCTCAATGTCAATATCATCCGTTGAAATAGCCGACTTTTTCCTTTTGGGAGTATAGGTAGACAACCATGGAGGTAGTGTTGGAGTACTAACATTTGGAGAAGAATCAACTACCTGCTTAGCGGGATCCATACTAACACTTGTTATAGTGACAATAGGAGAAGTGTTGGTGAAAACTACACCTATATCAACATTTTTCCTTGAACCATCAGGTAAATGATCCAGAACAATTTTTTCCCCAATATCAAAAGAAGGAAAAGATAGAGTAGGAATAGAACCATAAGAATCAAAAACAATCCCAAAGCTCATTCTCATAAAGGGAGGAGTATTATCAGAAGATACAATGATAATAGGAACATTAGAAATTATTGTAGGATTATCAAAAATAGAAACATGAGGTAAAGGTGTAGAAACTTGCGGCTCTGATGGAAGACCTTTCTGAGGAGACTTTAGTGAGCCAACAAGTTGTTCATGTTCCACATCTTTTTCTTTCTCTTGTTCTTTATCACCTTCCTCATCAAGTTTTTCAATCATTTCCAGTTGCTCAGTATCATCAGGTTCCTCACAATTTTGTTGTTCCATCTCAGTATTTTCAACCTCCATTTTATCAACATCTGTTTCTTCAGCACCTAAATCTGTAACAGTGGAAGTTCCTTCAATCTCTTTTTCCTTCCCTCCTTTTGAGACAAACTTAATTTTTGGTTTGTGCACCTTAGAAGAAGACGGAACATCAATTTTGTTCTTTATCCTATTTTCTACCTTCTTTCTGGTATGCTCTTGAGTCTCTGTCTCTGATCCGATGAGGAACTCTTTCAAACTGAGACCTTTGCTTTGCAACCATATATTGGTGTTAGCCATAATAGGTTGAAATCTCTTCCTGATAGAAGTTTCTTCTTTCACCAACCATTTGACCTCTGGCAAAGCTGAAGCTTCAACATTGTTGATGTCATACCCAGGGTCTAAAACATCACCTTTGTCTTTCATACCTTCTGGAACATCAACCAATCCCAGTTCCTCAATATGGCTCAGATGGAGTCTGCAATAATCTAGCTTCTTGATCTCATTCTAGGTTCTCAAATCAGCCCAAATATCCTCAACCATAGGAACATGAAATATTGTTTTTCTCTTGATCTTATCTTGTACCCTTTAGAAGTCAAAATGATCTCTTTTCTTGAACTGTTTCATCATTACCAGCTGCATTTCTGATTCAACGACCTTAGCCTTAGTAGCTAATTACAAGTTGAGTACCTACCAATTTCCACTGGAAACTTGATTCCTGACTTCTTCAGTTCCATCTGTTTATTATGCACAACAATCAATTGTCTACATAACTCCATCAGAACAATCTTATCACTGGGATATCATGGAAGCATTTATGGATATCTAGGATAATATCCAACTCTTAGGTAAGTGAGTTGGAAATTGCAAGAACAAACAACCAAAAGAATTGACCACTTTCCGAGCCTCATCTAATACTCTCTTCTACTCAAGCTCATTGTTCCATAGACACATAAAGACTGAAAAGAAAACATCATTAACTCTATGGAAATGATGAATTGATCCTTTGAGAGTAATCTGTGGATAATATTGAAAAACTAGAACTAACCTTCGATCACCATTTTGAGTTAGACCTGGAAAACTCCTCATACTTGTAGCAGCATATACCAGATATGAAGTCATGTAAAACTTAAAAGTTGTATTGACTTTGATCAATTGATCATGTAGAGTGTTACTGATCTGCTCTCCCCAAGATATCTTTTGTTGTCCCTTGAGAATCACTCAGATATATGTATACATCCATTCATGAAACTTAAATAAAGAAGGAAGGCCTCTGATTCTACTCAACAATGTGATTAAATCACTCACCTCCTCAACAAAATCACTCCTTGGGAGCTCCTTAGGCCATCTAGACAAATTTCTCCTGGGAGTCTTTAGCCACTTACCATTGATATGTTTCTTTGTAGGTTCCACATCTTCCTCAAAATCTCTCTGACCTCAAGCAAAATCTATTTCTCCAACATTTACTATAGGTGGACACATGAAAATCTTGTCAAGAAATTCTACATCTAATCTCATTATTATATTCCCTTGAGAATCAGACACAGTCCTGGTATCCCTATTATAGTGCCTTGCCACTTGGAAAACAAATTCTGGGTTATGTGTAGCAACAAGAAAAGATGCCACTAGGTGTATATTGCTTTCAACAATCTTCTGCATGTAGTGAGGAGGGTTAGATTGTTTTGTTCTTTCCACAAACTTAGCCATGTCTACATGCCCTATTTCTGTATCTTTGATCTCATCCATATTAGATTGCAATGAAGTAATAGGGAAAACCCCTTGGTACTTATACTTCATGATTTTGGCCTTTGATGGAGACAACTCTGACATCATCTTTGAGAAGAAAACTGGAAATAGCATCGGCCATGAATGTTTGATGAAACTACAAAAGTTCATGATCTCGCAGTTAGGGGAAAAATAGGCAAATTAGGGTTACTGCGAAATGATGATCATGAACATGGGATCATGCTTGAAAGGGATAGAGAGCATGCAAGTCGAGGAAAAAGGTGAAAGCGGGCTATAGGTATCAAAAAGGTGAAAATTTCTAGTGTTAGGAAAAAATTCAAGAAAATATGCATGGGCGGCCAAAATGACCGCTCCTGCATATGGGGTAAACATGTTTAGCATGCAAGGTCAGTCAGAATGACCGCCATTGCATGTGAGGAAACACTACAGTTTGATGTAGGGGCAGTCATTTTGACCACGCTTACATGAGAGTAAAAATGCAAGGTCTTCTGTGCATGCGCAAGCAGCGAAAATGCCCGCCAGTGCATATTGGAGGAACTATGTTTAGATGTTAAGCTGATTGAAATGACTGATCTTACACCTCATTGTTGAAACCTTTAACACATGTGTAGAAGCGGGTATTTTAACCACTTGAACATGAAATAAAGTTATTCAAGGTCTTTACGTAGGGGCAACGAATTTCGGTGCCCTTACATCAAGGTAAAACCTAAAAGATCAAACCCATGTATTGGTGGTAATTACACTGCCGGTACATGTTGGGTAAATAGGTTTCGTGTAGGGGCGGACAATTTTGCCACCCTTACACAAGGCAAAATGACTAAGGTAAAGTGTATTGGCGACGGTTTTAACCGCTGATGCATTATCCAGTAAATGTAAAGGTGGGAGCGGTGAATTTCACTGCCCCTACCTCAGGAGATAAAAAATACAAAACAAGTTTAAAGAAATTCAAAGACACAGTCAGGAAAAGTTACACTCATTTGAAAATGAAAAATAGGGTTTTTAAGAACAAACACTAACAATGGCGATAAAACATATAGAATATATAGTTTCAACCGATCCATAACAAAAGGAAAACTTAACAAAGATTACAATAAAATAAAAGTATAACAAACACGTTTAATACATATAAAACCCTAGTTTTAAACAAAAAACAAAAACAAAAATAAATACTTACCTCTAACAAGAAACCAAAACCCTAAACGCAACCACAGAGACCCAAAATCTAGCCAAATCTGAAATATGCGCGATCAAACAATCTCAAGAAAACTTTAACAGCCAATTGGAAGGTTTGGGAAAGAGCAACAAACAAAACAAAGTGAATAAAATGCTTTAAAAAGGTTTTAAAGGTTGCATTAAATATGGCATGAGTGCCATTAATGCTACCACAGTTAACTCAATTTACCAAGATCTGCTTAAGCGGCAGAATCGACCGACGATGCATATCAATGTGCGAAGACATGTACAAGTGGTATATACACCCGCTCAAGCACTTAACAATCAAAATAACAAACATGCGACGTCGGCAATAACTACCACTCATGCATGTTCAAAACAATACACTCATGTACTAGCGGCGAAAATGACCGCTCGAACACAATCAAACTGATAGAGAAAAATGCATGGGCGGCGAATTTGACCGACTATGCATGTTTGTCAGAAAAACAACTAACACCTTGAAATAGTCAAAATTGATATTCCAACAAGCTTATGACCTAAATTGATTTCACGAATCTCGAGAAACCAACTAAGGGGAATGTTATAAGTCATCTCAAGGCATCAAATGACTTCGCATGAGGCTAAGAGAACTTGCCTCGATTCGCGAACTTAGAGTGTAGGCTACGAAACGGGCAAGTTTCATAGGGGTTGTCCTAAAAAATGAGCACAGCTGATTTTGAGGACAACAAAAATTAAAATCAAAACCAAGTCTCACAAAATCAAAATCCACCCCAAAATCAAATTCCACCTTTCCTCCAACAATTAATCCAAAACCAACAAACCTACATTCCACAACCACCACCTACCAAATATTTACCTAGCATTGTGCAATCATTGATCCAAAAGGTTGATGATATGCAACATGGAAACAAAAGAAAGAAATATTCTTTCAAGGATATTTGCCCATACCCATTTGATAGAACATTACACATGCCCCCATTTCCTAAAAATTTTGAAACACCAAAATTTGACAAATACAAAGGAAAGGGAGACCCTAGGGAACACCTTAGGGAATTTTACATAGCTTGCCTAGAAGTCTCATATGATGATACCTATTTGATGAGACTTTTTCCTAGAATCCTCGGTGGTCGAGCTACCGAATGGTTTGCTCATATTCCCCCCAGTATTAAGACATTCCATGAGCTTGTGGAGAAATTTGTGAATCATTTCTCCTATAACTTTGAACATGAAATATTCATGACTGACCTTTGTAACACAAAACAAAAAAGTAGGGAATCCTTCATCGCCTTTTTACAAAGGTTGATAGGCCTAGCAAGAAAACTCCCTTGGCCAATTCCTGAAAAACTAGTCACTATATTTGTGACTAATCTCAATCAAGAAATGGGGTTCCATTTACAAATCCAATATGCATCAACCTTTGAGGAGGTTATAGACAAAGGAACAACCATCGAAAGATCCCTTATTGCTAAAGGCTCTATAAAACTTTACAACGACAACAAGACCAACAACAACAACAACAACAAAGTCAACAACAATAACACCAACCATACGAACAACAACGCACAATCCAATGACAAACCTCGGTTTTGGGGTAAGAACAAAAATACTCTCAATGATGGTGTCACCAATGTGAAATCCATCCAAAATCTATAAAATCCCATTCCACCAAGTACATCCAAAAATAATAATGTCAATGTTCCTAGGGGACCGTCGAGACAAAACAACCCTAAGAGGGAATTCACACCTTTTAAGGAACCCATTGAAAATTGTTGGAAAATGTGCCTCAAATTACTGCCTTGATATTTTACCTGTTGTGTTATATATTTATTCCTTCATCGTCCTAACTGGTCATTTTCAGTAGGATCTTCTACATAGTCTCCTCGATGGACTGTTAACCCTTCTTGTTGTGTTAGTGGGAGTTAACCATTTCAGTGGGAGTCTCTAAGCTGTCCCTTCGACAGCTGATACAAAGCATATCAGAGTGACTTGTGTATTCGATGGGACTCTGTTTTGGGTCTCCTCGATAGTCCGATACAGAGTATTCCTCACAACCCCGCAGTGTCATTGGTGGGACCTAGTCTGTATCTCCGCGATAGTGTAGGGAATGCCAAGCGACGGTGATGTGGATGTCGTGTGTGTCTAGTTGGCAGTGGGGACCATGGTGATGCATGTAAATGATATCGATGGGAGGTAATATAAAGTCCACCCGATATGACTGATATGACTATTTCGCAAGCCTGTAGGCCCCATGGTGGGGACCGATCAAAGTCGTGCATGAGTGCGCTATAGGTGATATGTTGAACTGTGTAACCCGCCAGCTCGTGGGTGCGTTGGTGGGACTCAGCCAGTGCTAAGCAGGAGAGCAGGGATTTGATGATGTCTATGGAGGATGTATGACCTGGTGATGTGGTGATGACATGGCAGTGACAGTTATGATAGTTTGACGGGTGTTGACAGTTAGACTATTTGAGACCAATTGCATATGGAAGTTGAACTGAACCAGACTGTGTGAATGTATGTTAAGAAGAACATTGGAACATTCTGAAATAGTGTGTGATGAGATAGATGTTCGATTAGAAGAACAAGGGTGATCAAAGAAATATTTTGCTGCCAAAGTTGATGTTGTGTGAATTAACACTTGAAGACACAATTCTGTAACTTTGTATGTAAACATTACTTACTATAATACTGAGTGATTTTGCTTGGTGTGTGGGTTTTTCTCCCGTAAGGGTTTTCCCACGTAAATCTGGTGTTGATTTGTGTATGTCTCTTAATTGCCTACTTTGTTATTTTGTTCAATGTGCATCTTTAATGAACTGTAATTGGAAATTGAAAGTACTATCTGCATTTCTCTTCTAAAAATTGGCATTAGGAAGGTGTTTCTGCACTTAGCTTTCCTTAGAATTGGTATCAGAGCCTAGCCAGTTGTGTTATCCTTGTGGGTGAGTCAAGTTTTTTTGTGTTGATTTTGTTGAGTGGGATTTTTGCAGAGGAAACTCGTTGTCTTGATTGTAGCTTTGAGATGGCAAACACATCCGGAAGAATAGAGATTGATAAGTTCAACAGTGGCAATTTTGAGTTGTAAAAACTCAAAATGGAAGATTTTCTCATGGATCGTGAGTTATGGGCTATAGTGTCCTCTACCAAAGCATTAATAACCTCCAAAGATGACTGGGATGCAATGGACTGGAAAGCCAAGGGTCTAATCAGACTATGCTTGGTCGATTCAGTTCTCCTGAATGTCCATAAAGAGAAGACTACGAAAACTCTGTGGAAGAAGCTTGGTGACATTTATCAGGGGAAATCTCTAGTAAATAAGTTATTCCTCAAGAAGTTGTACTCTTTGAAGATGGAGGAAAGAGCAACTGTTGTAGATCATTTGAATAAAGTTAATATGATCATTATGCAGTTGGCGTCTGTTGGTGTGAAAATTGAAGACGAGGATCGTTGCATGCTACTGTTGTGTTTGTTGCCTGACACATGGGATCACCTGGTAATGGCTATTGGAAGTACAACATCCACTTTCAAGATGGAAGATGTGGTTGCTTGGCTGATGTCAAAGGAAATGTGAAGGAAGTCTTCTGAGATGGCCAAGGAGGCCCTTGCTATTCAAGGTAGATCTAAGGAAGGCAAGAAAAAGACAAGAAGTCTAGATCCAAGTTAGAGGGGAGATCAAAGTCTCCTAGCAAAAAGTCCAAGGTGAAATGTTGGAACTATGGGCAAACTGGACATATTCAGAAAGAATGCAAATAGGAGAAAAAGAAGAAGAAGAAGAACAATTCTTTTGATAATGATTCTTCTCAGAGTGAAGCAGATGCCTTCATTGTAGCCTTAGTGACTCAAGCACCAGATGATGTATGGCTAATTGAATCAGGTGCATCCTTTCATATGACCTCTAATAGAGATTAGTTTTCAAAGTATGAAGAATACAAAGGTGGAAGGGTGTATCTGGGCAATGATTCTCACCTTGAAATTGTTGGTTGTGGAAGAGTCAGAATTAAGTTTCCTGATGGAAGAATAAAAGGAATCAATTATGTAATGCATATACCAGGTCTGGCTCAAAATTTGCTTATGTAAGTTGAATGATGTTGGCGTGCAAGTTTATTTCTCGTATGGTGGTTGTAAAATGACTAGAAGCTCTATGGTGCTGGCCAAGGGTGCATGCATTAGCACTCTGTACAAGTTGGACGGACATGTTGTTCAATGTAAAAGTGTCTCTGTAAAGTCAAGAAAAGTTGCTCATGTAGGGAAGGAGAACGTTGTTCCTCTAGGTGCAAATTCCTTGGAGGTAAAACTCCCAACAAAGAAAACCATGTTGTGGCATCATAGACTTAGCCACATTTGTGAAAAAGGATTAAAATCCTTGAAAAATAAAAACCTGGTTGAAGGCCTTGATGATTGTAATCTTGAACTCAATTTTTGTGAACATTTTATAAATGGAAAACAACACCATGTTTCTTTTTACTCTAGTCCTCATAAATCTTCTGATATACTAGATTATGTTCACTCTGATGTATTTGGTCCATTAAATGTTCCTTTGTTATCGAAGTCTAGATATTATGTTTCATTTATAGATGATTATTCGAGAAGAGCATTTGTTTATTTTCTAAAAAGTAAATCAAAAGTGTTCAGTTGGTTTAAGGAGTTTAAAACCTTGGTATAAAATCAGATTGATAGAAAAACTAAATGCTTGAAGATGGATAATGGCAATGAATTTTGTTCTGCAAATTTTGAAAGGTATTGCAAAGACCATGGGATTAAAAGGCATAAAACTAAACCTTACACTCCACATCAGAATGGAGTTGTTGAAAGGTTGAATAGGACACTGATGGAAAGGGTGAGAAGTATGTTGAGCAATGGTGGTCTGGAGCAGAAATTCTAGGCTGAAGTTGTGGCTATAGCACGTTACTTGGTTAATAGTTCACCTACTTCAACACTTATTGACAAAACACCTATGGAAGCATGGTCTGGTAAAAATCCCTCTTTAAGACACATTAAAGTCTTTGGCTGTGAGGCATATGCAAATGTGTCAAATGAGAAAAGATCTAAATTAGAAAACAAGGCTATAAATGTATCTTTATTGGCTATGGCATTGGTGTGAAAGGATGCAAGATTTGGAATCCTGTTACTGAGAAGGTATTGTACAACAGAAGTGTAATCTTTCATGAGTTGAAACCTTCAACAGTTGATCTGCAGTCAGAGGTGAAAGAAGAAGAAAAGAAGAAGGATGTAGTCAAAATTTCTCTAACTCCAAATAAAGAGGAAATATGAATTCCAAATGTACCTGACACTGAGGAGAGATCAAGCAGTTCTAAAAGTTCTGAACAAGAAGAAGAACCACAACCTTAGCCTTAGCCTATGAGGAGGTCTACACGAGAGAAGCAGCAACCTGAAAGGTTTGGATATTCTATGTTTGATTCTAGTTGTACCTATGCTTTGATTACTAACACTGATGAGCCTAGGAATGTGACAGAGGCAATTAATATGTTTGATTCAGATTCCTGGTTGGAAGCCATGAATGAAAAAATGCCATCATTGAAAAAGAATGAAACCTGGGATTTGGTACCTTTGCCTAAAGGTCAAAAGTTTGTTGGTTGTAAATGGGTATTTAAAAAGAAAATTGGTCTAGATAGCAGTGTTGAAAAGTATAAAGCTAGGTTGGTTGTGAAAGGTTATTCCCAGGTAGAGGGAATTGATTATGGAGAAAAATTTTCTCCTGTAGCTAAGCTGAAATCTATCAGATTTATATTGTCACTTGCAGCAGCGTATGACTTAGAGATTGAGCAAATGGATGTGATGACAGCATTTCTTCATGGAGATTTGGAAGAAGAAATTTATATGTCCCAGCCTGAGCACTTCATTGAAAAAGGTAAGGAAAATTTGGTTTGCAATTTAAAGAGATCTCTGTATGGTTTCAAACAATCACCTAGAATGTGGTACCAAAAGTTTGACACATTTGTGTTGTCATTGAGATTTGTGAGATCAAAACTAGATCATTGTGTGTACTATAAAACTAAAAATGTTCATTTAATTATCATTTAATTATCTCAGTTGTCAGCACGGTTCGAAATGAAAGATTTAGGTGCAGCTAGGTAGATTCTGGGGATGGAAATTAGAAGGGATAGGGCAAATAGAAAACTTTGGCTCAACCAGAGCAAGTATATTAATTTTGTCCTAGAGAGATTTAATATGACAGATTGCAAGCAGCTAGTTGTTCCAATGTTGCAGGGAACGAAGCTATCTGTCGAAGATTGTCCAAAATCTCTTACTAAGATGGAGGACATGACCAAGGTGCCTTATGCAAATGCAGTTGGCAGTTTAATGTATGCAATGGTTTGTACAAGGCTAGACATTGCCCAAGCAGTAGGAGTA